>CAMGYJ010000007.1:14066230-14666230 GCA_946122785.1 Linum tenue | reverse complement strand
CAGCAAAAGGAAAGGGTAGAGCGGGGTTTTTGGTTCCCAAACACCCAAGGGACGAACCCTAGAGAGAGAGAGCGACTTGGGAACATTCTTGGAGCTATTTTGGAGGATTTCTTCGCCATTGGAGCTCGCGAATCAAGCTTGGAGATGGAGATTGAAGATCTAGATCAGATTTCTGCAGTCTCTCTCTTCTCTATGGAGTAACTTCCCTTCACTTAGGTTTTGAGGAACCCTAGTTCCATGTGTTAGGATCTTTCTTGTATGAAGTTTTGGATGCTAAATTGTTTGATTATAATCGATTGAGGCATGATTATTGAGTCAATTGAATCTTGATCAAATTCTCTTGATTTCTGCTTTAACCTATGATAGATAGAATCTGATTAGGTTAAGAGAGCTTCCTTGATTGATAGTGGTGAATTGGTTGTGCGAGAGTCAATCAATTTACTGCTTTGTACTGGAATTCATTGCAGTAGTGGAGATCTTTGTGAATCGCCTTAGCAGTCTATCCCGATGAAGGCTAGTTGCCTGCCGGGTATTCTGTCTGAGAGGGCTTGGTCAGCTTAAGAGATTCTAAGCTAATTTAGGATCTTCCGCAGTTTAATCAACAGTAGATCAACCAAAGGTAATTGCAACTTGGACCTAATTGAGGAGCTAGGGGGAATCATACCTAAGTGAGTTCCCAAACTGTAATTAGTAGTTTTACTTAGTTTAGTTAGTAGAGTAGTTTAGTTAATCAATCCTTAATCTAGTTTGCTAGATAATGAACTGAAGCTGAGTAATAGTAACTCTAGAGACCCATGGATTCGATATTTATTACTTGTGCCACTATACTGCAGTCCCTTTCATTGGTTACACTTGGCCATTGTTAAGTGTTGTGTTCTAGCGTGTCAACAGTCGTTTATGCACCTAGTTCAGGGAATCAGAATGTGAGATAGAGCGTATAGGTAGCCATGTGAGATTTGAGCCTGCTCGTTTCTTTCTTGTGCGATAGATCCCTCTTCCATGATGTGTAGCATTCACGTTGTCACTAGCTAAGATGATGGGGGCATAGGATTAGCCCACGAACAAATTGACTGTCCTGATGTGTCATATCCCCTAGTCAGCCCCTTTGAGCCGTGTGCTATCCTTTCTTTCGGTCTACAATGAAAAATCAACCTTTTGCATCTTTTAGAAGGTTCCACAGAGTGGTTTTTACATGTTTTCTGCTGTTTCTGCTAAATTTAATGTGAGGGTTGGAGGTAGTGCTTAAAAGTTGGGCATGTGTTTGAAATATGTGTAGAAGTGGTGGTTCTCTTAAGTAATGAAAAGAAAATGAAAGAAAACAAGAAAAAATGAAAGCAAAAGAGAGCCACTACCAAAAATCTGAATAGTGCCCAGTAAGTAGTGTTTCCTAGCAGTCTGGCTTGGAAATGCTGACATTTATATAACCTCCTTCGCTCTTGTGCTTTTGAGAATTTGAGTAATGCAGAATGGCAGGAAGGAAATACTGGTTTGTTTGAGTGTGATTGTGTGGGTTTGGAAATGTGGAACCTTGTGCTATGAATACTTCCACCACCTAAAAGGCCCTTTCCCCATGTCCAAGACCCTAGCCAGTCATTTGAACCTGTGTATAAGACCTCCGGATTAGTTAGTGGTGACACCCCATGTGTGAACTCTAGCATTTAGAGGCTGCCATCATGGTGAAGAGATGTTAGGGATTGAGAGAATAAGCATGCGCATTTTTCGCATCAAATTGTCCTGACCCCACTGGTCGAGAGTGAGCGATTCATTTTTCATATTCTATATACTCTTGTACCCCGGTGAGGACCTAGATTGCTCGGTCTCTATTCTGATGTCTTGAGTTTTGTGCATGAGGTGACTGTCTTGAGTAAGTGGTTGAGTCAAGTCTAGGTTGGTTGGTGAACAGAAGGGGGACTCTTCCTTTACTCGATTTTGCTCCACTCAAATGTCCTTTGTGGTGGTTGTCCAGGTTTCTATTGAAGTTGTTCATGTGTTGATGTTGAGAACCAGTACGATTCACGTGTTCTGTGCCTTTATGACTTGTCCCCAATGTTGGAATGATTGAAAATGTGAGCTTACCTTGTGTCTGACTTGGTTTGCTTGGGGACAAGCAAACGGTTAAGTTGGGGGAGTTTGATAGACCGTTAATTACACATGTTTTACCCCTATCCTTAAACCGTTTGAGATGTTAATTCTTGTGTTTTAGGCTGATTTCACGCTAGGTTGTGCTTGTTTGTGATATTTCAGGTCCTAGTACGTGAATGGAGGCTTGGGAGCGAGTTTGGGGGCGATTGGACGAAGATCGAACGCGTGGCGAGGCGCTGAGGAAGCCACACGGGCATTCCTGGAACCCACAAGGCCGTGCAAGTTACCCTTGTGGCCGTGTGGTTTGTGCCGAGATCTCACACGGGCATGGTGGAAATTCCACACGGCCGTGTGTCCCTGATCGTGTGGGAAGCCTGAAGCCCAATTAATTGAGACGCAGCGTTTTGGAGCTCACACGGGCATCTGGGTAAGCCACACGGCCGTGTGGCCTGCCCGTGTGAGTCGGGAAAATCTGGGTTTAGCCCAATTTCGAGCCACAAGTGAGAGAATCAACTTTTTGAAGCAAAAACAGAGCCCTAGAGAGAGAAAGTGCGAAGAACTCATCCTAAGAGTGATTTTGGAGCTGGGTTTCATCAAATCAAGCTTGGAGATCATCATAGGAGTGATAATCATCATCCCAGAGCATATTCTTCCCATTGTTATGAGTATGACTGCTTTGTATCCTGTTTTCCCCTCTCTCTCTATGGAGTAGAACTTTCTCTCACTTGGGTATGAAGAACCCTAGTTCCATGTGTTAGGGATTTTGATTGTAATGACTTGGGATTGTTATACTGCTTGATTATAATCGAATGATGCATGATTCATTGAATTGATTGAAGTCTGATCAGCTTTTCTTGATTTCTGCTGCAACCTGAGATAGATAGAATCTGATTAGGTTGTTAGAGCTACATCATTCGGTAGTAGTGGATTGGCTATACGAGAGTTAGTCAATCTACTACTTTGTACTGGAATCCAATTCCAGTAGTGGAGTTCTGTGTTCATAGCCTCAGCTTTCTATCCCGGTGAAGACTAGTCGTCTGCCGGGTAGTTTGACTGAGAGGGCTTGGCCAGCTTAAGAGATTCCAAGCTACTGTCGGATCTTCCGCAGTTTAATCAACAGTAAATCAACCCAGGGTAATTACAATTGAGACCTAACTAAGGAGCTAAGGGGACTCATTCCCGAGTGACTCTTCCTTGACTTCAGAAAACCGAACCATTTCCTGCTTTTTATTGCTTTTACTTTAAATAACAATCACTCGACTTAGTTCACTAGATAATAGATAATCACCGAGTAGGCAGTAGATCTAGACCCCGTGTTGATAATAGAACTTGTTATTTTACTACATTCCCGGACTGCGATTACACTTGGTCGCAGTTAGGTATTGTGTTTTACCGTGTCATAGCACATGAAACAAGAGTTATCACCTCATGTGGGGGAGAAACCAAAGCCCAATGAGCGACAACAAGCTGTAAGCATCCAGGAAATAGTCCCGAATATGGACGATAGCTCAAAGGGACAAAAGGCAGTCATGCGTGAGGATAGTGCAATGGAGGGGACACATAATGCAAGCCATGATCCCCCCTTCCACACCCCATGAAGTCGACGTACAAGAGAGGGGGGAGAGATGCAAGTCTTCTACTGAAGTGAATGTCGCAGGTGACTGGACGAGTGGTGTGAAGCCTTCAAAAGATCCCATGCACACCATGCACAATTCGTTGGTTCGGTACCCTCCACCTATGGGGATGGAACTAGAGAGAAACCCTACTAAGCTTGAGAACATGGATACCCCTCCGGGGGTGTCTATGACTCTCTAATGATAAAACCGAGGTTACCCTACCGATTCTCGGCCTAGATAGATTTGAATATATTCTCAGGGAATTGTAGGGGAGCAGGGAGTGAGAGCTTCCTGCGTGTTGTTAAGGAATACAAGCGTAAGTACCGACTACACATAGCTATCATTGTTGAGCCACGAATTATTGGGAGTACAGCGATGCAAGTCATCAGTCAAATGGGGTTGGACCAATCTTTGGTGATCGATGCAGTGGGGTTCTAGGGTGGTATTTGGCTCCTTTGGGACTCAACTATGGGGCATGCCACTGAGGAAAATCGTACTGACTAGTTGGTACATGCTACAGTTGGGGTAGGAAATGAACAGTTCCTCCTTACGGCAGTTTATGCAAATCCCATGCTGGTTCAGAGACGCATGCAATGGGATTCGCTTCGATCGATCGTGGAGGTTTCTATGTCGTGGCTTGTAACAGGAGACTTCAACTTCATGTTGAGCGCAGCGGATAAGTTTGGGGGAGCACCCTTTGATGCCTGCAGGGTTCGGGAATTCCAAGACTGCATGCTGGATACCGGACTTACTTATTTGGGGTTTGTAGGGCCTCCCTACACATGGTTGCGAAGAGGTGTCAAAGAGAGAGTGGATCGAGGCGTGGCTGATACAAAATGGGTGGTAAGTTTTCTGGAGATAACTGTGAGACATCTGCCTAGAATCAAATCAGACGACCTTCCTCTACTGATAAAGATTAGACCTCTCCTAGTTGTCCCGGGGCCTAATTGTCCCGGGCCAAAACCGTTCAAATTCCTGGCCGCCTAGTTGACATATGTGGACTTTCCTCAGGTAACAAAAGCATCTTGGGAAGAAGAAACTGACTTCATTAGCAGCTCGAAAGCCTTTTCTCAAGATGTTAACCATTAGAACCATCATACCTTTGGGAACATCACTCGACGAAAGGATAGACTACTGGGGTAGATCGAGGCTTTGGAGGAACGATGGGCTGGAGATTCAGATCACCCAACCATGATGTCTCTTCGGTCGGAGCTTGAGGAGGTACTATTACAGGATGAAATCATGTGGTGCCAAAATTCAAGGATGGATTGTACAATAGGGGGAGATAGAAACACCAAATATTTCCACACAAGAACAATGCGCCGACGGAGGAGGAATCAGATTTTAGCACTAAAAATCAACAAGGGGAATGGGTAGAGGATCAAGTTGAACTCATGAATATGGCTTGTACCTACTATGGTACATCATTTACAGATGATGGCATCCCAGACTCATCGTTCCCGCATCTGTTCCAAATCTCTTGACGCAGGAGGTGACTACCTTGGGCGGTATGTTTAATTCTAAAGAGCTAAAATCGCCGGTGAATGGTATGGGGCCCCTTAAAGCCCTAGGCTTAGATGATTTTAATCCTATGTTCTTTCAGATATTTTGGGATCTAGTGGCACCTTCTGTTACTAAGTTTGCAGAGAGATGTTGGGGGACACCCTCAAGTATAAGGGAGATGAATGATACAATTCTTGTTCTCATACCAAAGACTCCCTGTCCTGCAAAGATTTAGCAGTTCCGGCCGATAAGCCTTTGAAATGTGGGCTACAAAATCATCAAGAAACGCCTAGCGGAGCGTCTCAAACCCCTAATGCCCAACCTTGTGCACGAGACTCGGACGAGTTTTGTGCCAGGGCGACATATTACTGACAACATTTGCATTTTTCCGGAAGTGGTTCATTCCATGTGTGTCAATATAGGGCATCGAGGATGGATGGAGATTAAGGTGGACTTGGACAAAGCATATGATCGTATCCGCTGGAGCTTTGTCCATGATACGCTCCAGGCGATCGGACTACCTGCCCAGTTCACGGAGCTTACCATGCAGTGCATATCGAATGCAAAGATGAGAATTTAGTGGAATGGAGGATTGACGAATGAGTTCGCCGGTCTAGAGGACTGCGGCAAGGCTGCCCTCTCTCCCCGTACATTTTCACACTATGCATGGAGAGGCTTAGCCATCTAATACGCAAGGCGATGGAGGAGGGAAGATGGGAGCCAATCAAACTCGCAGGAACAGGACCCAGCCTGTCTCATCTATTCTTCACTGACGATCTCTCTTTATTTGGCTTGGCTAATGACTCGCAGGTCCAGGTGATCAACGAGATCTTTGATGTTTTTGGTGGGGCATCTTATCAGCAAATTAGCAAGCCAAAATCGAGAGTTTTCTTCTCGAGGAACGTCTAGACCATACAGGCTACGACTCTCAGCAATGCCTTGGGTATACCATAAACAAAGAATTTGGGATGATATTTGGGAGTTCTAGTGATTCACGATAGAGTCTCCAAAGCGTCGTTCCAGGAGTTGATTGACAAGATCAATGCTAGACTGGCTGGTTGGAAAGTATCGACTCTATCCCTGGTTGGCCGCATCAATTTAGCACAATCTATTCTAGCATCATTACCGGCATACACGATGTAGACTGCATTATTACCAGCTAGTGTGCGGGAGTAAATATATCGGAAGATGAGAGCTTTCATATGTGGCAGCTCGGAAGCAGGCCGCAAAATGCATATAATGGACTGGCAAACACTGTGCAGGCCGAAGGATGAGGGAGCAATGGGTATGAGAGAAGCAACGAAGATGAATGACGCGTTTATGCTTAAAATCGCTTGGCTTCTGCTAAAAGAACCGGAGAGTCTGTGGGCTAGAGTTATTCGGAGCAACTATATGAGACTAGTAGGGGAGATGGAGCAGCCTAGAACCTCAGGGCGAATGTCCAATCTTTGGCGCGGTATCCTCAGAGTGCTACACTTGCTACCCGATGTTGTTGTATGGAATGTCAGAAATGGAAGGCAAACAAGGTTTTGGTTAGACATATGGTTACATGATGGTCCATCGCTGGTAGATTTGGCCCCGAGACTACCAGAATAAGCTAGTTCAATCAAGGTGGCAGAAATGGTCCTAAATCATGACTAGAATAACGAATACATCCGTGCAATCCTACCTCCCAGCCTAGTGGAGCAAGTGATATTTCATGGCGTCCCATTGGAGACAGCTGCAGATGAGCAGATTTGCAGATTTTCGGCCAATGGCAAGTTCTCACTGAAGACTGCGTATGAACTCCTGAATGATGAAATTGAACCGACAGGTGCGCATCCAGTGTGGAGAACAGTTTGGCGCATCCCAACTACCCAAAGAATTAGGACCTTCTTCTGGCTAGCGGTGCATGGAAGATTTCTTACCAATGACGAAAGGCGGCAACATCACTTGACCAATTTGGATTCGTGCCCGGTGTGCGGTAATGATGGGGAGACGACTATGCATGTTCTGCGGGACTGCTCTTATGCTAGAGCAGTCTGGTCGAGTTTCTTGGAAGAGGATCCAGATGAATCATTTTTCAAGTCGGATGCAAGGTGATGGATGATGCATTAACTAGCAGGGAAGAGTACTAAAGTGAGTCATGTGATCTTTGGCGTAGTATGTTGGATGTTGTGGAAGAACACGAACTCCCATGTTTTTGAAAAGAAACTGGCAGGGGTGAGCTCAATCCAATTCAGTGCGCGTAGACGGTGTAACCAAATGGAAGAAGTCTTTGCGAAAGAACAACAACCATGGAGGAGGGAACATACGAAAAGGATGAAGATGATTGGAAAGGGAACTACCGAAACCGGAATAGAGCTGTATGAATACTGATGGCTCGATGATACTACCATTACAGAGCTCGACTGTCGGTGGTGTTTTACGGGATGAAACAGGCCATTTCAAGGGAGCTTTTTCAATGAATCTGGGGGGAGGCTCGATCACTCGAGCGGATCTGATGGGTATCTTGCAAGGGCTGAAGTGCATTAGGGAAATGGGAGTTAAGAAGCTGGAGCTCCGAACAGACTCTCGCATAGCACTTGATCTGATCACGATGGCGTTACCCTCCCATCCACATCATCAGCTTGCAGTGCAAAATCAGAAGATGTTGGAGAAAGAATGGGAAGTCCAGATGGAGCATACATTCAGGGAGGGGAACGTCGTGGCGGATTTCCTCGCGGCAACCGGACACCATCGACCATTGGGGTTACATTTGATCTCAAACCCGTGGCCTGATCTCCTGTATTGGTTGATGTTTGATCTTGTTGAGGCTAGACGCCCATAGCGCCCTTTTAATACAAAAAAAAAAAGAACTTATCTTTTTCAGAATTGCAATTAGACATGAAGAATAAATAACGAGTAATGAGTGAAATAAAATATAGATTAAATCTACCTTCCAATTCTAAAGCCAAATTAAATGAGCTATTATCACCTATAAAAACAAATTAGTCACATAAAGCCACGTGTCAGTTTAAACCAGCCGCCGAGACCGAAATGAAAAGTCAAAAGTAAATGCAACCTATTTATTTATCCTTCCACA
Source organism: Linum tenue (assembly GCA_946122785.1). Classification (NCBI taxonomy): domain Eukaryota; kingdom Viridiplantae; phylum Streptophyta; class Magnoliopsida; order Malpighiales; family Linaceae; genus Linum; species Linum tenue. The sequence goes on along the minus strand of CAMGYJ010000007.1, from coordinate 14,657,965 downwards.
AACGGAACGGAATAATACACAATAACTCCATATTCAATCTGGTAAATATATAGCTTCCCAAAAGAAATATGAAAAATTACCAATTATTAACACACTGCAGTCGTTCACTCTCCCGTCCTTATTAAACGGATTATTTCTCTAAATACGATAATAATTAAAAATAATTCTCATAATACATAACTTTTATAAAAATTTCCCAAATTACCAAAGTTTGACACGGTTGAGTTCAATAAACTCAAACTACATCACAGAACGACGATTAAGAACTCGATCCACGATCAAATTGAGTTTTTAAAACTCGATCAAGAATAGATCAATTTTTCATGAATCAATCTAGTAGGATCGATGACAAAGGAATCGATCAAGAATATATCGATTTTTCATGACTCGATCAAGCAGGATCAACGACAAAGGACTCGATCTAACCATATCGATTTTTAAAAAATCGATCTGTATCTGCACCAGATCGATGCCTTGTGACTCGAACAGAGTGGATCGATGGTCCTGGCCTCGATCTACTATTCAATTATCGCCAAAGCACTTTCCCCCGACATGCTTCAGGATAGGGTTGCAGGGATAAGATTCTTTGTTGTATTGGATCGAGTTGTTTGAACTCGAATTACACTAGTTCGATTGCCCTAGACTCGAACCACTGCCCAATTTTTCTGCCAAGTCGCTTTCGGCCCGACATGCTTGAGAATAGGGTGCAGGGGTAATATTTTATTGATTGTATATGATCGAGTTCTTTGGACTCGAACTATGGTAGTTCGATTACCTAGGCCTCGACTCACTGCATCTGTTTACGAAAATAAAAAGCAAGCACTCAGCATATTCTTGTTGCTCTTATACTTTCTATCTTCTTTCTTCCAAACACAAACTGCAGCAGCTGGAGCACCATAGCTGAGCAAAGAAGAAATTTTTGGAGGTAAGTTCTGCTTACGTTGTTTGAATGAGAATATGAGAATTTTGGATTAATTTAGTATTGTTTGAATTGTATGTAATGAGCTGCTTCTATAAACTGCAGAAATGGGTAGAAAATTTCGAAAATTCGACCTATTGATTCGGTGGAATGGTCGAATTACACATCTTCATAATAGTGTTGACAACGAAGATGGTGAATTAAGTATTGTCCGGAGTGAGAGCATATTTACTTGGCAAGAACTCAGCCATATTTGTGCGGAACGATGTTGCATAGGAGGGCGAAGAGTATGCAAGATGACTTACCGTATGCCGGTTTACAAGGATTATGCACTTTTATATGAAGGATCAGTTCTGTCTGACGATGATGACATTAATATGATGGTGAGATTTATTGCAGAAAACATATTTCCAACTGCTGAGGTGTATGTCGAGACAGAAGTTGTTGCCCAATATGGTGGCGGCGATTATACCAAACAAGGTGAAGGATCGGGAGGGTTTTCCGGTTCAGGAGATTTCACAGTTTTGCATGATGCACCATGGCCAACATATGAGGATCGAACTACACCTGGTCCATTGGTGGAACATGACGGACAGGAGTGGCCAGTATGGGGTGAAGAATGGGATTACATAAGGGCACCCAGACAGGCACCCAGACAAGCATCTACACCAGCATCTGGCATCAACTATGATCCGTATGTGGATAAACCAAGTCCTCCGTACACTAGCGAGGCAAACGAAGTGGAAGATAAAGATTTAGAATGAATGAGTAGTTTAGATGGTGAAGATCTGGAAGTTGATGAGGGCTAATTTGAGCCCCCCACACCTCACTACACGATGGTGCCACAACATCCTCACTATGATCACAACGACGATCCTGACCTCCCTCCTATACCTATCTGGACTCCTGTTTCTGGATTCGTGGTTGGCCAAACATTTGGAGGAAAGCCTCATGTGGCCGATGCATTGAAAGAAACTGCTATGCGAAGAAGCTTTCAATATCGTGTCATCACTTTCGACACTAAACAAATTCATGTTCGTTGCGAGAACCATGGCGACGGATGCATGTGGTATGTTCGGGCGGCATATGTTAAAAGAAATGGGCTTGGCTCATTCGTAAGACAGACAACAACCACACTTGTAGGTCGTCACTGATATCTCTAGGTCACCGACAATTTAGTGCAAGGAAGGTTGCACAAACAATCAAACATTTGATTGAGGCACAACCTAGGATCACCGTGAAGAGTGTCATCGCTGAAGTGAAGAATCGACATGGCTATACCATCAGTTACAAGAAAGCATGGCATGGGAAGCAAAAAGCTATGGCGGAGGTGTATGGCGATTGGGAAGAGTCATTTGCTAACATGCCTCGTTTGATTCTTGCAATGGTGTACAAGAATCCTGGATCTGTTTTTGTGCCTAGTTACGAAGATTTCTATGGGGGTGCTAAACGCGGGTTTAAGAGACTATTTTGGGCATTCAAACCATGCATTGATGGTTTCACCCATTGTCTGTCAATAATCCAAGTTGATGGCACCTTTCTGACCGGAAAATACAAGGGCACTCTACTCGTTGCCACTAGTGTTGATGGCAGTATGCAACTTTTCCCGCTTGCTTTTGCTATAGTCGAATCGGAGAACAACTTAAGTGGGCATGGTTTTTTTCCAAACTAAACACTCGTGTCACTCAACGGAAGGACATTGCCATACTTTTTGATCGACACCATGGAATTGCACATGCTTTCTACGACTTGCCCGAGGAGCTAGGGTGGAAGTGGCGCTTGTGCATACGACATTTCAAAAGCAATTACGGGAAGCACTTTGGTAGAACTTATGGACAACGTGCAGTTTGGCACGCTGGTAAGAATAAATAAGATGTTGTGATTAACTCAATTGGTTGAATGCTTATACTCCTTTACTAACCTTATTTTCCTTTGTTGTAGCTATTGCTTTTCAAACTCGAAAGTTTGTAGACAAAATGAATAGCATAAGGGAGGTCCACTGTGAAGGTGCAGATTGGCTAGAAACTCATCCTTTCGAGAGGTGGACATTACATCAAGACGAAGGGTATATGTATATTATAACAACAACGAACATGGGTCAGTGCCTCAATGGTTTGTATGTTGGTCTTCGTGCAATGCCTATATCATCTATAGTCTTGCATACCTTCTTTTGTACGGTGACATGGTTCGTTGAATGCTATCAAGCAGCATATCAGATGCTGAATGCTGGAATCTACATCCCAAAGAAGATTACGGATGACATGAAACCATGGTCTGAAAGGGCAAAATGGCATAAGGTGACTTTATTTAGTCGAAGAGATTCCCGCTTCGCAGTAGTAACAGGAAGTGGACCAGATAGTTCAAAGGGTGGTAATGCTCAAACAGTTATACAGGATGCAAGGAATGGAACAGGAGAGTGTATGTTGAGTTGAAGGGCATGATAGGCGCCAGTGTCTAGGGCCATCGACTGACAATTGAAAGTTTATGTTGTAATTTGAATTTTATGTTGTGATTTAAGAACTTTATGTTGTAATTTAAATTTTATGTTGTAATTTGAATACTATGTTGTGATTTGAATTTTATGTTGTGAAATAGAACAACTTAACAACTCTAGAGAAATAGAACAACTTAACAATGTCATTAGAAATAGAACACCATAACAACGTCATTAGAAATAGAACACCTTAAAAACTCTAGAGAAATAAAAAAAACTTAAGAACGTCATTAGAAATAGAACACCTTGACAACGTCATTAGAAATAGAACACCATAACAACTCTAAAGAAATAGAACAACTTAACAACCCTAAAGAAATAGAACAACTTAACAACTTTAAAGAAGCAGCAACTCGATCATATCACAACTCTAGAAATCACACTGCTCACTCTTGTGCACCACGTCCGCGTCCCTCTCTTCGACGTCTATTCCTTGAACGAACTCCATATCCAATTCCAGTATTTCCTGGCAATGGAGGTGGGGTTGCAGTGGCTGGAGGACCATAATAAACATTTGCCATCGGAGGCTGGAAGCTTTGCTGCGGGGTTTGGAATTGAGGGTCGACATTGGGATACCCATAATACGAGGGAGCATAGTTGGATCCTCCTCCCCCTCCTTGAGCAGAACCTGATGATCCCCTCTCCGAATTCCCTTCTGACCGGGGGGGGGGGGGGTCAGGAAGTGCCACATCTTCTCCTACTTGCACAGGGACTGTAACTGGCTCTTGCCGATGTTTACTCCTCCTTGGTGGCGATGGCGGGAGGGATTCAACTTCAATGCCATGGGAGGAAGGACGTGGCGGTGCAGGTGCAGGAGGATATGCAATGACATCCCTTAGAATTTCCCACGAACATGACAAGAGATTCTTGAAGAGCTTCTTCAAGAATGAAATTTTCTCAGGTGCCACATTTTGTTCTGGTTCACTCTCCAACGTCAATGATGCAAGTTCCAACCCATCAACCTAAATGATAAACATGTTAGTCAAACACTCTTTGTGTAGCTAAAGTAATTATAGTAAATAGATATTGTGCTTACCAACGAACCGATCACGGCGCCACGTTTGGTAACCCATCTTTTTGTGAACTTGCGGTACCACACCATGTATTCATCTTGGTACCCCCATTGGCATCGTCATTGGGATGCCATCAATTGCATACGTCTGACGAGACACTCACATTTCAATCCATCTATGGTGCTTGGTTGGCCAATCACTGATTGTACCCCGCAAATCCTTGTTGTACTTGTGGAGTGACTTATGTACGTCCGGTGGTGGGAGAGGAATCGGTTGCACCCAATTATATTGTCGGACACATCTATCCGGGAGGTGCCACTCGACAATGTTGTGGCAAATCACAGGCAACTTGCACGACCAGAGTCGCCGATCCTCAGGGTATCACAACTCATACAAATCCTTTGCTCCATTCGAATACGGATCCCACTCCACCTAAGTTTCAACACAACAAATAAATTAAAATCGAAGCAAATAATTTCAACAAATAAAATAGGATTCATAATCATAAAAATAAATCATGGGCCAAGACAAATAATTTCAACAAATAAAATAGAATTTGTAATCATAAAAATAAATCATGGGCTAAGACAAATCATTTCAACAAATAAAATAGGATTCGTAATCATAAAAATAAATCATGGGCTAAGACAAATCATTTCAACATATAAAATAGGATTCCTAATCATAAAAATAAATCATGGGCTAAGACAAATAATTTCAACAAATAAATTAGCATTCATAATCATAAGCTAGAATGTTACCTTGTTGAATTCTATACGGTCAAGATGTTGGCGGTACCCGTCTAGAGAGATGAGTCTCGTGATAGCTCCAATCCATCTAGCACCATAAGTCCATTGTCGTAGTGGCTCTTCGGGACCCCAACTGTTAGCAGGGCAGATCAGAGCGAAAGTAGAAAGGTGCTCCCAAACCCATAGTTGGAGGATGAACATGGGACCACCCGCTTGCTTTGTTTTCAGGTCCGTACACTTGCACAACTCCGAATATATCATCGCCAAACAAGCAGATCCCCAACTTTTTCTCCCAATCTCGTCCCAATATTCCAAAAGAACTCAAAGCCACATACAATGCATATTTCCACCATACTTGTTCGGAAACAAAAATCCTCCAACCAAACAAATTAGGTAGATGCGAGCATACCTCTCTATTTGAGCATCCGTGGCATCCTCCGGTAATTCTTCAGCAGTCCTCAATAGCCAAGGTATCAATAGCATAGACTTGTGTAGAGGTGGTACACGACGACCTTGTGGTGCTTCCTCGGGGATGTTGATGCCTAAACGCTCGCTTATAAATTAGCCCCAACCATTCAATGGTTTTTGTGAACTTTCTATTATTGCATCACCATCGATCGGAAGCTCTGTCGGCATGGCCACGTCCTTCAACGTAATCGTCATCTCTCCCTCCAGAAGGTGGAATGTGTGCGTTTCTTTTCTCCATCTTTCCACCATTTCTGTAAGAAGGTTGTTGTCCATCTCCATCCTCACAAACTTTCGCACCCTCAGCAATCGCGCTCTTTCAATGAAGGGCTCGATCCGATCATCCCATTTAGGCAAGCGAGATAGCGACCGATGGGTGATTACGTCAAGTTTTCCTATAGAAAAAAAACTTTAATTATTATACAAAATAAAAAAAAAGAATACTACCACATTTAAAAAAAGAAAAGTACATGAGGAAGTGCCTACCGGATCTGCCGCCCAAACACTTTCAGACCGATGGTAAGGTTGCTCATCCAACAAATCGGTTTCTCATGGTCTGCCTTGAATGTATAATCTAGGATCGTAAATACTCGGATCCATCTCGGCAATTTTGAGTGATAGAAGTACCAAACTAAAAAAAAAAAATTGATGCGGAAGATCGGGTTTAGCCGCAACCACAGAGCATATTTTTTTTCTTCAAGAGTGGTGGGAGGAAGAGAGGAAGAAGAATGGAGTGGTGTGAGTTTTGGTGGAATGGAAGGGGGTATTTATAGGTTCTGTGGGAGGAGGTGGATCGATTTTAGGTCATTCGAACCAGTGCATCGAGTTTAGAGCACTCGATCCACGTCAAAAGTACATCAAGGGATGATAGATCGAACAACACAGATCGAGTTTTAAATACTCGATCTACGACAGAGCGTGTCTGACGTCATCGATTCGCGTCTAGCAGATCGATTTCCAGGACTCGATCCACTTGCATCGAGTTCCGCACACTCGATCCGCGTCACCACTTCCTCGCGGATATGGCCATCGAACGGTGGAGATTGTTTCCATGTAACTCAATCTAGGGTGGAGCGCTGCTTATGTCATCGATCCATGTCAGCCAGTTCGAGTCTTATGTACTCGATCTACATAAGTCGAGTTTGAAAACCTCGATCCGCGTCGTCCTGTGCCAGCCAATCGTGGCCGTTTCACTCGATGCACGTGGATCGATGGCTTGACAGTCGATCTGGTACTAGTTCGAGTTTATTGAACTCGAACCGTGTCAAACTTTGGTAGTTTGAGAAATTTTTGTAAAAGTTATGTATTCTGGGAATTATTTTTAATTATTACTGTATTTAGGGAAATAATCCTTATTAAACCAAGCCACCCCTTCACACTCCACCCCAAACATGCCAATATTAGCACTGACAGTATGTAAATGTAACTCGTCAGTCAAACAAAAAGACTCGATTTTGTAATCATGAAACTAAAAAAGAATATTTACTTTGAGGTCTCCTTCTTTCCAGCGGAGGGAGGAAGGAAATTCTGAGGCTCTACCCTTAAAGAAAGTACTGCATCTCTCTCTCTCTCTCTCTCCATATCTCATTGTAATATCTCTCTAATTTGTCTTCAATGGCAACCAATTCAGATCACGCCGTCGCCGCCTCCCCGTCATCCACAAACGACACCAACCGTCGCTTCCTAGACTCCGAACCCGACAATCTAGAGGAATCCGTCGGCGCCGCCTCCCCCTCCTCCTTCTGTTCCTGCCTCCCCGCGCACTGCTTCGGCCGCCGATCCCACGCCTACCTGCTGCAGGTCAACCAAGACCAGGAGCCCCGCGGCGGCGGGCGGCTGTGGGTGGTGGAGAAGCTGAAGAAGGCGCGGGAGGTGTCGGAGGTGGTTACGGGGCCCAGGTCAAGGGCGGACCCAGGGACATTTGGGGGTGTCCCGGGACACCCTTAATTTTTGAAAAAGCGGTTATTCAACCACCGGTGATAATTTATGTATGGACAAAAAAACATAATTAATAGTTCGGGACACCCTGAAATTTTTAAAAAAATGATTATCATACTCTCGTTAGTAGTTTTCGTATTGGAATACAAGTGGTAGTTTGGGTAATAGCAAATATAATTTCGTATTGGAATACCCGAGACACTACTACTGTTAATAAATATAATTTCCATTAGGCTACAACTTTTTTGTTATTCTATTCTAAACACTGTGTAATAGCAAAACCCTATTCTCTATCCTTAATTATTTTCAAAACCTAACAATTAATCTAATCCCTTAATTATTTTCAAAATCCTATTCTCTATCTTTAATTATTCTCTATCTTTAATTTGTACGACAAGTGCTGAAAGTGTCTTTTCATTTTTGAGTTATATCAAGAACAAATTTAGAAGTCGAATATGCGTCAGTTCGTGATGATTGTCTGGTAGGATATAGCGAGACAAATTTGTTAAGCAATATAGACACCATGTGTATTTTACAATCTTTTCAGAATATGAAAATACGTCATGAACTTTTTTAAACTTGTACGAGTTGGATATTTTTTTTATTTAATAATTATTAACTTTTATTTTACTTTATTTTTTGAAAGATGACACCCCTATGTAAAATTCTTGAGTCTGCCACTGACCCAGGTGGAAGAATTTCATCCTGCGATTCAACGGCACCATCAGGAGATCGTCGAAGGTGCAGTTTCAGTACGACGCACTGAACTTCGACGACGGCGTGGGTACCGCCCACGTCGACTGCAGGTACCCGGGATTTTTGGCGAGGTATGCGGCTCCGGCCGCCGTCTCACAGCTGCTTCACACGTGATCTACATCATTACTGATTTTTTTTATTATAAATATTTTATTGATTTCCACTATTTTATTTTTACTTTTTTTTACCTTCCTCCTCGGATGTAAAGTCTTTGTACATGACACCAATTTTATTTTAGCTTTACCAATTACCACACTTGAAAGTTAATGATCCATAGGAATCAAATTCTGCCGTAGTGATTTTCGGGTCCACATTTTTGCGTCATTTCGCAAGTGGTGGAAATGGATGACTTCATATGCTTTCAATCTCTTCGATGAATAGTAGCTATAACGACAAACACGAATGACGCTGATCACAATGTGCATCATTGTCATAAACATTTCGCCAATACATCTATATCATACGAAAGGAGTAATTATCAGTTTCAAGATGTTGGCAGTCAATTTACAACAACATGTGACTGATTTTGAAACTATACTATTCGCGCCATATTCCTAATGTCCTTAAAAATTCGTTGATTTCCTCCAACCAAAATTTTGATCAAGTAATTATCAAAGAAAAAAAAAATGAACAAGTCAACTCTTTGTATTGTAAAAGTAAAAAAAGCACTGTCTATTTTTTATCCAAACCTTTCTCAGATTCTTTTATATTATCCAAACCTATCGAAATACTAAGAATTAGTCAAATGTTAACTTCCAGTTAGCAATTTTGTTAGTGACATTGACTTAACAACATAATACTGACTTGGAAGAGACTAATGAAGGTTAACATTCCAAAATTTCAGTATTTTAACTAAGAAAAGAGTTACAAAATTATCAATGATAACATAAAAATTGCTAATATTTTGATGCATTATGAAAGATTTGGATAACTAATAAAATTTTAATAGGTTTGGATAATATAAAAAAAAATGAAAAAAATTTAGATAAAAAATACATTGCAAAAAAAAGCATTAATGTGAACTAAAATACCTCAATATCTATCCGTAATTTGGTGAGTAAGTAGTAACTAGAATTCCAAACCCCAGAGGAATTAGCACCAGCAACAAAGGTAGCTATTGTAAAACAATTTCCCCCTTGATTAATGATGCCTGACATTATTCCAGGTTCAAATCTTGCAAGCTGGCTAGATTACATGTTTGGTCACTTAAATTACATAAATATTTTACATTTGCCACTCGAATTTTTTCCCCCCATATTCGTCACTAATTTTACGATTCGTTTCACCGTTAATCACCGGCCGTTAGTCTCCGTCAGACTCCGTTAGTTTTTTGATTACGTGGCAAACGACAGCTGACTGGAGATGGAAATTCGAATAGGGAAATCAGTAGCGGAAGATGCGATTTCGGAGAAAATGTTGGTGATTCATCCCTCTGGTTGAACAAGCTGAATCTACTTCCTGACCTCAATCAAGCTTATTTTGAAGAAAGAGAAAAATGAAAATTTAGGGAAAAGAATAAAAGAGGGTACCAGAGGCAGTGGGTGGAAACGGAAAAGTGGAGATTGAAATGGAAGGGAAGGGATTGGCATGGTCCTGATTAGTTAGGGTGACACCAGCAAGCTAGGGTGAGAGAAGAGGCCGCGTAGAAGGAAGAAAATGTAAATACACACTGCAGGTTGGGAGCGATGCTAGTTAAGCTGAAGCCAGCTGCAATTTAATGTTCAAACTTCAAACTCAACTCTAGCGCATATTCCATTTGCTTCGAAATCTCCTCTTCCACTACCGATTTCCCGACTCAAATATCCTTCTTCTCCTCGAGCACCATCGGCTCCGACTCCGAATTTGGCGGCGAGTCGGCAGGATGAGGAACAAGGGAGTAATGAGGTGGTGGCGGTAGCCTGTGGACGGGCTTGGGATTGGGGGTTTTGGTTAAAGGACTTCGAATCAGAAGCAGGGGAAGAGCTTCTACGGCAAAAAAAGGCGTTGAGACCCGACGGTGGGGAAAGCCAAGAAGACGAGGTAGGGGAAGGTGGGGCCTGATTTTTTCTAATTAATTTTTTTCCAGATTGACATGTTATTATTTAACAGTCCAGTCAGCTGTTCCGTTTGCCACATCATTAAAAAACTAACGGAGTTAACGGAGTTTGAAGGAGACTAACGGTGAAACGAATCGTAAAGTTAGTGGCGAATATGAAAGAAAAATAATTCGGGTGGCAAACGCGATAGATTTATGTAATTTGAGTGACCAAACATGTAATTTAGCTCTTGCAATATTAGTTGTCATAATTCTTTAGTTTTCTCCCCCTCTGGTTAATAGGATACAGTTCATCAGCCAAAAGGAAGGAATCATAATTAGGGATGGAAATCGGTACAGTATTGGTATCCCAATACCAAATACCGAAATCCCGAATACCGAATTATCCCCTAAAGTCAATTCTAATCCCAATCCCTAACTAATTTCGGTATCCCAATCCCAATCCCTAAATATTTTGGTATCCCAATCGATACTTCGGTATCCCAATCGGTATTATCGAATACAAAATTAATTCCCTTTGCAACTAATAATTAAATTTATAAATTTGATTTTATTGTTTAATTTAGTGGGAAAAGACTTAGCAAAGAGTTTTGAATTAGGATATTATTAAAGAAAATGGAGGAGAGGAGGCATCTCAAGTTCTTGTCATTGGTAATCGTTAATTTGACGAATTGGAGGTAGAGAGACGACTATTAATAGTGATGAAATGATCTATGTATAATTAAATGACACTCTTGGTGGTTGATGGTCATGTAGTAGTGAATGAAAGAGTCTAGTTGAGAGGATAAAATACACACTAGCTTATATTTCGGTATTGATCGGTATTTTGTTATATACCGATCCCAATCTCATAATTCCTAATATCAAATAACAATTGAAATTCAATCTCAATCTCAATCCCAAAAAATAATACGTGTATTCGGTAATACCAAATATAGACAATCTCTAGAAATTTAGCTACATCGTTGAATGTGGTGGAGACCAGAGATAGTTTGACCGAGTAGTAATATTTGTCATGGACCTGATCGATCCATATTAGAAACCCACCTCTCACTAAGGACCATAAACGTAAGGCTTAATAATAAGCCTCGGCCCAATAGGAAAATCAGGCACAAGGTAATGTACTGCCATACTGGCCCACAAGCTGACCAACATGGATCTGATACAAGGCTTGCTCCAATTCGGCCTACAAGTTACCACAGTTGCGATTGTGCTCACAATGACAATGCGTATGTGAAAACGTGTCGACAGTAACTCACGATCTTCTGATTGTGTGTGATTATCTTGTACTCTTCAAATGAATGCAGTAACATTTTTTTTTTTTTTTTTTTGTAAGTGAGCACCATAAGTGGGCTGATCTAGGCATGTAGGTGAAGATTTTTATTTTGGATGAACAAAACTTTATGATCTCAATGTCGCAATGACCAAATTGCATCTCAAAACATAACCCAAATCTTATATACCTTAACATATACGCTTGCCTTGCGTTAAGCAAATATAGTATCATTATGAACGTTCTTAAGTACCCTATCCATAAAGACAAGAAAACATTTACTGATCAATTCTACACGCAATGCTGACTCACCCCAATTCAATTCATCCAATTGGAAACTAATTATCCAAATATGTCCAAAACGCCTCCAGCAACCCCAAAAAAAGAAGTAAACAAATTAATCACCTTGGCTTCGGGCTTCCCAGTAATATAATATTAGAAATTACAGCTGTTATCCAACTAAAAACGTTCCACTTGTTTCCCTCAGTTGTTCAGTAACCAAAAATCAAAAGAAAGAATGATGGTTATGCATTAATTACTATGATTAGGCAACGTATCCAATCCTAGTCATTGAGGATAGAATTGGTTTAAGTACAAGTTTGTTTCAATTATTAGTTTCCAAGGACCCCCAAAGTTGAAGAATTGAAGAACAAGGACAGTTCGGAGCTTCAAGAGAAGGGGGGAATCGGAGTATAAATATCCTGGATTCCCCCTTTCATGTCTCAAACCGCAAGCACCTTGAACATCAATTGTTTTCTTGTCTCTCTTTCGTATCTTTTAATCGCATCGTCACAAGTTATTTTGTTAACGCAGAGTAGTTTACGTGTCAACGAGAAAAAATGACGATCCAATCAGTCGTCGTTGAGCAGCCTACCCTCGGTATGTAAATATATTGATATTGTTCTCCTTGAAATCTTGTTCATCCTTGCTTATTATCTCCTATTGAATCAAGTAACGGTTTGGTAAAAATATGAATCCAGATTGTAAAAGAATAACATATGTATATGCAGGGTTTGAAGCCGAGAAGAAGATAAAGTTGATTGATATTGAAGCCGATAAGCTGGTGGCTAGTGGCGAATTCACGGTACCGGACGAAAATGCATTCGGACGCTCGTTTAGGTGAAAATTCAAAAGAACAAAAAATAAAAACATTTAACTGGGTTTAAGTAGCTGCGATGGAGCATAACTAACGACCATTTTGTTTGTTTGTTTTTAGGGATTACGAGAACGCGAACAACGAAAGGCATCGGCTCGTCGAGGAGCTCTACCATCAGCAACACGTCCATCAAACTTTCGAATTCGTAAGAACCCTAACTAGCTAAATCGAACCACGAGGTGAACGAATCGAATTGCGAATCGTGATGAACCAATATAATATCTATACAGGTAAAGAAGACGAGGGAGGAGTATGGGAAACTGGAGAAGGGAGAGATGAGCATTTGGGAATGCTGTGAGGTTTTGAACGACATAGTGGACGACAGTGATCCTGATCTTGACGAACCCCAGATCATGCACTTGCTGCGAACTGCTGAAGCCATTAGGAAGGACTACCCTAATGAGGATTGGCTTCACCTCACTGCTCTCATCCATGGTTGTACCCTAATTAAACCCTAAACGTTAATTATCCTACCTCCAAATTTGATTACCATTATCTCATTAACTAATCTGTCGATATATCAGATCTGGGGAAGATTCTGATCCATCCCAACTTTGGAGGGTTGCCTCAGTGGGCTGTTGTTGGTAAGTCACCCCCCCGAATTCGGCATGAGATGATGTCGTTGGATTGTGCGATTCAGCGATTTCAATAAGGATGACCGCAGAGTTTTTGTACGAAAACGGAATTTTGATGGTTCTTTCTATTTGCAGGTGATACATATCCGGTCGGATGTGGTTTCAGTGAGACCATTGTTCACCACAAGGTTATGCACAAAACTATTCTTATTTATTTTGACTATAATGTATAGAAAATTAGTAAACAATAAGTTTTTGGTTCATTATTGCAGCATTTCAGGGAGAATCCAGACTACAAGAATCCAGAATACAATACCAAATTTGGTGTCTACAGTGAAGGCTGTGGCCTTAACAATGTGATGATGACTTGGGGCCATGATGACTACATGTATTTGGTACGTGTACACATACACATATGTTGTATTATAATCGTTTAATGTTAATATGAGAAGATTGCGCGATAATTTAATGTTACAGGTCGCTAAAGAAAATGGCACCACTTTGCCATCGGCGGGATTGTTCATCATCCGCTACCATTCATTCTACCGTAAGGACCTATCCTAACAAAAAATTATACATATTTAAACGTGAAATTGAAAAACGTGTTTCGAATTTAGTTGATAATTGATCTCATGTTTAAAATGTGCAGCGCTGCACAAAGGCGAGGCGTACAGATACTTGATGAACGACGAAGACAGGGAGAACCTGAAATGGCTCAACATATTCAAGTAATTATATATGCCTCAATATTGCTTAATTGCGAATTCCGGATCATCATTAGCTCACTAACTCTATCGTTTTCCCCACATTATGAACAGCAAATACGACCTGTACAGCAAGAGCAAGGTTCCAATTAACGTGGAAGAGGTTAAACCGTATTACCAGTCCCTCATTGAGAAGGTGATTAATTATCAAATTACATCCTAATCTTCACTCCCAACAGTTTATGGTACCTAAGACCTCTGTTTCTCTGTAATTTTTTTTGCAGTATTTTCCGGCAAAGCTCAAATGGTGAAGCTGGAGTGAAGCCTTGCAGAATGAAGAGCGATACAAGTTGTTTATTCGTAATTATACATAAATAATGAGAAAATTCTTGGCTTTGAATAAATGGATTAAATCGTTGTAGTTTGTATTACAGAAGGTGTCTCGATTGGAGTTGTTTGTATTGACGAGGAAATGTAGAGATATAATAGATATATTCGTATCTATTATTTCTCGTACTACCTTATATATAATCATACGTACATAATGAACGATATAAGATTCATTATTGAACATCTCTTAACAATTCGATCAAGTTGATTATTTTATTTACAACTTGGTGTACGTACATAAGAGATCCCTGAGCTGTCATATGTAATGGGAAGGCTTATTGCACTCCGAAAGCTCGAGGGAAGGTTGGAAATTCAGATTCTGAGTTCATTGTGGATCTTCTTGCCCTACTAGGGTATTTCTCTTATTTTCTGATATCAAAAGGGTAGTTAACCATCTTGGATTTTGGCCTAGCTTTTTCGAGCAATCCCCGAGTGGACTGTGGAGAGACACTACGACGAAAAACAATTCACTGTGATAAATTGTACGTTTCACTGTGATTTTTCGCTATGACAAAATGCAGTCCACTGCGATAAAATCATTCGTAAATAATTTTCGACGCGCCAGGGACCTGTTTGATCTTTCGTCATATTCGTTGTTGTTGCTCGGGCGAATGCTCTCGACTCTCCTAGAGTGGTTGCCTTGTACAGAGAGCAAGGAAATCATTCTTCAGTATAACACCAGATAGTACATATACTACACAAAAAAGGCTAGAAGCCAAGACAGACTCTTAGCACCAAACCAAGGAAACCCAAACCACTCTATAGATCATTAAGGGTCACAAAGAAACTCAGAGAAAGGTCCGTCATTCTCGCTGTGTCCACCTACAACAGTTTTCAGTATCATGCCGTTCCCAGGACACGGACATGAAAAGGCGGCCCTCGACAATAGATAGGCTCGTCTGGTGAATCAGTCTTGGCACGAGCTCTGAGAACGTCATTAGCATCTTCAATCACTGCTGCAGCTACCAATGTGTACTCCCCTGGCACCAAGAAGTAGAGCGAAAACGAATGCTTCGATTCTTGGAGCGGCGGAACCTCCATTGTTATCCCATTCAAAACACCTGCAGAGTTTGATCACAAAACAGATTTAGGGTTTGTTTGTGTAGGTGAGGAAACATGAGCATTCCCAGTGGGGAAGGGGAAAAACAGTAAACTCACCAGCCCACAGAACAGTTGACTTTCCACCTTCGATGCAGTTTTCACCAGCTACATCCCTACATGAGATCCCCAGGCTCATCTTGATCATTTCTTTCGTATTATTCCGAACCAGAACTTCCATTGGGGCCATGTCATTTGCCAACACGGAATCTTTGGAGCCAGATTCTTGTTGGGGCGAACTGTTGTCCCGGGTAAGCCTAAACCCAAATGTCAATGGATCAGGAAGCAGGACATCCATGACTGACGTCTGAAGTGCAGTGTGCACGGCGTCCTTAATATTCAGTTCCCCGGAGCTGTTCCTTCCCGATTGCCACCTCACCTTTATTCTTGAGATCAGGCTTTTGATCGAAGCATTAAGTTCAGCTTTTGTGTTTTTCTCGGAGAAGCTCGGACTTCTACTGCTGCTAGTGGAACCCTCGTTGCAGAATTCCCTCATGAAGAAGGAATCGTCGAGGACAGGCAGTTTGAAATGCTCCAGCGGTATAAGAACCCTTGCGGAATAGTCCCGGTCGATCCTAGTTTTTGGATAGCCATATTCACTGTTACCATCTTGATCGATGGGAAGGTTATTATCGTCAGTGCCATCCAGCTGGACAGAGACTCCAATCTCAAACACTACGTCGGTTGGATTAGACAGTTCCAGTTCTAGGAAACGCAATCCCCAGCTGCCTCTGTAGGGATCGATCTTTACCAATCTTTTCTCCATCTTTCTGTCAGATTCTTCCACTGTTTCTGAGGCAGGATCTTCCTCTTCGTGCACTGGTTTAGGATGACCATCTCCAATATGTGCAGGAATTTCCATTGAAAGCAAACGAGCCTTTACGAGTGACATACCCGGCAATACGCAAACGTGCAGTGGGAGAACTAAGCGTCTTCCTGGAGGCAAATTAGATACTTTTGCAATAGTAGCATCTTCAGAATCTGTTGATGGCCCTGCAGGAACAAAAGAGTTAGCATAGAGATAAAGAATGAGCAAGAAAAAGAACTACCAACTTGCAGTTTGAAAAGCCAGAGTTTAGGCATAATGTTGCAATATTAGTCATGAAGTGTTCACTTTTAGTAATCAAACTTGGACCTTTGCCCAAAAGTACATGATTGGATCGACTGACGACTGGACCAGGCCAGATGATGAATGAATAGAAAATCGAAAAACGTACATAGCAGTTCTAGCAGAAATAATTACTGTTTGATTATGAATAAGCAATGTATCAAGTCCATGGGAGGCTGCAATCTAAGATATCAAAATGATACCTAGACGAATACTATGCTGTCACGTCAAGAAATATGACAAACAGGTAGATGTCAGCTAGATGTGGACTAGCATGCATAAAGTGATAAAGATAAAGGTAATACCTGCATAATGGATCAACAAAGTAGGAACACTAGCATTCTTAAACTGCCTTCCTGTGCTTCCAGAGGTTGCAGCCCTTCCACCACCAATCTCGAAATCCATAGGCCCGAGCTGCCAGGCTTTCAAAGTCAGGGGTAGAATGACCTCTGCTCCAGGCTTCAACGGAAGAACAGATTTCAAGGTCTCATAAGGTATTGAGATGATTGAGTCTTGGTTCTTTCCAGAGAGGGAAATATGTGCTTGCTCCACTGGAACAGTTCCTGCATTCGCCAGGCTAATCCAGATATCACGTATCTCACCTTCATACAAAATTATTGCACCATCTCCACCAACCACGTGTGAGACTAGCAATGGCAGTGGCGGCACGACAGAGATACTGGGCACAGATAAGTTTCTCAACTTTGCAGATCCACAGCTCCTGAATGGATCAGAGAGCACAAGCCCCTGTGCTGCCCCAAGGAGCAAGTTATCTACGTCCCTGAAATGGTGTTCTGTAATAACACCAAAGCAGTGAACAGTGCATCCAGGAATTGTTATGGGCCCCACAGAAGTCGGGATTCCAGATAAGGTGATAACCTTTGACGAGTTAGGAGGAAGGTCCACGCTTATTGGGAAAGCATCAAAAGATCCAGAATGCACTGTGAGATACATACTATCGACCCTAAGATCAAAGGCACAGGGGTTTGCAAGCTCAACTAAAACCTGGACTGGTTCTCCAACAATCCAAACCAGCTCCTGCTTGCTATTATCATTTGGTTCCCCTTTGCTGAATGGAGTATAGATAAAAGGTCCTGAAGGAGCAGAGCCAGCCCACCAATCTTCCCTAGCAGGGCTTCGCTTGATGATGTCCATTTGAGATGGATGAAGAGGAAAAGAATGCAGCCTGAACAAAAACAATAAAATCAAATAAGTCAGGAATTAGTAACTTATAAAGTATATAAGTAGTAAGAAACAAAGTGGGAGTACTGAAATACACTCCCCAAATTTGGATAAAGTTAAAACAGATATAGGACGAAATGTGTACATGAAAAATACCTCACAAATGGCAAAGCTGGATCAGCAGAGCGAGTTCCAGAAGGCAATCTTTCAGCAGAATTATTAAGTGCACTAGCAAGTCCATTCTGTCCTGCAGGGGTAATTAGAGGATAGTATTGTCTCAGCAGCCGGGCAGCGGCACTCCATGCAGTTAGTGGATCACCAGCTCGAACAGCAGATAGCAGTATCTCTCTGAGCACAACCATCTGCAGTGTGCTCCATTGTGATTCAAATAATGAAACAATCAAATGATGATGCATTTTCCCACTATCAGTATGACTTGGCCCAGTCTGCTTCTGCGATATTAACAACAATCAGCTATATAAGAAATCCAAGTAACACAACTTGAAACCAAGGAATTTTGACAGCTAAAGACTCATAGGTAAAAGAATCACAGACGTCGCATCCGAGTAACATAGAATCCTATCATTTGTTTATTTTTTCTACTGACTCACTTTAGTACATGGAGGATCAGATACAGATGCTTTGCTCTGAACACGATAAGCTTTTGTAGTCATTGCTAAAACTTGCATGGCACTTGTAGCAGCAAACTTATTGTCTTGTTGGAGATACAATTGTGCAACCTGCCTTGAGAAAAAGGCAGCCTTCCTCTGGTAACCAAGTGTCCCAAATAACCGTGCAATTTCAACAAATAGAACAAGTCTATCGTTAACATCAATCAATGACTTTCCACCATCTGCTGCATTGGTCAGCAACTCCACAACGTCCTTAGACAGCTTGCTTCTACAAAGATAAGAACTTTTAAATGCTGTGTCATCAGTCCCACTACATGCAAATCCATGCTTAAGCTTCCATAAAACAGGGAGGGGAAGTCCATGCAGAAGAGCATGACAAATGCAGAAAACAATGTAAATGTAGTCTGATACTACACATTCACAGAGAGAGACAGCTATTTAACGCATGCATCATATATTCACAAAAGAAGGGCGAAGGAAATGCTTACCTGCAGAGAAATCGTGCTAATTTCAAAGTAGCTTCAAGTTCAAAACTTAATGGAGAAACTCTGCATGCAAGATATATTGGAAGTATTGTGGTCAATATTATACATATGCAAGAGTTAACCTCGCAAAACACAGAGAAAATCAAGTCAGTCATGGAGAAGAATTTGGAAGAAACTCGGTAGATAGCTATATCCTGGTGATGTCTCTTGTTGCTTTGTGCTTCCATCACAGAAATGAAATGGCATCAAAGTAAATAACTTATAGTTTACTACCGAAGAAGAAGCAATGCAAGCACAAGCTGCTTCTGCAACACCATCTATATATTTCTCCAAAATAAATTATGCCGAGGAGTAGGCTAATTCGTAACTGTCATAGATTTGCACTCTGTCACCAATTAGACTAGAAGTTAATTAGCAACACTTGTTCACATTCACCATGAAAGAGAAAAAAAATACTATAATATGGTTTACTACATTTGATACATATTCTTAGTCCATATCATAATTACGTCTATTACGGAAGAATTGCTGAGAAATGATATATCTATGTCTTTGCAGGCACTTGGCCACTTAATTTACCAAAAAAATCTTTCGAATTTACACTATCCGAATGCACTAGAGGCTCAGACCCTGTCAAAAGGAATTTCTGCAAAAATTGACCAGTCATATTTCTATGAATGTGCAAATTTTATTAGAAAATTAAGGAAATTCCTTGAGAGGGATTTCTAACAATAACATACATAAATCAGTAGCCAAAGTGGCAGACATCAGCCATAAAATGAGAAAGTGAAGAAGAGGAATAGAGCACATATTTCAATAACCTACTGACGCCAACTGTATTAAACATAAGGAGAAACAGCAAGAGCGAAGGATTATCTATGAGCTGATACGAAAGAAAAAGAAATTACCTCTGAGCATTGTCTTGGATAAATGACTTCCTATAATGTAATATCACATTATTGTATTGATACTTAACTTCATCTTCTAACACTACATCAACATGGCCCACTCGATCCATCTGGATAGTAGTGAAAAGGAGTAAATACATTACTGAAGATCAGAACTTCTGAAGCAAATCAATGATCCAGATGCATAAATTAAGCCTAGCCATTCAACGGTAGAGCAATCGATAAAAAGATTTTTGGGCATGTGAATTCCTTCAAACTGGTTCTCCCAGATATAAGAGAAACCCAGATTTCCAATTACAGAAAAGCCAGGACCAAAGACTTCAAACATGGATGAACCAGGAAACATTCGATTTGCTTTCATAATTCTTTAAAGGCTTTGAAACACCAAACTAAGTCGAGGATATCGAAACACAGGAAACAGAAATCAGGTTCAGTTGAAGGCAGCTTCCAGAAAATTGGATTCCTTACAAGCTATAAGTTGGATTTTCTAAGCCACAAACATACCAGTAGAGCACACACGCTACCCTCCAAGGCGCCAGCATACCAGAAGAAATCCCCAGTCAATCTGGCTAGCTCTAATGCAGTAGAATAATGAGCACTAGCATCAACTGGCGATCCAGCCAACAAACAGTAGTCCCCTATGGTCTTCTGGGCACGGCCAAGTCTTCTCTTTTTCGCCTTTAAAACCTGTAATTGAACAAGAAAAAATGAGAGAAGGAAGATCAAAACCATAAAGGGGGCAATTGCAATGGCAGGGCAGAATATGGAAAGCTTCAGTTGGGAAATTAGCAGAATCTCAAAATACTTAGGACACCTAAACATAAACCTCCTCTGAACTGAGACTGGCTTGAGAATCCAAAGGCGTCTTGAGTATAGTTCCAGCCGATTCCGCCTTCAGCACCCACTTCTCAAAATCCATCAGCAACGACGCCGCGATTTCCTGCATCATCGTCTGCAAATGGATATCCAGCGTCTGGTGGTCGGCAGGAGGGAACAGCCTCAGAACATCCTCTTTCTTCCCGCCGTCCTCGAGCTGAGAATCGCAAGGGCAGAATGCGAAGCACCGCTGGACCAGCGCCGACGAGTAATTCTTACACGCCGCGGTGAACTGCTCCACCGCTGAATCGAGATCCGGCGTGGAAGGGCAGTGACAGATTCCGATTACGGCAAGAATCTTTCTGTTGGACTGGAAGTCCTCCCAGGGGCTCGGCGGAGCTCCGCCGAGCAAGAACTTGAACCGAATCGATCCGGCATCCCACGGCTGGTGCGCAAAAGGGGATTTCTGGTGCTCCGTGTAGAAGGAACTAATCGCGGCGAGAGGAATCGTGTGGTGCCGCAGAAACATGGAGAAGTAATCTCGCAGGACGCTCGCCGGAACTGTACCGACTGGGAGCACCGCGATCCGGATCATGCACGAGGTCTCGATGCTCACGTCCGGCTCCATTTTCCTTACCGATCTGACGACGGTTGATGCCGGGAAATGTAGAAAGAACAAACCGAATTTCAGATTACCAACATTCACAGAGCAACAACAATGGCAGCGTTCACATAGAGCGCCAAGATTCAGATTTTTTAGGGAAAGCTAAATCTTGATCGATCAGAGGAGCGGACAACGGGCCTGTTTGGCTGCGACTGCAAGTGTTTTATTCCCGAACCCGAGTTGGTTAATGACCCGACCCGAGCATCATTACTGGCTGTGCGCTTTTTCTCGTTCGTATTTAACACGTCAGACCAACTCTCAAATTTGGGGATCTTCATCCCCAATTTGGGGTTCATATCTATTTTCCCTTCTTTTGCTCCAATCCTACATCCTCTATATTTGGAGATCTCTAATTTTTAAGTTTTTCATTTACTTAAAAATGTACTTATCGAAGCCTTAATATAAATTGTTCATGTTAATTTTTGTATAGTTCGTCATCATTTATATATACAAATTTTCCGGTAGAATTTTTTTAAATTTTGAGACCAAATTTTTGTTGACAAAAAATGATTGACCTAATTTGGGTTTACACACACAACACTTTAAAATTATTGATCTAATTAAACCCCTAACTAATCCCCTAATTAAACCCCAATTAACCCTTAAAATCTTAAAAAGAAAAAGAAACGCCACGTGGCGGGCTTTGGGGAGTCTCTATATTTGGGGGAACCCCCATTTCCACCTCCAAATTTGGGGATCCTTTTAGAGATCTCCCCCAAATATAGAGACTCCTCCATTTATAGAGGCTCCATTGGAGCCAACTTTCCCCCAAATATAGAGGCTGCCCCATTTATAGAGGCTCCATTGGAGTTAGCCTCATCTGTTCAAATTGAATGGTGAACGAGAGATTAACCGAGTTACGTCATGGCATAGAAGGAGTTAGGGGTGGGCATAAGGTTCGGTAACCCAAACCGGACCGAAATCGAACTATTGTTATTCGGTTCGGAATTCGGAAGGCAAAACCCTATATTTCGGAAACCAGGGTACGCACGACCGAACCGAATTCCGAACGACCGAACCGAATTCCGAACAAATAGTTCAACCCACAATCCTACAACCCAATTTAGGGACCGGTTACTATAACAACACCAATTGTGTTGTTATTGTAACAACACTAGTCCCCAACCAATAGGAAGCCAGGATTGTGATGACTTTTTATTAGATAAGTTGACCTAGTGTAAAATCAAAGCAGGGGTATAATTGTCATTATGAAAAATCTATTTAAATAAAAAAATAAAAAAAAGTATTTTTTTATTTTCTGCCCAAAAATTTGGTCGCCTGAATTCTGCCACCGGTCGTCGGAAAATGGTCGCCGGTCACCGGAATATGCTTTTTGTCGTCGAAATATGCTATTTGTGGTCGGAATATGCTTACCGGCGTCGGAATCTAGTCATCGGGGCCGGAATATGCCTATCGGCGTCGGAATCTGCTCACTGACGGTCACCGGAGTTCGGTCAACGACCACCGGATGTATGGTCTACGTTGTGAGATTTATGGTTTGGTTTCTCATATTTTTTTATGCCTTTTGTGGTTTGCTTTATCGTGTTTGTGGTTTGCATTGAGAAGTTTCTGGTTTGCTTTCAAAAATTTTGTGGTTTGCATTGAGGGGTTTTTGGTTTGTTTTAATATATTTGTGGTTTGCATTAGGACGTTTATGGTTTGCTTTTTTGTGGTTTCATTTACTGTGTTTGTGGTTTGCATTAGGAGGTTTCTGGTGCGCTTTCGCAAATGTTGTGGTTTGCTTTGTGAGGTTTGTGGTTTGTTTTATGAGATTTGTGGCATGCATTAGGAGGTTTCTGGTTTGCATTAAGAAGTTTCTGGTGTGCTTTCGAAACTTTTGTGGTTTGCTTTGAGAGGTTTCTGGTTTGTTTTAATATATTTGTGGTCTGCATTAGGACGTTTTTGGTTTGCTTTACCGTGTTTGTGGTTTGTATTAGGGGGTTTCTGGTGTGCTTTAGAAATATTTCTGGTTTGTTTTACCGTGTTTCTGGTATATTTTAGACAATTTATGGTCTGCATTAGGAGGTTTCTGGTATGCTTTCGAAATAATTGTGGTATGCTTTGTGAGGTTTGTTATTCTATCCGACGTTCTTACTAAATGAATGGAATTAGTAACAATAATTGGTAATGTGTATACTTACCAGATTCGTATACATAATTACATAGTTCTCTCTTAATTAATTATGTTTTCACACCTAATTAATTCTTGTCTCTCTAATTCATTTGCTTGTACGGAGGTGAGGACATGGACTGGATAATGAAATTCACCACAACAGCACAAGCAGTAGCTCGAGCAGCAGGAATCACCATTAGAACCCTAGCGAAGGCCTTCCGCCGTGAATCCACCACAAAGGAAATCGATTCCGGCCAACCCCCGCATCACCTCCTCCGGCTCCTCGACCACAACCTCACCGCCCGCCGAGACATCAATTGAAGCAGGGGTTTACAACGTTCCCGATTTTGTTACCAACACCTCTCCTCCCCTGCTCTTGACCTTGGGTCCGCCGAGTTGACGGCTCCAGAATCATCATACACTCCAAAGGCGGTGTAAATCGTCATGAGATCTACAACGGTGGAGGCCATCAACGGGGGAGAAATGGCAGAGTTCATTTCCAGACGGCGGTGGCGGGGAAGAAGCGGCGCGGAGGAGCCTACCGATAGTTGAGGTTGAAAAGATCGGCGTCGGTGTCAGAAAGGAGAGGGGATATGCAGAGAAACAGCCGGCGGAAAAGCTGCCACGAATCGCCCGCCACACATTACGACTTCAGATCTGAGAAGACGTGGCTATGGCCTCTACGATTTCTGATCGGATGACGGAATCCAAATCTAGAAGACGGCGGATGAAAGCGACCTTCTGCGGGTAGCACACCAGCGCCACCGTGTCGCTCTTCGTATCCATCGCCGTCGTACTAAACTCGTCGGAGGCGGTGTGGTTGTGGTTAGGAGGGAGTCGGCTGGTGCGATGGCGATGGCAGAGGATTGACGCCGGAGAAGAAGAAAAAATTGTTCAGAGGTACAAATTTGGTCGATGTTGATGGGAAGAGAGATAAATAAAACACGCTTAGAGTATTTAGATTTTTTTAATTTGTTATATTCATTGTTCTTTTACTAGTATGCCCTTGTTGTTAGTATAACAACACTTTAAGTGTTGTTATACTATCCGCACCCCCCAATTTACTACTCAAGCCTCACACAAAGCCCAAATCTCTCATGGTCCAAATCAAACACAACCCAAAATTAAATCTCTTTCAGCCCACAACTCCTATCCATGTCTGCTGCTAAATGCTAGTGCTGACCTAACCCTAACAGAGAAGAAGGCAATGCAACTCGCCAACCGCGCCGAATCCTCCTCTCATCTCTCGCCCCCGCCGACTCTCGTCTTCCCTGCTGTCTCCTATTTGAGAGGTCGCCGGTGTCATTCCCCTTCTCTCTGCTCTCTTCTCCTCGCCTGTATTCATGATTCAACCCAGAAAATCAACCAAAAGCAAAATCTCAAACTAGCAAAGCCTAGAAAAAATCCAAATTAAAAAACCACATAATCGAGTTAACCAAAGAGGAGGGACATGGATTTGCTCTTGCTGTGCACGACTGAAGCGGCGGTGGCGCCATTCCCCTTTCGTTTACAATCTCTATCACCCCTCCCCCTTTCGTCCTCGATCGAGCTCCACGATACCATAAATCTAATTGCAAACTTAAAAAACCGACATGGATCTAAATCCAAACAACAGAAGAAGAAGATGAAGAAGAGTAAGAAGAAGAAGGGGTTAGACAAGTTAGACGGGGAAGACCCTTTTTTCGATATGATAGCTTTGTAGTGCTCTTCTTCAAGCATCTGCCTCTGAAACTTATGCAGATGTAAAGTAGAGAGAAGGAGGAGGAGAGGGAGAAGAAGAAGAGGAGAGAGAGGAGGTGGGATGGGTAAAGGGTGGCTACCGAATGGAGAGGAAGGGACTCGCCGGGACAGACGTCGGCGACTAATGGAGCTGGATCTCTGTCTCTGATGTTGCGACGGAGAGAAGAGAAAGAGGAGAAAATGAGAGAGGTTTTGAGGAGGAAGAGAAAGAAAATGGATTTCTTTAGGTATCTTTTGTCAGTGAAAGAAGAAGTAAAGAGAGCGAGAGAAGATGAGAACTCGACTTTTCCGTTTCGAATCGAGTGATATTTCGGTTCGATCAAATCGAACCGAAATATAATTCGGTTCGGAATTGGTTTGGCATTTGACTGAAATTGGAGTACCGGTATTCATATTTTCAGTTCGGTTCAAACCGAACCGATCGAATGCCCACCCCTAGAAGGAGCCAAGCGTGATTGTGCTCCCGCTTCGCCATAGTCTCTCTTCTTGCTGCAAAGTAAGCTTCCAACTTCCCTCGCTTTTCTTCTGCTTGGGTGAAAATGATGCTTTAACTTTTCTTGCTTCACCATTGAGCGACATCATTTTAAGCAGGCGAAGTCGGCAGATCCTGTTGTATTAGAAGTCCTAAAAGTGATACTTGTGGAGTTAGCTGAGCGTGTGCTACTATTCAAGAGCACATTAGTAATTGCAGATTCTATATGTGTGGTTATTCCGAATCTGGTAAGTTAGTTGAACTCACATCTCTTATTCTGCCAATTTTCTTGCAGTGTTGATTACATCTGTCTTTGGAGTTAAACAGGACAGCGGAGAATGTGAGGAACTTCAGTCTCTAAGCTAGAGAGAGTATGTTTGATGTGAAGCTAAACCTTCAACCAAGATCAGTGGTGGGAAGCAACATGCATGTTAAAACACATATTTTCGTCAATGACTCTTCCCTGGGATATTAAAAGGCATACCTTGGAGTTCTTTCTTTATATTACTAATGAAAGTTTCACACTGAATTGGCACCGTCATGGACCAATAAGAGGTTGTTCATCTATATGCCTTGTTTAGTTGTTTGCTACAACACATGTACATTCTCAAAAGTCCAACTTACTATTATTAATATACCTCTTATATGTATCTTCTTCTCCTTACCATTTGAACCAACAATTTTATGAAATTACCAAGGTCTCCATGTTTGCGCCTGATTCCACACTGAGAAAAAAAATGCTTTCGAAGCTCTGAAAAGGATAAGCTTTTTTTTCGATTTTGAATGGCACTATAAAAGTGCACGTGTTAGTTAGCTAGAGAATGACCATGGAAAGGACTTAACAAATGAAATCAGGTACTTGCAGATACTCCCATACCTGACTGGATCGATATCCTACAAGCTCTGATAACAAATGCAGATTCGTCCTTCATGGTAAAAACACCCTTGTAAGCTTGCATATTGAAATGTCATGCCTTACATATGTTAAAGATATGGGCAATAATTTCCACTAGAAAAATGGTCCGCGCTCCGCGGCGAGTATTTATAGGTTTCTCAACGCATAGTTTATTGTTTTAATTGGTGTGCAACAAATATCATTAGGTAACTTAATGTGCATAGTAGAAAGCAAGTCGTCCACAACATTATTGTAAATCATGAAAGTAGTCCAAATAAAATTCAAAATGTATGATAATGGTCTTGGCATCCTGACATGATCTACTGTAACGGTCGGTGCGTATGTGATTCTCTAATGCTGTCTTTGCCTGTATATTTATGCAGATTGCAAGAAGAAGTGAAACCAGTAATATATTATGATCATGGGAAGAGTAGTAGATGATAAACTATCTGTATTGATCACAGCAAGAGTAGTTCACTAAGCTAGCTTGTTGATGTTTGCCAGTTCGTTCGTGAAGTTGGAATGCTTACCTGTGTAAAAGTTAAGGTTGTTTTGCTTTGTCATGCAAGCTAGTTATTGTGAGAACGACACTTGCTCAACGTTTACGCTCTCTGCATTAGAAATAAATTATGTAAGTAATGAAAGTAATAGGTATAATTTTGGTCGTATGTTATCATAGGTAATTACCTGTGTAAGATTCATTTGCGTCCCTGATTTCAGCAAATGTTTCCTCATAGACAATATTCCTGGTGAATCCTTGCGAAACATCTTCATCATTCTCAATTAGTATATGTAGACCGTCAGCTGATCGTACTCGCGAAACTGCTACATATAGTAGGGGTGGGCATACGGTTCGGTAAAACCGAATTCAAACCGAACCGAAACCGAATAACATTAATTCGGTTCGGAATTCGGAAGAGAAAAGGGTATATTTCGGAAACCAAGGTCCTTTCGACCGAACCGAATTTCCGAATTCCGAACCGATTTTCCGAATTACTATAATTGCAAGTTCCAAATGGTGGATTTTTATGTTTGTACTTATTATGAGACTTAAATATTTGAATTATGTTAGTGTTTTATGACTTATGTGTTGAAATATTTGATTTTATCATTGATGATGCATTTAATTGCATATTTATTGTTTACATTAGGGGTGAAAAATAATTTAAAAGAGAAATAATACAAGCTAACCTCACAAGTTCGGTTTTTCATACAAAACCGAACCGAACCGAATTATATTTCGGTTTGAACCGACCGAACCGAATTATAATTCGGTTCGAATTCGGTTTGAGGTTTGATGGAACTCGGAAATCCGGTATACATTATTTCGGTTCGGTTTGAACCGAACCGACCGAATGCCCACCCCTAACATATAGTTGGTCGTGACTGAACACCGGCTTAGGCAAGTAAACTCCAACTATATCTAAAGTGTGTCCCTAGCTCTTGTTGATTGTCATTGCGTAGCTTACCCTGGTCGGGAATTGTCTCCTTTTCAAGATAAATGGCCAACGATGTTCTGTAACATTAAGTACGATTGTTGGAATGACAACGAGGTCTTTATCATGCGTTCCATCAATGATTTTTCCTCGAATCACATTTTTACCCAAATGAGTGATCATGATTTTTGTCCCATTGGTTAGGCCAATTTTGGGGTTTAGATTACGAAGAAGGATGACTGGGGTCCGGACTTTCAATTGTATTTCATGCTCTTGCACTCCATTGAAGGATAATTTGTTCAAGAACTCTGTCGGATATTCTTCTTTCAGGGAAGCAATGTTGGGGGAGTCATCCTCAATCGAATCTAAACTGTAATATGTCTTGCTTTGTCCCTTTACTTTAGCCAACATATATGAGTTAATGTCAGAAATTATGCTACTTGTGGGTGTCACAATAGCTCGATTCTTGATGTAGATGGCATTCTCATAGTTAGCATGGAAATCATTATAAACAATATATGTAATTGCTTTAATCTTGTTTCCTGTATGAGGGACTATAAACTTATATGGAATTCGTATCCAATCTGGGTAGATAGATGAACCAATTGTTGAGTGTTTGATCCTTCCATCGCCGATAGCTAGAACCCAAGATGAAAAATCTTTTTCGTCATAAACAGTGAGTAGGTTGTTGGGGTTTGAGTTGATGCGCATATTGACTGTTAAAGGCAAGACCGTTAAATATTTCGAAAGATAAGATTTTGTTAGAGAAGAATCGATACTTTTCTTCATGACTGCCATCAACTACAACTAGCAACGTTTGTATGAAATTACCACCAAGAAGAACAGACTTGCCACCGAAAGGCTTATACCCATCTCCGCTTAATGGACATTTTATGATGTCTCAAAATGTCCTATCCACCGCCTCGAAAGAGAATCTATGTGTCATTGGAGCTTCATCTCAAATTATTAGTGATGCTTCCCTGATGAGTTGAGCAAGATGTGTTCCCTTCTTAATCATGCAAGTAGAAGCCTTATCGATGTCGGGAGGTATTTTAAATCTCGAATGTGTCGTTATTGCATCAGGTAATAGCGTAGCTGCTATGCCCGAAGAAGCAACAACCAAGACAATTTTCTTCATGCTTCTCAATTTTGTAGTTAACATATCATATATGAATGTCTTGCCCGTTCCTCCATTTCCATATAGGAAGAGCAACGATCCTTGCTCAGAGGTTACAAAATGGAATACTGTGTCATATGTTTGTCTATGTTTTTCATTAAGTGAAGCAAACTTGATTCTGGCCGTTTTTTTTTGTTCTGTGATGTCGTAATCGAGTTGCTCTGCGATGAGGTTGTTGACCAGGAGATCACTCTGATCCCATTTTGGAGTCAGTAGGTCGACGTTTTGTAGTGTAGTGGAATAATAACTCAGAAGTCTTTGTAGCTCCAATAGGACTGAATTCTGTAGAGATTCTTATGGGGGTTGCTAGTAGCTTGCTGCATTTTGTCTGCGAGCTCTATACACTATATCATCTGCCATTTATTCCCATACTTTGAAGCTCTGTTTGTTTCCTGTACATATAATATCCCAGTGTGAAAACCATCTTCTCTGTACGGAAAGAGCAATGGAAAATATAAAGCATCAAATTTGGGGTTGAGACTGGATCTACGCCGTAGACCCTCACTCCTGTGATCAAAAATAACATCTCTATCATCACTATCTGGACGAAAATCTCCTGGAATTAGTCCAACCAACTTCTGGTCAGTAGGTAGTTCATATTGTTCTACATTTTTCACTCGAGCACCAACAATCCTAAGTCTCAGATTTTGATTTGCATGATTTTGTAGATGTGCTAGTACTATTCTTAAGCTCCTTACCAACTCATTTGTTTCATTAAACATTTCAATCAATCCCAAAACAGTCTCTGAAAGCAAAGCATCATCATTTCTTGAGAAGTTGGACATCCTGTCTTGTACTTCGTGGCGGGATCAAACACATATAATTGTGCAAAATTTGGTCTTTGACCATTAGGTGGCAGTAAAGAACTAATGCGGTGATAGTTCTCTCCACATATAACCATCGAATATGGTCCTATTGAGCTGAAGATTTGTTGATCAATTTGTGCACCAAAGGATGTAAATGTAAAGGCACCGTTATAAGGCCGTCGATTTTTGGCTAAGTGATTTGCTAGTGAATCGCGGTTGACATCAAGAAGCTTTTCCAAAAATGGTGGTGTTGGCTTAAGAAGTGGCAAACGTATTCTCCCTTGCTGACAACACAATGTAAAAATAGGTGTCTTGCTTGGCATGTTGTTGTTGAGTTGTTCTTGTGGCCAGAATCGCGCCCCAAAATGTTTGCAAACTAAGGTTGGCAACCCCAAATCTAGGATAGTATTATCGAAATTCTGCACTGTAACTATTGGTATTGGTGGTTCTTCAGTGTCTTCTGAATGTTGTTCAGTTTCAATCGAAGAAGGATTTTGAGAACCATATTCTAATCTTTGTTCAGCCTACGACTGCAATTCTGGTAATGGTGGATTCTCAATTGTTGCTATGTTGTTTCTATTGGTATCAGTTGAGAATGGTTGTCTGAATGGATTGAAAGATGCTGAAGCTAGCTTCTTTGATCGCCTGTTTATCCCTGTGTTCCTTCGTTTTGACGGTTCTGCAGTAGTCCCTGTTTGATGGCCATCTGTTGTTTTCCTTCTTCATTTCTGCATCGCTGTAGTATGAGATATGTATAGCCCTTCTTCTTCCATAATCCGTAACAAATGCGAAAGAGATATTCCTTTGATGTCTTGGACCGCAATATCAAACAATAGAGTTAGTCACTTTGATAGACGATATTGAAATAGAGAATACTAATTATATGATCTCCGTCAGCTTGGGCTTACGCAAAAAAAAAGTGCCAATGATTTGTCTGAAGCTTGGTTGAAACTCATTGGGTTCGTGAATATTTATGGTGGTTTGAGTCTTTTTAGTTTCTCAGCAGACAATGTTTTCCTTTTCCT
Organism: Linum tenue; assembly: GCA_946122785.1. Lineage (NCBI taxonomy): Eukaryota > Viridiplantae > Streptophyta > Magnoliopsida > Malpighiales > Linaceae > Linum > Linum tenue. Next base: position 14,626,941 of record CAMGYJ010000007.1, on the reverse strand, counting down.
TTTAAGAATTGACTTGCGGATGTTTTAACCAAATAGGAGTCTTGTAAAGGAATAAAGGTGATAGATTGGGTGTTTTTTTCCTTTTTCGTGTCTTAGTGTGAATTTTGGTCCTAAGTTCTTAATGGTATGCGTTTTTTTTTTTTTGCCAACTTCAACTGTTTGGTACCGAAGTAGTAGGTTCTAGTTTGAGGGATTTGAAGCCATCTAGAGTTGCCTCAGTTAGATTGTTTATTTCTTTATTCTTCGTTGGATATCATTCTCTTTCGGTTGATTCTTTCAGTGTGCCCTCTTGGTAAACATACATAAATGCCTGATAGAATATATCGTTCCCTTGATTTCGGAAGAACTACAGAGAGCTCTCAGAAACTTGCACGTATCAGATGTGTTGTTTTCTGCATGGATCAAAGACAAGGTTTACTAACTTCATTTGGACGATTGTTTCATTTCATTTTAACGTCTTTATTGCTTTTTTGTTCATGAATTCATGTGTGTTGGAGATTATGTATCATTGATGGTTTCTTCTGTTCTTGTCCCTCATGGGTTTTCTTTTTCCTTGTGATACCATCAACTATTAGACATTCGTAATTGGAGTACTCTTGATTTCTTGAAGCCTCATCTGTACTGGTGATGCCATCGGCGGTGGTGATTAAATGTTCATTGAGCTAAGTTTGGTAGAGAAAAAGAATGTCTTGTTATCATATTTTTTCCACTGATGGGAAGGCAAGCAAATTAAAGGGCATGAAAATAAACTGACTATCTTTCTCATTTTATTGTTAAGGTGAGAATCTAAGAAGTTGTAATGATATATTATGTCATATATTATAAACATTAAGACTATAAAGCTATAGCTATAACATGTTTGAAATCAGACGGGAAATAGAGTGGTTGTATGAAGCCACCGGTAATGAATATTGGCTACATGTCATTCTTTTCGAAAACTGTAGTACATGGATATTAATTCCAAAATATATTGTAACGACACAAAGGTGTATTTCAAATGTACTTTCAAATATAATGACAATGTAGATGAATGCTTATGTAAGATCTAAAGAATATTTAAGCAACAGTCGTTAAACATAAACATTCAAAGTGGAAAAAGAAATGGTTTAAATACTTTTTTTGCCAAGCTGAACTTTCTAATGAGCATATTTCCTTGAAGGTAGTCGCTTGCGTTTCCCCATAAGTTCAGCAGAATTTGATGGCATAGTGGGTGGTGTTTCAGTTGATGACAATTGAGAGGCTGCCGCTAGCTTTTCCTTCTTAACTTTTGCCAGCGGTGAGTTAATGATACAGGAAAAAAGGAAGTTCATATTAGTTTTTGTGCAGTTAATTATAGTATATGATGTTGATGGTCAATAATAACAGTGGTATTCAATCTACATTAATTTTCGATGTCATTGATCCTATTATGTTGTTACCTGTTCATTTTATTGCTGCCTTTTCTGGCTGCCAATAGGCATGCCAAAGTTTGGCCATCGTCAGAAGATGCTATCTCATCACCCGAAAATGTTTCTTTGATCATAACCACTTTGTCCTTGCTATGGTCAGTGGTAGGAGTTACCCAAATTGAATGAGGGAAATCAAATTAACTAATGCACGAAAATGATTGATTAAACATTACATATGTAACGGCCAGTAGATTGTGTTTGTGGAGCTATAGTCAGTAGTAGTAAATGGTAATAAGTAGTTGTTACCTATTTATGCATGACTTTTCAACGTCTCCTTTTGTTTCTTTTGTTTTTTGTGTTTTTGTTTATGGAATCATAGTTGTTCCTATACACAATACAAACATCAGTTAAGACGATGAAATTGGTTTAGTCATGGTTTATAACTATATAACATTATCGTGTGTATGGCACATTGTTCATATTGAAGTCAATGCATATAGTTTCACAAACCTATTCTTGTTGGTTTTTGTTCTCACATTGATCTTGGCTGACGGGTTTTCGCAGGAGATTCTTGCATTTTGCAATGACTCTATCAAAGGTTCATTGTCGTTAGAAGGTGGTGTCTTGATCATGCAGTCTCCTTCATCAAGTTTTTTCGATGAAGTTGATCTAACATAGGAAAAATCAGTAAGATTGTGTTTAATAAGGTTGTTTCATTTGAAGAAGCTACTGTGACAAAAGCGGAAAAACATAAGAAGTGATTGCCACATGTTTTTGTAGTTCCTTTTCTTTTTTGTCTTCAATCCCACGTAAGCTTTGCTACAAAGATAGTGGATGTATAATATGATTGGAATTTGTATATATTGAATGAGAGAAAAAGAGTAGGAATGTCTTTCAAAAAGGAAACACAAATGTTGTGTACTCAATTTTGTTCTTGGTGTTGCACATGTAAACTCGGATCCATTTGCAATTTCCCTAAATAGTAGATGGGATTAAAGTAAATATTGATATCTAAAATTGTATCAATCCAAATTTATGAGCAAATGTTGTTCATGATGATATTAAATTCAAACCTGGTTTGCGATTCCAAAGATAGAAACTTATTTTTTTCTGTTTTGGCTGTCCGCTGTTGAATCCCAATGATGTGTTGATTGTAAAGTCACCATCTGCACCTTTGTAGCTTTGTTTTGGAAGCTTCACATAAAACTTTAAGGTTTCACCACAAAGAGCTTTAATATCTGGTAACAATCTTCCAGTGTCTTGCGAGAAGCTTTCATATAGCTCTGAACATTTGCGCGGGAGTATCCTGTCAGCAGTTTCTCCTATGAGAAGAAATATTGCTTATCTTGCACAGTTAGCCTAGTCAGATACCTGATGAAAACAATAGAAGCGTTACATATCACTCTATTACATAATCCTAGAAGCTGTCCTAGAGCTGGATTTCATCGAATCGAGCCTGGAGATCGTCATAGGAGTGGAAACCATCGTCCCGGAGCAGATTATCCTCATCGTTATGAGTATGACTAATCCGATTCTTGTTTTCTCTTCTCTCTCTATGGAGTAGAACCCTTCTCTCACTTGGGTATGAAAAACCCTAGTTCCTTGTGTTAGGGATTTGATTGTAATGACTTGGGATGATATTACTGTTTGATTTTAATCGAATAACGCATGTTTAATGAATTGATTTGAGTCTGATCAGCTTTTCTCAATTTCTGCTGCAACCTGAGATAGATAGAATCTAATTAGGTTGTTAGAGCCTCTTCATTCGATAGTAGGAGATTGGCTATACGAGAGTTAGCCAATTTACTGCTTTGTACTGGTGTTCTTGGCGCTAGTAGTGGAGTTCTGTGTTCATAGCCTCAGCTTTCTATCCCGGTGAAGACTAGTCGTCTGCCGGGTAGTTAGACTGAGAGGGCTTGGTCAGCTTAAGAGATTCCAAGCTACTGTCGGATCTTCCGCAGTCTAATCAACAGTAAATCAACCCATGGAATTGCAATTGAACCTAATTAAGGGGCTAGGGGGACTCAATCCCGAGTGACTCTTACCTGCTTTAGAAACCCGAACAAATTACTGCTTTCTTGTTGCTTTTATTTTTCACAATAATCACTCGAACTAGTTTGCTAGATAATAGAGAATCACGGAGTAAGCAGTAGATCTAGACCCCGGGTTGATAATTAAACTTGCCTGTTACTGCAGTCCCTTTCATTGGTTACACTTGGCCATTGTTAGGTGTTGTGTTTTAGCGTGTCAAGTTTTTGGCGCCGTTGCCGGGGAACCCTGTAGGTTATTGGGGAAACGTGAGAATTTGTTACTCTAGCTTTTATTTACTGCATTTTATTTCTTCCACCTGTGTGCCTTCACGGGTTGCTTCTGCTGATTGTGTGCAGGTAGTGCATGACCCGTAGCCAGTCGGGGGATCTACTACCATTAGACCAGGAGCTTGAACGAACTTGTAGGAACTTCAAGCGGGCTCTAAAGGCGCGACTGGCTGCGGAGGAGGCGCTAACATAGCTACAGATCGGAGAAGAAGAAGAAGGAGAGATGGGTGATCCGCAGAACAACGATTTGATCCCCGGGGAGCAGACCATGGGATCCTACTGGACCGCTAGGGCTGCGGACATGAGGTCACCTATTCAACACCCTCAGGTCCCAGCCAACAACTTTGAGGTGAGCACCTCCGTGATCACCATGCTGCGCGGTTCAGTAGTGTTCCGTGGTAAGGAGGGAGAGTGCCCTTGATCGCATCTCAGGCGATTCCACGAGCTCATCGATGGAATCAAGATCAATGGGGTACCAGCAGATGCCATCCAGCTGAGGTACTTCCCATTCACTCTGGAGGGGTAGGCCAAGGAGTGGCTAGACACTCGACCTCCAGGCTCCATCACCACGTTCGCCAACCTGGCGGACAAGTTCCTCACCCGCTACCATCCTCTATCCAAGACTGCTGATCTCTAGAAGCAGATTACACATTTTACTCAGGATGAGGATGAGACCATCAGGGATGCTTGGGAGAGGTACACCAGCCTCTTTCTCAGGTGTCCCAATCATGGTTTTAATGATGCGTTCAAGGTGGGCACCTTCTATCACGCCCTCTTCCCGGAGGACAAGCAGCTGATCGATTCTGTTTGTGGCGGGAACATGCTGACCAAAACCCCGCCACAGCTGAATCAACTCTTTGAGGAGATGGCGGAGTATGGTTATGACTGGGGCACTGCCAGGAGATCGAGACGAGCACCTGGAAGGGGTGTGCATGCTGTGGGCACCCAGTCATCGGATTTGGTGCAGGTGGTATCGAAGCTGGTTTCAGCTATCGATCGTTCTGGTTTGATTGCAGGTTCCGGACAGCAGCAGGCGATGCTCTGCCAATGGTGCGAAAGCACCCATCATACGGTGGAGGACTGCCAGGCGATGAAGGAATCAACCACACCCCAGGAGCAGGTGAACTTCATCAACAATGCCAGGCGCAATGACCCCTACAGCAACACGTACAATGAGGGGTGGCGCCAGCATCCTAACTTCTCCTGGGATGGGCCAAATCCCAAACCACCAGTTCCCCAGGGACCACCAGGCTTCCAGCGGCCACCATATCAGCCCAGACAGGGGCAATTCCAGCAGCAACAACAGTCTCTCTATCAGCCCATGCAGGGGCATGCTGCACAATCACAGCCGCGACCTTTCCAGCAGCCAGGCGCAGCCCCAGCTGCTCCAGTGCAGAATGATCAGATGGCTGACCTGCGGGACTTGGTGGTTTCTCTCGCCAGTACCATTGCTCAGAAGTTCAACACCTTTGAGCAGATCATGGAGAAGGCCTCGGGGAAACTCCTGGCTCTTGAAGCTGGCCAGAGGAACACACAGGCTGTTTTGCAGGATATCCAGACCCAGCTGGGGAGTGTGGCCCAAGCAGTGGCTCAAAGGGCGCCTGGTACTCTACCAGCGCAGACCATCCCTCACCCGCAGACCCCGGATGAGCGGTGTAATGCCATCATGACCAGGAGTGGCAAGCTGACTGTCGATCCCCCCGCTCGGGAACCGGAGAGAGAAAGCCCTGTTGCAGCATCTCCAGCGGTTGAACAAGAAGTTGAGAAGGAGGTTGAGGTGCCTGCACCTAAACCGCAACCAGTAGTGAAGGAGTATTTCCCTAAACTCCCTTTCCCTACTCGGTTGCACAAAGACAGGCTGGAGACAGAGTTCGAGAACTTCATGGCCATGCTCAAGAAGCTGAATGTCCAAGTGCCCTTCCTGGAGGCACTATCGCAAATGCCGAAGTATGCGAAGTTTCTGAAAGAGCTTCTCTCAAAGAAGCAGAAGCTGAGTGAGCTGGCCACTGTGGAGCTCAGCGAGGAGTGCTCGGCTATTCTGCAGAACAAGCTTCCGCAGAAGAAAAAGGACCTAGGTAGTTTCACTATCCCGTGCTCTATTGGTAAATTGCATGTAGAGAAGTCCTTGGCGGATTTAGGTGCTAGTATCAATGTTATTCCATACAAATTGTTCATGAAACTAGGCCTAGGTGAACCCCGTGCTACTAGGATGACCCTTCAATTAGCTGACAGATCGGTAGTGCATCCTAGGGGTATAGTGGAAGACCTTCTGGTCAAGGTTGGCAAATTCACATATCCTGTGGATTTTGTTATCCTGGACATCAGTGAGGACACAGAAGTGCCTCTTATACTGGGAAGGCCTTTCCTGGCCACCGCCAAGGCTCTCATAGATGTGCATGATGGGACCTTAGTTCTGAGGGATGGCGAGGAGCGAATAACATTTTCTGTTGCTAACACTATACCTGCTTCGTTACCTCTGCATGCTGTATCTCACCAGGAGCACGAGTCTGTCGTGTATCCTTCTGTGCTGCCTATTTTGCAGGACCCGCCTCCCCCACCTTCGCCGCCACTCCGGACCACTCCGTCACCCAAAGAACAGATCAAGGAGGAGTGGCGGCCGAAACTGCAGGCAGCTAAGCCCACTCGAAAGAAAGCAGGAGACCACTATGAGCTGGTCCCGCCCCCACCTTGGCCATCCGAGTATTCACTCGCTTGCATCCTGCCAGATGGCCAAGTCGAGCTGGCAAATGCAGGTGGCCGCATTCGTCGCGTCCATGGCCACCAGTTGAAGCTTTACCTCAAGAGCGATGTGGATCCGCTCTTGAAGGCACCTGATCCTACACTTCCCTGAGCATCCATACTGGCGTCCAGCTAAAAGACGGTAAAGAAGCGCTTGTGGGGAGGCAACCCCACCGAGGTTTGCATTTTCTTACTCTTTTTCCTTTGATTTTGTGTGTTTTTGAGTCTTGAGACGTTGATCCAGAGTTACGTGTCGTTTTTGAGTGAAAACAGGTTGATTTCGGGACCCCAGCAAGTCGCACGGCCGTGCGGGTACCCCCCTGGCCGTGCGAGCTCTCGGCCACGAGCGCACGACCAAAATTGCACAATGCACGGCCGTGCGCTCAGCCTGGCTTGGCCGTGCGCCTTGCACGGGCACTGCATGGCCTTGCACGGCCGTGCGCTATGCCTGGCCTGGCCGTGCGTGCTCTCGGTAGTTAGTGCACGGCCAACAGCGCCAGGTGCACGGCCGTGCGCCTCGGCTCGGCCAGGCCGTGTCGGCCTGCACGGGCAAAAGGCACCTGTGCACGGCCGTGCGTGCCTGCCCGTGCGGCCCCAGCTGACGGTGATAATGGAGCTGCTGGCGCTGCTGATGATGATGCGTTCATGGACGACATCGATCTCGACGATCTTGGCGACGAGTAGGCTGTACTCGTTGCCCGTCTCAGTGTGTTTGTTTTGATTTTCTTTTTAGACTTTTGTGTGTTTGCTCCATGTGTGCGGAGCTTGAACTTCGTGTCGGTTGTTTTTGTTTTTGGTTTTTCATTTGTGGTTTGATGTAGCCGTCTGGGCTAACACTTATCCCTAACGCCAGTGTGCTAGTGTTTCTGATGTTCGATTTGTGCAGCATTGTCCACTCCCCCGTTCGTTTCTCGCTGACTGGTCCACTTCCAGTCCCCCAGCAGTGTTCTTACCCGGTAACATCGTTCCTCTTATCTTTCCCTCTACTCCATTGAGGGCAATGTCGTGCTTAAGTGTGGGGGGGTGCTTTGTATCGGTTGGAATATTTATTTGGGTGCTTGGAGCCTAGTCCGCTGTCCAAATCTTACGATTTGAGGGCTCCAAGTACTGCTGTTTGATCATATTGGCACTGTGTTTTGATGGATGAATTGATTGGATTTTCGGATTAATGCATGACAACTTGTTTGCGACTAGGACAACCTATGATGATGACTGAGATGTGCAGTAGAACGATGTAGGGGTTCAGTTTTTCAACTGTTTGCTTGCCAACTGTGACTTGATCTGACTTGATCTGATTACTTGTTCTTGACAGTCGTTTATGCATCTAGTTCAGGGTATCAGAATGTGAGATAGAGCATATAGGTAGCCATGTGAGATTTGAGCCTGCTCGTTTCTTTCTTGTGCGATAGATCCCTCTTCCATGATGTGTAGCATTCACGTTGTCACTAGCTAAGATGATGGGGGCATAGGATTAGCCCACGCCCAAAACTGACTGTCCTGATGTGTCATATCCCCTAGTCAGCCCCTTTGAGCCGTGTGTTATCCTTTCTTTTGGTCTATAATGGAAAAAATCACCCTTGTTGCATCTTTTAGAAGGTTCCACAGAGTGGTTTTTACATATTCTCTGCTGTTTCTGCTACAGTCTATGTGAGTGTTGGAGGTAGTGCTTAAAAGTTGGGCAGGTATTTGCAATATGCAGAAGTGGTGGCTCTCTTAAGAAATGAAAAGAAAAATGAAAGAAAAACAAAGAAAAAATTGAAAGCAAAAGAGAGCCACTACCAAAAATCTGAATAATGCCCAGTAAGTAGTGTTTCTTAGCAGTCTGGCTTGGAAATGCTGATGTTTATGCCTCCTTCGCTCTTGTGATCTTAAGATATTGAGAATGCAGAATAGCAGAAAGAAAATACCGGGTTGTTTGACTGTGATTGTGTGTTTGGGAAATGTGGAACCTTTTGCTATGAATACTTCCACCACCTAAAAGGCCTTTTCCCCATGTCCAAGACCCTAGCCAGTCATTTGAACCTGTGTCTAAGACCTCCTGATTAGTTAGTGGTGACACCCCATATGTGAACTCTAGCATTTAGAGGCTGCCATCATGGTGAAGAGATGATAGGTATTGAGAGAAATAGCATGCGCATCTTTCGCATCAAATTGTCCTGACCCCACTGGTCGAGAGTGAGTGATTCATTTTCATTTTCTATATGCTCTTGTACCCCGGTGAGGACCTAGATTGCTCGGTCTCTATTCTGATGTCTTGAGTTGGATGCATGAGTTGACTGTTTTGAGTGAGTGTTTGAATCAAGTCTAGGTTGGCCAGTGAACAGAAGGGAGACTCTTCCTTTACTCGATTTGCTGCACTCGAATGTCCTTTGTGGTGGTTGTCCAGGTTGTTATTGAGGTTGTGCATGTATTGATGTTTGAAAACCAGTGCGATTCACATGTTTTGTGCCTTTATGACTTGTCCCCAATGTTGGTTGATTGAAATATGTAAGCTTACCTAGTGTCCGACTTGGTTTGCTTGGGGACAAAGCAAACGGTTAAGTGTGGGGGAGTTTGATAGACCATCATTTACACATGTTTTTACCCCCGTTCTTACACCGTTTGAGGTATTGATTCTCGTGTTTTGGGCCGATTTCACGCTAGGTTGTGCTTGTTTATGATATTTCAGGTCCTAGTACGTGAATGGAGGCTTGGGAGCGAGTTTGAGGTCGATTGGACAAGGATCGGACGCATGGCGAGGTTCTGAGGAAGTCGCGTGGGCATGCACGGGATTGTGCGTGGGCACGCACGGGATTGTGCGTGGCCACGCACGGCCGTGCAACATGTAATTCTGGCCGTGCGGGATTGTGCGTGGGCACGCACGGGCACAAGTGAAATCCGCACGGCCGTGCAAGTAACCAGTTTGGCCGTGCGGGATTGTGCGTGGGCACGCACAGCCGTGCATCTGGCCGTGCAAGATGTACGAAGGCAGACTAAATGAAACGGCGCGTTCCAGGGTGCACGGCCAGAATGGTGATGTGCACGGCCGTGTACCTGGCCGTGCAACTCGGGGAAACTCGGTTTTAAAGCCTAATCCGAGCCAGAAGTGGGAGAATCGTGTTTTCAGAGCAAAAACAAAGCCCTAGAGAGAGAAAGTGCGAAGAACACATCCTAGAAGCTGTCCTAGAGCTGGATTTCATCGAATCGAGCCTGGAGATCGTCATAGGAGTGGAAATCATCGTCCCGGAGCAGATTATCCTCATCGTTATGAGTATGACTAATCCGATTCTTGTTTTCTCTTCTCTCTCTATGGAGTAGAACCCTTCTCTCACTTGGGTATGAAGAACCCTAGTTCCTTGTGTTAGGGATTTGATTGTAATGACTTGGGATGATATTACTGTTTGATTTTAATCGAATGACGCATGTTTAATGAATTGATTTGAGTCTGATCAGCTTTTCTCAATTTCTGCTGCAACCTGAGATAGATAGAATCTGATTAGGTTGTTAGAGCCTCTTCATTCAATAGTAGGAGATTGGCTATACGAGAGTTAGCCAGTTTACTGCTTTGTACTGGTGTTCTTGGCGCCAGTAGTGGAGTTCTGTGTTCATAGCCTCAGCTTTCTATCCCGGTGAAGACTAGTCGTCTGTCGGGTAGTTAGACTGAGAGGGCTTGGTCAGCTTAAGAGATTCCAAGCTACTGTCGGATCTTCCGCAGTCTAATCAACAGTAAATCAACCCATGGAATTGCAATTGAACCTAATTAAGGGGCTAGGGGGACTCAATCCCGAGTGATTCTTACATGCTTTAGAAACCCGAACAAATTACTGCTTTCTTGTTGCTTTTATTTTTCACAATAATCACTCGAACTAGTTTGCTAGATAATAGAGAATCACGGAGTAAGCAGTAGATCTAGACCCCGGGTTGATAATTAAACTTGCCTGTTACTGCAGTCCCTTTCATTGGTTACACTTGGCCATTGTTAGGTGTTGTGTTTTAGCGTGTCATAAGGATAGAAGGAAAGCACTCTTAGGAGTTAATATTGAAATGAATTGATAAGGATGATTATTTAAGTGCAGAAAGCGAGAACAGCTTTCATGCTAGGAAGCAAACTCTAATAATGTGTTTAGTAGGGAGTTTCTTAGGGCAAAGACCTTAGGAATTAACGACCAGATTGACCCCTTCTCACTCACCAGGTGCAGAGAGGGGAAGAGGACGCATCCATCAAGAGGAGGTTACTCGAGGAGAGCAGTCGCGACAAACCTGAAGATGTCAACTGGATCTGGGTAACGAGATGGGACCTCTCATATATCTGTCTTTAGTTTCATGTCTTAATGAGTATATTGGGAAACTCAAGGATTGTATTTTTTTGTTTTGTTGCTCTGGGTTGAGGTCGCCCAAGTGTATAGGCATTTCACTTGAAAATCTTACACATTGTGGTTGTTGATTTTTGGTTTGACTTGTAAACCTGTTTTGGGGTGCTCCGGAGTAACCGGTTTGAGGGTTGAGTTATGGTTTGGTTTTCAAAAAGGATTGGGTCGTGTCATTTTGGTATTAGAGCCGACATTCCTCTGTTTCTTGGTCTCCAAGGAATACTGGAGTGACGATCTGGGTTTTCAAAGCTTTAGATTTAAAGGAAAAAGGGAAATTTCAAGAAAAATGGTTGGCCAACCGATTTGAAAAGGTCTATAGAGTCCCCAGTATACTCAAGCATGATAAGACATTGATGTGGTTCTAATAAGGGTACTACTTACTTGCAGAGAAATGGCTAGCGAAGGTCTCGCGCACATTGACTGAAATGAGGGCAGATGATGAGGACAGGGTGCTAGTGATAGTATCCCTGCTCCATGATTCAGCATACAATTGGTGGTGCAACCAGCCAGCTAGCCAGGAAGACCCACCAGCTACCACTTGGACAGAGTTGGTGCGGGTGTTCCAGGATCACTATGTACCAGAGGCCTATCGACTGAGCAAAAAGAGGGAATTTTTGCTGATCAAGCAGGGATGGGGCAATGAAGGAGAGGAGAGTGTTGTAGAGTACACCTCCAGGTTTGAGAAGCTGCTGCCCTACGGGGGGCCCTAGTTCCAGGATGCGGCATCTCAACGTGCCTACTGTTTGGAGAGTCTGAAGCCTGCCCTTAAGAAGCAGTTGAGCATGCTGGCGTGGAGCAGTCGGGAGGAGATTTATCAGGCAGCTCTTCGGATAGAGAAGGCTGACACAGTTGTGCATGAAGAAGAGATACAACGAGAGGGAAGCAAGAGAAAGGCAAGTAGCATGCCAGAGTGGTCTGGCCAGCCCAGTCAATACAGAAGGAGGCCGAGCGGTACCGTTAGCTTTGGGGGTACTCAGAGTCAGACCGGCTCGGTCCGGCCTGGTCAAACTTTCAGTAACAGAGGTCTCTGCAACCAGTGTGGGCGGGATCACTCAGGGGAGTGTAGGCAGCCCCCAGGGTCTGCTATAACTGTAACGAGCCTGGGCATTTCGCTAGAGAATGCCCTTGGAGAGTCAGACAAGGGATGGCTCAGTCCGAGCAGTCTGTCCAGGGTGGTGGAGCGAGGACTCACGCAGGACCACGGTTTGGCGGCCAGCCAAACCGCTCCTTCCAAAGCCAGGGAAGACGCACCGGTCGGTTCGACCGCACTGATCGGGACAAAGACTAGGGGCCTCGAGCAGGAGGACAGCCGAGGGTATTTGCCATGCGAGGGATAGAGGGAGACCGTGGTGACGGTGGAGAGGACGAGCAAGCATAGTGATGTGATCATGTGAAGAAATGGGGAGACTGTGGAGAAGGAGTATTTGCTTTAAGCATAGACCGCTAGTTGGTTGTTTTCTTCGAAAGACACACTTTCAGTTCTAGTACTCGGTACCAAACCTGTTAAATTAGTTCGGACCAAAATTTCGAGGTCGAAATTTTATTAAGGGGGAGGGAAATGTTATATCCTAGCTTGAGGAGTTTTGGTCAAACACTAAATGTTTTAGACCAAGTAATCATCTTTCCAGTTCCAAATTTCGGGGACGAAATTTTTATAAGGGTGGAGGAAATGTAATACCCCGCTATTTTAGATTTAGGTTCGACCTTAATACGTGATCGGTTGAATTGACAGTTACGTACTAAGAGTTATAATTGCGGATTAAAAATAATAATAATATTATTATTACATTATTTATTAAAAAAAGAAAAAAAAGTGGGGCGGCCCTAGGGGTCGAGCCTCTACTAAACAAAACCGCACCCCACCATTATTTTTCCCACGCAGAAATTCCCAAAAACCCTACCCACCACGAGAAGCCTTCTCCCTAGGTTCCCACCGCAAACCCTCCCCACACCCCTGCCCTCTCGTTTTCCCCGGGACTAGTGAAGAGGCGCAGCAGCAGTCGCGCTGCGAGAGGAAGAAGAAGAAAAAAATAAAAAAATAGGGGGAGTGTCGGTTGCTTCCTAACCCCGATCCCGATCCCATCCCTTTCGTGTTTCTAGTTAAGGATCACGAACCCCTTCGCGATTTCTAAACTCGATTCATCGGTAGTCTAATCCGAAGCTCGTATTTTAATAGCGGTGACGTTTGAGGGTTCGATCAACGAGGAGATCAACGTCCCGGGGCATCCAACCTAGGCATAGGCACGTTTTTAGAGGTAAGGGAACTCGATCCCTTTGAGTTAGGTCGATTAATTTGGGGATTTTTCGTGAGGGTGCAATTCTGGGTTTTTAGCAACAGGCGTACAGGCTTTTAGTGACAGATTTTGGGTGGTCACTAAAGCTGCTGGGAATTTCCATAAATGTCTTTTTAGATGTTTTAATTGTTTCGAGTCTCTATGAGTGTTTTTTCCTGGGTTTAATAATTTTATTAATTTAGGGAGGTCTAGGAGATGGCTGTAAATTAATTTATAGATTTTTGAAGATGTATTTCTATTTTTAGAACTTTTTTGAATATTAATTTTAAATAAATAAAAATATTTTCGAGGGATTTTTAAGAGTTTGATAATTTTCCAGGTTATAGGTGCTCATGATTGACATGGAAAAATTATTATTCAAAATTTTAAGAAGGTTCTAGTTAGGTGAAAATTTCGTCCAAGATAAAAATAATTAAGAAAAATGGTCGGTTTTGAAGGGATTAATTCTATAAAATTTTTAATGGGGGTTAAGGGACCTTTAGAATGAGGCTTGAGGACTGAAGTTTGAGGAGAGGATGTTCTAGTGATTCAAAAGGGGTTTTTAATCAAGAAAGGTCGTCTAAGAAAATGGATTCTTATTAATAGGTTTCCCTAAGAATCAAACTGAAATTCGAAATAGTGATGATCTGAGATGTTAGTATGCATCTACTAAACGCACCTGCATTTCTTTGTTAACAAGTGGAATATGACAATCTTACAAGACTAGAGTATTGTCCAGGAACAACCTGAGGGGAGAGCGTGCAATGATTGGCTCCTTCCACTTTGAACTCTCCCGAGCTGCATGATGGCAGAGCTAGAGAACGATCATGATGAATAGATCTCGTCGAACGGAATTTATCAGTGAGAAGGGGTTCACTATAGGTGCTGTTGCGCCTACCATCTACCCGACCAAATTGTATGCTTAATTTCACGAGTCTTAACACAGGAATAAGTTCACCTTAACTTCAACGAAGCATTCATCATCAATCAATAAACACAGGAAAAATACGAAGCAAAATCGTAAACGAAAAATTAAGTTTCCTTAAACCAAGCAGATTCAGCAACTGTGCTACAAAAATTTGCGAAAGAGCATAATATTCTACAAAGGTCTCCCAATTAGGAAACAAGAGGTTAGAAGAAAAAAAAACAGAAGTAACAAAAGTTTACCCCACAGGTTTTTGTTGGGATGAACCGAAAGAAGAAAGCCAAACTTGCTACAGTACAAATATATTTATGCTATTTGATATTTTTATCTATGCACATCTAATAGTGGAGGGTTTTGGATTTTTATCTCTACTCTACAACAACTGGCCTTCCTTCTCGAGGAGAGAAGACAACAACAAGAGAATTAGAGTCACAAAGCAGAGTCCCCCACCTTCAGTAAAAAAAAAATAACTAGGGACTCTTCCTTTCCCTACAACTAGCTAACGACAACAAGGTTATTTCATAATGCTACCCTAGCCTCTTATGAGGGAAGGGTTGTGTTCAATCTTCCCCAGCATACCTTTATTTGGGAGAGCGAGGAGATGAACCAACAGATGACTTGACGAGGCAGCAAAGTGTGTACTATGTGGTTAACGATCCTAACGGAACGTATGTGCCCTCCAACAGGCTATAGAGTGGATGTAGGATCTTCTTCGGAGGGCATCCTATTTAAGTCAAGAAGCAAGAATGAAGCATCCTCGATGCAACTTGTTTCATCTGTCCTGCTACAAGACTCTGATTGATGAGGCAGAGCTTCGTTCGAGGACAGTTGAGTAGGTTGCTTCTATGTTATTATTATTTCCTCTTTTTCAAGAGAAAGCAGTATTTGTGGAATGGATGGAATAATTAGAATCCAAGTCGACCTGTTCAACACAGCGGAGAGTATTCAAATAATGTTGCAGATCACTTGGAACAACATAATAGATGGGGATAGTAGAGGAACCGAGAGAAGTAGGTACATTGATTCTCTTAAGTTTCTCGTTTATGGTTCTCTCGTCTTTGAATGTAGCGTGTAGAGATTCTATCTCCTGCGGGAGATGGACGCCAAATATGAGAAAAAGAGAGATTTAGGTATGAACCGCAAACCAGATTAGGGGGGATGATCTGGGTGGGAAAACGAGAAGCAATAAATTGATACCTTTTTAGGTGCGTCCTTTGCTTCCAGAGAAAGTATTCCTCCTCCCTGAGTTCAGCTGATGTCTATAGAGAAAAGCCAAAATGATTAGCAACAAAAACCAAAGGGGCACCCGTGAAGCAACAAAAGTTAATCAATAGAGATGAAAAAGAGAAAAGAAGGAAACTTTTGAGTACCTTCTTTCTTATAGTTCTCTTAGTGGTGGTGGTGGTTCTCGTGCTAGTGATCTCCGCACCAGTCGCGACACTATCGTGCATTCATCAAAAACAAGAAAAGATGGATCAGCACTGAGTGTAGTGAAGCAGAACCCTAGGAATCATAAATTTGGCTCTCAACAAGATGACAATTACCAATCACCTCCATCGTCGAATATATAAAGCAATGAAAAGAGCCCAAAGTGGAAGCAAAGAAGAGAAGAGGAGATTGGATGGCATGTTCATGCCTTTCAGAGGGGCAAGCAGCCTGATCCACGGGATTGGGGATTTGGGTCCCCATTGCAAAAACACCAACTACCCACTACTACTCCCTCCATAATAAATATATAGATAGATATGTATATAATACTAAATTGTTATAAGCAGATAAACATCCCAACTCTAATCCAACACAAGTGACAAAAAAACAAAAGACGAGAGGCCAAACTTCCACTCAAATTCAAAGCAACCCACCAATCAATCACAAGTAAATAACCAAACTTTGCACACATAAGTAAAATCAAGATCGAGACAGACAACAAATTTGAAACACAAACAACCCCTCTTGGCTAGGGTCATCTAACAACAAAAATGTAGTAACTCCCATTTTCGTGGTTGTTAATGACCCACTAATTACTACCCTATCAATATAATAAATGGGATTAAGATGAACAAAATTCTCTTTATTAAAATATGAAAACCATAGTTATAGCGGAGAGAGATCGGGAAGGAATAATTTAACAATGAAGACCCCTCCCCGTCAATGGGACAGATGGAGTTTACCTTCACGGATCAATCTGATTCAGATATAATGAAACCAACGAAGATCCAAGTAATAGAAGAAGTATCTCCCGAGAATTCACAACAAACAGACAGACACACCCAACCAATGAAGGAAGTCACGTCATCAAAAGGAAGCGTGTTGACACTTGACACATTTATAAGCCAAAGCTTAAAATCCCCCACTCGGCCACTCCCTTGTCCCCTCTCTATCTTAAATAGTCACGTGAACCATGCACGTGACAGCCCCCGACACTCGGCCAGAAACGTGTATTGGGCCGGGAAGCGCCATCGCCACCCATCATCGCCCCATTCCTCCCCAATCCTGACCCGTATCAGTACCCGACCCTGCTGCCAACAACACATTAAATTCAAATCACACTAATGATGACCACCACAACAATGAAAACACGCGTCGCTCTTCCCATCAAATACCCACAAAAAATGACACCATACGCAAATTTTATAATAATTAATGAATTACACCGGTTTGCCAATCACAACTAGACCAAACCCCTCACTCTTATCGCTTCGAAAACAAACAAACTATTATCTAGCAACCTGCCCAGACGAAGTTGGGCACGGGCCCACCCTTCCACCACCGCTTCCTGGGCTCCACGCCCACCCAAGAAAACTCGAAATACCTCCTGAAAAGGGTAAATCACAGATGAAAACATACCATCCAAAACATAAAAGAGGGGAAGAAAGGAAGATGGGGGAAAAGATCAAATGCGGGAAGCTTCGTGGTTAATTACTGCGATCGGTGGAGAAATTAGGATTTATTATTTATTTATTTATGAGTTTATTACTAGTGGGAAATAAGATAAAAGAAAAGTCCAATCGACGCCGCCCATCTGACAAAACCCCATGTCCCTTACTGGGAAAGCGTACAGACCACTCTAAATCTAACAATGATAAAAATACAGAAGTCCATTCCCTCCGATCATAGTTCAACGACGATTCGGTCTATTCTGATCATATGGAAGGAAGGGAAAGGGAACTAAAACCCAAGAATGACAGGTGACCCAAAAAGAGGCGAGAGGAAAACGTGAGCCTGAGAGCCACTTTTAACCTCAAAATTCCCCCTTCGTTGAGCAATGCCTGTTCAAAGCTGACATATGACCGCAAGAAGAATTTTTTTGGGAAAAGGACTTGGGGATATTTTGTCATTGGCCACATCCCACGAGAAAAGTAACAGAAGGAAAAATATAGGAGTGGATACACATCGACGGTTATGTCATGTCCACCGTTGATCAGAAACAGATCGGGATTCAGGGATTTTCGGCCTAAAACGTCAGCTGCTGACAAACACAGCGGCTGGCTCAGATTCACCGGGAAACACGAAACGGAAAGAAAAGTTTCTGGAAGGGGGGAAGGGAGGAAAATCGGTAGACAAGGAGAACAATAATTAAGGCGTGGGGAGAAGGAAAGATAATTTAGGCAGGCCAAGTGTGAAGGATGAGAGAGAGAAGGGGAAGAAAACTAAAAGAAGAAAAAAGTGGTTGGTTCATTATTTGCTGACCCCTTCCACAGCTTCGGAGACATGAATGTCTCGTTGCCCCAACTCAAAACACCACCGACGGAAAAAGGATCTCGCCAACTGTAATTCTAGTGACGCAACTGAGAAACTCAATTGTGTGCAAACTGACAGTTTTGATTCAATAGATAATGCAAAGCATATGTACAATGACTCAAACCTAAAATCAAGGCTTCCCACTAGCCATGACTGACTCCACAGCCCTATAATTTAGCTAACAGACTCGAAGTAAACTTCTATCCAAAGTATCAGACTCGTTTGCAACAGCTAACACATAGCTGGACTCTTAAATAACATAATCAAACTTAAATGACCAAATAGGAAATTGTCTGAAACGGCACAACTTTAGTCAAGTGAGAGTTTGAAGGAATTTGATCTTCTTGCTGCCAATCGAATTCTATCCACAACAACCCATGTTCGATTCTTCCAATATCCTCCCCTGAACTAAAGATTCTTTCTTCTTCTTCTTCTTCTTCTTCTTCTTCTTCTTCAGTTCACGTCTCTTGACTTGGCTTCTTCAAATACATCACCATCACACACTCCCAATCTGTCTCGCATCACTTGAAATGCTTCAAGTTTTAGAGACTTGGTCATCACATCAGCTACATGTTGTCTAGTCCCCACATATTCCAATTCCACGATTCCTTCATTTCTCAAATTTCTCAGAAAGTGGAATCGCACGTCGGTGTATTTGCTTCGACCATGGAAGACTGGATTCTTTGCAAGCTTGATCGTGGAGCTGTTGTCACAGTAGATCCTGGTTCCTTCTTGCACGCTGCTTTCCCAACCCATTTGATTCAGAATTTCCTCAACCAGACGCACTGAGTGGCACAAAATTAGGCTGTCACAAATTCTTCCTCTATGGTGGAGAGGGTAACTATAGGCTGCTTCTTCGACGCGCAAGAGATTGCTCCACTTGCAAGAAAAAACACATAGCCACTCGTGCTTTTCATGTCATCTGTATCACCGGCATAATAACTATTCGTGTATCCTTGCAGGTAGTCCTCCTCTTCAGATTTCTTGTACCAAATCCCACAGTTTTGAGTGCCCTTCAACTATCAGTGTATCCTTGCATCTCGGCTTGACCATCACCTGATGTTTAACGCCATAGCGAGAGAGAAGTTTAGTGAATTGCCCTTGAAAATGGGTTCCTCTATCACTTATGATGGCGCAAGGTGTCACAAACGGGGAGAACAACTGCTTCAGAAATGAGCAGACCCGTCTTGCGTCATTGGTGGGCATGGCTTGAGCTTCTGCCCACCTCGAGACGTAGTCTACCGCAACCAATATGTACAAATTGCTAAAAGATGGAGGGAATGGGCCCATGAAATCGATGCCCCAAACATCAAAAATTTCACAAACTACTGATATATGTTGGGGCATCTCATTCCGGGAAGAAATGTTACCTGACCTCTGGCAGCGATCGCACTGTCGTGCGAAGGTGTCGGCTTCCTTGAAGAGTGAGGGCCAGTAGAAGCCCGACTGTAGCACCTTCCGCGCCGAGCGGTTCCCTCCATCATGACCACCCGTAGGTCCCTCGTGGCATTGAGATAGAATGTCTCCCATCTCCTGCTCTATGACGCAGTGCCGGATCACGCCATCTGATCTGATCTTGAAGAGGTAAGGATCCTCCCAAAAATAATGCTTCATGTCGAAGAAGAACTTGCGCTTTGCATGAGTGGCCATCCCCTTCGGTAGCTGCTTGCCCACCAGATAATTGGCAAAGTCAGAATACCAAGGGGCCACGCTCTCTACCAAGGTCATCGCCAGCAATCGCTCACCCGGGAAGGAGTCGTTGATCTCTTCCACGAAGTTGTCCACTAGAGGGGCTTCCAACCGTGAAAGATGATCTACAGCAACATTTTCGGCTCCCTTCTTATCCCGGATCTCGATATCAAATTCCTGAAGAAGCAGGATCCAGCGGATGAGCCTAGGCTTTGCATCAGCCTTGCTCATCAGATAGCAAATCGTGGAGTGGTCTGTGTAGACCACCACATGGGAGAGCACCAGATAAGGTTAGAACTTGTCAAATGCATACACCACCACGAGCAGCTCCTTTTCAGTGGTGGTGTAATTCTCCTGGGCATCGTTCAAGGTCTTCGACGCGTAGTAGATGGGCTGGAAGTGCTTCTCGTGTCTCTGACCCAGAACAGCTCCGACTGCATAGTCACTCGCATCGCACATCAGCTCAAAGGGAAGAGACCAGTCAGGAGTCACCATGATGGGTGCATGAGCAAGCTTATCCTTCAATGTCTTGAATGCAGCTGTGCACTCAGGAGTAAAATGGAATGGTACATCCTTCTCCAGCAGCTTTGCAGAGGCAAGTCAATCTTCGAGAAATCCTTGATGAAGTGCCGGTAGAAGCCTGCATGACCCAGAATGCTGCCGATCCCCTTCACAGAAATGGGAGGAGGTAGCTTACTGATTGTCTCTATCTTTGTGAGATATACCTCAATCCCCTGCTTGGAGATCTTGTGCCCGAGCACAATCCCCTCACGAACCATAAAATGGCACTTCTCCCAACTGAGTGCCAGATTAGTCTCCTCGCACCTCTTCATGACCAGTTCTAGGTTATGGAGACAATGAGTGAAGAAGTCTCTTTAAACTGAGAAGTCGTCCATGAAGACTTCCATGATCTCTCCAACTAGTTGGTCGAAGATCGCCAGCACGCATCTCTGGAAGGTCGCTGGTGCATTAAACAACCTGAATGGAATCCTTCGGTAAGCAAAAGTACCGAAGGGGCAAGTGAATGTGGTCTTTTCCTGATCCTCTAGCGCGATGGGAATCTGTAAGTAGCCAGACATGCCATCCAGGAAGTAGTAGAACTCATGGCCAGCCATCCTCTCCAGCAACTGATCAATGAAAGGTAGGGGGAAATGATCCTTCCTGGTGGCGTCGTTCAGGCTCCTGTAATCGATGCAGACTCTCCAGCCAGACACGGTCTACATCGCGATCAGCTTGTTCTTCTCATTTGGGACCACAATCATCCCGCCTTTCTTTGGGACCACCTAAGTGGGACTGATCCACTTGCTATTAGATATAGCAAAGATGATCCCTGCATCCATCAGCTTCACAATCTCTGCCAGGACCACTGCCTCCAAGTTAGGATTCAATCTCCGCTGCGGCTGCCTGACTGGATTAACCTCATCCTCCATCAGAATTTTGTGGGAGCAGAAGGATGGGCTAATGCCTCTGATGTCAGTTATCTTCCACGCCATGGCCCTAGCATACTTATTCAGTAGAGCCACCACTCTGCTCTTCTGCTCGGGTGTAAGATCCGAGCGGATAATGACCAGGAGCTTATTCCCCTCCCAGAGAAATGCATACTCCAGGTGAGAGTGGAGGGGTTTAAGCTCCAGCTCTGGTGGCTACTCCAATGATGTGGCGATCCGGGGCGAGATAGGGATCGACTTGAATGATTTCTCTCGCCCCTCGATCGCGGCTTCGTCTAGCTCCGCGAGCTGCTCCTCCAACTTCAACTCCTGCAATGCCTGTTCCCCTAGCAAAAGACAACGCTCAAGGAAATCGTCAGTACCCGCACTCGTGATGGCGAGTGTTGTCTCAAAATTAGCAATAACATCGCAGTAGTCTAGATCATCATGGAGCTGGGGCTGTTTCATATTATCAGAAACAGAGAAGGTGATTTGCTCACCCCCGACCCTCAGAATCAAATTTTCATCATTCACATCAATAAGTGCCTTGGCGGTGGCGTGAAAAGGTCTACCCAGTATTAAAGGTACATCCACATCCTCATTTATATCAAGAATAACAAAATCAACAGGGTATGAGAATGGCCCCACTGCGACTATCAAGTCCTCTGCAATGCCCCTAGGATGGCCCCACTGAGACTATGAGAATGGCCCCACTGCGACTATCAAGTCCTCTGCAATGCCCCTAGGATGCACAATGGATCTATCAGCAAGTTGAATGCTCATCCTAGTATTACTGGGTTCACCTAGGCCTAGCTTTTTAAAAAGTTTATATGGCATTATGTTTATGCTAGTGCCTAAATCCGCCAAGGACTTTCCTACATGCAAACTAACAATCATGCAAGGGATAGTGAAACTCCCTGGGTCTTTGTGCTTCTCTGGTAGTTTATTCTGCAGGATGGCAGAACACTCCTCGTTGAGCATCACCGTCAACAACTCCCCAAGATTCCTCTTGTTTGTGAGGAGATCTTTCATGAACTTAGCATATTTGGGCATCTTCGACAGTGCCTCCATGAAGGGCATGCTGATGTTCACCTGCTTCAGCATTGCCATGAACTTGGCAAACTCAGTCTCCAGCTGGTCTTTGTGCAACCAAGTAGGAAATGGAAGCTGAGGGACATAATCCTTCACCATTGGTTGTGGCTTAGGAGTAGGCACCTCAACCTCCTTCTCCATTTCTTCTTCATTAGCTGGAAGTGCTGAAGCAGGGGTCTCTCTCTCCTATCGTGCCCGGACAGGTGGATCCGCAATCACTTTGCCACTCCTGGTAGAAATGGCCTGGCAGTGTTCATTTGGGTCCTGCGGATGGGGAATGGTCTGCCCGGGTAAAGTACCCAGAGCCCTTTGTGCTACAACCTGCACCACACTCCCGAGCTGGGTCGGGATATCCCGCAGTACAGCCTGCGTATTTCTCTGGCTAGCTTCTAGCTCCGAGAATTTACCCGAGGCTTTCTCCATGAACTGCTCAATGTTGCTGAACTTATTCGCACCGGAGGTGGCTAGAGAACCCACTAGATCTCGCAAATCGGCCATAGGATCGTTCTGTACCGGGACTGTGGGCGTTGCACCAAGCTGCTGAAATGGCCTCATCTATGGCTGAGGAGGAGCTGGTCCATGTCTGGCCGGATAGAGAGGTTGTTGCTGTTGCAGGAATTGCCCTTGTCTTGGCTGGTAAGGAGGCTTCTAAAAGCCCGGCGGTCCCTGGGAGATTGGTGGCCGAGGATTAGGTCCATTTCAGGAGAAGTTGGGATGATGGCGCCACCCCTCGTTATAAGTGTTGCTGTAGGGGTCGAAACGCTTGGCATCACTACAACAAATTCGGCCTATTAGGACAAATTTTTTTTGTCATTTTTTGTTTGTCATAATAGGTATTATAATATGACAAAAAATTTATGTCACATTTGGTACTCCTAATGTGACAAAATGTCGTTTTTTCAGAATACTTTGTGAGTTAAAGTCTATAATGTGACAAAATTTGTGTGTCACCATATGGTTTGTCAAAATAGGTAACCCACATCAGTATCTAAGAGATATAAAGTGACAAAATGTCATCGTCAAAGTATCATTTGTCATATTATGTCTTCCTGAATTGTTTAAACGACAATTTGGTTTGTCACAATAGAGAACCATAATCCCTAATATAGTGGTTTCGTGTTGTGACAATGGCATTTCGTCATATTTGGTTCTCTTTAGGCTGAAACCTCTTTCCCTCGGGAAAACAATTATACTCCTTTCTTGTCTCTTCAGCGCAACCGATCTTCTTATAAAAAAAAAAAATTGCGCAGCGGATCAAAATCCAAATGGAACCCCACATAAAAATCACCACCAATTTTCCAACCACCGCGATCCTTTACCCGTCCTCCACGAATCGGGCCGGCCACTCACCGGCGGGTGTTCCATCGTCGTCGCCATTCCACCAATCGCCCCGTCACCACTGTAGTTCAAAGATCCCCAATCTCCGCAACCTAAATTTGCGTAGCAACAGCGCTGTAGCAAACTCGCTGGTCTGGCAGAAACAGGTAAGCGTCGTCCCTCCCTCCCGTGGCTACTGTGTACTGCTTTAGCTTAATAATATTCTGTTGGTTTATCTATCTGAATGAGCTCTTGTGTTTCCTCGTCATTGACTCGGTGGCAGGGGCTGATTATATCTTCGATCCTTCAACCATCATTTTGTGCTAATTAGAATAGAGAGAATGCGCCCAAGCACTAAGCAAAGGTAAGATTCGATTAATGTCTTGAATTTTGTGTTTCACTTGAAATCGTGTAAGTCAACTGGTTCCTAATGTTTTGTCATATACCCTCTGCAGATCCTTTTCTAGTCCATCTCACGCTGTGCTTCCATCTTGACTAACTGCCTATAAAGGGAAGGTCAGTTTCTTTACGCACAGATTGAATGAGTAGAAATTGAATTAAGCTTAAGGATAGGTTCTGTGATGAATATCAAAAGGGGGGTTCTGAGTTCATAGGGGCTGCTAGCAAACATGTTGATACGCTAGGTAGAACTAGATGCCCTTGTAAAAGGTGCAATAATCGAAACTTCAAGAAGCTGGAGATTGTCGCAGATGATATAACCAGGAATGGCATCATGGAGACATATACTACATGGATCCATCATGGTGAGTCGTTTGACTTTGAGAGTACTAGTCATCAGCCTAGGCAACCTACAGTTGTGTCTGAGAGTGACGGTTTAGAGGATGACATGGCTGATATGTTAGGGGATATGCTGCGTGCTACTTCTGAAAATGCTCCTGTCATTGAGGGGTCAACAACACCAAATTATTCTAATCTAACAGACCTCAATGACAAATTGGCTTGGCTAATCCGTGATGCCAATTTGACATTATACCCTAGATGCAAAGACTTTTCTAGATTATCATTCGTTATGAAGCTGCTGAACAATAAACTGGTAACCAACAGTACTGACAAAGCCTTCAACTTGAATTTGGACCTAGTCAAGAAAGCATTACCTGTTGGCGAGATGCTTCTTTCTTCATTCTATGAAGTTAAGCGGTACATGGGAGATCTTGGGTTCGGTTACACCACTATAGATGCCTGCCCAAATCATTGTGTACTCTATAGAGGTCCTCTAGAATCTGCCATTACATGCCCAAAATGCAATGAGCCTAGATACATACCTGGGAAACAAAATAATGTAGCTCAAAGGAAAGCTAGGTATTTCCCACTAAAAGATAGGCTTCAAAGATTGTTCATGACTAAGGAAGATGCTAAAGACATGCGGTGGCACAAGGAATTGCGTGTTGATGATACGCTAAGGCATCCGGCTGATGCAAAAACTTGGAAACGGTTCGATGAGGATCATAATTGGTTCGCTGCAGACCCTAGGAATGTTAGGCTTGCTCTTCTGAGTGATGGGTTCAACCCTTTTGGTAACATGAGCAATAGTTATAGCATGTGGCCTGTCGTGGTAACACCATACAATCTCCCGCCTTGGAAATGTATGACCGAACCTTTTTTTATTCTCACTGTCCTTATATCTGGAGAGAAATCGCCTGGTAATAACATACATGTGTACTTAGATCCCCTAATAGAAATGCTGAGAGAGTTATGGGAGGATGGGTTCAGTACGTATGACGCACACTCAAACGAAACATTTCGTTTACATGCTGCGTTGTTATGGACAATAAATGATTTCCCAGCATAAAGAGTGTTACATGGGGCATCGAAGATGGCTGCCAAGTGACCATAGGTGGAGAAAAAGCCATAAATTTGATGGGAAGCATGAACTTAGAGGCAAACCAAGAGTGTTATCTGGAGATGAACTTTTGCAGCAAATTGAGAAGGCTTTTCAATCTGATGTGGTAGTCAATGAAGGTGGGAAAAGGAAAAAGGGGCTGTTCTGATGATAATGTGCATAATTGGAAAATAAAAGCTTCATTTTGGAGTTTGCCATATTGGAAAACTATAGAGTTGAGGCATAACTTAGATGTAATGCATGTTGAAAAAAACATTAGTGAGAATGTGATAGCTACGCTGCTAAATATCGAGGGAAAGACCAAAGATACAGCCATTGCTAGACGTGATTTGGAAGACATGCGTATTAGGAAAGAGCCACATCTGGTGAGAGACGGTGATAAGTATAAAATGCCTCCTGCTTTATACACCTTAAAAACCACACAACGAAGGTCATTTTGTGACTGGTTGAGGTCGAAAAAGTTCCCAGATGCTTATGCATCTAATATATCCCGGTGTGTGACTACCGATGGTAGGTCAGTCACTGGAATGAAAAGCCATGATCACCATGTCTTCATCCAACGCCTACTGCCTGCTGCCGCACAAGGAATCCTGAGCAAATAAGTCTATAATATATTGTCTCAACTTAGTGAGTTCTTTCGTGAGTTGTGTTCAAGAACGATAACCATGTCCACTGTTAGAAAACTCACGGCAGTTATACTTTGTAACTTGGAAATGTTGTATCCACCAGCTTTCTTCGTCGTGATGATGCATCTGCCTATTCACCTTCCCCGCGAAATTGAGCTTGGGGGACCAGTGCAGTAATGCTGGATGTACCCAATGGAGAGGTACACACCGAGTCGCACCCATTAAATTTTTAACTACTTCGGATCCTTTATATAACGTAGCTAACTTTTGTATTCTGATTTTTTTTTGGTAATTTTACTAGGTTCTTAGGAAATCTTAAATCATATGTTTCTAATAAGGCTCGTGCCGAGGGATCCATTGTCGAAAGGTATATAGCGAAAGAGTGTTCAGATTTCTGTTCTAGATATCTTAAAGGTGTTGAGACCCGAGCAAGTAGGCTAGACAGGAATGATGATGGGTTGAACGATGTAAATTATAATGGGTTTGATGTTTTCCGTCACCAAGGTAGATCTATAGGAGCTGCTAACTATGAGCCTATAGGTCAGGCTGAGTTCCATAAGATCCAATGGTATGTCTTCACTAATTGTGATGAAATTGAAGCACAATTGAAGTAAGTTTTTTTGTTCTGTTTTGTTTCTAAACCCCAGTTAGTTTTTTCTTCTTCTTTTTTGTGCTTAATAATTTCCATCACAGTGTGTATACGGAGGAGAGATTATCCAAATAGTACCCCAGCAACCATTGCAGCTCACTTCCTATCTTGGTTTAAAACATTTGTAAGCGCCAACCTTTTCCATTCTTTTTTCTTTGTCTTACTCACAACATCATTTTCTTAAACTTTTGGCCCCTTTCATTTCGTTTTAGGTCTCCCAAAAAGTTTTTGGCTGGCACGCTTAAAGAGACTCACCATTTATATGTCCTAGGATTAGGGGCTGATGAAAGGATTACTAGATATCCTGGACTCATCATTAACGAGGTTCGATACTGATATCGATGTAATTGCATGATTTTATACCCCTATTTCTTATCCATTTGCGGAGCATAGTTGTGTGTTTTGGCCTATTTTACGCCGGGTTGTGCTATTTTGTCCTATTTCAGGTCCCAGGCGTCGAAGGGAAGGCCAAGCGCGAGTTTCGGAGCATTTGGAAGTCGTTTGGTCGAGCCACGATCAGAACACGGGCAGGAGGCCTTCAGAACACGGCCGTGTTCCTGGCCGTGCTTTTACTGCCGAGGGTCTCCATGTGTGGGCTAAACCAGCTAAAAACACGGGCGGGGTCAACCCAGAACACGGCCGTGTCCCACACAGAACACGCCCGTGTTTTCCCCAGGCCGTGCCCGTGTAATTACCACGTGGCAGAGGGCACGGGCGAGCTGGATCAGAACACGGCCGTGCCCTCGACCGTGTTCTGGCCAGTGATGCCCTTTTAGGCAGATTTCAGCCAAAAAGAGAGGGGATTCGAGTTTTAGAGAGACAGAGCGATTCCTAGAGAGAGAAAGCGACGAACAAGAGTCTCCAAGTGCCCTAGCTTGATCTTCATCACCATTGGAGCTTGGCTTGAGCTTGGAAGAGTGCCGATCAACGTCCAGGAGCTGAAATCCATCCTTCACAGTATGGTTTCCGCATCTGATTCTGCTTTTGCTTCTTTCTCCATGGAGTAGTTCTCCCATTCATCTGGGTGTGGGAAACCCTAGATCTGTATGTTAGGATTGATTGTATGAACCCAAGTACTGTTTCTATGATTTGATTATATTCGATTGAGGTTTGAATGATTGAATGGCATGAATCCTGATCAAATTCCTGTTGTTTCTACTTTAACCTAGAATGAGAGTATCTGCCTAGGTTGATAGAGCACCCTTAATTGAAGGAAGTGAATTGGTGAATTTAGTCGAGGAGCCAATTCGCTATTCTGTACCGAATTCAATTCGGTAGTGGAGGTTTGGTTCGTTAGGGCCTCAATCTGTTTACTTCGGTGGAGGTTAGTCGCCCGCTAGAGACTCAGATTGAGAGGGTCTGAAGACCTTTAGTCGAGACTTCAGACTGTTTGAGAACCTTCCGCAGTATAACTATCATAGAAATTGAACTTGGTAATTACAATCCGGCTTAACTGCAGACTAGGGGAACCATATCCGAGTGACCTCTCTTAACCTGAAAACAACCGTTTAGTTGCTTTGCTTGCTTGTTAGTTTAGACCTTCACTAAAGTTTCATTGCTAGATAATACGAATTCACTGAGTAGTCATCACATCTAGGATCCGGGTTGACATTAAAACCCAAACCCGCTATACTACGCTTTAGGTAGTGGTTACACTTGGCCATTTTCTAGAGTGACAGTAGGAGTGAGTCAAGTTTTTGGCGCCGTTGCCGGGGACGGCTAGGTTGTTGAAGAAAAGTGATTTATGTTACTTTAGCATTTTCATTCTCACATTGAGTGTTTGTCCTTTCCCACTTGTGCCTTCACGGGTTTGCATTGCTTGATTGTGTGCAGATAGTGCATGACCCGTGGCCAGTCGGGAGGTTTACTGCCGTTGGATCCAGAGATTGAACGCATCTGCAACCAACTTCGGAGACAACAGCGAGCTAGACTGGCTACGGTGGAGCGCAGAGACGGCCAATTGAGCAGCGAGTCCGAGGATGAGTACGAGATGGAAGGCGACCACAACCCACCTCCTGGGAACCAGTTCCTGGGGAACGACCCCAATCCCGAGGCAGCTGGGGTCCCTCATCATCCACCACCACCGGGTCCCACCTTGGAGTACTACTACACTCCACGGATTGCTGACATCCGCCCGGTCATCCTCTATCCGCCAATTCCAGCAAACAACTTCGAGATCAAGCCATGCTGGATTCAACTCATTACATCCTCTATCCAGTTTCATGGCTTGAAGGATGAGGAGGCCCGGGTGCATCTTTCCTGGTTTCTGCAGCTGACGAACGGGTTCAAGCTCAACGGTGTTCCTGATGACGCAATCCGCCTTCACCTCTTCCCCCATTCTCTGGCGGGGAATGCTAAGAGGTGGTTGGAGACCCATCCCCCATTGTCCATCACTTCTTGGGACGATCTGGCAGACAAGTTCGTGCACAGGTACTATCCGGCATCGAAGACCACAGAGATTCAACGTGAGATCACTCACTTCCGCCAAGAGCCAGATGAGTCACTTCGTGATGCATGGGAGCGGTACATGAGATATTTCTGGCAGTGTCCCCATCATGGCTTTAGCGATGCATTCACAGTGGGGAACTTCTACAGCGCCCTCACCCCAAACAGCCAGAGGGTGATCGAGTCTCTATGCCCAGGAGGGGATATTCTCACTAAGACTCCACCCGAACTGAACCAGATGATCAGTACCTTGGCTGCCCGCGATCATTCCTGGGGGCAGAGCAGCAGAGGCAGACAGTCCGGGACCGTGGTGTGCACGCTGTGGAGGCCCGGTCCGGTTTAGAGAAGCAGGTGGCTGAGTTGGTGCAGACATTGAAGCAGCCCAACAACCTCCTTCCGGCCCGAGGTGTAGCTACGCCTCCAGTAGCTCAGTGTCAGTGGTGTGAGAGCCCGAACCACCTGGTGGAGGATTGTCAGTCTATGAGGGAGTCCTCTACTCCCCAAGAGCAAGTGGACTTCATCGCCAATGCTCGGCGCCTGGAACCATACAGCAATACCTACAATGAGGAGTGGCGCCAGCATCCCAACTTTGCCTGGAGCAGCAACAACACCAAACCACCTGGTTTCCTAGCACCAGCGGGTGGTTTTCAGCAGAGGCAGCCCTTCCAGACTAGGCAGGGGCCACCACCACAGCAGCAGCCCTACCAGCCTAGGTAGGGGCAGCCATTCCAGCAGCCCCAGCGCCAGTATGCCCAGCCTCCTGCAGCCGCAGCTCCAGATAATCAGATGGCTGATCTGAAGAATATTTTGCAGGCATTCATGACCACCAGCCAGGCGAATTTCACGAGGATGGATCAGAACATAGCCTCACTGGAGGCAGGCCAGAGAAACCAAGGTGCCATTCTGCAAGATCTACAGAACCAGATTGGGAGCTTAGCTCGCCAGAACACTACCAGGGCACCGGGGACTCTGCCTGCCACCACTGTTCCTAATCCTCGTGACCCTCTCCAGCAGCTGGACGCCATCACCACCAGGAGTGGCAAGACCATATCTGCTGCTCCTTCCCAGCCCAGGCGCGACGACCCACTACCTGCTTGAACACCTCCAGCTGATACTGCAGAAGTGGGGGAAGGCAGCGAAGCACCTGCTCCCAAGCCGCAGCCTGTGGTTAAGGAGCATACACCCCAACTACCCTTCCCCACTCGACTTCATAAAGACAAGCTGGAGACAGAGTTTGCTAAGTTCATGGCAATGTTGAAGCAGGTCAACATCAGCATGCCGTTCGTGCGGGTACTGATGATGCTCTTGAGCGTTGTATTTTGCTAGGTGAGCAGGCATCGCAGGAGCCGCAGCTGGCGGAGCAGTTGGCCGCGTTGGAGAGTGGCCCCTTCTTGGAGGGCGATAGGCTGTTTAAACCGATCTCATCCTCCACCCGCATCACCACCTCCTTGGAGGAACCACCAGAGCTGGAGCTTAAGCCCCTCCCTCCTCATCTGGAGTATGCATTTCTCCGAGAGGGGAATAAGCTGCCAGTCATCATCAGCTCGACCATCACACCCGAGCAGAAGACCAGACTGGTGGCCTTGCTGAAGCAGTACGAGCGAGCTTTAGCATGGAAGATCACAGACATCCGGGGGATCAACCCCTCCTTTTTCTCCCACCGGATACTGCTGGAGGATGAGATGCGGCCAGTGAGGCAGCCGCAGAGGAGATTGACACCAAACCTGGAGGCTTGGTTCGGGCAGAGATCGTGAAGCTGATGGACGCGGGGATCATCTTCGCCATTTCTGACAGCGAGTGGGTCAGTCCCACCCAGGTGGTGCCCAAAAAGGGTGGGATGACCGTGGTGCCTAACGAGAAGAACGAGCTCATCCCGATGCGCACGGTGACTGGGTACCGTGTTTGCATCGACTATCGGCGTCTCAACGACGCCACTCGGAAGGACCATTTCCCGCTGCCGTTCATTGATCAGATGATGGAGAGATTGGCGGGGCACGAGTTCTACTGGTTCTTGGATGGGATGTCCGGGGTACTTTCAGATCCCTATTGCACCGGAGGACCAGGCGAAGACCACTTTCACCTGTCCCTTCGGCACATTTTCCTACCGGAGGATTCCATTCGGGCTATGCAATGCCCCGGCCACTTTTCAGCGATGCATGCTCGCCATCTTTGACCGTCTGGTCGGCGAGATTATGGAGGTGTTTATGGACGATTTCTCGGTTTATGGAGACTCATTCTCTCCATAACCTGGAACTTGTTCTTAAACGGTGTGAAGAAACGAACCTGGCACTGAGTTGGGAGAAGTGTCACTTCATGGTTCGAGAAGGCATAGTTCTTGGGCACAAGATCTCCAAGATGAGGATTGAGGTGGACCGAGCGAAGATCGAGACTATCAGCAAGCTGCCCCCTCCTACTATCAGCAAGATTTCCAGTACAAAGCAGTGAATCAACTAACTCTTGTATAATCGATTCACTACTACCGATTGAAGAAGTTTTAACAACCTAATCAGATTCTATCTATCTCAGGTTGCAGCAGAAATCAAGAAAAGTTGATCAGGCTTCAATTGACTCAATGAATCATGCATCAATTGATTATAATCAAATAGTATATCAATCCAAAAGTCATTACAATCAATATCCCTAACACATGGAACTAGGGTTCTTCATACCCAAGTGAGAGAGTGTTCTACTCCATAGAGAGAGAGAGAGAGAGAGAGAGAGGAAAACAGAATACAAAGCAGTCATACTCATAATGATGGGAAGAATCTTCTTTGGGATGATAATCTTCACTCCAAGGATGAAATCCAAGCTTGATTGATGAAACCCAGCTCCAAAATCACCTCTAGGGTTTGTTCTTCGCACTTTCTCTCTTTTGGACTATGTTTTTTGCTCTAAAAATCGATTCCCCCTTCAAAGACCCGAAATTGGATCTAAAACCCATAATTTTTCGATTACACGGCCAGGCCACATAGCCGTGTAGAATTTCCTAGCTACCCATGTGGCCTTGCAAAACGCAGCGTTTCACTTAAGTGGCTTCATGCACGGCCAGCACCGCACGTCCGTGTGAAATCATGGCCTGCCCGTGTGAGCTCCCTGGGAATTCCACACGGCCACAGAGAACCCTTTACACGGCCAGTGTGGCTTGCCCGTGCAAAGGGGTTCCACACGGCCACGTCACACGGTTGTGTGACATTTAGGTCTGGTCACGTGGTTTCCCCAGATTTTCGTCACATGTCCCTACTTCGTCCAATCGACCCCGAACTCATGCCCAAACATTCCTTCACGTACTAGGACCTGAAATATCTCAAACAAGTACAACCTAGAGTGAAATCAGCCTAAAACACGAGAGATGAGACTCAAACGACATAAGAATGGTGGACAAAAACATGTGTATATATCAAGTCATCACCATGCAAGAAAGCACTCTTAACATCCAATTGAAACATTGTCCAGTCCTTTGAAGCTGCAAATGTGAAGAAGGTTCTAATGGTATCCCACCTAGCCACAGGTGCAAATACCTCTGTGAAATCAACACCATGTTTTTTACAGTAACCCTTAGCAACTAGCCTTGCCTTTTCTTTGTCAATGTTTCCATCTTCCTTCACCTTAGTTTTGTAAACCCATTTGAGACCAATGCACTTGGCTCCCGCAAGAAGAGTGGCCAGTTCCCAAGTTTCATTTTTTTTCCAATGGAATCCATCTCTACCCTCATAGTTGCATTCCAGTTATCCTCTTTAGCAGCTTCTACATAGGTATGTGGATCACCAGCCATGGCACACCATTCAGCAGAATAGGTAAGGTCATGTTCTCCCAGGTGTGCTGGAGGCTTTCTGATCCTAGGTCCCAGTTCACTACTTTGTGGAAGACCTAGCACATCAGTACTAGCTTCATCCTCCTCCTCATCTTCTGTTGTTTCTGGAGGAGGTGAAAGTGGTGATGTAGCTGGATTACCTGATTCAGTTTGTGCTGGTTCGGTTGCTTCATTTGGAACCTGATCCTCAGCATCAGAATCGTACCAATCGTCATCACTACCCTCCCATATCATACTAGTAAGTACTGGTTGCACCTCTGAACTCCACGACCAGCCATGATTCTCATCAAACACTACATCTCGACTCACAATAATCTTCTTTGTAGTGGGATCAAAAAACTTGTAGGCTTTAGATTCTGTAGACAACCCTAGAAAGATGCAAGGATGACTCTTATCATCCAACTTTCTCCTCTGTTGATCTGGAATATGTACATGGACAATACTTCCAAACACTTTGAAATGTTCAACTGAAGGAGGGAAGCCAGTCCAAATCTCCTGGGGTACGTGTTTTGTCCTGATGTGCTACTGTGGGACTTCTATTGAGAACATGTGAAGTCCACAGTACTGCTTCAGGCCAAAAAAACTGATGGAACCTTTGTGTCAGACAGCATACATCGTACCATATTCATGATGGTTCGATTCTTTCTCTTAGCTACGCCATTCTGCTGTGGTGTTAAGACAGTAGTTAATTGTCTTCTAATTCCAGCTTCTTCACACACAGTTCTGAATTCAGTAAGCATAAATTCACCCCCTCTATTAGTTCTCAAACATCCAATTTCTGTTCTAAACTATTTTTTAACTTGAGCCTTAAAGTTTTTGAACACTCCAAGTGATTCTGACTTCTGTGCTAGAAAGAACACCCATAACTTTCTGATATAATCATCAATGATGGTTAACACGTACCTCTTGCCTCCGTTGGAGATAGGAGTGATGGGTCCACAGAAGTCTGCATGAAGAAGTCACAGCTTTTGTGTTGCTCTCCAGTGACTTTTCTTAGGAAATGGTTTCCTGTGTTGTTTTCCAACTAAGCATGTAGAGCAGATATCAGGTGATCTCTTCAAGATTTATAACCCCGTCAATATGCTTTTCTTCTGTAGATTGACCAGACCATGGTAGCTGAGATGGCCAAATCTCTTATGCCAGAGATTAAGAGTTGCCAAATCTGCTTCCGTAACTTGCAAGCACTGAAACACTATGGTGGAGTTATCTGCAAGCATTTCACAGTGAAGTACAAACATCCTATTTGTTTTCATGTGTACATTCATCAGAGATAACATTGTATTTGTACATTACCCATCATTACTTGATTGTTTAGCATGATTTTTATCATAATTTGGCCTATTTTAAGCTAGGTTGTGTTCCTTTGTCATATTTCATGTCCTAGCAAGTAAAGTGAAGCATAGGCGCAAGTTTCAAGTCAATCGGAGATCATTTGCCAATTCGGGAGAAGAAACTCAAGCATGACCTGAGGAATAATGGATTTCTACCTCATATTATGGACAAAGAATCATGGCATATTGTCATGAAAATAAATAGGATGAGACTACGAGCATTTGGGATCAAACGGCGACTGATTCGAAGTCCTGATGAGGGAGAAACAAAGCATTAAACAGGAGCGGAGGAAGAAATACGGGCAGGAGAAATACGACCGTATTTTTCCCTCCCGTGCCTGTATTTTTAGTGCCGAGAAGAAACACGGGCAGGTCTAAAACACGGGTTTCGAAACACGACCGTGTTTCTGCCCCCTGCTCGGGTATAAGTCTGTTTTAAGTGATTTTTGAGAGGGAGAGCTGGGTTTTGGTTCCCAGACACCCAAGGGATGAACACTAGAGAGAGCGGTTTGGGAACATTCTTGGAGCTATTTTGGAGGATTTCTTTGCCATTGGAGCTCGGGAATCAAGCTTGGAGATGGAGATTGAAGATCTAGATCTGATTTCTGCAGTCTCTCTCTTCTCTATGGAGTAACTTCCCTTCACTTAGGTTTTGAGGAACCCTAGTTCCATGTGTTAGGATCTTTCTTGTATGAAGTTTTGGATGCTATATTGTGTGATTATATTTGATTGAGGCATGATTTATTGAGTCAATTGAATCTTGATCAAATTCTCTTGATTTCTACTTTAACCTATAATAGATAGAATCTGGTTAGCTTAAGAGAGCTTCCTTGATTGATAGTAGTGAATTGGTTGTGCGAGAGTCAGTCAATTCACTGCTTTGTACTGTAATTCATTCCAGTAGTGGAGATCTGTGTGAATCTCCCTAGTATTCTATCCCACTGAAGACTATTCACCTGTCGGTTATTCTGTCTAAGAGGGCTTGGTCAGCTTAAGAGATTCCATGCTAATTTAGAATCTTTCGCAGTTTAATCAACAGTAAAACAACCAAAATGAATTACAACTTGGACCTAATTGAGGAGATAGGGGGAATCATACCTAAGTGAGTTTTGAACCTGTAATAAGTAGAGTAGTTAGTAGAGTAGTTTAGTAAATCCATCCTTAATCTAGTTTGCTAGATAATGAAATGAAGCTGAGTAATAGTAACTCTAAAGACCCTTGGTATTACCTCGAGACTTCCTGGAGCAATCAAGGGGGAGAAAACTATGGATTCGGGTTTCAGTATCAGCCCCCCTGATACGAAGAACAATCACACCCCTGGGCATTTCAAGAACAATCTCCTTATCAAGAAGAATTCCTCCATCAGTCAGATCCAAACTATCACTTGCGGCTTCTCGTAGAGCAGATTGCTCGAGTACTTGAGAGATCCTTTCCAAAGATGGATATCCCGGACAATGCCCAAACCGAGTTCTCCTACCATGAAACAGAGGAGACCCTCTTGAGCATAAAGAAGAGCCTCGAGGATCTTGAGAAAGCTTATGCACAGTTTGCTCAAGATCACCCTTATGCTATTATACTAGAAGAGGAGGAGGAAGAGGAAGGCTACAAGGATATTGTGGAGCATACAGAAGTTGTCACGAAAAGCTCTCGTGATGATCATGATCAGGAATGTTCTGTTGTAGCCGACCACACCTTTCCACATCCCACACCGAGCTTTGAAGAGGTGGGCATGAGTGAGGAGATGCGAGATGTTCTCATAAAAGAAATGGCTTGGCGACTTGCTCACCAATCCGTGCTAGAAGAAGAAGAGCGAGAAAGGATGAGTAAAGAAGTTGTGGAGGATGACAGAAGGGAATTAAAGGAAGTTCTTGATCTTTTCCTAGGGGAGGAATCAAATTCTGAGGAAGGAAGGGGGCTTCAAGAAGAAATTGGCGTCCAAGCTAAGGACGAAGTTGTGGTTGAAGAGGCTTGCACCGGTCATGAGTTACATGTGATATCTCCACCAAACTTCGAGGAGCTGCTTGGCAAGGACCCATTTGCAGTGTCTCTTTGCCAGACCAAGGCCACATCAGCATCGGTCCCTCTTGGTGGACGGGATGGTGGTCAGTCGATGCTGTCATGTCTGGTTTGGGGCAATGAGACGAGAGAGGAAGAAAAGAAGAGGTCTCGTGGGTGGAGACTTCATATTCATCAAGTACACGAGCCTACATCACCTTTCATACCACATTCTCGTGACTTGAGACTCAGCCTCACCAAAGAGAACCTCAACTTCAAGGGGGTTCTAGCATGGACCGAAGCTTAGGAGCCACCGCCCGCCTCATGATGTGAAAGAAGCGCTTGTTGGGAGGAAACCCAACCAGTCGGTTTGCATTTCTTTCCCTATTTCTCTTCGGTTGAGTCAATTTTGTTCTTTGATTATAGAGTCAATAAATCAACCTTTGTGAGATTTTATGTGGTGTTTGTGTTTCGACTACTCTCTCCTCCTGGAATGCACCGCCTGCCCCATCCACCATCATTCACACTTGATCTGTTAACTTCGTTCTACCCTCCTTATCTTTCCTCCATTGAGGACAATGTCGTGCTTAAGTGTGGGGGGATGTTAGATTATATGTGTGTGAATGTTTGGTTGTATGTGTGTGCTTGGAGCCTAGTCCATTGTCCAAAAAAATTTAATTTGAGGGCTCCAAGTACGTGTTCCCTGGAATTTCCTGCTTAGTATACTTTGAATTGACAGTCTTTATAGTATTATGCAACCTAGGGAGGTAGTGTAGCACTATGGAGGATGTTGTAGTATAAGATTTTTCCTATCTTTTGCCTTGCTATGCCGGTTGATTGTGTGAACTAGTGGCTTTAGGACCTTTGATTCATGTGATACGGATGACTCTAATTGTGTTTGGACTTTGTATCATGAGAGGGTGCTCACTGTACTTAATGAAACGCAGTTGGTCCCCATGGCAATAATTTGATAATCTGAAACATGGGGTAAGCCCAACGTGTGTGGCATCGTTCATTGCACAAAATCGGGTTTTGAAAAAGATTTTAGTGATCCTTACTGGGGTACTCCTACAAGGTGAAGCTAAGCTGTCTATAGTACAAGAAAAATTTCCACCCGTTGAACGGTTTGCCTACTCGAGGATGTGTTTTTAAGGGCACGGATAGAGCTTTCGACCCCAATTAATTTCATTGACCCTCTGCACGAATTGAGGAGTTAAAAGTAGTACTCTGGCGAGCGACAGATGTACAGAAATTGCTCTTGCTCAACCAATAAGGGTCGACTGCGCATAACAGTAGTTGGAACCCCAACCGTAAATGAAATGAAAGAAAAAGAAACAGAAAAAAATTGAGAAAAATGGGTTCCAACAAATGAAATGAAATGAGAAGAGCACCCAATACAAGAGTCCAAGTTTTTGTGTGTTGTGTTAGTCTCTTTATTCATGAATTGTTTGTCCTAGGTCCACTACTTCACCTGATCCTGGTTTGAGTCTAGTACTCGCATTGAGAGAGATAGGGGACGTCTTAGAAGCCCGGTTGACCTCGTAAGTTGCTAAATGATCTCGGAAGACCACTATCGGTGATCGAGGTTGCGTGTTGCTATAGAGGTTTGGAGAGTTGCATTGGTTTGAGTCAGGTTTGCTTGGGGACAAGCAAATGGTTAAGTGTGGGGAAATTTCATAACATTGAATTTGTACATGTTTTTACCCCTCATTCCTTTATTGTTTAGCTTGGTTTTTATCATAATTTGGCCTATTTTATGCTAGGTTGTGTTTCTTTGTCACATTTCATGTCCTAGCAAGTAAAGTGAAGCATATGAGCAAGTTTCAAGTCAATCGGAGATCATTTGGCCATTCGGGAGAAGAAACTCAAGTATGACCTGAGGATCAAACGGCAACTGATTCGGACTCAATCATGGAATAATGTCATGAAAAGAAATAGGACGAGACTACGAGTGTCTGGGATCAAACGGTAGTGCCGAGAAGAAACACAGGCAGGACTAAAACACGGGTTTCAAAACACGACCGTGTTTATGCCCCCTGCTCGGGTATAAGGCTGTTTTTTACGATTTTTGAGAGGGAGAGCTGGGTTTTGGTTCCCAAACACCCAAGGGATGAACCCTAGATAGAGAGAGCGACTTGGGAACATTCTTGGAGCTATTTTGGAGGATTTCTTCGCCATTGGAGCTCGGGAATCAAGTTTGGAGATGGAGATTGAAGATCTAGATAAGATTTTTGCAGTCTCTCTCTTCTCTATGTAGCAACTTCCCTTCACTTAGGTTTTGAGGAACCCTAGTTCCATGTGTTAGGATCTTTTTTGTATGAAGTTTTGGATGCTATATTGTGTGATTATAATCGATTGAGGCATGATTTATTGAGTCAATTGAATCCTGATCAAATTCTCTTGATTTCTGCTTTAACCTATGATAGATAGAAACTGATTAGGTTAAGAGAGCTTCCTTGATTGACATTAGTGAATTGGTTGTGCGAGAGTCATTCAATTCACTGCTTTGTACTGTAATTCATTCCAGTATTGGAGATCTGTGTGAATCGCCTTAGCAGTCTATCTCGGTGAAGGCTAGTGGCTTGTCGGGTATTCTGTCTAAGAGAGCTTGGTCAGTTTAAGAGATTCCAAGATAATTTAGGATCTTCCACAGTTTAATCAACAATAAAAGAACCAAAAGGAATTACAACTTGGACCTAATTGAGGAGCTAGGGGGAATCATACCTAAGTGAGTTCCGAACCTGTAATAAGTAGAGTAGTTTAGTAAATCATTCCTTAATCTAGTTTGCTTGATAATGAACTGAAGCTGAGTAATAGTAACTCTAGAGACCCGTGGATTCGATATTTATTACTTGTGTCACTATACTGCAGTCCCTTTCATTGGTTACACTTGGCCATTGTTAGGTGTTGTGTCGTAGCATGTCAATCAGCAACCCTTTTGTTTCATGATAAGCTCTGCACACATTTCCTTTGATCAAAATCTACAGACCTCATTCTTGTAATTGCCCCATGCTCAACAAATTGGTTTTCAGACCAGGCACATAAAATGTGTCCTGAATGACTAGTGTTTGCATATCAGTTTTGACTTTTATTGCTCCTTTTCCCTTTACTTCCAGCTTAGTTCCATTTCCTAGCTTCACAATACCAGAACTTGAGGTCTCTATGGAAGTAAACCAGTTTTTGTGTCATGTTTGGTTTCTGAGTTTGCTTCCAAGAGTGCCATCATGTCCTTGTGACTTTCTTCCTCTTCAATAACCACTGCTTGCTTCACTTGAATGAGCTCACTATTCGTTTGGATAGCAGCTGCATCCATATCTATCTCATTATCATTAACCCAGGCCATCAGCAAAACATCATCTTTCATATCCATTGCATCTGAAAAATGAACTTGTTGCTGCTAATGATATCTCTGTGGATTGTTCCATTCTGGACATTCACTTCGATAATGCTCCCCAATCATCTTCCATGATAATATCCTCTTCATATGCCACCCCTGCCGCTCTCATAGGAAGCTTTGAGTACTTGATCTTCTTCCATGGCAGGTTTCTTATGAAACTTCTGCTCATGAACGAGTAAAGAACTCTGTAGAGCATCCCCAGATAGTTATTCAATGTCTTTAGACTCCTCGATTGAGCAGACTACATAGTTGAACCTCTCTGAAAGAGTTCTCGGAATCTTCCATGATTTTCCCATCAGTCATGGACTCTCTACAGTTTCTCATGGCATTAGCAATCACCATGACTCGACCAAAATATTTTGAAACTGCTTCACCTTCCTTCATCTCCAAGAGCTCAAAACTCCTTCCGAGACTTTGAATTTGAGCTTTCTGAACTCTCGCACTCCCTTGAAACTTCATCTTCATGGAGTCCCAAAGTTACTTGGAAGTTCCTTTGTTGGCGATGGTTTTCAGAATTGTTTTGTCGATGGAGCTAAACATGTAATTCTTGGCCTTTAAATCTCTCAACCTCAAATCATCGAGAGCCTTGGTTTGTTCTGCAGTGAGTTCAGTTCCATCTGCAGGTTCTTAAACATCAACAGTCACTACTCGCCAATACTCCTTCGATCGGAGCATGTTCTCCATCAGCATGCTCCAGTGGTCATAATCCCCAGCAAATTTTGGGATACGCACCTAGGCAAAACTGCTATTCTCTCCCATGCTTCCTTTCTCTCACTGATCACTTCTAACAAGCTTATCAGATCACTCACCCTTAAGATGCCTCACCTGATTCTCTCGTGTTTCCTTAACCCAGTATGCTATTTCCTGCAGAACTCTCTTCTCTCAGAATGCTTGCTTATAGGTTTCTTTGAGCACTGATACCACAATGAGAAACTCAATTGTGTGCAAACTGGCAGTTTTGATTCAATAGATAATGCCAAGCATATGTACAATGACTTAAACCTAAAATCAAGGCTTCCCACTAGCCACGGCTGACTCCAAAACCCTATAACTTAGCTAACAGACTCGAAGTAAACTTCAACCCAAAGTAGCAGACTCGTTTGCAACAACTAACACACAACTGGACTATTAAATAACATTATGAAACTTAAATGATCAAATAGGAAATTGTCTGAAACGGCACAGCTTCAGTCAAGTGAGAGTTTGAAGGAATTTGATCTTCTTGCTACCAATCGAATTCTATCCACAGCAGCCCATATTCGATTCTTCCAACAATAACAACTAAGGGAAAGCCAGACCGAGAAGGGAGACGGAGGATGCGTGAAGGAGAGAAGGATGTGTACAGACCTTCGATCTGGAACCGGAGGGAGAGCGGTGGCTGGTCGTCTCCTCATAGTCGTCACTGGCGGCAGAGGGAGATGCTCTACTGCTCAAAGAAAGCGGTGGCGGCGGGCTGCATCTGGTGGAGGAATCGCCTTCCTTCCTTCTGGAAACGACGTTGCCGACGCCACCGCATCTCATGGACCCTTTAGGTAATTACCGTATTAGTGTTAGTGTTATTATAGAAGTTAGTCTCTGTGTTCTATATAAACCCTATTTGGTTGCAATAGTAATACACAACAATTTCCAACGTATTCAGATTTACTAAAATTCTCCTCCCTATCTCCGAACCGGGAGGAGAACGATGTTGGTAAAATTTGAGAGCATAAATATTTGCTCACGATAACTTGTATTCTAACTTTAGAAATGCCCAACAAAAAAAGAAGGGTAATGTCTATTTTTATCCAAACTTTTTTCAGATTCTTTTATATTATCCAAACCTATAGAAATACTAAGAATTAGCCAAATATTAACTTTCAGTTAGCAATTTTGTTAGTTATATTGACTTGACAACATGATACTAACTTGAAAGAGACACATGAAGGTCAACATTGCAAAATTTTAGTATTTTAACCAAGAAAAAGTTACAAAATTATTAAGGATAACGTAAAAATGGCTAATATTTTGATGCATTACGAAAGATTTGGCTAATTAATAGCATTTTAATAGGTTTGGATAATATAAAAAAATCTAAAAAAGGTTTGGATAAAAAATAGACATTACCCAAAAAAGAATGTGGACTATGTTTTCAAAAGAAAAACTATTGGGAGGGTTTTGGCCAAGCCCCAGCTCAGCTTTACCCACTCCAGCCTCTTTTGGTGCCCGCTCATGCTGCTTCTTGGCTCCAGCAAACCTATAAATTTGCTTAAGGGGTCGTTTGGATAAAGGTTTGTAGTGGGGGATTTATGAGGTTAACACAATCTCTCATTATGCAGGATTTTAATACAATTATGCGTTTGGGAAGATGAGGGATTGTGAGCATCAGAGATTTCAAAATCTCTCAAATTCAGGTTTTTAAAATAGCTGATAGGGACCAGCTATTTCACAACCACTCATTTTTTATGGCTTTTTTCTAAACCTTTCTTTCTTCCTTCACCCTTGTCGTACCCACAATCTCTCCGTCATCGACGTCTCCCTCACAACTGATTCTCCTTCTCTCCTCCTTCGAAAGCAATCAAAATCTGCCTATTGAGATCCGATCGGGAACCCCATCACCCACAACCTTGCCAGTGTAGCTTGAGAGGGGTCCTCGAATTTGCTGGATTGTCGTCAATTCTAGATGTTCTTCATCTCGTCAGCACTCTTTCTTGGTGGGGACTGATTCCGACATCAGTCGTGGTGAGGTTAGGGGAGCTGGCGCCGAGGGTGAATTGGCGAAGACTCTGCCGGCTGCCACAACACTACTCCCATCGGAGCTCGCATCCCCCATCCGCTTCACATACACGCCATCCCCCCCCCCCCCCCGAGTTCTTCATTGCCTCTGATTGGTCCGGCGATGCCTGGGCTAAAGTCAATGTTGTTGACCCTCAGTTTAAAACTCGATTTTGTGGGTGGGTCGACGGTATGTAGAGTCTGCGAGGTCATGAAGCTCAAGGTCGGAGGGAAAGGGTAGCGATTGTTTCGGGGGACTTGGCCCGCCGGGAAGCGGGAACCAAATCTGGGTTTCTAGGTTTTCTGGGCTTTCGATGATCTTCTATTGAGCGTCCCATGTCTGCATTGGATCACCGGCGCTGTCTATCTCTCTTTCTCTTGTGGGGCGCTCATCATCGGCCGGGATCTGACGATTGGGAAATGAGATTAAGGGGCGGAGATGAGATGAAGAAGAGGAAAGAAGAAGGGGGTAAATGTGTAATTGGGATAAGTTGGGCTAAATCTCTAATGCATTGCCAAACGCAGTTTTGGGCCAAATCCCACACCCAAAACTCTCCAGGTTTTTAATGAGAGATTTGTTCAAATCCTGCGTTTTAAAATTCTTAATCCAAACGGGGCGTAAGTGAGAATTAATTAAGGATTTAAGGTCATTAACCTATTCAAGATCTTAACTTAACCCTGCAAACAAAAGCTGCCCCGCCCGATTGGACTGGAGTTGGTTCATTGGCAAACCAAGTTGACCAAAAAGACAATTGAAAAAAGAAAACTCACTAAGGGTTCGGTTACTGTACACACAGACACAATCTACTGTCCATATAGACTCATGTGTACTGTTACAACTCGGATTGGGTTTCAGTGTGGGGGGTTGCAGGTGGACACTCTTTGGATATTGACGAGATTTTCTCGGTTTCCTTGAGTTTGGACGTTAGTTCGCCTTCTGGTTGGGGGCCCTCAGAGTGTCCCTTGCCCCCGTAGCACACTCGGATTTCTTTTTGCCCATTTGGATCCTGTCTCTCAGCGATTACTTGACCTTTCAGAGATTGGAGAGGCCACCTGATTTGACTTGACACTGGTGAGAAAAGGTGAAGATTGGGGTTTCAATTAGAGGGTGGTGGGCTTGCTGATGGAAACAGAAAGCTTGAGGAGACTGGGGTGGCTCAGGAAAAGAGGGAGGATCAAGCCAAGTCCAATGCAAAACCCCAAATTTGGGGGCCTTGAACCCCAAATTTGGGGATTGAAGCCCATTTTCCCTTCTTTTGCTCCAATGCAACAAACTCCATATTTGGGGTCTTAATATTTCCAGTTTTTCCATTTATTTTAAAATGTACTTATCAAAACTTTAATATAATTTGTTCATGTTAATTTTTTTATAGTTTTTCATCATTTTTAAATAGAAATTTTTCGATAGAATTTTGTTAAACTTCGAGACCGATTTTTTTTAGCAAAAAATTATGGACCTAATTTGGGTTTACACACAACACTTGAAAATGATAAAGCTTAACGAGTTGACATAATAATTCAAATGGTACAATTCATAGGTTACACACAACACTTGCTAATCATAAAGCTTAAATATTACACACAACACTTGAAAATGATAAAGTTTAAAAATAACACACAACACTTGAAATGATAAAAAGGAAACACATAACATGTCAATAATCACCCATAAGGGAATAGTAATTCCCGTAATCTCCTCCACCTTCATCTCCTCCTCCACCTTCATCTCCTCCTCCATTTTCATCTCCACCTCCAGTTTGACTTGCGTTGGATGAATAGTCGGGAACAGAGTTGGGATCATCTTGATCATACCCTAGGAGCATGTTTTGATGATTTTTGTAAAACTTCCTCTTTCTTGGTGTCAACTTCGACAAGTCCTTTTCAATAAGATCAAGATTGTTCCGAAATAGTGCTACTTCTCTCTCTTTTTCTCAACTTCCCACTTTTCTTGGTCACACTTTGATTTTTGTTCTTGGAATTCCATCCTTCTTCGCTCATACTCAGTCCTCAAAGCATGCCACTCCTTCAACTCACTTCCATACTCCAGCAATTGAGCAGTGTAGCTCTCTGATGACTCGGCAACCCCCTTTCCTTTCTTCTTAGCTGCTTTCTGTTTGTCGCATCCAACAGGGCGAGATATGACGAATGGTGGAGTTTCTTCGACGAACGGTGGAGTTTCTCCGACGAATGGTGGAGTTTCTTCGTCTCCTTCTGTGTAATTGAGGTCTGTTTGTGGTGTTGATTGATAACCAAGACCCATGGGAGAACCATCACAACCTTGACTCATGCGGCTTTGATTTGAAGATGGTATTATTATCACGGTATGCAATTTTTGG
This sequence comes from Linum tenue, assembly GCA_946122785.1. Lineage (NCBI taxonomy): Eukaryota > Viridiplantae > Streptophyta > Magnoliopsida > Malpighiales > Linaceae > Linum > Linum tenue. Next base: position 14,582,481 of record CAMGYJ010000007.1, on the reverse strand, counting down.
CATCTTTTCAAGATCCCCCAACAATGACCAAAATTCCACCCCTTTTCTCCGGTCTCGCTTAAATAGAGTTGTTCTGCCATATGCTCCTATGCGTATAAATGAATGAGATGGAAAAGGAGTTAGAAAATAGAACACACGTACTAATGAACGAGGTAAAAAATAACAATGATGGTGACAGAGAATTCATACCACATCCATTTGATTCGTGCCACTTGGTTGATTCCTCTCTGCCCTTTGGATAGCTGAATTCCAACACTTGCAGTATTTGGTGATTGTGCACATTCGATTAGCCATGCTTTTGATAGTACGAGATGTGTTTCGATCGTTCGATCGAAATTGCGCCGCCACTCTATCCCAGAACCTTGTATCCCTTTGATTGACACCCACAACTCCATCTTCCGATATCATCACCCAAGAACTGTACAAGTTCTTATCTTCCTCCACTGTCCAATTCCCTTTTCTCTTGCTTGTCATTGTATGGTTTTTAGAGAGACAAAGATGATAGAAAGAATGAGGGGACTAACAGAAAATTTCAATAAGAATGAATGATAGAGAGAGAAAGGAGAGGATGTCTGAATATATAGAGAATTTATGACCGTTAGGTTATGAACGTTCGGATATAAACGTTAGGTAAGGTTGGTAGGTAAGGCTATTAGGTAGCACATGTTCAAATATGACCGTTAGGTAAGGTTGGTAGGTAGCACATGTTCAAATATGACCGTTATGTAAGGTTGGTAGGTAGCACATGTTCGGATATGACCGTTATGTAAGGTTGGTAGGTAGCACATGTTCGAATATGACCGTTAGGTAAGGTTGGTAGGTAGAACATGTTCGAATATAAATTCAAATCCCCCATTTACCATCAATTGTATACTTGTCTAAAACTTCCTCCCATTTCTAAAACAATCACATCCATCATGAGTTCCTCAGATTACTCATCGTCTGGAGGAGAACAAGAGATAGAAGAGTTGAATCTGTTTAACTATCATCGTTTGACTTTAATCGGGCGGAGGCTTGAGGAAGCTTCACGCTCACGTCGTCGTTCAACAAATCGCACCTACATTGATTGTGAAAGGGTCTCAGGTCATGATCGTCTTATGCAGGATTACTTCAATCCAAATCCAACATACGATGCCCCCATATTCAGAAGGCGTTTTCGTATGCAACCATGACTATTCAATCGCGTAATGGGTGACGTTGTGAGGTATGATCCCTCTTTTGCACGAAGGAGTGATGACGTTGGTCACCTAGGCCTATCACCGGAGCAAAATCTTACTAGTGCACTGCGCATGCTAGCTTATGGATCTCCAGCTGATCAACTTGATGACTACATCCGTATGGGTAAGAGCACTGTGCTTGAAGTCTTCATGAAGTTTTGCAGAGCCATTGTCGGGATGTACTCATCGACATATCTTCGTGCACCAACTCCTGCTGATCTAAGGATTCTACTTCATAAAGCCTCACAACTCGGATTCCCTGGTACGATTGGATCAATTGATTGCATGCACTGGGAGTGGAGGAACTGTCCTACTTCTTGGACTGGGCAGTACCTGGGGCACAACCGTAAACCAACAATCATTCTCGAGGCAGTGGCTTCGTACAACACCTGGATATGGCATGCTTTCTTCGGCCCGTCTGGGTCGAATAACGAAATCAATGTTCTGGGGATGTCTCCAGTGTTTGACGGTGTCCTCAACGGATCCACCCCACGAGTACGATTTGAGGTAAACAGTCATACCTATGATCAATGTTATTATTTGGCTGATGGTATTTATCCTTCGTGGTCAACTTTAGTGAAAACATTCAGCAATCCAAGCTCAAACAAAGAAGCCTTGTTTGCTCGATGTCAAGAAGCACATCGGAAAGACGTAGAGCGGGCCTTTGGAATTCTTCAAGCTAGATGGGCAATCGTTCGTGGCCTTGCAAGATCTTGGGATGTTGGTCGAACATTAGCTAGGAATAATAGGCTTCGTGCTGCACCAACACATTATGGGCTTCGTCGGGACTTGGTCGAACATATTTGGAACTTGCATGGAAATAATTAGTCATTGTTGTTGCTTGGTATCGATGCTGGGATGCTTTGTAATTCAATTAAAGTTGTAGTTGGTGACAATTTATTTTGTAATTTACGAACACATTTTCATTTCAATAATATAATTTCCATTCTTAGTTCGATCTAATTTTTGTTTACACACAACTTAAAGATGATAAACATAAATTTTAAATAAAATGAATTCAATTTAAGTCATCTTAGAAAAAAGCATAAATGCACAAATATTAAACACAAATTAAATACAATCTAAAAAGCCTAAATACAAACATTAATTCCCCTTCCCCTAATTAATTACATTCAATTCCCTTAATCAATTCCCTTAATCAATTCAATTAATCAATTTCCTTAAACAATTAAAAAAACTGCTGGTGGCACAGCCGCCGGGGCTGGGCGGTGCGCCGCACGCGCAAGGGAGAGAGCTCTCTCCCTGCACCGCCCAGCCCCGGCGGTTGTGCCGCGCAGCAGACAACTCCTCCTCCATAAATGCCGAAATCGGCAAACCCTCCCCCATATATAGCGATCCAATTGCCGATCGCCTCCATAATTGCCAATTTTTGGCATTTATTTCTCTACGTTGGAACTCCAAGATCGGCATTAATGCCGACAACCCCATAAATGCAGGCTGCATTGGACTCAGCCTCAGGGATATTTTTTGGGTATTTGCTAGGTGGATTAAACACCAAGTTCTTCTTTCATTGTGGTCCACTCATTTCACCTAACCCATTAGTCATTCCTTATCAGTTCGCTTTAATCCACAGAAACCCCTCTCTCTTCCCTCTTGCTCCATTCTCTCAACTCGCCAGAGCGGTCAGGCATCCACCCCTATCTCTCTTATCTTTCTCCCTCTCCTCTCGTCTCTCAACTCGCCAGTGCAACTAGGGATCGGGAGAATGACGACCACCCCAGCGACTATGATTGTCGCAATAATCTTGACAAATCCCAGGTACCCTTTCCTTCTTCTCTCCTCTCTCTTTCCCACTCTCCTCCGTCTTTCAAGGATGAACCTGATTGTTGGACGGATTTGTGTAAGTTTGTTTGGGATCATGTTTAATCAATGGTTTTTGTGTAGGCTAAGCCTACCAAGGTGAAGTTTTTGCCAGATCTAGCCAGCCAAAGAGAGCAATACGAGCCTGGCTTCATTTTTTATAAAAATGAATGTGTTGAAATCCAGCGGTGGCTAAGAAGTAGAAGGAGAAGAAAGAAGAACGAGCTGCTAGGTTAAGTAGCTATGAATTGGAGGGGAAAACTCAGAGAGAGCAGTGTGCTTCTCTGTTTCTATTTAAACGAAAACATAATTCAACTACAGTAAAAACTGAAAGGAAGTTAAACTGTAAATTAAAATAAATCACTGTGTGCCCAACAGGTGGCACTAACAGATTGTCTCTTAACTAACGGCTACTATCAAACAGAAACAAAACAAACGACGCCGCTTCAGTCTTCTGCAGCTTTCATCTTCTTCTTCCCTTTGCTTTCAATCTTAGGCTCTGCATCTTCTTCATAATCACCTTCAATCTGCTCTAATACTCCCCCGCAAGTTGGCTAGTGCATATCCAAAACTCCCAACTTGCTAAGCAAAAACTTCAACCTGTATCTTGTCATACCTTTGGTAAAGAGATCGGCTAACTGATCATCTGTTCTGACATGTTGCAGCTTGATCACCCCAGACTTCAGCCTTTACCTTATAATGTGACAGTCTATCTCAATGTGTTTCGTTCTCTCATGAAACACATGATTTTCAGCTATATGGATAGCTGATTTGTTATCACAGTAAACCTGAATTGGTAGAGAAATCTTCGCACCCATTTCTGCAAGTAAACCTCTAAGCCATTGCAATTCACAAACCAAGTGTGCCAAAGCCCTGTACTCAGCCTCAGAGGATGATCGAGAAACAGTGCTTTGTTTCTTAGATTTCCAGGCTATCAAACTATCTCCAAACAAAGTACAATAACTTGTAATTGATCTTCTTGTATCAGGGCAACTTGCCCAATCAGAATCTGAAAAACCACTCAACTTCAATTCTGAATTAGCCTTAAAGATTAATCCTTGTCCTGGAGCATGTTTCAAATACCTCAAGATCCTATAAGCAGCCTGCAAGTGCTCACTATATGGATCTTTCTGGAATTGACATAACTGCTGAATAGCAAAGGTTAGGTCTGGTCTGGTGACAGTAAGGTAATGTAATCTGCCTACTAACCTTTTGTAAACTTCTGGATTAGGAAGAGGCTCCCCCTGCTTAGCAGTTAACTTCAGCTTGTAATCAATTGGTGCTAAGCAATCTTTTGCCTCCAAATATCCAGTGTCTTCTAACAATTCCATGCAATACTTCCTTTGATTCACATGAATCCCTTTAACATCTCTATATACTTCCAGTCCAAGGAAAAACTTCAGATCACCAAGATCTTTCACTTTGAATTCTCTTCCCAAGAACATTTTTAACTGTTCTATATCTCCTAGGGAGCTTCCTGCAATCAATATATCATCTACATACACCAACACAACAAGTATCCTTCCCTGAATTCTTTTAACAAACATTGAATAGTTTGAAGAAGCTTGAGCAAACCCATTTTTCAACAATGAACTGGCTAACTTGGCAAACCATTGCCTGCTAGCCTGTTTTAGTCCATAAAGAGACTTCTTCAATTTCAGAACCATCTTTTTGTCAGGTAGTTCCATGCCTGGTGGTGGTTTCATGTAGACTTCTTCATTTAACTCTCCATGGAGAAAAGCATTTGATACATCCATCTGATGTATGAGCCATTCATTGGCAGCAGCCACTACTAACGACACTTTCACAGAGTTAATTTTGGCAACTGGTGAAAATGTGTCTAAGAAATCTATCCCATAAATCTGAGTAAATCCCTTAGCTACTAATCTGGCCTTGAATCTCTCTATAGTACCATCAGCCCTAAGCTTTACCTTATACACCCATTTGCATCCAATAGCCTTCTTACCTGGTGGCAGATAAGCTGGTTCCCAAGTCTGATTTGCTTCAAGAGCATCAGATTCATCCTTCATTGCCTCTCTCCAACACAGTTCTTTGCAGGCCTCTTCATAAGACCTTGGTTCAATAACAACCATGGCACTCATCACATAAGCTTTATGTGCAGTTGGTAACTTGTCAAATGTCACATACTTGTCCATAGAGTATTTATGGACTGCTCCCACTTTATAATCCTTATGCCAAACTGGAACTGACCTGAATCTGTCTGACCTTCTTAACTCAGGACCAGCACCTTCTCCATCCTCAAAGTCAAGTTGTGCAACTAACTCATCATCCTCCCCTTCAGAGTTCACTCCTGAGGACTCTACTGCTTCACCAACAGAAGTGGTAGGCAATGTGTCTGAGGAAGGAGGAAAAGAAGTGGAAGAAGAAGGAGTAAAGGAAGAAGGAGATGAAGTCTGAGAAGGTATGAGAGAAGGAGATGGAGGCTGAGAAGGTATGTGACTCACTCCTACTGTCACTCTAGAAAATGGCCAAGTGTAACCACTTCCTAAAGCGTAGTATAACAGGTTTGGGTTTTAATGTCAACCCGGGTCCTAGATTTGATGACTACTCGGTGAATTCTTGTTATCTAGCAGTGAAACTTTAGTGCAGGTTCAAACAAACAAAAACATAAAGCAAGTTAAACGGTTGTTTCAAGTCGAGAAAGGTCACCCGGATATGGTTCCCCTAGACTGCAGTTAAGTCGGATTGCAATTTACCAAGTTCAGTTTTCATGATAGTTATACTGCGGAAGGTTCTTAAACAGCCTGAAGTCTCGACTAAAGGTCTCCAGACCCTCTCAATCTGAGTCTCTAGCGGGCGACTGACCTCCACCGGAGTAAACAGATTGAGGCCCTAATGAACAAAACCTCCACTACCGAAGTGAATTCGGTACAGAATAGTGAGTTGCCTCCTCGACTAAAGTCGCCAACTCCCTACCTTCAATCAAGGGTGCTCTATCAATTCTAGGCAGATATTCTCTTTCTAGGTTAAAGCAGAAACAACAGGAATTTGATCTTGATTCAAGTCATTCAATCATTCAAGCCTCAATCGAATATAATCAAATCATAAACTTTGTACTTGGGTTCATACAATCAGACCTAACATACAAATCTAGGGTTCTCCATACCCAAATGAATGGGAAAACTACTCCATGGAGAGAGAAGCAAAAGCAGATTCAGATGCGGAAATCATACTGTGAAGGATGGATTTCTGCTCCTGGTCGTCAATCGGCACTTCTCCAAGCTCAAGCCGGGCTCCAATGGTGATGAAGATCAAGCTAGGGCACTTGGGAACTCTTGTTCGTCGCTTTCTCTCTCTAGGAATCGCTCTCTCTCTCTCTAAAACTCGGAACCCCTTCTGTTTTGGCTCAAATTTGCCTAAAAACCCGATTCTGGGCGAAATACGGGCAGAATTACGGTCGTAATTCTTCCATGCCCGTATTTTGCCCAAAACACGCGTTTTGGTTAAGTTTCAGCGCGCCCAAAGCTCCTCTTGGCAGTGAAAATACGGGCATGGGAGGGGAAATTACGGTCGTAATTCTCCTGCCCGTAATTCTTCCTCCGCTCCTGTTCAAAGCTTCGTTTCTCCCTCGTCCGGACTCCAAATCACTCGCCGTTTGAACCCAGACGCTCGTAGTCTCGTCCTCTTTCTTTTCGTAGCAAAATTCCATGATAATTTGTCCAAAAAGTGAGGTAGAAATCTATTACTCTTCAGGTCATGCCCGAGTTTCTTCTCCCGAATCGCCAATTGATCTCTGATTGACTTGAAACTTGCGCCTACGCTTCACTTTATGTGCTAGGGCCTGAAATGTGACAAAGGAACACAACCTAGCGTAAAATAGGCCAAAGAAGCGATAATGCAAGCTTAAACGATCAAGAAACAAAGGGGAAAACATGTGCAAATATCGAGTCATCAGTATGAAAGAAGAGGGAAATGGATCAGGAGGAAGAGGATTGTCTGAAAAAAGAGGTGCAGTTGTGGTAGAAAATGGCTCTGGTGGTAGAGATATAGGGACATATGTGGAAGAAGAAGGATGTTAGAAAGGAATGATGGTATCATAGAATACCACATGTCTAGAAATGAAAGTTTGGTGAGTGTTAAGGTCAAGTAGTTTGTAACCTTTAATTCCAGAAGGAAATCCAAGAAAGACACATTGCCTAGCTCTAGGACTGAACTTGGTTCTGTCTCTTAACAAAGTAGATGCATAACACAAACAACCAAAAACCTTAAGTAGATTCAGTGTTGGTTGTTTATGATACAGCAACTCAAAAGGTGAAACACCATCAGACACTGGTGAAGGCAGCCTGTTAATCAGAAAGACTGCATGAAGGATGCAATCACTCCAAAAGTGAAGTGGCAATCCTGATTGAAAACGAAGTGCCCTTGCAACATTGAGGATATGCTGATGCTTCCTCTCAACTCGAGCATTCTGCTCAGGAGTTTCCACACATGAAAGCTGATGTTCAATTCCATTTGTGTTGTAGAAGTCAGACATGTGGAATTCATTTCCTTGATCACTTCTAATGATCTTAACTGATCTGTTGAAATGGTTTTTGATCATAACACAAAATGATTCCAAAAGATGAGAAGCTTCTGACTTTAGCTTCATTAAAAACCCCCAAACACTTCGTGTATAATCATCCACAATTGAAAGGAAATAGGAATATCCATCATGGGACTTAACAGCAAGGGGTCCCCAAATATCAACATGAACTAAATCAAAGGCAGAAATTGCCCTACTGTCACTAAGAGGAAAATGAAGTTTCTTCTATTTTGCTAAGTGACAAGTTGAACACTGCTTAATGGAAATCCTATTACAACCAGTAGCTTGATGTTCTCTCTCCCTACTTGGATGCCCCAGTCTCCAATGCCAAAGGTCTATGTGGTGAGGAAGGAAATTGTAGGTGGTAGCTACTCGATGTGGTGAAATGTCAGAAGGTGGTCTTGGTGTGGTAGTTAGATGGTAGAGGCCCCTATCCTGTCTTGATGAACCAATCAGGTTCTTGGTTGTTTGGTCCTGAATATGACAAGAGTCAGATTCAAAAAGCAAGGAAATGGGCAGGTCATGGATAAGTTTACTAATGGAGACCAGGTTAAAAGTAAAACTTGGGACTAAGAGAACATTGTGTAAGACTAATCCTGTTGGTAGTTTAACTGAACCTATATGACTCACTGCTACCTTAGAGCCATTAGGTAGATACACAGACTGGTTGGAAACAGGCTTAGCTTGTATAAACACAGCAAGAGTACATGCTATGTGATCTGAGGCACCAGTATCTAAGATCCAGACTTGAGTTAAAGCCATCAGACCATGTTGAGCATAGGAAGAGAGTGCATATTTACCAGCATAGGTAGGATGAGATGGAAGGTGCTGTGAGACTGAGTATGAGGCATGCTTAATAGAAGGAGACAATGGTGGTGATGGACTCATGCTATCAGGTTGTTGAAGAAGCAGCCTTAGCTTGTTCAGTTCTTCAGTGGTAAAGTTGAGAGAGCCAGTTGAAGAAGATTTGCTCTCATAGCCAATACTCTGCCCTGAAGAAGTGGAATCAACACTCTGTGAGTCTGATTGGGAGACTAAACCAGCAAAAGTGCCCCCTTCACCCATTCGTGCCTTCTTGTTCTTCAATCGATAGCAATCTTCTTTTAGATGTCCACCCATTTTGCAATACCGACAGAATTTTCCTTCCTTGGCAGGCTCATACTTGTTGTCTTTGTTAGGGATAAAACCCTTATTCTGATCACCTTGTCCTTGTGCAGCCAATGCAACAGACTGGATACCCCTGGTACTCTTACCCTTATCACCCTGTAACTTCTGTTCATGCTATAAAACATCATCCAAAGCAACTTCTACAGCAGGTAAGGGTTTCAACATGAGTAACTGGGTTTGAACCACATCAAAATCATATTTCAATCCCTTCAAAAATTTGATGAGATAGTCAGTCTCAAGCTTCTGCCTATAGGCAACCACTGCTGCACATGGCCTTAAGTGTGATATATTATTGGGTCACACTCATGTTACCCTGCTTGCAAGCAGCCATTTCATCCTGTAAATTGGATAGCTTAATGGCATTAGATCTACCAAAGCGTGCTTTCAGCTCATCCCATACAACCATAGCATTCTCATGCTGTAATACACTTCTACTGATATCCTTGTGCACAGAATTTAAAATCCAACAGAGAACCATAGTGTTTGATGCATCCCACAAAACAAAATCGGGATGAGTACGATCAGGCATCGGAAGTGAGCCATCAATGAAACCCAGCTTGTGCTTGGTCTTAAGAGCCATTCGCACAGCTCTCTGCCAGGTCTGGTAGTTAGATCCATCCAATATCTCATAAACAATGGATTGACCTAGGTTTTCAATAGGATTGATGTAGTATGGACTACCAAACACAAGACCCAGATGAGTATTGTTACCATTCTGCTGTTGGCGAGCATCACCACTGGGATTGTTGTAGATCTGGCCACCAGCACCACTGGACGAAGAGTGGAAGGTACCAAATGGTATGGGACCTGAGCCTTGAGAACCCGATGGTGTCTGTGGAGGTGGATTGTTCGCCATAGCAGACTATGAAGCGGGGAAATGGATCAATGCCGCTCTGATACCATAAGAAGTAGAAGGAGAAGAAAGAAGAACGAGCTGCTAGGTTAAGCAGCTATGAATTGGAGGGGAAAACTCAGAGAGAGCAGTGTGCTTCTCTGTTTCTATTTAAACGAAAATAGAATTCAACTACAGTAAAAACTGAAAGGAAGTTAAACTGTAAATTAAAATAAATCACTGTGTGCCCAACAGGTGGCACTAACAGATTGTCTCTTGACTAACGGCTATTATCAAACGGAAACAAAACAAACGATGCCGCTTCAATCTTCTGCATCTTCCATCTTCTTCTTCCCTTTGCTTTCAATCTTAGGCTCTGACTCTTCTGCATAATCACCTTCAATCTGCTCTAATAGTGGCCCTCCTTACCTTCTTTCTGCTTTTGAGGGTTATTCTGTGTTTTGGAGTCAACGATGACGGATGAAGCAGCATGCTATGGCACCTTTCATGCTTGATGTATGGACATTGCATCCTCTTTTTTATGAAGAGGTGTTATGCACCATCGCTCCGATTCTCTGAAGTCCAGGGGAAAAAGAAGAGCTATAGAAACAGTAAGGTGAGAGATGTGGCTGTCATCGTCCAGGGTGGTCAGAAGGATATGTGAATTCTGAAATTTGATTTGGATTTTTACCATCGTCTTGCTTTGCCTTTCAATGGTATTGTTTCCTAGATTGGGATGTATAACTTTTTTGTATTAATATCATCACACCGTGTTATATCGCAGACCAACACTTTGAAAGCTTTGATCATTACAAAGAACTTTCATAGGCGGTAAATCTTCACCTCATTAGTTAGAAGTCTAGCTTAGTTAATGGCTGTCTACCGAATATTTCATCATTTAAATTCTTTGATGGACTTGCATTCAATGGTCAATGTATCTTGCCTACAACTTGAAAACCCAACATATAAAGTTAACGTGTGCCCTGCTTTGAATTCTGGAAATAAGTTGGTATGTTCATGCTATTCTTGGCTCCTTGCCATGTTCTTGATTCAAAGTTTTGGATGTACACAGATTGATCCACCAAAAATAAGAAAGGTGAGTGAAAAGTTGTTAATTCCCAACACGACTGTCTCCAGACGTTCTGTTTTAGTTCCAAATAAAAGTGTTGGCCATACTAAAAGTGATTCAATTTACATTAGACATAAATCCTCAATGTCCTATTAAACCCAAAAAAAGGCACAAGCCCAATATGCCGCAGGAGAATGCCAATATGACATTAATATTTAACAAAAATATGACATTGATAATAAATGAAATACATGGTTCCATAAATTTAACATAAGTTCTGACGCGGAGCGCAAGCAATGAAGACTAGTTACATGTAAAGCACAAGCCGATTGATTTGTAACTCAACTTATCACTGCCAACTGATTTACAATTCCATTGATCACAGGTTCACAATCCACTAGTGTCAAAACTTGATCAATTCATTACATTCGGTTTGTTTGGTCAATCATAATTCAACTTATCCACGTAATTAGCACATCTGAAACAAAAAAGTTATCAGAATGTTGTCCCGATGGATTAATCGGTCAACTTGTAATTATATTAGTTGACTAGGATACCTAATGATCCAAATAATCCAATTTTAAGACTCTATTGAACAGAATCTTGACTATCTCATAATCAAATAGATTTGGAACCCAATCTTTCACTGATTGTAATGATAGGTAACTATAATGAACCAGCAACTTGATCAATTCGAAGCCAATCCGATTACTCATTTCACACAACGTGCCGTAACCCCTGGCATTGATGGTGTATAATTAAATAGAATACAATTAAATGAAATTCAACAATAATTTGAATATAAATAAATGTTAATAATTTTTATAATTGAAAAAGATACAACAATATTTTTCGAAGAAGATTAGGTTCTTTCACTTATTGATGCTACTAAGTAGTAACACTGCAGGCATCTTAATTAATCCTGATAATTCAAGGATTCGGAATTCAGCTAAAGAATGATGGCCTTAAATGGAGAAGATAGAAGTTTTTGAACTGAAATGCTATATGTCCATACGTCGTCGCTATAGAACAGAGGGACGATGTGTAGCCAATTGACAAGAATGTGTGACTGATACTGACATCCATACTCCTTTTTTTTTTAAACATTTTCGTCTGTGTGTCTCTAAAAGACAATAAAAGATTGCTAAATGGGCCAAAGGCCCAAAGATGGAAACAAAAGAGTATCCAAAAATTGGGCTGGCGGGCGAAACGGATCGAATCCCACTCCCCGCCGGCGCAAGGTCAGCAACTACCTCTACCAGCACTGATCCGTCTCCCATCTCCGGGTCGGATAATACCCGCCGGAAGACCCGACCGGCATTCTCCTCCTCCCCAAAGATAAATCATACAGCGCCCTCACAGCCGGATCGAGAGCCTCTCGTAAGCGTCGCGAATCTCCATGAACTCGCGACCGCCGTCGTCGTCGCCGGAGCGTGCCTGATCTGGATGATGAATCTTGGCGAGCGCCCTGTACGCGGCTTTGATCTCCCCAAACGACGCCGTGGGAGAGACCTTCAGAATCTCGTACAGGCTCGGCTTGGGGCGGCAGTCGGTCGGAATTGCCTCGGGGAAGGCGGCGACGGAGGCTCGAATGCTCTGTCCCCGGCGGAGGGGAACAGGGGATTTCGCCGGAGGGGAATTTAGAGATGATGGTGCTCCGTTGGCGGGGAATTGGAGGAGAGGCATCGCGGCGGAGGATGGAACAGTGAACATTGGTGAATTGGAAAAGGAACACTGGGATTGGGAATTTGTGGGGTTTGCTTTTCACTGATCGTTGGCAGAAAAGGGCGGAGAGTTAAAGAACGACCGGTGAGATTTTATAGAGTATGGGAAAATTCAAATTTCTCATCTTTTTGCGGAAGAGGAAGGGAGTAATTGTAGTGCTGAAATGGGGAGTAGGAAGGGGAAGAGGATTTAAAGGGAACCAAATGAAAGTATGAAGCGTATGGTTGCGACGATTGGGAGAGACACTGATATTTACAGCTCTTCGCTTCAAAAATTAATATGCTTCTAGAAGCACTTTTCAGTGATTTGTTTCCATTTGTTTGAGTTTACCGCGTTGTAACTTTAAATGAATTAGTGCTCTCCCTAATTAGGGTTGGCAAAAGTATAACCACATTGTGTTTGCAGTCTAAACACAATTTATTATGATCAAATAATCTAATTGATTCGCTTAATTTTTTAACGTACTGCAATTAGGAGGGGTAAACTGAAGGGGTTACATGAGTACGAATCAGGTCAATAACTGTGAGTAACCTATTTTTATATCAATGTGACATAAACATCTTCTCTCTTATGAAAATTTTTAATATTTCCCCTTTAACTTTTAACGGACGATTTCTCTCTTGTTTTAAGTCGGAAATTATTTTTTTTCACAAATAAATCAGATTAATTGTGCTCTTCAAGTGATATCCACTTTGATATATTCTTAAAAGAAAAAAAATTGAGACATTTTTTACGAGTCAATACCATATGGTATTGACTGGTATTAAATAAGAACATATTATATGGTATGAAAGCGTACAATTGTGGTATAAAGATACCAAGACTATAGGATGGTTGAATACATAATAGGAGGAGTATACTAACTGTCATTTACGACTTTCATCATTGTGCACCACAAATTACCACCCATATACCAGGATGGTATGATATGGTATTTTTTGGTCCTGTTTTTATTTTCACCCAAAAATTTATAGATCCAATAGATTATGATGAACTCGTTCCTTCTGTGCAAATATTTTCAAAAATGACTTAAAAACGAAGGAGATATCATATGATATGGAGTTGGTAACGAGAGGTATGAAAAATATTCTAAAAAATATTAAACATAGATCTCATTTCGTGGAGCACAACAAACTCGTTCCATTTGTGCAAAAAAAATTGAAATTCGAGTGACGAAAAAAATAAGAGTTGATTAATAAAATTAGAGAAAATAATATGCTTTTAATTCACAACCCTTAAATCTGAATTTTCTGGGCTCACTTAAATCCAGAGGTCCAGATTTTGTTACTCATTTGTGAGTAACCAATTGTTACAGACCCTATCTTGAGTTAGGTTACATGGAACTAGCTTACAACTTCACCAGTTGGCTGAGAAATCTTATTTCCTTAACACTCTGTTCCCGAAGAAAGAGAGGAAAATGTTGTTTCATGGAGAAAAGAGAAAGGAAAAGTGGGAGAGATAAGGTATATCGGAAAGTGTGATTATATGTCATTTTACTAATTAGTTAAGAGTAAAATAATTTAATTATGTCTTGATGTTATTTTCATAACAGTTTTATGTTTCGCGTAAAACAATGCTATCGCGTTAAAAATCATAGACTATTGTTGGGGGCATGAGCAGGGCCTAATGACCCAAGAATAGACAAACCCGACTCCAAGGAGGGCCCAAGGGCCCAATAGAAAAGGCCTAAGGAAATCAACAAGAGAGTTGGTGTGTGCCCAAGTGCACAAAAAGTACAACCCAAGAGGTCGGATGGCTCGTTGGACAGGTAGGGCCAGACACCTGACAGGAGGCGCATGGGACAAAAGACACCCAACGGTCGGAAACGTACGAAAGGCTGACTACCTGATGTCATGCGCCCTAAACCTCTGACAAGGGAGTCAGGTGGTTGAGGCACATAGCGAAAAAGAGTACGGCGCATTTATTGCAAGGCTAACGTAAGGCAAAAAGGATGGACAACGGTCGGCCAAGCTATTGGTATAAATAGTAAAGTGCATGAACCTCATTTACTCACTTTGGATTTCTTTCACTAAAGCTTTTCATCACTTCTCTCTCTAAATTGAGGTGCTAACTTAAGCGTTGGAGTGCTAACGGACCGACCAGGTCCGCTAGGTAGGAATGGCAATGGGGCAGGTTCGGGGGTGGGTAACTTGATATCCATACTCGTCCCGCGACAGGTCAGGTAATTTATCATGGGGCGCGGGTCGAGGCAGGTCTACCCAATGGGTATATAATTTATGTGAAAATCATTATAAATATTTGTTATTTTCATTAAAGTCTGACTCACTTCGAATACCACAATAAATTCCCGCCTAAGGTCCAAGTATAAACCTTAGTCGGGTGCAGTATAGGATAAGTATGTTTAAATATCAACCCGGGTCGGTCCGTCTACCCCTACTTCATTCGTTTTAATCATTATCTAGCAACAAAGTTTTTTTTTTGACACATCTAGCAACAAAGTTTTGGTTTAAAAGTTTGCTAATTATAATAAAATCAGGCAAAGGTAAATGGTTTTGAAAACTCTTTTTTGGAAGGATCACCATGGTATGTGAATTGGAACGATTGCTTTGGGAAAGGTAACTGCGAACCGTAGAGGGATGCATATATGGTCGGAGACCACGATCTCAATTGCTAAACCGAGGTAAACATTATAGGCTGTGTCACTCGACCCTCTCGGTTTAGGAAATCGGTAGTTGACTTACTCCCTCACTCAACTCAAGGGTCGGACGGCTTAATCGTGATCAACCAATTTGCTCAATTCAACATTGAGGGTTGCCCTAAATTAACCTAGTTAGGTGGCTTAAAAAACTGAAGGAAAACCAACTCGATTGAGTCTCCCTTGGAAGGGGGATTTTCCTCTCTAAGCTAGGTTAAGGTGGCTAATTAGATTGCTAGCACCAACATGCACAAACCTAAGGATGCTAAGCACAATTATGCACAATCCTTAGGTTGCTAAGCACCAAAATGCACAAACCTAAGGATGCTAAGCACAAAACATACACAACCCTTAATAATACCTCAATCAACATGAATAATACCTCAATCATTGAATTAACCAATACCCAATGACAATCATTCAATTCACATAAAAGAAACTACATGGTAGAGTTCGGGTTTCACAACACCCAAGTGAAAGGAAAATCTACTCCATGTTAGAAATGGGAAAAACACAAGGAAAAGAGGTAGAAACCATCTTGGAGGATGCTCCCAATCTTCTTGGACCTTGTGTTGAACTTTACTTGGAGGAAATCTTCACAAAATCCACTTTGAAGCAAAACCCTAGCCTTCTTCTCCTTTGGTTCGTGTTTCTCTCTCTAGAAATCTAAAGAATGATTTTCACACAAAATGGGGTCTCCCCTCTCTCCTCCTTTCAGCTCATCTTTTAAACCAGAGACGAGCTCAGTTCACGGCCTGAATTCATGGTCGTGAACCATGAAACGCGTCCGTGAACTGCAGATGAACGCCAAAACGCACCGCTTCGTTCACATCCGTTCACGGTCTACAGCCTCAGTTCAAGGTCTTAGTGACTGTGAACTCACCTTGCGTCAGTAACTTATGTTTTGGCTCTGGACGCCTCGAGGTTCACGGTCAATGGCTCTTCTGCACGGTCGTGCAAGATCGTGAAATTCCTGGGATAGCCGTGAGCTGGCCCTTTTCCACCTCTTCTCCCGGTTTTCGATCCTTTTCATCCAACTTTCGACTCCGAGGCATGTTTCACTTGTTAAATTCTGAAACACACTAAAACACAAGAAACCTAGCCACCTTCAGGGTGGCTGACTAAGGAAAACGAGGGCAACAAATGTGCAATTAGGCCCGTCGATTTGCGCCTACCCACCTTCAGGGTGGCTGACTCACTCCTACTGTCACTCTAGGAAATGGCCAAGTGTAACCACTTCCTAAAGCGTAGTATAGCGGGTTTGGGTTTTATTGTCAACCCGGGTCCTAGATGTGATGACTACTCAGTGAATTCTTATTAATTATCTAGCAGTGAAACTTTAGTGCAGGTTCAATTAAGTAAACAAGCAAGCAAATAAACGGTTGTTTTCAAGTCGAGAGAGGTCACCCGGATATGGTTCCCCCTAGACTACAGTTAAGCCGGATTGCAATTTACCAAGTTCAATTTCTATGATAGTTATACCGCGGAAGGTTCTTAAACAGCCTGAAATCTCGACTAAAGGTCTCCAGACCCTCTCAATCTGAGTCTCCAGCGGGCGACTAACCTCCACCGGAGTAAACAGATTGAGGCCCTAATGAACAAAACCTCCACTACCGAAGTGAATTCCGTACAGAATAGTGAGTTGGCTCCTCAACTAAAGTCACCAACTCCCTACCTTCAATCAAGGGTGCTCTATCAACCTAGGCATATATTCTCTTTCTAGGTTAAAGCAGAAACAACAGGAATTTGATCAGGATTCATGCCATTCAAACCTCAATTGAATATAATCAAATCACAGAATCTGTACTTGGGTTCATACAATCAGACCTAACATACAAATCTAGGGTTCTCCATACCCAGATGAATGAGGAAGTTACTCCATGGAGAGAGAAGCAAAAGCAAGCTCAGATGCAGAAATCATGCTGTGAAGGATGAGAATCTGCTCCTGGTCGTCAATCGACACTTCTCCAAGTGTGTGCTGAGCTCCAATGGCGATGAAGATCAAGCTAGGGCACTTTGGAACTCTGGTTCGCCGCTCTCTCTCTCTCTAGGAATCGCTTTCTTTCTCTAAAACTCGGAACCCCCTCACTTGTGGCTGGAAATTTGATTAAAACCAGAAAATCCCGACTCACACGGCCGTGTGACTCTCCCAGACTGCCCGTGTGAGCCACAAAATGCGGAGTTTCGATAAGTGGCTTCTGGCTTCCTACACGACCACGACCCACACGGCCGTGTGAGTGTCCAGGCTGCCCGTGTGGGATTTGCCGAGCCTTCACACGGCCACAGTGGGTCTCCTACACGGCCGTGTGGCTTTTAGGCATGCCCGTGTGGCTTCTCAGCTTCTCGCCAAACGTCCAAACTTTGTCCAATCGACCCCGAACTCGTTCCTAAACCTCCATTCATGTACTAGGACCTGAAATATCACAAACAAGAACAATCTAGCGTGAAATCGGCCTAAAACGCAGGAATCGACATCTCAAACGGCTCAAGAATAGGGGGTAAAAACATGTGTAATCAATGGCCTATCAAACTCCCCCACACTTAACCGTTTGCTTGTCCCCAAGCAAACCTAACTCAAACCAATGCATCTCTCCAGACCTCTATAGCAACAAACAACCCCAATCGTCGGTAGAGGATTTTCTAGATCACAAAGCAGCTTACGAGGTCAACTGGTCTTCTAAGACGTCCCCTATCTCTCTCAATGCGAGTACTAGACTCAAGCCAGGATCATGAGAAGAAGTAGAAGTAAGACAGTCAGTTCATGGACAAAGGGACTCACAACATTCACAACCAAGGACTCGTTGTACCGGGGTGCTCTTTCACTTCATTTCACCGTTGGAACCCCTTTTTGCATTTTCATTCACATTTTTATTGTTTTTTCTTCTTTCACTTAGCAAGGGTTCCAACTACAGTCTTTTGCACGGTCAACCCTTATTAGTCGAGCAAGAGCAATTTCTGTACACCTGACGCTCGCCAGAGTACTTCTTTTAACTCCTTTTCCTCAACTCGTGTGGAGGGTCAATGAAATTAAGGGGGGTCGGAAGCTCTATCCGTGCCCTTATAAACACATCCTCGAGTAGGCAAAACGTTCAACGGGTGGAAGTTTTACTTGTACTGGAGATAGCTTAGCTTCACCTTGTAGGAGTACCCCACTAAGGATCACTAAAATCTCCTCCAAAACCCGATTTTGTGTAATGAACGGTGCCACACACGTTGGGCTTACCCCATGTTTAAGATTTTTGATGATTTCGACATGGAGGACCAACTGCTTTTCATTTCTCACATGAGCACCCTGTTTGATACATGAGTCCATAACACAATCCAAACAGAGTCCACATTACCACATGAATTTAACGGTCTTAACTCCACTAATTCAAAAAATCAACTGGCACAACAGAAAGCTAGATAGGAAAACTCTTATACTTCAACAT
This sequence comes from Linum tenue, assembly GCA_946122785.1. Lineage (NCBI taxonomy): Eukaryota > Viridiplantae > Streptophyta > Magnoliopsida > Malpighiales > Linaceae > Linum > Linum tenue. The sequence goes on along the minus strand of CAMGYJ010000007.1, from coordinate 14,564,020 downwards.
CCTCCATAGTGCTACACTACCCCCCTAGGTTGCACATTACTATAGAGACTGTCAATTCAAAGCATACTGAGCAGACAATTTGCATGGGAACACGTACTTGGAGCCCTCGAATTTAAAAATTTGGACAGTGCACTAGGCTCCAAGCACACAAACAGATCTAATGCAGTCAAAAGAAAAACATCCCCCCACACTTAAGTTCGACATTGCCCTCAATGGAGAAGAGGGAAGGATAAGGGGAACGATGTTACCGGTGTGCATGGACTGCATGAGACTGGAAGTGGACCAGTCTGAGTGAAGCGGACTGGAGAAAGGACCAGTCAGGGACACAGGCACAACTAAAGGGAACAGAAGAACTCAAACACAATACGTTAGGTCCAATGGTCAGCCCAATATTACATCATCCAAAACAAAATAAAACAAACCAAAGCCAAAGCTATTGGCAATCCGACCCAAAACAAAAGAAATAAATGAAAACCGTGGTGGGGTTGCCTGCCCACAAGCGCTTCTTTACCGTCTTTTAGCTGGACGCCCATGGTGGATACTCAGAGGGGTGCAGGAACAGGTGCCTCCAAGAGCGGATCCACATCGCACTTGAGGTACAGCTTCAGATGGTGGCCATGCACCCGACGGGTGCAACCACCAACATTGGTCAGCTCGACCTGGCCATCCGGCAGGATGCAGGCGAGTGAGTACTCAAATGGCCAGGGTGGTCGTGGTGCAGGAGGTGGAACCAGCTCGTAGTGGTCTCCACCTTTCTTCCGAGCAGGCTTAGCCACCTGCTGCTTCGGCCGCCATTCCTCCTTTATCTTTTAATTCGGCGGTGAGGCTGGAGGGAGTGGCGGCGAAGGAGTGAGAGGAGGATCCTACAAAATGAGAGGTGCAGAAGGATACATGACAGGCTCGTGCACCTTGCCAAAAGTAGCATGCATAGGTGTGACAGCAACCATATCACAGTGATCCAATTCAGAAAAAGAAAAGTGGCATGTTCATTCCCAGCACGCAAGATCAGTTTACCACTATGCACATCAATAAGTGCCTTGGCGGTGGCAATAAATGGTCTACCCAGAATCAAAGGCACATTCACATCCTCATTTATATCCAGAATAACAAAATCAACAGGATATGTGAATGAACCTACATTAACAAGCAGATCCTCTAGCGTGAAATCGGGCTAAAACGCGGGAATCGACATCTCAAACGGCTCAAGAATAGGGGTAAAAACATGTGTAATCAATGGCCTATCAGTGGCAAACCACGGAGCGCAATCAAATGGCGAAGAGCGTGTGCATGACCTGGACATGCTGGAAGAGCATCACGACATCGCCAGGCTGCGCTTAGAGGCTATGTAAAGGCAGGTGGCAAGGTATTATGACCGCAAGATGCGCCAGCATCGAATTCAGTAGGGTAGTTTGGTACTGAGAAGAGAATTTCTCCCTAGAGCAAGCAAAGGAAAACTCGCGCCAAAGTGGAAGGAGCCTTACCGAGTGTATGAGGTGGTGGGGCCGACCACATTTAAGCTCGGACGTATGAATGGGAATGCTGTCAAGCGCACCTGGAATGCGCAAAATCTTAAGGTGTATCATAAAGAGAAGGCGGCCGAAGCGATGGAGCAAGGTGGTGGGGGTTAGAACAAAAGGAAAGGGTTGGGAGGTAGGTGTTGGCCGCCTGGAAGTTTATCTGCTTTGAGTGTTAAGTTTTGTTCATTTTGCCTTGCGTAAGAGGGGATGCAGGCTAGTAAAGCGCCTGGGATGTTATGCGCCCTCCCGTGTATTAGGATGCTTATGTGACGGACAAATGTTAAAGCGCCCTAAACATTATGCGCCCTATATATATGGTGCCTTCAACGGTACCCCGGGTGAAATCCAGGTACCGCATACCTTGAGTATGAAAACTCTATCTAGACCTCGAATTAGCATGATTTTTGGGCATGATACTATACCCTAAACCTTAATGAGTGAACACTAGGTCCTAATTATCTAAATCATAAACTATAATCCCTAAGATGGTGCATTGATTTTTTGCCTATATTTGGACGAATCACAACCGTTGATTATTGTTTCTAATTAAATTGATCTTGGGGTATAAGATTTAGAGAATTAAGACCTAGATTTTGATCTTTAATGGTTAGAGTATAGTATCATGTCCAAAAGATCAGTCAATTCAAGTTCTGGATAGCGTTTTCTTACTCAAGGTATGCGGTACCCCGGGTGATTTTCGGGGTACCGCATACCTTGAGTAAGAAAATGCTATCTAGACCTTGAATTAGCATGATTTTTGGGCATGATACTATACCCTAACCCTTAATGAATGAACCCTAGGTTCTAATTATCTAAATCATAAACTATAAACCCTAAGATGGTGCATTGATTATTTTGCCTATATTTGGACGAATCATAACCGTCGATTATTGTTTCTAATTAAATTGATCTTGGGGTATATTTAGAGAATTAAGACCTAGATTTTGATCTTTAAGGGTTGGAGTATACAATCATGTCCGAAAGATCAGTCAATTCAAGTTCTAGATAGCATTTTCTTAATCAAGTTATGTGGTACCCCGAATTTCACCCTGGGTACCGTAGAAGTATTATGCTCCCTAAGCAAAACGTAAGTTTTTAAAGCGCCCCTGAAAGATATGCGTCCTATTTAAGTAAATCGTCCAAAACGTATGCGCCCACATGGTAAAGCGCCCTAAACATTATGTGCCCTATGTATGTATATGAGTGCAACGATCCTTAGGTAAAGTGCAAGTCTGTAAAGTGCCCCGAAAGATATGCGCTCTAAATAAGTCAAGCGCCTGAAACGTATGCACCCACATGGTAACATGCAAGTTATCAAATCAATAATAACGTTATAAAGTAGGCAATCATCCGCTTAGCAAAAAAAGAAATAGTCAACAGAGCGCACATGCGTCTTCCCCGTAAAAATGTGCATGTTTCGCAAAAAAGGAATGCTGAAAACAACAAGGCAAAGCGGATTCACCCTTCGACATCCACCTCCTCATCATCAGCATCATCATTCCCAGGCCCCTCCTCGACCCCCACGTCCGCCTCCTCGTCGATGGTCGCGCCACTATGAGTAGTCTCATCAGCAGGCGCCTCCAGTTCAGTGACGGCAGCTCTATCCTCTCTGGCGGAGCGCTCCGCCTCAGAAATGGATGGCTGGCTCTCCATGGCGGAAGAGATGCACTCGATCAAAGCTAGCGAGTCGAATTCCACGTCCAGGTGGTGTGCTTGAAATTTAGCCTGCAAAGTTTCCACCGTGCTGATCACATTATCCACTTGGAGGTTCTTGCCGACGGTAGAATCTTTAAAATTGGCCAACGCATTAGCCAATTTCTTCTCCGTAGCTCGAGATTCCTTCAGTCCTTGCTTGTAATGTGCTCTGGATTTCTTCAACTTCCGAGTGGATTCCTCCAGGTCTAGCACAGATTGGTGAAGCACATCCTTTTTCCTCAAGAAGAGCATCACGCTCTCGATTTAGAGTAGCCAGCTTCTCGCGAAGCTTCGTCTCTACTCTCTCACGCTCTGCCTTGTCAACGGATGATTTGGCGCTCCACTCTTGCTCAACCTCGACACGAACCTTGCGAAGCTCCGACTCCAACTTTGCTTCCAAGTCGAAGGCGCACGAGGCTGCTTTCTCTCACGCCTCGTTGCAAGCCAAAGTGAGATCCATCCGCTGCTTGTTAGCAGCGTCTAAATCAGCTGGGAGGCGCTTGGCAAAGATGGCGGAATCCAAACTTTCTTGGGCAATTTTGGCAATCTCCCGTGTGGTTAGGGGTGGAAGTTTGGTTTGCGGGTTGCGGGTAACCCGCAAACTGCACCAAACCGCACACTTTGTGGATACCCATACCCACAATTTGTGGATAGTGGGTTGGGTGTGGGTAGCAAAATATTGATTTTTGTGGTTAGTGGTTAACCACTACCCACTGCGGTTTACCCACAAAACCCACATTAACCATATTAGTTATATTTATTTCTTCAAAATACTTTGTAACCCACGTTAACCACATTAGTTATATTAGTTTGTGAAACTTGGAAGCCTAAAAATTAAAATAGATACCAAAATAAAATATGCACTTATTCTATAAAACAAAACCAAGTCAATACACAATATTCATGTGAGATACTTTTATTAAATAAGCATTGTCCATGTGTTATATGTTTATTTTATAACAAAACCAAGTCCATAGATAAAGTCAGATAAATTAATCGATTCGTTAAAAGAGGGGAATAATCGATAACGGTTAGTCAGATACCCAAACTCATCTCCATTTCTCCACGAACTCACAAACAACACAACATGCAACCAACTACCAACAACACAAGACTATAATCGAGAGTGGAGAATAATCGATTCATTAAAAGCGGGCGCCTCCACTTATCGAGCCACTTTTGTGTTTTTCTTTTGTTGCCATCGGAGGAGTCGTGACATGTAACGATGTTAGTCTGGTAACATATCACTCCGCCTCTCCATTATTTCAAATCTCTTTTCAAATTTATCACTTCTGAATTTACACTAACTAACCTATTGTATTCGAGATTTATAATTTATTTTACACTTTATTAACTTTCTTTTATGTATATTTTTGTTTTTGTGTGAGAAGAAATACAAAATCACTAATTAATTACAATATTATTATATTTAATGTGAAATTTTTGTGGGTTTCCATAACCAACCAGCACCAACCAGCATCGGGTAGTGGTTAACCACTACCCACTGCGGGGCGGGTTGTGGGTAGCATAATTCTATATTTGTGGATGTGGTTATCCGCAAAATGTGGGGCGGGTAACCACACCCACCCCAATTTCCACCCCTACGTGTGGTGGCCTCTCATAGAAGCATCATCTGAGGCTCATAACACAAAGAGTTAGTTTCAAAAATAGTCAAGTAATGCTTAATGCGCCTCGCGAGAAGGGGTTACCTGCATGCTCATGTTGGTGAGGTTTAGCCATGGAATGATTATATTAGACCATTAGGATGCTCGATGACATTGAAGTGGGATCTCGCTAATTGCACAGAGGCGCTGACCTCCTTCGCCGCTTTTACGGGCACGTTCACCGGGACCTTGACGAGGGGACGCCTTGGGGGTTGCAAGTAGGGGGATTGCCTGATTTGTGTGCTCCCCGATTGTGGGCTCACCGAAGCTTGGTGGGACGCCCTCCTTACTTGCGTGGACGGTCTTGGCTTTCTTCTAGGCATTTGGGGGCGCAGCTGTCGCCCTCCTCTTGGACGCTCCTGATACGGGGGAAGGAGGGGTGCTCACCTCGGTTGTCTCTCGAGGCATGGAGGCAGAGGAAGGAGTGGAAGGCAAAGAAGGGTGTAGCTCCGCATGCGGCGAACCTAGGTCCACCTAAGGGTGGGCAAACGGTTCAGTAAACCCGAACCGAACCAAAATGAACTAAAACCGAATTAAACCGAACCAAAACCGAATTAATGCTATTCGGTTTGGAAATCGGAAGGAAAATATGGATAGTTCGTAAACCAGGGTTCTTTCAACCGAATCGAATTTCCGAGCGAAAAACCGAAATACTATAATTACAAGCTCCAAATGGTGGCTTTTTATGTTTATAGTTGTTTTAGACTTAAATATTTGAAATATTTTATGACTTATGTGTTGAAAAGTTTGATTTTATCATTGATGATGCATATAATTGATATTTATTGTTTATATTAGAGGTGAAAAATAATTTAAATGTGAGAAAATACAAATAGCTTCACAACTTCAGTTTTGTGTGAAAAACCGCACCAAACCGAATTATAATTCAGTTCGAATTCGGTTTGAGGTTTGGCAGAATTCGGGGACCCGGTATTCATAATTTTGGTTCGGTCGAAATTGAACCGACCAAATGCCCACCCCTAGGTCCACCCCGCGGCGTCAGAGCCCATATGTTGAGACGAGGATATCGGCGCCTCGGACGAGGTACCCGTAGCAGACTCGGTATGCGCCTTGGCGGGACGAACCTTCCTTAGCCTGTGCACAAGTTGGGATTGCGCCCGGGCTGCAGGCGCTCGCGAAGCGCGGGTACTACCGCGGCCAATGCCAAGCTTGGACCTGATGAGGTTCGTCACTGACGAAAAATCGGTACCTACAACAGAGACAAACACAAAGTGTCAGTTAGGATAATCAGAGGGCGCATAGAAATAGTGTAACAAAGGCGCGCAAAGTGCAAGATAGATAAAATTTAAGTTGATACCATCATTTTAAAAGGCAGCAAGGACACGCGCATATTCGTTATTTAGTTCGATGTTAATAGGCTAGGCGGAGATGCACCTAGCCATCGCCTCTTCAGTCTTGTTAAGGGGTGCATGCTTGTTGAAGTAAAAATGAGTCCCACGGGACCATTGGGTCATCAGAGGGCGCCCACTCTCAAAGAAAGGAACCTTACGAGGGCGGACAAAGAAGTAGAAGTCGAACCATGTGCGCCCCATCTTCTGACAGCTACTGATAAACCCATACCCTAGCTTTGTGCGCCTCTGCAAGCTCCAGTAGTTTGGGCTACTTGTCATCTTAAAGAAGTGGTTGAAAAGCTTGAAGGTGGTAGACGTGGAGGACGCCTTTGAGAACAGGGTCGAGGGGAAAGTGCAAACCGAATCAGATATATTCTTGATAAACACCCACCCACCCGTTAGTGCCGCAAATACCGATCCGAACCTCAGGGAGCGCAGGCATTTGAGCGGCCACGGTGAGTTTTTCTAGGCGCACCTTTACTAACTTGGATGGGTGATTCGGGCCGGCTTCATCCACAGACACTTCTGTGGTGTTATCAGGCGCATACCCCGGATGCCACATTTCATCCCACGCCCGGAACACGTAATCTTGAGACACAGGGGGGCCTGAGTCCTAGGAAGGCGCAAGAGTAAGGTTTATGTTCAGAAAAGAAAAATAATGGGACAGGGCGCACGCGTAGGACGGACGGGGGCACTGAATGAGATAAGAGGGGAATTCAAAATCACGACGGATGAGTTAAGGGCGCATGTCAAGTTATCCTAAAGGTCATGCGCAGGACGCCTACGGCGGAGGACAGAAAGCTCGGCAACCCACAGGTGTTCAGAGATCATCGGCGAACCCTAACAATCAAATAGGATCTCGAAGGAGTCATCCGGATGCCATATGCCCTAATAACGGTATCCTTGTGAGATTTGACGGAGCCATGAAGAAAAACCAAGGAGGCTCAATCGGATTTGCTGGATTCTCGAGAGACGGTACGTTATCCTTTGCTTTTGGTAAATATTATGAAGGTATTTCGGAGGCTTACATTTCCGAGCTTCTAGCTCTTAGAGACGCTATGAGATGGTGCTTAACACATAATTTTTTGGTGGTTGCATTTTGTGGAGATGCTCAACTGGTTATCAAGCACCCTATGGCAAAGAACGCTTCTCACTCTCGAGCAGGGGCGGTCTTGGAGGAAGTTCACTCCTTTTTTCCCTTTTTTGAGTCAGTGTCGTGTCTTTTTTCTCCTCGGAGCTTTAATAGAGCTGCCCATGTAGTGGCTAATCAGGCTCTCTCATCGGGAATCCGCTTGCTTACGGATTACCGTCCTTTTTTGGAATCTACTTGTACCTGAGTCGAGTCTTTGTCCCATGCCCTCTGGGCTTGCTTGCCTTGGAAAAAAAAACAATAGAGAGGGGAGAAAAGGAGATAATGAGAGTTCTATGGGGGAATATGAAATTTATAAGGAAGAAAAGGGGGGCGAGATAGAAAGCAGGAAAGGAAACAGAGATCACATCAATCTGCTTTAAATATCAAATTTCATAATTTAAAGCGGATTGGGGGAGAGAAAGGAGAGGAATCACAAGAGACATGATGACCCAAAAAACGAGGAGGGAAATCGAACAGACAAGAATGGCAAGAGGGGGAAAGGCGCACGAGTTGGTAAAGGCGCGCGTGAAGGACGAGCTAATAAAGGTGCATGGTTACGATGAAAGGGGACAAAGGGCGCATAATCACCAAAAGTCGGACTAGGGAAAAATATAATTGTATAAGGAGCGAAGAAGGGCACGCGCGCTAAAGAGGGCGCACGAGTTTGGAGGTGCACGAGCAAGACCAGACACGAGGCTTCAAGAGAAACAAAATCGAAGGGACAAGCGCAAAGCCGATCAAAGGAGGAAAGGCGCACAAGCCAAGCCAAGGGAGGCGTGCAAGCTGATAAATGTGCATGTAAAGGACGAGCTAATTAAGGCACACAGTTACGATGAGAAGGGGGCAAAGGGCGCATAATCACCAAAAGTCGGACTAGGAAAAATAACTGGACAAGGAAGAAGTAGAGGCGCAGAGGGAATAGAAAGAGCACAGTTAGGCTCCTAATCGGGAAAATTAGGCGCCTAACTGGGGGCAATTGTTGGGGGCATGAGTAGGGCCCAAAAAAATGGCCCAATGACCCAAGAAGAGACATGCCCGACTCCAAGGAGGGCCCAAGAAAAAAGTCCCAATGAAATCCACAAGAGAGTTGGTGTGGGCCCAAGTGCACACAAAGTACAACCCAAGAGGTCAGATGACTTGTTGGATAGGTGGGGCCAGACACCTAAGAGGAGTCGCATGAGACAATAGACACCCAACGGTCGGAAACGTACGAAAGGCTGAATACCTGATGTCATGTGCCCTGAACCTCTAACAAGGGAGTCAGGTGGTCGAGGCGCATAGTAGAAAGGAGTACGACACATTTATTTCAAGGCTGACATAAGGCGAAAAGGACGGACAATGGTCGGGCAAGCTATTGGTATAAATAGTGAAGTGGGTGAACCTCATTTACTCACTTTGAATTTCTCTCACTAAAGCTTCTCATCACTTCTCTCTCTACATTGAGGTGCTAACCTGAGTGTGGAGTGCTAACGGACTGACCAGGTCCGCTAGGCGCTTTTTGTGCATGGAGATCAGTGCCTTGGGGGCACCAAAGAAGGAGGCGGGGATTCACCTGGCGGAGGGCAGTCGAGAGGGGGTGCATAGCGGTCGTGGTTGGAGTTCGTGGCACAAACAACTATCAAAATATGTTTTTGTTGTTCAAAATAATTTCCTGGGCTTCGGTGTCAGATGATATGTCATTTTGTGATGATGGTACAACGCTATATGCATGTTTACACACTTACGTACGCTCGTTGAATTTTACTATTTAGATCACAAATGAATCGGAGTGGGCATGATAATATACCCTAATCTCTAATTGTGAACACCACTCACTAATTCTCTGACTCAAACCATAAAATTTATTTCATATAAAAAAATAATAAATGATATTTTAATTCATCGAATATATATATATATGGGAAGTTCTACGGTACCCAGGGTGAAATCCGGGGTACCGCATACCTTGAGTAAGAAAGCGCTATCCAGAACTTGAATTGACTGATCTTTCGGACATGGTACTATAATCTAACTCTTAAAGATAAAAATCTAGGTCTTAATTCTCTAAATCTTGTACCCTGAGATCAATTTAATTAGAATTAATAATCGACGGTTATGATTCGTCCAAATATAGGCAAAAAACAATGCACCATCTTAGGGTTTATAGTTTATGATTTAGATAATTAGGACCTAGGGTTCACTCATTAAGGGTTATAGTATAGTATCATGCCCATATATATATATATATATATATGGGTCAGACTGGCATACGTCAGGCGTATACTATACGTCAGGTACTACTAGTGAGATATCTCTATCTAGACCATGAATTAAATCGAGTTTGGGGTATGATACTATACCCTAACCTCTAATGGATAAACCCCAAATACCGATTTTCTAAACCCCAACCCGAAGTTTGATTTAATAAAAAATAAAAATTGACCGTTGAGATCGGTCGGAGCTCATCTAAATACATCTAACGGCTAGATCACCTGACGTATACTATACGCCTGACGTACACCAATCATCACTATATATAACAAGTGTGAACGGAGACATATAACGTCTGTCAGGAGTACGACTAACATTTGTTATAAACATGATATATATCAACAATATCATTTATAGTTGAAAAGTAAAACTGCAACTTCCATTCAAAAGTTTCTGCTCGTAGAGTGATTTTAGGAGGCTGACCTGACAGCCCATTTAGGCGGGCTTTTTATCTTTCTTCCGTCGACTGAAACCCGCCTCCGTTTCTCCGATTTTTGGAATCGTAACCGTCCATACTAGCCATTTTCTAACCTCACCGACTCCATTTTATCCTCCAGTCACTGCCTCCCGCCCTGATAACCATCCCACCAGTTTCTCGCCTCAATCGGTAATATTTCTTCTGACCCCAATAAACCTTAAAAAGTTAACATCGCCCTCTTCGTTTGGTTCTTGTTTGTAGTGAACTCCCACCGTCGGAAGCCGCCGCCTTCTCCCAACACATAATCTTCCTTTGACACAATCAATTTCAGAGACCCCACTCCAATCCATCATCTACGCACCTAAGCAGTACCAGTCTCCACCCAACCCATTATTTATGCTCCAATTTTGGGATGATATCAATCCCAAGCTAACGGTGCAGGGGCCGAATTGTGTCCAGCTTTTCCCCGTCATGGAACCAACACAGAGTCTACCACCAACCACAGAAGACAGAACTACTTCCCCTCAATTCGCATCTCCTGTTCTCCCCGGCGTGGAACGAACACCCATTCCGCCACCAACTAGAATATGACCTCCACCATTTGCATCCTTTGTTTTCACATGATGTATGAAGTTGTTAGTTTGCTCCCGGAGCCATTCCCCATCACCGCGTTGGTAGGCTGATGTTTAGATTTACGGCAAGAACATCGTGATTTGACTACGATTCTGGTGAGCACTTCTACTATGCTATATAGCATTGGTGCTTTAATGTACAACTCAAAGTTGTACCATAACATTAAATGTATAAGTTTAGGTTGTACCATAAAAGAATTTATATCATTATGTTATGGTACAACTTTACAACTTGAAGTTGTACCATCACATAAAGGTACAAGTTCAAGTTGTACCATAAAAGAATTTGTACAAAAAGTATAGGTACAATCTAAAGTTGTACCATAACGTAAATGTACAATTTTAAGTTGTACCATAAAGGCAAAAACCTATAGCACCAATACTATATAGCATTGTAAAATTTCTCGATTTCGGTGAGTCCCAATTCCCAAATTTAGGAAATACAAAGACGTCTAAATTTTTAGTTACTGTACAGACCCCCAATTTTATGTTTGCTCCAGCCTTCCTGTTCACTTCTTTTTAATTTGATTTGCATTCACATCACATGTTTCGATTTTCACTCTTCCTATTTGGGGTTCTCGACGCATGATGAATTATAGTGATTTATAATTGGTTTCCATCTCTAAATGGTGTTGCTGATTTTGTCATTTGATGGTGTATGGAGATTTCAAGATTGAAAAAATGTTGTTGCTTCGTCAGCTATACTCTCTCGGGGTTCCATGACCCTTTCTAATTCGACCAAGAACTTCAGCTGCTGCACTCTCTGGCTCTCTGCTGTGACAAATGGTGAGTGTTTCTTGCAAACCTTATGAAATACTGTCTTATACCTCAATTGAGCTTTTCTTTGCTGCAAATTAAAATTTGCTTATTGAATCAGAAAACTTTCTTATGTTGTAACTCATCTATGTTTGTTCCTTTGACGTGTGTATATATATATATATATATGGTGCCTTCTATGGTACCCCGGGTGAAATCCGGGGTACCGCATACCTTGGGTATGAAAACGCTATCTAGATCTCGAATTAGCAAGATTTTTTGGCATGATACTATACCCTAACCCTTATTGAGTGAACCCTAGGTCCTAATTGTCTAAATCATAAACTATAAACCCTAAGATGGCGCATTCATTTTTTTGCCTATATTTGGACGAATCATAACCGTCGATTATTATTTCTAATTAAACTGATCTTGTGGTATAAGATTTAGAGGAATAAGACCTAGATTTTGATCTTCAATGGTTAGAGTATAGTATTATGTCCGAAAGATCAGTCAATTCAAGGTCTGTGTAGCGTTTTCATACTCAAGGTATGCGGTACTCCGGATTTCACCCTGGGTACCGTAGAACTCGCCATATATATATATAGACGTGGACAATTCTATCGTACCCCGGGTAAAATCCAGGGTATGTCGTAAATCGAGTAAGAAAATGATATCTAGACCTTGAATTGGTCGGAGTTTGGCATTAGGAACTATTCTCAAACTTTTAAAGATTAAAATCTATGTCTTAGTTCTATAAATCTAATCCACGAAGACCAATTTATTGACAAACAAAAATTGACGGTCATGATTCGTTGAAATATATGCAAAAAATTACGTGCAAAATCTTAGGGGTTATGCTCTATGATCTAGAAAACTAAGACCTAGGGTTCACCCATCAAGGGTTAGGGTATAGTATCATGCCCAGAAATGCGGTTAATTCGAGTTCTAGATAGCTTTTTTTTACTTAAGGTATGTCGTACCCTAGATTTCACCCAAGGTACGATAGAAACCACCAGACGTATATATATATATATATATATATATATATATATATATATATATATATATATATATATATATATATATATATATATATATATATATATATATATGGTGGCGTCTTCAGTGCACTCACTTTTTTGGGTGCATTCAGTGCACTCACTTCATAACCGTCATTTTAAACATGTGATTTATGTCCAAATGATGTCAATCATCACTTATGATGTGATGAACAATAACGCACATGAATTTGCACAAAAACCATTAAAGATTTACTTTAATTTGAAGGATTTAGAGTTTAGAGATTTAGGGTTAGGTTTAGGGTTTATAATTTGGGGTTTAGGGATAGATATAAAAATTGGAGGTCTAGGGTTTAGGGTAATCCGCTAATTAGTTGTTATCTTATGTTATATCATTATATTACAGTAATTCTACAAATTAAAATTCAAAATCTGAAACCTTAAGACTAGTTTTTGAGTTGGGTGCATTGAACGCACTCATTTTTGTGAGTGCACCAACATATATATATATATGGTGCCTTCTACGGTACCCCGGGTGAAATCCGGGGTACCACATACCTTGAGTATGAAAACGCTATCTAGACCTCAAATTAGCAGGATTTTTGGGCATGATACTATACCCTAACCCTTAATGAGTGAACCCTAGGTCCTAATGATCTAAATCATAAACTATAAATCTTAAGATGGTGCATTGATTTTTTTGCCTATATTTGGATGAATCATAACCGTCGATTATTGTTTCTAATTAAATTGATCTTAGAGTATAAGATTTAGAGAATTAAGACCTAGATTTTGATCTTTAAGAGTTAGGGTATAGTATCATGTCCGAAAGATCAGTCAATTCAAGTTCTGTATAGTGTTTTCTTACTCAAGGTATGCGGTACCCCCGATTTCACCCTGGGTACCGTAGAACTCCCCATATATATATATGGGGAGTTCTACGGTACCCAGGGTGAAATCCGGGGTATCGCATACCTTGAGTAAAAAAACGCTATCCAGAACTTTGAATTGACTTATCTTTCGGACATGATAGTATACTCTAACCCTTAAAGATCAAAATCTAGGTCTTAATTTTCTAAGTCTTATACCCCAAGATCAATTTAATTAGATACAATAATCGACGGTTATGATTCATCCCAATATAGGCAAAAAAATAAATGCACATCTTAGGGTTTATAGTTTATGATTTAGATAATTAGGACCTAGGGTTCACTCATTAAGGGTTAGGGTATAGTATCATTCCAAAAAATCCTGCTAATTTGATGTATAAATAGTGTTTTCATACTCAAGGTATGCGGTACCCCGGATTTCACTCGGGGTACCGTAGAAGGCACCATATATATATATATATATATATATATATATATATATATATGGTGGCTTCTATCGTACCTTGGGTAAAATGTAGGGTACGACATACCCTGAGTAAGAAAATACTATCTAGATCTCGAATTAACCGGATTTTTGGGCATGCTACTATACCCTAGCCCTTGATGAGTGAACCCTAGGTCTTAGTTTTCTAAATCAAAGAGCATAATCCCTAAGATTGTGCTTGTAATTTGTTGCATATATTTCGACAAATCATAGCCGTTGATTTTTGTTTCTAATTAAATTGATCTTAGTGTATGAGATTTATAGAACTAAGACCTAGATTTTAATCCTTAAGGATTTGGAAATAATATCATACGCCAAACTATGCTTAATTCGAGGTCTATATATCATTTTCTTACTCAATGTATGTCGTACCCTTGATTTTACCCAAGGTACGATAGAACCACCCATATATATATATATATATACACGCACACTTGCAGACCATGATAGTTCTACTTCTATTTAGGGTTATAGGTATAATATGCCCTTCTACTATGATGTTTTATCAAACATGACATTCTACTATTTTTTACATCAAACATGCCCCTGCACTTTGGAAAACGTATCAAACATGCCCTTTTGTTAAAATTTGCATCCAAAAAACGTTAACCAAGACCGAACTTTAGTTTGGGCGACCCAAATATCTAAAATATCCCTAATAATTTCACTTTAGAGTTTTTTTTTGTTCTTTTGTGTAGCCAAATAATTCTAATAATTTCACTTTGGCGAGACCTAGAGAAATAAAACAAGGGTGAAAACTGACATTTCCACTCCCATTTATCGATGTCAGGTCGTCTAAATCTCGGTTCAGAAGGGCATGTTTGATAGTTTTTCCAAAGTACAGGGGCATGTTTGATGTAAAAAATAGTAGAGGGGTATGTTTGATAAAACGTCACAATAGAGGAGCATATTATACCTATAACCCTTCTATTTACTCTTACCATTCACATAATCTTTGATTCATGTTAAAAAGTATAATTGCGTAGTTGTGATTGTTATTTACTTATATACTTAGGTCGATCTATTCAGCTGATCCCAGCCCTCAAACCATATCTAATAATGTGTTATCATCTCAATACTTTGATTACAGATGGCCGCATGGCACAAGTCAAAAAAGTCAGTGCAGTGAAGGAAGATGACAAGCCCTAATCCTGCTGCATGCTCAATTACCCAGACCATTTTTTCTTGTCTGAAATAGAATTATCGTGCCTTTGTTGAATCGGTAACGTTCTTTTCCTTCCCTCCCTTTCGTAGATCGCGCAAACAAATAGGGTGGTCTTTTTTTATCTCATGAACCAAGTTGATTATAGGAAACTATTACTATAACTTTAACTTCTGTTCAGAGGAGTGGTTAATGATGGTTTTTTCACATTAAGCCAGTGGCGGACCCAGAAATTTTTCATAGGGGTGTCCTCTTTTACAAAATAAATTAAATAAAAATAATTAATAAAAATAAAATTATAAATATGAAAATACCTTACTCGTACAGGTTAAAAAAGTCCATGATGTGTTTTCATATTCGAAAATAATTGTAGAATACACTTGGTGTCTATAGTGTTAAAATAATCGTCTCTATATACACTGCTAGCTAGACAATCATTCACAAACTTATCGCATATTCGATTTGTAAACTTGTTCTTGATGTAACCCAAAGCTGAAAGACTCTTTCAACACTTATCGTAAAATCATAAAATCAATACAAATTAATGGTAGTTTGAAATTAGTTTAATTGTTAGGTTTTTAAAATAATTAGAGATAGGGAATGCCATTTTACTATTACACATTGGTCAAAATCGAACAACAAATGAGTTTAGCTCAACGAAAATTAAGTTTATTAATAATAATAGTGTTCTAGATTTAAATTATCCAACCTACCACTTATATTCCTATACACAAATGACAGTAGGATAATCATTTTTTCAAATTTGAGGGGTGTCCCTCACTATCAATTATATTTTTTTTGTTCATACGTAAATTACCACCGGGATTGGATAATCGTTTTCCCAAAATTTACCCTGGGTCCGCCCCTGCATTAAGCCAATGAACTTTGGATCATCAGACTTTCCCTTAGTCTTTTTCAATATGTTTCCAATACGAGTTTGGTCTCTTCTATCTCCTAGATCTCTCAAAACAATAGTTCTCATCTCTTTTGTCCATGGATTCACCACCCTCAAACACGAAACAGCCAGGATCTTGCCCAAGAGAGAAGGGCAGATCAACCGCTGTTTGGTTAATTAGTAAGTTTCTAAAACAAGGTTCTCGCTTCTTCTGAAAGCTATAAGGACTATTAATTTTATGAAAGTCTATGCATGAATGGAAACCATATATAGGATGTTTTTGGAAGGCAATGTGATGAGCAGTTCCTCTTATGAAGACCTCAGTTGGTTAGTATACTTTTTTCAATGTTCAACGCTGATGCTTTTTTCCCCGTTGTATCTGTGGTGTTTTTTACTCATAATAATAGGCATGTGATCACAAGTTTTTTCTCCAGTACTACATGTCAAGAACCAGTTGCTCCCAATAACTCGAGTTGTTGGGAGAAGGTTCTGCTGGATCTTATACCACTCTCTAACACGCCTCCTCAAACGAAAGCCAACTCATGGGCTTGAAGTTTGCACAGGCCCACCATACCATGTGCTTGAAAGACAACGGTTAATATTGGAGGTCGTGAAGATTCGAACACATGACCTTTCGGTTCTAGGCTCTGATACCATGTCAAGAACCAGTTGCTCCCAATAACTCGAGTTGTTGGGAGAAGGTTCTGCTGGATCTTATACCACTCTCTAACACTACATGCGCCAACAAAAAATGAGAAACACACAGACACATAGGGAAAAAAGGGAAAATGGAATGGGCTTGATGTGTATTTTGCTATCTATGTCAATCTGTGATTGCTTTGATAGCTTATTGTCGTATATATGTTGTCATTCTATAATGTAGTCATTGTGATTTTTGTTATGTTACCTCTTCACTTAAGCAGGGGCGGAGCCAGGATTTCGAGACCGGGGGGGCCGAAAATAATTAAAAAAATTATGTAACCAATGTGGATCGAACCCATGTGCTATAATACACAAGTTAAGCTTGGCTACCATTAGACCACATAACTATTTGATCATATAATTTACAGAACATGTTCTACTTCTAAAATTTGTACGAAATATCTTTAAAAACCTAGGGGCCGGGATCAATCCCGGGGGGGCCGGGGCCCACCCTAGCTACAATGTAGCTCCGCCCCTGCACTTAAGCTGCTAGACTAGTGCGAAGAGCGACATAGGACAAAAGCATTGTGAACAGATCGAGCTTCTGCATGCAGTTTGGGTAATACTGAGTATAATGCCAAGTTTATTGGGTTTGCATTCCTCCATTCAATTAGTGACTGATTAGTGAAGAAATGTTTACTCTTACTTAACATATTCTTAATTTTCTACTTAGTTGATATGTGATTTTGATTCAGCGTCGTAGATTTAAGACTCAGTATCGCGTGTTGCATTATAAGCCCAAAGAGTACTATCTAAATATGTACGTGTTTGAATCATGAATGGAGCCTCTTGTAGTTGGTATTAATATTTCTAGCCGCTTGCTCCTAATTTTATCAGCCCGTTCAGTGCTCAATTCATATTATATTCTTTAGATATCTTAATTATCATCTTCTGTGTGCTGTGTTTTATTACTGCAGATGTATCGGAAAGGAAAATGACCAATGGTCGCACCAGATCAACCACGAAAAATTGTTTGCGGACACGTATAGTAATCTCTCATCACAGTACTGTAAGCTTTTTTTATTTCATACTTGCATCTCACGGAGAACTCTCATCCATCCATTAAATATAACTAAATACACCGTTCATACCCTTTGCCAACTTGCTCAATTTTGTACGGCTACTGATCCCATCTTAAATTCTCTGCTATGCCTGCTTAACTGATATGTGGTTGGTCTCTATAACATCCGTTTTGATTTCCAATAAATTTATCATTGCCTCAATTCAAAGATGAATTCTACGCAGTTTAGTTCTCATATATACTTGAATGATGTCTTTTCCTCTTTCACTCATCTTACAAGGATTGAGCTGGGGCCATTCTGGGTTGCAGTGTATGCTTTGCTAAGTTGAGTTGTATCCATGTCTTAGCTCTTTAGATTCACTGGTAAGCCCTCCAATTACATTTCCTTTGAATTTCTTCTACGCTTATTAGTTTTTTAGATCGTTGATGGATGGATGTTTGAGCCAAAGAAGCAGAAGTCTATCGAGCTCCTAATTGATGAGTGTCTATTTCAGGAGCTGATGTGCATGTGTCAAATTGTTGACTTAGCTTTCAGTAGCATCAGCAGGGAATAACTTGGCTATCTGAAAGTTATCGAAACTGTGATTTTTTAATCTTTTGAAAAAACAATACCCATTGCTTTTAATTAAACAAAACACATTGCTTTAAAGTCGAATGAAAAAAACTATAATTCCCCTTTCGAATTCGAATAAGTTCCATTTAGTAATTGTATATCATTTGTTTATATATTAAAAGTTGATTATTGAGATTGAAATCATGTTACTCAAATGAAGAAAAGTATTATAAGTTTATAAACAACTAGACTACAAAGGATAAATCTATATCACCCATATAAAAATATAAAAGTAAAAACAACTAAATTACATTGTATTTGTTGCAGTTTCTTTAATTAAACACTAGAGACATATTCGGTATATGATGTTTTATATTCTATTTGAAGTTAGTGATATCTTATAGAATGAAATTAATCCTTAAATCAAAACTCAAGTAACATTAATTTAATTATGATTATTAAATATTTGATTGTACGTGTTGTTTAGTTTAGACAAAATACCAAGGATTGAAAAGGTGTACCAGAAAAGTCGGCAGGTAAAGTATTTTATGTTGAAATAATGGTTTAATCGTGGTTCAACCGTTGCATACGCCTACTGGTTTTGCTTGCGGTATGAGGTATTTCTGGTTGAACCGCTGGTATGATATGGTTTTCAATACTTGAAAAATACATATGCATAACCATAACGTCGACCTTTGTGACAAAAGTAGTCAGTTTTTATACTACAAATATAGTCATTCCATATATGAAATATGTTAAACTTAACACCACCATCGTACCTATGTTGACTATATAAACTGGATACACTAACGTGATATTTTTTGTGTTAACTTGACAACTTGGATTTTTTTTTTTGCGTCTTATGCTAATTAACTTAAATAAAAAGAAAGCAACAAAAAGAAGAGAAACAAGAGGGAAATATACACTAACAAAAAAGAGGGACAAATGAATAGTCACATAACCTCTCCTTCCAACCTATTTTCTATCTTTCTTTTTCGCTTCTTCTCCTCTCTCTCAATCAATAAAATTCAAATCAATGTTGGCTCCCATTAGCAGCATATTTGAGTTTTATTATTTAGAGCACGAATTAATCAGAGTTTGGGGTATGACACTATACCCTAACCTCTAATGGATGAACCCCAGTCCCTAATTCTCTAACCCAAGCCACAAGATTCATTTAATCTAAAAAATAATAACCGACGGTTCTGCTTCAAGGAAATATATTGAAATGCAAAAAACAAGCGTTAACAAAGGCGTACAACGTACGCCTGACGTACAACGTACGCCTGACGTACGTTGTAAACATTATCAAGTAGTACAAACATACTTTCGACTCTTTAGTAAACTATTAAGCGTAAATCATTTGAAAATATAAATGAATTGTGTTTGGGGAGATTAATACATGAGACTAGGCACACTTAACATAGCATCAATGAAAGAGTGAGTCCAGGAAGAATAAAATCCACCATGCTTATTTTGGGTTGAGCAAGGAGAAAAACCCTACTCGGAGGCGCATGACGACGAAGTAAGTGTCTGTTCAAGTCAGTACTGATGGGGTGAACAAACACACCCGCAACCCAACCCACCTGTATTTATCGCTAAAAGTAAGGTTTTGGGTTTGGGTGGGGGCTTTCTTTTGTACAACTCGCCTCTTTTGTGTTGGGTTTGGATACACAACCCGTAGAACCTTACCCAACCCGTGTTCCAACTATTGGTATGAGTTTGTATCCAAAAAATATTTATGTCGTATATAGGCATAAGCCGCTTAGCCATACTCATGATAAAATTAAGATATTGTGTCATGTTTTTCTCTCAAGGTCTCCCTAATTTAATGCATTCTTCGGCTTAAAGTTTAGATATATATATATATATTTAATATAGCTATGATTCGCGTAACTCTTTTTCTTGTGTACAATTTTAATGAAATAACATATTATGGATGCGTTGGTTTATAACCTTTTTAGCCTATTTCAACAAATGTCGTGAAAAAAACTAGGCATATGTTGAAGTAAATTGCATTTTATTAAAATTCAAACAACATTTGTGAATTATGATACTTTTCATCTCGATTTATTCGTTTTAAATTTTAATTAGTTATAAAATATTTTTATGGTGTAGAACAATTACATATTTTTTGTGTGGGGTTTGGTTTTTACTTAAAAATATCGCCAACCCGACCCAATCCAATTAGAAATAAACCGTAGGGTTATAATTTTTTTTGGTGGGTTTGGGTTTAATATTTCTCAAATCGTAGTGCATGGGTCGGGTGATAAAAATGGCTAAACCCGAACCACCCGACCCATGTACACCCCTAAGTACAGATATTGACAGTCTGACGCATGTGCGTTTATGGCGGTGTGTATGATCAAGAGCGTTGGTCGGGGCGCATGTCCGTTTGGGGAAATACGATATTTAATGCTCTGATAAGGTTGTCGGATCCACATCGGATATAAATAGGGAGCAGGTAAGAACATTTAAGCAAGTTGGGCTCTCTCTAAAACTTGGAATACCACTTATCTTTCTTGAGCAAATCTTAACTTGACCTCAGAAGGACTAACAGACCTAGAAAGGTCCGCTTGTGCGCATGTGCAGGTGAAACAAGGAAAACATGAAATTATAGGATCAAAGCTCTAATAAGGTGATTATCATAAAGTAGTGACAAATAAATGAATTCATCCGACCAACGAATTTGAATGGTAGTAGACGATTTTTGTTTTTCCTAATTTATTTGCAACTAATTAATGTACTGTTAGTCTGTTATCGTGCTAGTAATTATAATAATTATTTGATGAAGTTTTGGAAAGAAGTACGGAAGATGAATAGAGAGAGGAGAGAAAGGGTGAAGTGAACAGTTAAGTTAATTTTTAGGACTTTGTTAAGGTGATTTGCAAGTAATTGTAACTTGCACTTTTCGCTCGACATCAGATAGGATTAGGTCAACTTAGTCTGTTGTTTTAGTTTTGTCACGCTCAACTTCGCGGTTGACCTTTTACAGCAAATGGTCGACCTCTTTGTGAAGTGAACAATATAAAAAGTCGACTCAAACATCTCAAAGGTCAACCATTTTGCTATTAAAAGGTCGACCTCATAAGTCAAAAGGTCGACCTCTGTTTCATTAACTGATCAACATCATGGTCGGGATTATTTATGAAAATAGTATAAACGGTTGACCTGACAAGTACGAGGTCGACCGTGTGCACACCGCATCCGTATTGGATAAGGGATTCCAACACCAGAAATTCGACTCAATCTCGTCCTAAATATCTATAAATACGAATATATGTCACCTTCACCGCCACCGAAACTCTGATTTTTTTTTGGTACGCTTAGAGCTTTTGTGAAAAAAAAGATCCTTTGCGGTTGCTGTTGTACGTGTTTCAAGAGGTCGACCATGTGAAAGGTGAGGTCGACCTATTTTAGCTATCACAGTCATCTTGTCTAATTCGTAATGTGCATCGTTTAATTTGATGTTTTGTTGCGGGCAGAAGACCATTTGGTCGACCCTTATTTCAATTAGGTCGACCTCTGTTTGACAATTGCGAGAAATTAAATTTAGGGCACAACACTCGAAACTTCTGTACTTGTGAGGTAAGGAAGATCAAACCCAATAGGTCGACCTAATTCTTATCATGGTCGACTTTTTTCTATTTGTTTTGCTTGTTTATCCAGAATGTCGACTTTGGCTTTGGTTGTAAGACTATGTTGTGCTTAAAAGGTAGGCCGATCAATGTATCTGGTCGACCTATCAATTGTTCATGTTAGTATTACACATGTTTTTGTTGGTAAATTGGTATTATTCTACTCGATAGGTCGACCTAAGATGAGCAAAGGTCGACCTAATTGGTTCTGGTAGTGACAACTTATGTCTTTAAGGTCGACCAAATAATATTTCAGGTCGTCGAGGTCGACCACTTCTCTATTGTTGGTCATTTGTACAAAATTAGAGTGACTACCTTAGGGGATTCGGTCGACCGCAGTTAGGAATAGGTCTGCTGAATTGTGCAATTTACGGTGACTTGCAAGGCACCATAGGCGCACTCTATTTTTTATTATTTAGGAAACTCAGCCTCACGTGCCACTTTGTGACAGCGGGTCCTACTAAATTTGGGGGCCACCTGCATTCAATTCGACGCCAACGTGGCTTCGCCCCCATCAGCCTAATAACTCCGCGAACACCAACGGGTCTTGCTTGGATTCAAATCTGGGATTTGCAACTCTCAAACCTTCACTGTCGTGGCAGCTTACCATTAGACTTATCTTACCTTTGGTATAGTTAAATTAATTATGTATGTTAAACGGGTGACTAGTGGCAGTGACAAAGAAAGAAAGAAAGAAAAAACTTCCCTCATCCTTTTCCTTTCGATTTGGAGGGAGGGAGGGAGGGAGGAATAGTTAATTTTCATGTAAAATACCCTGGGTATCACTAATGTATGAGAATTGTGAGAGGTATACCACTTAATTAATAATAGGGTATCGCGTACCATTGAACTCTATTATATGTGCACTGGGTACCACTTAAATTTACTGTTAAGTGCATTCCATTAAAGTTCATAGAATATTCTTGAAATATTCCATTGCTCTAAATTTCACAATTGATCCTTCTAAATTTCATAATTGTTCACAATTATGAAAAATATCATTTTTTATTGTTTAATTGGAATCCTCTTTTGAAGACTTGATACTAAAGTATTTTTAATAGAAAATTTAGAATCAATTATCATTATAAGTATTTTCAATTATCATTATATTTTTAGAATAATTGAATAATTATCTAAATCAAATATATCCTATGAATTCTATCTCGATATAAATAACCAGAGGATGTTATATTTAGTTCTCTTACAACATGTGAATATTGTTAAATTTTCCATGTTAAATATCCTTATAATTTACTAACATTATATTATAAATGTTCCATATTAGTTAAATTTACTAATTTTATTTCTTTTTCTATATTCATATTTTCTTTTCTACATTTGCTACTAAATATTGTAGCTTTTATAGTTTATTTATTACTTGGTTACTTTTCGTCTTTTTCGTTCTAATTTTTTCCAATTAATGGAATATGTTTAATTCCTTCTGATTGTGATTCGTTTATCCTTCTTTAGTCTTGATGATTGATTAGCTTCTATTTTAACTGTTTCTAATGGTGTTGGGAATTGAATTAGAGGTTTAAATAGATCTTCTAATATTGATTTTTAAAATTTATTATTATCTTCTAGTATACGTATTATTTTTCTTGATATTCATTTATTATTTTTACGAATTTATCTATTTTATTGAAAAATTGTTATTAGACATTTCTAGTAATACTATGTTTAGAAGGTTCTTAATTTTTATATTATATAAAACTTGTTGAAATATAGTTTTGGGTGTTTTTAAAAGTTTTGGGTACCAAAAAATAATTAAAAGTTTGAGTTGAATGGAAAACTAAACGAATGCACATTTTGGTGACTTTAATCATTAACCTTCTTGAAAACTACACTTTCCACCTTACTTTTCCCTTCCATTTCCTTTCCTTCCTAAAATAACAGAGTTTAACTTATTACATTTTCAGGACTATTTTTTTAAAAATATACATTTTTTCTTACTATATTCTTAACGAATGGGTGACATGTATAATAAATTATTTGTTTAATATATTTAAAATATTTTTTATATATTTTTCAGAGAATATTTGTGATTTTTTCGCATGAGATCTAATGTGGATTATGAGAACTCCAATTAATTGAGATAGATAGACTATTTTTCAATTAACCACTTGATTCTCTAAAAATGATTTTTTTTGTTCATTGATGTATGCAATGCATGTTCCAAAGGGAAGATATTCAATTTAATATAACATATTAACTCTTTGCTAACTATGTTTTGCTTAGGGATAGCAATGGGTCGGGTCGGGGACGGATAATGCATATCCGTTACCCTACCCAAAGTAGTTCGGGTTTTACCCATACCCATACCCACATGTGAAACGGGTAGAAAATTAAAACCATGCTCATACCCGTTCGGGTTTCGGGTATCCACGGTTATCCATGGGTAATGATTTCTCTTCATAACTCCAACCAATATGTTAACATTCACATGTATTCTCACATTACTTAAGAGGACAAGTATGACAATAATTCACTAGAATGAAGAAAATTAATTAAAACAACACAATTTCATGAAAATATTATATTTATATGCTAAATATAAAATATTTAGAGAAATATAATGATTATTTATAGACAAAATACATATGTATGTGTATAATCGGGCGAGTTCGGGTTGGATAATGAGAAATCCATGCCCACCTATTACCCGCAATATTCGGGTTCGGGTTTTACCCGTACCCACTAAATATCCTTCGGGTTCGAGTTTTGCCCTACCCGTTTAGGTCGGGTTCGGGTGAATATCCACGGTTACGGATATTTTTGCCATCCCTAATTTTGCTTATCTTAATTATTTGAATATGCTAGCGGCTGCCACACATTAATAACGGAATTAACGGAAGTAGATTACTAATAACTATTGATGAAACTGATAGAATCCGGGTCCTATCCAGGGATTAAAAATAATGGGATCAAGAATTGATTCTTTAGAGGAAATGGAATTCATGGGGAATGGGAGTTGGGAAAATTATTAGATCCAACATTTGTTAGACGCAGAAGCTCCAATCAACCATATATCAGTTTTCTATTGGTAAGTTTATTTTTTTATATATTTTCATTCTAGATTTATTTAGCATAATTAAGAACATTAAATATTAGTAAAAAAGGAAAGTGAGTCAACCAATAACAAACTTACATGTTGGATGGTTGGAGCTTCTACGTCCAACCAAGGTTGGAGCTAAGAATTTTCCAAGAAATTGAGTTGGGATGAGAAAAGGGGAAAGAAGTGGCAGGGTGGAGAGAAGAAGGGTTTTTGGCAGGAAAGGAGGGGGGAGATTAGGGAAATTAATTTAGGTCTAATCTTGTTTAGTGGCTAAAATCCACTTACAAGAATATTTATATAAATGGATAGTTCTCTTATATTACTCCAAATTATTGATCCCCACAATTAACCCATAATAATTTCCCAAATAGTTATAAAGAACAATAATCAGACAAACAATCCAAATAATCAAACTACAGATTTGGGTTATTGGTTTAGTGTGAGTGGCTAATAAATAAATAAATAAATAAAATTTCTAGAGACAAACATAAAAGACATTAATAAATTGAATGACCAAACATATAAGGCATCCGATTTTCACCATACAAAAATGAAGTAGAATATTCTCGACACACTCAAAATGGAGTGACGATGGTTCCCTTTCATTGTATAGGCTTTAGCATAGAATGGAATAGTAGAAGATGTGAACACTGCAACATTGCATGATGCGCCTCTTTTCATACATTTTCGGGAATCCTAGAACTCAGAATTTGCACTTCCCACCGATAAAAGTCGGCCCAAGCATCTTCTAGCGGTTGATCTTCCTATATACGCCCAAATTGACTGAAAAAGTGAAAAGGGTTCAGAGATCGGTTCGGGTCCTAGTACCCGGACCCAAATACGCGGGTACCCGGACCCAAAAAATGTCAGTTTGAGGAACCAGACCCGACCCAGATTCGGTTCTTGGGTACCCGAGACCCAAAGTCACGGTTCTCGGGTATGGTTCGGTCACCCGAATACCCATAAGCCACCGAAGACAACCTGTTACAGCAGCTCTCTTCCTCCCACCTGCTCGTTCTATGCTTGCTGAAGGATGATAGAAGGTTGGTCGGCGATTTGTTGATTGTTGATGGATGATAGTCGGCGATTTGGTGAAGGATGATTGTAGGAAGGTTTTTGTCTACGTCTCTGCGAGAGGGAAGTGGGGAGTGGCCGCTGGGAATGGGAAGGTCGAAGGGGAAGATGAAGCTTAGGGTTAGGGCGTTAGGCTGATGAAGGCTGATGAAGGTTGGGCTGTAGGGGTCGGGCTGAGGAGTGAGGGGGGGCCGAGGGCCTTAAGGCTGGGCTGGGCCGCTGGGCCATATAATATTTGGCCTGTGGGCTGGGGTTCGGTTCCACTTCGGGTCCTTCTATTTTCGGGTCCGGGTTCGGTTTACCCAAAACCCGAAAAATAGCCAGATGCGATACCGAGACCCATTTTTCACAATGATATTTCGGTTCTCGGGTACCCAAAACCCGGAATTTTTGGTCCGATTCCGGGTTACCCATAAACCCGAACCCGAACATCCAGTCCTACCTCTAATGGTGCAAATGGGGGAATTGCATGCTTCGGTGGCACTCTTGTGCAATTGAAAAAGTGGGTTTCATTGTTGGAGGGAGAGTTTCATGGGTTGCAAATTTGCACACCATGAAAATCTTACGTGCAATTGTAAGTGAGTGAATTGTTTGTTTTTCTTTTTCTTTCTTCTTTTTCCAACCATTTGAGTGGTATTAAAATATAAGTGGGATCCTGAAGTGCAATTGCATTGGAATGATTGATGTAGCTAATATGAAATTGATGAGTGAAGTAATTGCTAAAGTTGCTTAGATAGCAGCAGGGACCACACTTGAAAGTGAAGAACGATTGCATTGTTAGAGATGCTCTAATATGCTTTGTTCCTTTTCACAGTGCAACGTGTACGTGGCTGAACAAATAGAGGATTCGATGGTACTTTTTTCCGGGTTTGATGAATTAAGGAATTGTAAATTCGACAGTGATTCTGTTTATAAGTATGCAGATGAAGTGGTGAAGGTGGGTGTTTGAAGAAAACGTAGTATCGTTGCCACAAACTTTGAAACATTGTTTGGTGATAAAAGCAGAACCAAAGTTATCCAATAATAAAATATCATTTTAGGGTCTTTAGGGTCGGAAATGGATGCAAAATGTAGTGATGAAAAGCGGAACAAATAAACTACTCTGATGGTATTTTATGTCTTTATCCGAGTTTGATGATTTAAAGAATTGTAAATTAACCAGTGATTATGTTTTTATTTATGCAAATGTAGTGGTGAAGATGGGTGATCGAAAGAAATACCTTGTCTTTGTTATTATTTCACGGGGATGTATGGCGGCAAATTTTGAAAGATTGCTCGATGGTAAAAGCATAAAGAAAGTTCCCTAATAAAAAAAAGTATCATTTTGGGGTCTTTATGGTCGAAAATGGATGCAAATGGAGTGATGAAAGTAAAACGGAAAATATCTAATAAATTCGTTAAAGTTATGTTTTTATGTATGCAAATGTCATGATGAAAAATGGATTGAAAGAAAATAATGTCGTTGTTATTCACCGGGATGAATGGTCACAAAATTTATTTAGCATAAAAATGGAGGAGCTTATCAAAAGTTAAGTCCTCTCTAAAAAAATTGGCATAACTATAAATATTAAATTTAGCCCAAATTTTACTAGGATTTATATATTGCATTCGAAAACATAGTTAATAAAATATGGTACACAAGATATTTACTATATTTACTATGTTTGAAATGGTATCTAACTTAAAAATGGGCCCACATTTAGATAGATTGATAAGTGGTATATTTTGCTGATGAAAAAGAAAAAGGTTGGAAATTGTAACTAACATTTTTTACAGTAAAATCAACTTTTATTTCACTTCAAACTCGAAAAAAGCGCGATTACACTTATCAAAGGAACTTAGAAATTAGGTCAAGAATACTTATCCAGTTTACAGTCTAACAAGAGATCATACAACCCAATCAGCTCTAACATTGAAAAGACGTGGAACTGCTTTGACCTTCACTTGAGGGTTCGCTCTCAGGATTGATAACATTGATCCAATCCAGGCTGCACCTCTCCAAGGCCAACTTCTCGAATCATTAGAAAGAGCATTGACTAGTATTTGGCTCTCTGACTGGACAACACATTCAGAGCCATATTCTTGGGCTAATTTGAGACCTTCCAAAAGAGCTTTTGCTTCTACTTCGAGTGGGATGGAACAAAGAAGAGTGTCAGCTCGCCCATCACAAACTTAGAGTGTAGCTAACATTAAAATGGGCCCAAATTTAGATTTGCTGGTGAATGTCCTTAGGCCTTTCTCCATTTTTCCTTCATGTCACTTCACCGCAGAAACCTTAGGGGTCGTTTGCTTCATGGATTTAAAAATGAGGGTTTTGTGTTTTAAAAACTCAAGGATTTATCAATGATTTGAAACATTATGGATTTGAAACAATCCTTTGTTTGTTGAGATGTTTTGATCATGGATTTAAGGGTTTCAGATTTAGAACTTAAAGTCCAAAATTACCTCACTATCCTTTTCTATTTGTTTGTCATATACTCATATTTATGATATGTAATCAAACAAGAACAATATTTACTAAAAAGCATAATGTTGTTACAAGGATAATAATAATAAACAAGGAAATTATGTTTAACTTTAACGTAACATATATTAGTTACCAATTCTCCGTCTTCCATTTCAAAAGTAACATATGACAACATATATTAAAATCGGGAGAAAAAATTTCACGTTCCATGAAAATGTCAAAGGAAACTACAACACAAGAAATGAGATAGAATATCTAACTCATGTTTGCACATTAATTGAATATTTATATTATTGTTTTGTTGTTAATTAATTGATTAATTATAATGTACATTAGCTAAATGTGAGGGCAATCTTGGAATTTTAAAATTTCATGAGGGTATATATGTAAAATCCTAAGATGGTTTGTGGCATCTTACAAATCCCACATTAATATTAGCGATTTACTGTCCGTGGGGTCTACGGATTTGGTCCCTAAAATAATTGTACACAAACGATGAATTTCTCTTAAATCCATGATAGATGAGATTTGGGTACCAAATCCATCATACAAATCCACGAAGCAAACAACCAATGTGGTAGAAAGTGTTCATTCGTATTATTAGTGATTATGTAAAAAAAAATAGGTATTATTATTAGCGGAATAAAAATATATCAAAATACTATTAGCAGATAAGCTGATGAAGCCTAGATCGGCCGAATGTTTATATTACAAAAAACTGAACAAGAAATAGCTCGCTAGATAGCTGCTCATCGGCGGCAGAAGGTCCAGTTCATGAAGAATTGACCAACCAGAAGTGGTTCTGGGTTTGGATTGATAAGGGGTGAGTAAAATCTCCAGGGAATACCGACGCCGAAGAATCATTGTCGATGCAATAGCGTCTCTTTGGGAGTGGAGAAAGTAAACAAGAAAGGAGAGGCAAGGAAGTCGGCGACGGCGATGAAGATTCGGAAAAAGGACGCCCCGCTATAAGAAGAAAAAGGCCCAGTGGGCTGCGAAAGTCCAAAAGAACCAGACAATATGTTTTCAGCGTGTGGGCTTTGATGCCTGACCCAGCTGGTCGAGAGTGGCCCAAAAAGCTGTTATGGCCTCGTGGATTGCGAACGCAATTAGGAAATTGTTAACTACAAATATCACAAACAGTTTTGAAGATTTTATTTGTAAAGGTCTTGTAATTTATGTATCTGTTTGTTCCTTTTCAAAATATTTGTGACAAAAAAAAACCATTGAAGATTTGAAGTAATGATACATTTGTATAAATTGCGGCCTAAGCCTACAGAAGCTATACAATGTCCGACCGATGCAGAGGTTAGATTATCACTCAAGTACAATATAATGCTATTAGCTAATCACCGCCTGCAAGATCGAGTTCATGAAGAATTGGACAAGTAGTAATCACTCGCGGGAATACTGACGAATCGGAGCCTTCATACCGGTAGCTTCTACTTGTGGAGTGGCCAACAAGAAAGAAGGAAGAGGCAAGGAAGCCGGAGCAGGGGAAGGCACGAAGAAGGATGCCCCGCTATAGTAATACAACTTCTTCTCCTTCTCCTCGTCCAGAATCCGCTGTTGCTTCGCGTTGTTGGTCGTGGTCCTCTGTTTCTTGTTGTGATCAACATAGCTCTTTCCGCTTGATTTCCGACTATACCCGCGCCGGACGCTTTGATCGGAAGGGGAAATTGAGGCGGTAGTAGCGGTGGAGAGACTTGTGCTACAAGGAAGCTGCTGTTGAAGTATTGGGACTAGGCGTCTTGATGGTGGCGGGGTGGGGAGAAGGCCGCCGGAGGTGGCAGGGTTGAAGACGATGACCGCCATTTTTGACTGACGAAATGGAGAAAGCAGAAGAACTCGAAGAATGGAAATCTTTGAGAGCACTGAGTGAGGAGGTAAGTGATTTGGGGGAACTGAGTGGCGCTCTTTGTTTTTTTGTAGACGCTTTCCTCCGTGCCTTGTAGCTTACGTGACTCTGTTTTCCGTTTCACGTTCGGGTTTGGATTTCCTTTTTGTACTGGGATTCGGACAAATGAAACATGGACAATTTAGAGCCCGTGTTGAAGCGGAAAACGGACCAATGGGCAAACTGGATTAGGCCCAGCCCAATCATCGCTTAGATGACTCTTAACCATTCCACCTTGAAATAATCAAGCCAAGTAATATCATGGGAACGGATCAGGTCAGTAACTTTATTGTGAGTAACTATGAGTAACCCGCCCACATCACAATGACATCAGCATCCTCTCTCTCCTGGAAAACCTTTAATTTTCCCCTGCTTAATCTTTAACGGACGATTTCTCACTCGTTTTAAGTCGAAATTTAATTTTTTTGCACAGTTAAATCAGATTAATTGTGCTCTTCAAAATGATATCCATTTTGATATATTTTTCGAACAAAAAAATTGAGCAATTTTTTACCAGTCTATACCATATGGTATTGACTGGTATTGAAATAAGAGCATACCTATGGTTTGAAAAGCGTACCATGGTGGTATGCCACAAACCAAAACTGTAGGATGGTTGAATACATGATAGTAGAAGTATATTAATTGTCATTTACGACTTTTAACATTGTATACCATAAGATACCACCCCGTACCAGGATGGTATTGTATGGTATTGTGTGGTATTTTTTGGTCTTGTAATTTGTTCACCCAGAAATTTGTAGATCCAATAGATCATGATGAACTCGTCCCTGCTGTGCAAACGTTTGCAAAAACAAATTAAAAACGAAGAAGATACCATATGGTATGCAGTTGGTACCGAGAGACCAGATTTTTTTTCTCAAAAAATATTGAAAATTGATCTCATTTTGTAGAGCACGATGAACTCGTTCCATCTGTGCAAAAAAAATTAAAATCCGAGTTAAAACGAAAAAGATATGAGTCAATTAAGAAAGCTAGTGAAAATAAAAATGGTCTTTAATTCTCCATCCTTAGATCTGGATTTTCTAAATAAAGGGTTTAGATTTGGTTATTAATAGGTGCATAACTCATGGTTATGCACCCTAACTTGAGCCCTAACCATGTCACTTTCTATGGCTAGAGACTTGCAGATGAGATTAGGTATTTAGGTGAGGATAATGTTTTTCTGTTTTTAGTCACGAGATTAACAATAAGCACGTCATGTCTCTCCAACGACTGGTATAATCAATAATGTACATTGAGAAAAAAAATAGATTTGAAAAATACGAGGCAAACCGAAATATGATGAAAAACCACCAAATACACCAACCACCAACCAAGTAAAGAAAAAGAGAAGCAAACCGAAATATATTTCACTACAACTCGACAAGATTATATCCAACTGATGAACAGACACAAACGAATACAGACCCTTTTCTTCAAACATAAATGAACTGAACTGAACCGAAACAAACTAATTGCTGCAGATTACAGCACAAACCTTAAGACCGATTAGCCTTCTACTTGTTACTTTGTTACTACCCAATCTACACCCAACTATACCTCCCTTACCACTAGTAATAAACCAACTATCGAGCTTGACAGGATTCATCTTACTATACAACAGACCGTGAAGAGATAGATCACCGTAACCCAATTCACCAAGCTCCCGCCTGCTAATGCTGCTGCTGCTGCCTAACTTCGAGTCTAAACCAAACCCCCGATTTCATCCCCTTGAAAAAATAAGGGAAAATCGGCCGAACAAAGAAGAAACCCAAAAGAAAGGAAAAGAAAGGAGAAGAAAACAAGTAAGGAACAAGATGGACAAATTACAAGACTACCCTCCACAGATCTGGGATCCTCATCTCCCTCACGACTACAAGGCGAGGTTCAGAAGCCTGCGCAGATCGCTGGTCGCTTCACTATCTACACCTACTCCAACGACGGCGCTCTTCTTCAGGAAGACGGGAAGAGGGAGAGAGCTAGGAGGCGGCGAAGTGAAGAATCCAGATCCCGCGTAGAATCCAGCTACGGATCTGTTCACTGTAGGTGATGCTACGACTCGGATCGCCGGCTTTTTTGGAGTCACCGGTGGAGAAACCACCAGATCCAGCTTCAATTCAACCTTGACCGCGGCTGAGGCAGAACGGACGGCTGGAGAGTTCTCCTTGTTGTTCTGGATCGGTTCTCCTCGCTTAAGGATCTTGACCTCGCCCATGGCTAGCACCTTGGCCGCGGAGGGTTGAGGAGAGAGGAACGATTCAGGTGTGGGACGTGGAGGGGGAGAGGTGTTGGGGCTCTGCTTCCTGCGATTGTCGGATTTACCGCGCCCGTGCTTGAAAGAGCTGGCGGTGGGGGTATTGGTAGGATTGCAGCGGATTTTGGTGCGTGGAGTCATGGAGTGGAGGCCGCCGCGGTTGGTGAAGGTGTCGCGGAGGCAGTCCTGGGGGCTGAGAACGGCTGTTGCCATAGCGGTGGTCGGAGTAGTCTAGGAGATGGGGAAAGAAAGAAGGCTCATGATTTGATCTGGGAAGGGAAAGGAGGGTAGAGAGAGGGGAGCGGCGATTGCCTTGTTTCTTTCTTGGAGCGGGTGTGGGAATATAGAAGAGAATACAGGAAGACATGTGAGTTTTATAATAAGAGGAAGAGGAAGAGGAAGGTAAAGGGAAATGAGAAAGCTAGGGTTAACTTCCTATCTCTTTCTCTCTCCTCGCCACGCGTAACCGCCATTCTTGATTCTTATAAAAAAAAACCCTCGTATTTTTGTTTCTTATTTATTTATATTTGTAAGACACCCACCAACCGGTATTTTTCATATTAAATTTTGTCGATTAAATTTTTCGCATTGTATGGCAGTCATTATCGTTTCATTAAACAATTTATATGGGTAATTATATCGTAAAATAGTTGGTATTAATATTTCGGGTTCTATCCAAGCGAGACTCATTTGATGTTTTCGGAGCTATACGGATGTTAGGGGCAAAGTCTCGTTGGAATCGAATTGATTGCAGTTGACCCCGAGATTTAGTAGGCCCCGCTGTTACAAAGTGTCACATGAAGCTGAGGTTTCTGAGTAATAAAAAAAGGATTACGAGTTTGAGATCGATATATATCAAAATGCCGATCAATACTGAAATATAAGCTCTATTACGACAAATTTAAGGGGTTTGCAATTCCCGTAACACACGAAGGGAGAATTGCGAAACACACCCAGCGGCCGACCACCTTTCGTCTTCCTCCTTCGACCAGGGTGACGACTAGTGACCGACGACCATCACACTCAGGTCGTCGCTTCTTCCCGTCGGGCACTGTCTGCTGCTTCACGGCTGGTCGTCTTCCCCCCTCTACCAGCGAGGACCAGCGACCAATGTGCACCGACAACCACTCCACCAGGTCGACGACCAACTTCTTCACGTCTGGCCGGCGTTGTTTGCGGGTAATAGCAACATTGATTGTTGTTGCTGCTTCACTAGGGTACGATTCTCTTCACCATAATCCCCTTATTTAAACCCCAACTTAGATGAATACGAAAAAAATAGGAATTGAATATTGGTTCTTTTCAGGACCACTTACACAATGTAGATGGATGGTGGAATTAATAATGAAGGTTCTACATCGGCTGTTAACATACACCATGTTGAACAGGTATGATTTTTATGCTTTCAATCATGTTTGGCCAGGTGGGATTTGTTGGCAACATTCTGAACGAGGCAGCAATTGAGGTTGATGAAGAAGAGAATGGAGACTCCGACGACGAGTTTGAGCTGAACGCAGATTGGTTCTCGGATGAAGATATTGCAAATAGGGAAGAGATAATATCGAGGGTGAAAAAGGCAAAAGAGAAACTGAAGATCGGAATTCCTGTTATTTATAACTCCGATGATGAGGTTGATAGAAGACATGACCAAGTGGATGGACAAGAGGGTTTCAGCTCTAGTGATGATGGGAGTTATGATGGAACCGATGAGGAGGATGAAGTTGTTGATCATGCAATACGCAGAAGAAGCCGTCTTCCACAATTTTATCCAAATTTGGAAACACCATTCTTTGAGCTTGGCATGATTTTCACTAGCATGCCTCAGGCAAATGAGGTTGTTCGAAAGTATGCTTTGGCTGCCAGAAAGGTGTGTTGGTGAAGAAAAGTGATCCATCGAGGCTAAGGGTGATTTGCAGGTACAAGGGATGCCCTTTTGCATTGTTCGTTTCATGCTGTAAATGGGCTGAAGCATTTTGCATCAAAACACTGGAGGTGCACAGATGCGGACTTCATTTCAAGAACAAATACTGCAGTCCAGCTGTGATTGCAAAGAAGTAAGCTATGATTGCAAAGAAGTATCATATGAGGATAAGAGCACATCCACAGTGGAAGCTCAAGGACATGAGAGAGACGATTAAAGAAGAGATGGGATATGATGTGCATAGGATGACATGCACGTGCAAAGAAGATAGTGATGCACTTGACCGAATGATGCTATAAGGACGAGTACGCACTAGTGTGGACTTATGCAGAAGAACTTAAGAGAGCTAACTCGGACACAACTGTCCGTATCATGGTGAACCGAGACAATCCGGAGGGGCTGCCCAAGTTTCAGCGTATGTATATCTGTTTCGGTGCCATGGAAAAAGGTTATAAAGCTGGATGTAGGAAGATTGTCGCTTTGGAGGGTTGCTTTCTTAAGGGTTTTTGCAAAGGATAGCTACGTGCTGTAGTTGAGAGGGATGCAAATGATCAAATGTACACCATTGCATGGGAAGTGGTTGAAGTTGAGTCTAGAAGTTCATGGGATGATTTAGACATTGATGAAGGTGCTGGTTGGTCCTTCAGTTTAGACCAAATGAAGGTATAATGGTGATTTCTTTATTGCTAACAGTTGGTTTTTGTTAGTAAAGTGTCCACGGCTTATTAACACCAAATTGCATGTTTATAGGGACTAGTACCTGCAATAGCCGAACTCTTCCCACACGCAGAGCATTGCCTATGTGCACGACATATATACAACAATTGAAGAAATAAATTCAGGAACCGAGCATGGCAAAAGTTGTTCTGGGCGTAACCAAGGCGACGACACCAATATTCTTTGATCGAGCCTTACAGAGGGTGGCAGCAGAGAACAAGGAAGATGCCAATACATTGCTATTAATTGACCCAAGACACTGGTGTCGCAGCTACTTCTCAACGGAGGTTAAGTGTGATTCGGTTGACAATAACATGTTTGAGTCTTTCAATGCCTCCATCTTAGAAGCTAGATTTAAAGCCATATACAACATGCTAGATGAACTCTGTGTTATGGTTGTAGAGATGGTCGTGACAAAGATGCCCTTGGGAGAAAAGTGGGAGGGTCTGTATTTCCCAAAGATCATGCAAAAGTTCAATGCGCATTCTGCAGAAGCTGATTTTTGTCATATATTATCAAATGGCCAGCATGGGTACGAGGTGAGGCGTAAGGAGGACAGATTCACAGTGTAGCTTCTGCAACATACTTGTTCTTGTAGAACTTGGCAATTGCCAGGGATTCCGTGCCCTCATGCTATTGCATGCTTGGTCTATGAAGATAAAGACCCTGTCATGTACATTTCTGATTGCTTCTCGACTGAAAACTTCTGGAATACATACAAGCATGTGTTACATCCAATGGATGGTCCAAAATCATGGGTCTGAAGCGAGTATGAGCCCATACTCCCTCCAGATTTTAGAGTTATGCCTGGGAGACCAAAGAAAAAGAGAGTGAGAAGCGTTGAAGAAAATGAGGATCGACAAAGACAACAGAAGAAAAAGGCTTACACTTCTCAAGAGTTGATGGCACCCAACAAGAACGATCCTTCAAAACTAGGTAAGACCGGGAGATTGATGATATGCAAGAGGTGTAAAACCGAGGGACACAACTCTCGCACTTGCAAAGCTGAGATTCCCACAGAGGTTATTACTCCACCTTCTATTTCCTTTATAAAATTAGATTGTTTGCAGATTGTATATAATTGAATTCTTCCTGTTAGGGTAATATTAGGGGAGCCAGTAACTCAAATCAATCGCAAACATGTGCTGGAACATCTGCAACTGGGTAGGTGAGACATTTATGATTCTACTAGGGTGATTTAAATGATGCATGATCAGCAACTTACAAAAAAATTTCATTACAGGGAAGAATACCAACTAAGAAGAAGAAAAGCCCTTTTGTAGGGGTGGGTGTGCATCACGCTAAAAATGGTTTCATGGTGCTTGATGTATTTACTACACATGCCGTCTATACATGAGTGTTTTATTCTTTTGATTCTTCCTTATGATTTTCATTATCATATACAGCCGGGGCTGAGAACTAGAAGGGTGATTGAAGTTCCTCAGAAGCCAAGAAGCATACATGGAGGACATGGAAGTGGTGAAGGTACAAGGCCACAAAAGAATGATCGTGACGCAGGAGTGAGTTCAAGGCAAGATGGACGAGCTGGTTGCGGCACTCAAGAGAGCACGACTACTTTTCGTTAGATTTAATACTTGATGTAGTAGTCGATAGTTAGTAGTGCATCTTGAACCTAGATTTTGATATTATGTGTAGTGAAGGCAACATACATGAACTTTAATCTGCCTATTTTGGTATTATGAGTAGTGAAGGCAGCAGACATGAACCTAGATTTTGCCTCCAAATGACACATCGCAATGATGGATTAGTGTCTTTTGTACTCCATATGACAAAAGACTCGAGGGCCGTGGCTCGTGGGTCGGGTCATCAACAGTCTCATTCATCGACGAGAGATGTATTTCTTTTAGAAGTGGAAGAATCGATGGGAATCGATGGGGAAGGAATGGGATTGCATTAAACAGGGTAGTTGGGTAATTTCTAGCACCCTTTAACAGCGAGAAAACAGAATTTTCAACGGAAGGGCAGGTCTGTTACGACGTAATAGTACAAGGGCATATTTGTGCAAAAAAATAGTACAGGGGCACGTTTGTTACATCGTCATAGTACAGGGGCTGAAAATGCTACTACCCCTTAATTATACATAGCTCAAAATCGAAACTATTTGACAACCTACACCAACCCCATTATGTTATTTGTAGTATGTTCATGAGCTGCTTAGTCAACACTTGTTTCAGTTTGTTGCTTTAGTTTGTTAATGTGTTTCTTAGTCGTCATAGTTTTATAGTTCAACACACAAAATACTAGGGATTTGGACTGTGATATAGAATTTGTGTTGGAATTGAGATTGTTAATGAGTTTAGAGCACTGTTAACTATTTGATATTTGGGATTTTGATATTTTCTATTGAAATATCAATACTTACGAACTTTCCCCCATAAGTAAACCTTAATTGAGGTGATATTGTTACAAAGATTGAAAGTTTGGATGCTCATCTTTGCTATCATATCGAACCCCTTCAATTTAATAGCAACAATTAAAATTTGATTTAGAGGGAGTTAATTTAATTCCGATATGATGCGCAAATTTATTTGAAAAAATGTTTGGTTGAGGATTGAGGAAATAGTAGGAGTATATTCATTGGCGAGTCCTTTAAAAATAGGGAGACACAAAATAAGCGTGTCTATAATATATTGCCCACTTGATTATCAAAATATTGCGTGTCTAGATTCACAAAACAGAAAAGAATTATTAAACGGCCGGCCGCCCTCCCGGAGATCCAGCCCGCCACCAGCCACTTGCAGGAAGGAACTCCAAAACCAAAACCTCGCTTGTTGGTCAAAATTCCTACACAGCCTGCACACAACTGTTATACACCAAAAAGAGATAATAATTATTATAGAACAAAGATAAAAGGTTGCACGTAACTACGTAAGATAAGGTTGGCCGTTGCGGGGTAGTGATGGTAATTTAGTAGGTAAAGCATGGGGTACTTTATTTTATTATTATTATTATCTTGTGACGCTATGGTCACAGACAAAGGAGGAATAACGTGGGGCCAAATAATAAAATATTAATTAATGAGAATATAAAAGAGACAATCTAGAGATAAATAGTGGTTAGATTCAACGAAAAAAGAAAGTGGTTTGATGTGTGGCAGTTAACATGTGGAAGCTTGATTCCATTCATTTAGAGAAAAGTCAAGACTGGCCCATAGAGCCTCGGCCCAAATCGGCTACAAGAAAAGATAACATAGAGCCTCGGCCCAAATCAGCCCGAAACAGAATGGGCCAACCAGTGAGCAGAGCCATTATTTTCCCTTGCCGTAAACAACCACCTGACCGGAATTCCAGAGAATCCCTCGTTCCTCGATGCCGCCTTCCAAATCTCTTCGCACCAGATACCCAGTTCGGTCAAATCCTTCTCCTTGTTCTTAAGCATGTCGATGAGAACCTTGTAGTCCGATTCAACAATAAGAGGACTTAACTGTCGCCGATTAGCTTCTCTCAAACCCATGAGAATCGCCCTAGCTTCCGCTTCAATCGGCCGACACTTCCCCTTCATCTTCAAGGCCGTCGCCCCCTGAAAATCTTCGCTCCAATTTCGAAGAATACAGCCAAGGCCGATCCCAGTTTGAGAAGAAAAACCAGCATCACAATTCAGTTTAAAAGTCCCATATGGAGGAGGGCGCCACCCAGAAAATCGGTGTGAAGAGTTCAAGGGAAAGGGAGCCGAGATTTCATGATCAGAGGGGCCTTGAGCATCCAAATAGGCATAAAGCCATGAGAGCGCACTGGGAATGATCTGCTCTTCTTCCATTTTCGGGTTGTTGTGCTTGTGATTGCACCGCTCCTTCCACAGGTACCAGATGATAGCAGAAAACCGCTGGATTTTCTCATCGGGGCAATATTTGAAGATAAATTTCAGCCATTCCATGCAAGATTTCCCCTTTCTCATCGGGGCAAGATTTGAAGATAAATTCCAGGTTTCTATATAAAAAAAAACATGTGGAAGCTGGAAACGGGCTTGAAAGCCCTCAACTACGAGACGTGTGTTTGAATCCAGTCCTGCTTTTGGCGCTTTCGGAATTGGGCCTAAGCCCACTTTTCTTGTTTTTATTTGGGGCGGTTGGGTTGAACTGTTATTTCCTCTTCCCAGTTGGACGTGGACCACTTGAAATCATTCACAATGTGGGACATAGATGATAAACCCTCTTTCACCAATACTAGCACTTGGCTCGGCCTGTCAGCCGAATAAAGGATTTCCCTCGGATGGATTTGAGAGCATTGATGAAGTGATTCTCCTAATAGTATTTTTTCTTGGGAGGGAACACCGCATGATATAGCTCTACAATTGATGAATATAAATGAGATGCGACACTATGCAGAGTCATCAACAATACTAAGCTGGACAATAAATTGCCTCCTTGGTGATGACCATACCACACAAAAATCTTAGATGAAGCCTCTTCAAATGGTGTAATCATGACCCTGCAAAACTCATAACAATTACATTTACATCCCTCGTCAATGAAAGTTTGACAGCTATAAACCTATATGATATTGGTAAGTTTTAAACATATCCAATGCCATCAAAATGTTGGAATAAATGCTGTAAAATTCACAAAGTTGTGTCTCCTTGTCAATGAAAGTGTGGCTGTTGTAAATATATTCAAACCAACGGTGAGTTTGAAACATATTTGGTGAATACGTAAACAATAATTATTAGTCAAACATTTCTCATATTATTTTTTTTATTAGCCAAATCTATTGAATTAGTAATAATTAGCCAAATCTTTTGTAATGCATCAAAATATTAGCCATTTTTATGTTAGTGTTAATAATTTTTTTAACTCTTTTCTTATTTAAAATACTAAAGTCTTAGAATGTTGACCTACATGTGTCTCTTCCAAGTCGGTATCATGTTGTCAAGTAAATATTACTTACAAAATTGCTAATTGAAGGTTAACAATTGACTAATTATTAATAATTCAATAGGTTTAGCTAATAAAAAAATTGCGGGAAAGGTTTGACTAATAATTAGATTTACCCTACAATTTATTAGCCAAAACTTTCAAACTTTTTAAATCATTAGGCTAACCTTTCAATGTACAAAATATTAGCTAAATCTTTCGTAGCGGATCAAAATATTAGTAATTTGTTTGTTATCGTTAGTATTTTGTAAGTTTTTTCTTAGTTAAAATTCTAAAATTTTGGGAATGTTGATTGCCAACACGTGTCTTTTCCAAGTTAATATCATGTTGCCTAGTCAATATTACTAACAAAACTGCTAACAGGATGTTAACATTTGATTATTATTTTGTATTTTGAAAATTTTGGCTAATAATTTGAAAGTTTTAAAAGTTTTTACTAATAAATGATAATTAATTCTACAAAAAATAAAATGATAATTACCCTAACATATTCAGTGCCATAAAAGTAAAAGTGTTTGTATAAATCCTAAGGGACTGCTTTTAGAAAGGACACACTAAGAAAATATAAATACCTCTAGCGATTCATTTATTGGGGCTCCTCTTAAAAATGTTGACATCTTCAAGTAATTTAATTGGTTATTTTTGGAGCTAACAAATAAATTAAGTGTATTGCTTTTAAAAAAATACATTCAGTTTAAGTAGGAGTATTTAAATTTAAACGTCAAAAACTCAAAATAGAAGCCACCGCCCACGGATGTTATGTGGATCTGGAAAATATGGCGACATGCCCAAATATGAGAGTAATAAAAAAAGGATAAATTGCAAGTTTGATCACTGGAATTACTATAAAAGGTCACGTTTGTCACTAAAATTAATTTATTTCATCCATAGTCACTCAAATTAGTTACACAGTCCAAGTTTGGTGATTGGCCGTTAGTTTCTATTAACTTTTGAAGATATGGCAGTCAACTCTCATAGTTAACCATTTAATAGGTGACGTGACAATTAAAAAATAAATAAATAATAAATTTAATATATTAAAAATTCCACATAATTATCATCATAATTGAAAAATAAATAAAATATAAAATTTTAATTATCAAAATGAAAATTCCACCTCATTATCAATTCCACCTTTACGTAATTTATTTTGATTTATAATTAGAATTCCTATTTAAACAGAAAGTGTTCTCAGGTGGTTTGCTGAGAGTAATTATCATGATTCATAATTATAAGGGTAAATACAATATATTAGCCATAACTATTAAGCAGCGGGAAATTATAGTCACAACTATCGAAATACAAATTATTAGCCATAAATATTGTTGCGGGTAAGGATTTGGCTAAAAGCCCATTACTAATTTCAAAATTTTAACCGAGAAGGCCATGTCAGCATCGTAAAAAATATGATATGATGACTGCTACGTGGGAGCCAGCTTAGATTTGTAAAAGTTTAGTCATCATTACTAACAAAAGTGTTAACGAAAACTTAACGATTTGCCAATAATTTTTATTTCGATAGTTGTGGATATAATTCCCCACTGCTTAATAATTATGGCTAATATATTGTATTTACCCCAATTATAATTATTAATTGTTTGTGCTTGGATCGTACCAAGCGGTTTTGTGAGTCCCAACGGCCTCGAGCGGCTTCGATGGTCGAAGACGGTCTCTGAATCCCTGCAAGAAAGGTCCTCAGGGGGATCCTGGGACCTCCTCCGATGCCTAAGTTAGAGAGAGGATTGAGAGAATAGTAAATAAGAGAGAGAATGGAGTAGTTGGAAGTTACCATAAATGTGATCCATTGATGGGTATTTATACTAGATGAGCATAGGAGTGAGGACAACTTACGCTCTGTCAAGCGACCTAGGGGCGCCTCTGGCTTCCATTAAATGCATAGTCAGATTCGTACTTCGGTCAGTATCCGTACTGTGTCTGTCAGGGCGTCGTAGATGCCTGTTGTCGGGCGCCCTGTCTTGTTTTCGTTGAGTACGTGTGGGGCGGTCTTCCTCAGAGACTAGGAAGACCGCCTCCAAGCCACCTGGGTTGGGTTTATTTGCTTTATGGGTTTTTTAGTTCTTATTGATAATGGGCTTGGAGGCCCATATGTCTTAATGATTAGCCCAACATTTGTCCCTTAGGCGTGAGAGGCTTTAGGCTCTCGCGGCTAATTGATTGCCTGAGTATCATTAAGCGGTTAGGGGTCGCCCTTCCCATGATTACTCGCCTGCCCCTGGCCGTGAGTGTATGAAGTGGGAAAGCGTGAGGGGCGGTTTAGGGCGTGCGCGCCCTTCTCTCGAGTTTGCGGATGCCACGCGGCATGCATCGATAGTGGTGCCCTGACACGGGCAGGCGAAGCGTCATCCTCGGGTTTGAAACCCCAACTTTCATTTAAATGGCCATGGGGAAGCTTTTTTCCGCCATTTTTGCTTCTTCTTTCGGAAAACACTTCGTCTCCTTCCTTTCTTCTCCTGCGACAGAGTTGGAGCCTCCCCTATCATCGAGCTTTATCAACTCGGTTTAGCCCCGGTAAGCTTTTTTGGTTCGTACGTGTTGCGCTCTTGCTTCTTCCTTCTTCTTCTTCTTCTTACTTTGTGCCCTATTTCGATTTTCTTGCAATCTCTTCTGCAGCGCGGCGCTCTGGTGGTTGATTGGGATTTCCGCGGCGGACCCGCCGTTCGCTTCCTCTATGCTTGAAGATGTCGAGCGAAGACCGGACTCCTTCCGCCGCCGCGGGGATTGACGTCGCCGCCGCCACAGGCGAGGCTTCCATCGCCAAATTGTCTCGGAGGCGGTACCCGAGAATAACCGGACCGCCTCGAGGGCTCCGTTGTCGCCGCCAGCTCCTGCGAAGAAGAATGTGGGGCCCTCTGGAGGAGCCGCTCCTGTATCACAAGGTATGACCTGCTCTTCTCCCACTCGAACCGCCTCTGAGTGCGTGTGGGATTTATCCGAGCTAGAATTATACATTGGGAGTGGTTCTGAATTGCACGATTGTCTTGTCGGAATCAATTTAGACTTAGATAACTCTTTTGCTAACATCCGCCCTGT
Source organism: Linum tenue (assembly GCA_946122785.1). Lineage (NCBI taxonomy): Eukaryota > Viridiplantae > Streptophyta > Magnoliopsida > Malpighiales > Linaceae > Linum > Linum tenue. The sequence goes on along the minus strand of CAMGYJ010000007.1, from coordinate 14,520,907 downwards.
ACCAGCTGGGGGTATGGCTACTTCATCTGCGGTTGGGGATGACATGGGTGATTTTGTGCGGGTAGGTTTAGATAGTATATCGTTGGATGAGGATGAGGCGGTCGACAGTGAGGGCGTGCGCTCGGAGGCGCTCCCAAGTACTTCATCCTCATTAGAAATAGTGGAGCCAGAGGGCGTAGAACCGCTTCCGCTCGCAATCAAGGACTCCGTTTATACCGTTCTTCGCCATGAGGGGATGTGGGGCGGTCAACCGGTCCTGCCTGATGTGTTTGCCTTGGGGCCAAGTTATGAAGCGATTTTCAAGCCCGAGCAGGTGCTTTACCGCTTGAAGTCGCTTAATCTTCCTCCTGATTGGCATTATGCGACCCCCTCCGAAGTGAGTCGCTCCGGGTCTTTCCCGATTTGTTGGATTCCTATCCACGTTGAACAGGTGAAGTTGGGGTTGCGTTTCCCTCTCGACTCTATTCTGACCAAGGTTTTGCACTGGCTTGGTTGTACTTTGGGACGCCTGTCACCTACCATTATTTTTCACTATGTGATGTACCGTTGGCGTGTGACCGCCTCAAAGAAGAGCCGTCTTTTGATGCCTTCCGTCTGATCTACAACATTCGCGACTCGACCAACTGTTGGTCAATTGGGAGGCGGGAGAATTCTGTCGGGTTTGTCACTGGGGCGCCCAAGTTGGATTCGCCCTGGTACAAGGAATACTTCTTTGACGTCCATCCTGGAAATGGTATGCGGGAGAGTCAGAGCCGCTTACTGGCTATGCGGTTGGTTCCAAGGATGCGTGGTGCGCCTCCAGTCAGTTCCCGCAGTCGGTGAAGGATCACGTGACCCGCATCGTTGAGGGTTTTCAGCTGCGTGTGCAGCACAACTGATAGACCGTTATTTACACATGTTTTTACCCCCGTTCTTACACCGTTTGAAGTGTTGATTCTCGTGTTTTAGGCCGATTTCACGCTAGGTTGTGCTTGTTTGTGACATTTCAGGTCCTAGTACGTGAATGAAGGCTTGGGAGCGAGTCTGGGGTCGATTGGACGAAGATCGGACGAATGGCGAGGTTTCAAGGAAGCTGCACGGGCAGACCATGGCATCGCACGGCCGTGCGAAGTAAAATCCAGGCCGTGCGGGATTATGCGAGAGCACGCACGGGCAACCCATGAAAATCACACGGCCGTGCAAAGTGCAACCCTGGGCGTGTGGTTTTTGCCGAGGCCGAGCACGGGCTGGATGGAAACCCTACACGGCCGTGCACCCTGGCCGTGTGACAAGCCTGAGGATCGAACTTAATGAAATGTTGCGTTTTGAGCCGAACGACCAAGTGGGTGAAATCCTTGTTTTAGAGCCTATTCCGAGCCAAAAGGGGGAGAATCGAGTTTTCAGAGAAAAAACACAGCCCTAGAGAGAGAAAGTGCGAAGAACACATCCTAGATGCTATCTCGGAGCTGGGGTTCGTCGAATCGAGCTTGGAGATCGTCATAGGAGTGGAAATCATCATCCCGGAGCAGATTTTCCTCATCGTTATGAGTATGACTACTCCGATTACTGTTTTCTCTTCTCTCTCTATGGAGTAGAACCCTTCTCTCACTTGGGTATGAAGAACCCTAGTTCCTGGTGTTAGGGATTTGATTGTAATGACTTGGGATGATATTACTGTTTGATTTTAATCGAATGATGCATGTTTATTGAATTGATTTGAGTCTGATCAGCTTTTCTCGATTTCTGCTGCAACCTGAGATAGATAGAATCTGATTAGGTTGTTAGAGTCTCTTCATTCGATAGTAGGAGATTGGCTATACGAGAGTTAGCCATTTTACTGCTTTGTACTAGAATTCAATTCCAGTAGTGGAGTTCTGTGCTTATTGCTTCAGCTTTCTATCCCGGTGAAGACTAGTCGTCTGTCGGGTAGCTAGACTGAGAGGGCTTGGTCAGCTTAAGAGATTCCAAGCTACTGTCGGAGCTTCCGCAGTCTAATCAACAGTAAATCAACCCAGGGGAATTAAAATTGAACCTAACTAAGGGGCTAGGGGGACTCAATCCCGAGTGACTCTTTCCTGACTTTGAAAACCGAACAATTTACTGCTTTCTTACTGCTTTTGATTTTAAACAACAATCACTCGAATTAGTTTGCTAGATAATAGAGAATCACGGAGTAAGCAGTAGATCTAGACCTCGGGTTGATAATATAACTTGCCTGTTACTGCATTCCCGGACTGCGATTACACTTGGTCGCAGTTTGGTGTTGTGTTTTGGCGTGTCAAGTTTTTGGCGCCGTTGCCGGGGACCCCTCTAGGTTATTGGGGAAACGTGAGAATTTGTTACTCTAGCTTTTTATTTACTGCATTTTATCTCTTCCACCTGTGTGCCTTCACGGGTTGCTTCTGCTGATTGTGTGCAGGTAGTGCATGACCCGTAGCCAGTCGGGAGAACTATTACCATTAGACAGGAGCTTGAACGAACTTGCAGGAACTTCAAGCGGGCTCTAAAGGCACGACTGGCTGCGGAGGAGGAGCTATCACAGCTGCAGTTAGAAGAAGAAGAAGGCGAGATGGCAGATCCAGAGAACCGTGATGTGATCCCGGAGGAGCAGACCATGGGATCCTACTGGACCGCTAAGGCTGCAGACATGAGGTCACCCATTCAACACCCTCATGTCCCAGCCAAAAACTTTGAGGTGAGCACCTCAGTGATCACCATGCTGCGCGGTTCAGTGGTGTTCCGTGGTAAGGAGGGAGAGTGCCCTCGATCACATCTCATGCGATTCCACGAGCTCATCGATGGAATCAAGATCAATGGGGTACCAGCAGATGCCATCCAGCTGAGGTACTTACCATTTACTCTAGAGGGGCAAGCCAAGGAGTGGCTAGACACCCGACCTCCGGGCTCCATCACCACGTTCGCCAGCCTGGCGGACAAGTTCCTCACCCGCTACCATCCTCCATCCAAGACAGCTGATCTGCATAAGCAAATTACACATTTTTCTCAGGATGAGGATGAGACCATCAGAGATGCATGGGAGAGGTACAAAAGTCTCTTCCTGAGGTGTCCGAATCATGGCTTCAAGGATGCCTTCAAGGTGGGCACCTTCTATCACGCCCTCTTCCCGGAGGACAAGCAGCTGATCGATTCGGTCTGTGGCGGGAACATGCTGACCAAAACCCCGCCACAGCTGAATCAACTCTTTGAGGAGATGGCGGAGAACAATTATGATTGGGGCACTGCCAGAAGGTCAAGGAGAGCACCCAGCCGAGGTGTACATTCTGTGGGAGCCCATCCCTCTGATTTGGTGCAGGTAGTATCGAAGCTGGTCTCAGCTATCGATCGTTCCGGGATGATTCCAGGGACCGGACAGCAGCAGGCGATGCTCTGCCACTGGTGCGAGAGCACCCATCACACGGTGGAAGACTGCCAGGCAATGAAGGAATCAACCACACCCCAGGAGCAGGTGAACTTCATTAATAACGTCAGGCGCAATGACCCCTACAGCAACACGTACAATGAGGGGTGGCGCCAGCATCCTAACTTCTCCTGGGGTGGGGCAAATTCCAGACCACCAGTTCCTCAGGGACCACCGGGCTTCTAGAGGCCACCATATCAGCCCAGGCAGGGGCAATTCCAGCAGCAACAACAGTCTCTTTATCAGCCCATGCAAGGGCATGCTGCTCATTCACAGCCGCGACCTTTCCAGCAGCCAGGTGCAGCCCCTGCTGCCCCAGTGCAGAATGATCAGATGGCTGAACTGCGGGATTTGGTGGGTTCTCTCGCCAGTTCTAGTGCTCAGAAATTCAACACCATTGAGCAGTTCATGGAGAAGGCCTCGGGAAAGTTCCTGGCTCTTGAAGCTGGTCAGAGGAACACACAGGCTGTGTTGTAGGATATCCAGACCCAGCTAGGGAGCGTGGCTCAGGCAGTGGCTCAAAGGGCTCCCGGTACTCTACCCGGGCAGACCATCCCTCATCCGCCGACACCGAATGAGCACTGCAATGCCATCATGACCAGGAGTGGCAAGATGACTGTTAATCCACCTGTTCGGGAGCAGGAGAGAGAGACCCCTGCCTCGGCATCTCCGGCAGCTGAAGAAGAAGTAGAGAAGGAGGTTGAGGTGCCTGCACCTAAACCGCAACCAGTGGTGAAGGAGTATACCCCTAAACTCCCCTTCCCTACTCGGTTGCACAAAGACAGGTTGGAGGCAGAGTTCGAGAACTTCATGGCCATGCTTAGGAAGCTGAATGTCCAAGTGCCTTTCCTGGAGGCACTATCTCAAATGCCTAAGTATGCGAAGTTCCTGAAGGATCTTCTCTCAAAGAAGCAGAAGCTGAGTGAGCTGGCCACTGTGGAGCTCAGCGAGGAGTGCTCGGCCATTCTGCAGAACAAGCTTCCGCAGAAACAGAAGGACCCAGGTAGTTTTACCATCCCGTGCTCTATTGAGAATTTGCATGTAGAGAGGTCCTTGGCTGATTTAGGTGCTAGCAATGCAGTCAAAAGCGCGATTCTACCTAGAAGCGGAAAAGGCGTAAAATCGTAAAGCGAAGAATCAAAGCGTAAAAGCGTAAGTTTTTGACGCATACGGTAAAATAACTAAAAATCTGTTGAGTACGATATATACTATGTAAAATATGAGTGCACGGAATTTGGACAAGTTAATAAATACTTGTAATTCACGTCTAAAGTAGAGCAACTCGTAGTATCTTGTAACAATAAGTTCATAAACATAAATCTTAACAATAAGCCACCTTCCTGCCTATGTTAATAAATTTGGGAAAGGCCTAGCTCGTGAATTAGATTACTCTATCGAAGTTGAGAATGCATCCAAGTACCTGATATGTATCTTTTAATCTAAAATCTATCATATGGTTGGTGTTTTACCTTTAAAATATACTTTTAGACTTTGCTACGGTGACATGCATGTCACGGTGACATGCACTTTTTGGTCGACCTCATATAGGATCAGGTCGACCTAATCTGTTGTTTCAGTGTAAAAACAATTTCATGGTGCCTACTTTGGAGATTCATATCTTACAATTGGCTAGATGGAAATTGGAGATTAAAGGCTTGTTTTGAAGCTGAAGTGTCCCTCTATACATTAAAGTACTTGGAAGCTCAATAGAAAGTCCAGAAGACAATTTTTGAACCTGACCAAAAGGCTATGCCAAAACTGGGAAACTGCCTGAAAATGGCAAGTCTGGCAACGTGTTTGTCAAGCCTACTTTGGAGCTCAATTTGAGAAGCATGGATGCGAGTCAAGTCCAGGGACCTCTACCACGTTAAATTACGTATTTTTTATACAAATGCAAGGCATTGGATGAAAGATTGAATATCTTTAAGGCTTCAAACAAAAGGCTCGAAGTTGCTACGAAGGTTGTTTTTCTGGCAGCTTGCTTGTGCTCGAAGTCTACCAGAAAACAGCCTTCGTAGCAACTTCGACCCTTTTGTTTGAAGCCTTACAGATATCAAATCTTTCATCCAATGCCTTGAATTTTTATAAAAACATACCTAATTTTAACGTGGTAGAGGCTCCTGGACTCGACTCACATTCATACTTCTCGAATTGAGCTCCAAAATAGGCTTCACAAATACGTTTCCAGACTTAGCCATTTCCAGGCAGTTTCCCAGTATCGAGCTCTCAATCACTTCAATATGTAGAGGGACACTCCAGCTTCAAAACAAGTCATTAGTCTTCAATTTCCATCTAGCTAATTGTATGATATGAATATCCAAACTAGGCACCATGAGCTGTTTTTACACTGAAACAACAGATTAGGTCGACCGAATCCTAAATGAGGTCGACCGGATCCTATATGAGGTCGACCGAATTCTAAATGAGGTCGACTTAATCCTAACTGAGGTCGACCGGAAAGTGCAAGTCACCGTGACATGCATGTCACCGTAGACACACCCTATACTTTTTATAATACATTTCATGAAAATACTATCCATTTAGTGAACTAAAAACGTAAAAGCGTAAAGCGTTTTGGTGAACTAGAAGCGTAAAAGCGTAAGCTTTTAAGCTTTAAAACGCAATTTAGTCCGATTTTATGCACTTAAGATTTTACATGGAAACAAAAGCGTTTTAGTGACCTAGATGCGTAAAACCGTAAGATTTTAAGTTTTAAAACGCGATTTTGACTGCATTGGGTGCTAGTATAAATGTTATGCCATATAAACTGTTTCAAAAACTAGGCCTAGGTGAACCCCGTGCTACTAGAATGAGCCTTCAATTAGCAGACAGATCTGTAGTGCATCCTAGGGGCATAGTGGAAGACCTTCTGGTTAAGGTTGGCACGTTCAATTATCCTGTTGATTTTGTGATTTTGACATAAATGAGGATGTGAATGTGCCATTGATACTGGGAAGGCCTTTCCTGGCCACCACCAAGGCCCTCATTGATGTGCATGATGGGACCTTAGTTTTGAGGGATGGCGAGGAGCGAATAACGTTTACAGTTGCTAACACTATACGTGCTTCGTTACCTCTCATGCTGTATCTCACCAGGAGCACGAGTCTGTCGTGTATCCTTCTGTGCTGCCTATTTTGCAGGACCCGCCTCCCACACCTTCGCCGCCACTCCTGACCACTCCATCACCAAAAATACATATCAAGGAGGAGTGGCGGCCGAAACTGCAGGCAGCTAAGCCTGCTCGAAAGAAATCCTGAGACCACTACGAGCTGTTCCCGCCCCCACCTTGGCCATCCGAGTATTCACTCGCTTGCATCCTACCGGATGGCCAAGTCGAGCTGGCGAATGCTGGTGGCCACATTCGTCGCGTGCATGGCCACCATTTGAAGCTGTACCTCAAGAGCGATGTGGATCCGCTCTTTAAGGCACCTGATCCTACACTTCCCTGAGCATCCATACTGGCGTCCAGCTAAAAGACGGTAAAGAAGCGCTTGTGGGGAGGCAACCCTACCGAGGTTTGCATTTTCATACTCTTTTTCCTTTGATTTTTGGTGTTTTTGAGTCTTGAGACGTTGATCCAAAGTCATGTGTCGCTTTTTGAGTGAAATCAGGTTGAATTCGGGGCTCCAGCACTGTGCACGGCCAGGCCACTAACTTGCACGGCCGTGCGAAAATTTATCCCTGGCCGTGCACGCTCTCGGTAAAAATCGCACGGCCAAAAGTGCATGTGTGCACGGCCGTGTGATTCAGCCTGGCCTGGCCGTGTGGCCGACACGGGCACAAAATTGTCACGCACGGCCGTGCGAAAATTTACCCCTGGCCGTGCGAGCTCTCGGCAAAATCCGCACGGCCAAATGTGCACACTGCACGGCCGTGCGGAATTCCTAGGCCAGGCCGTGTCGGCCAGCACGGGCAAAAGCACCACCTGCACGGCCGTGCGAGCCTGCCCGTGCGGCCGAGGCACGGCCTTTATATTCGGCCTGCACGGCCAATCTGGCCAGAATCTCCAAAAACCTCGCCGGAATCCTCTGTCGCCGGAAAACCGCGACAAAACCACCCTTTTTCGATTTTTTCGGCCACTTTGGGTCATTTTTTCACCAAATCAACATCAAACTCACCCTTTCTTCACCCAAACGGCCTATCCCTCGATTTTGAGCGAGTTTGGACGACGTTTTTGTCGCCGGAGGCGATTTTCGGCGAGACTCCGGCCGGCCAGTTTTTCGGCGTTTCGTCGCTTCCATTGCCTTCCCCTCATCATCCCCTACACCTCTACTTGAGTCTCCAGGTTTGATTTTGCCCTTAACTGTGTTAATTGTGGAGAATTGAGTGTGTAGGGTGGATGTTAGAGAACCTTATTGAATCATGGGATTTTTGTGAAATTGATTGAGGGGAATGCATGGAATGTGTTTGAATTGTGTTGGGAAAAGTCCCCCTTGCTTGTTTGAGCCATTGTGTGAAAGAATTGTGCCAATTTCATGCCTAGCTTAATGGTGCAGACAAGGTGTTCGATGAAATGCCTGTCTTTCATGCCATGTTGTGGCCACCGGTTGGGGCCCTTAATGACGTAGTTTGAGGGTGTATTTGCTATGGATGTAAACCTTGAGTTGCCTATTTTCTCGTGAATGTGCACCCCCACTCAGATTATGCTTGATTTATCGAGTTGTTGACCCTCGAACTATGGATGAAACTATGGTTCGGCTGTTTTTCTGTTCTTAAGTGTGGGGGTGTGATTGACGTTTTCTTTGGCTCTTTTGGTTCCACTTTGGGGTATTCTTTTGCAGGGCAATGTCGAAACCTGACCTCAAGCACCCGTTCATCCGAGATCTACGGAGGGGCCCCACCGAGGTTGGCTTCAAGGAGGTCCTAGCGACCCCGTTTGGGCAACACCATTGCTGGTCCAAACGGGAGTGGCGGAAATTGCACTGCTACGAGCAACTCTCCGCTTCCCTCGAAAACCGCACCTGGCGCCGTCTTCTCACCGTCTGCGAGAAGGTCTACTACGAGCCCGTCCTGGAGTTCTACACGACTTTCAGGCACACACAGACGACCAATTGGAAAGACGGTACAGCCATCAGATTCAGGCTAGGCGGTGCCCCCCGGTCGATGAGCTACCATGAGCTGGCCGAGGCTCTCGACCTCGACCTGGATGACGATGTGGACTACATCACCGAGGTCAACGATCCACCGGAGGTGGATTTCATGCGGCTGTACACCCGCCTAGCTAAGCCAGGCCAGAGGAAACCCTTCGCGGCTAGGAGGACGAAGGCCACTACACTGCTGCTCGACAACCGCCTTCTCCACCACCTGCTGACGAAGTCTTACACCCCTGCGTCCGACAGTGCCAGCGCCATCGCCAAGAGGGCCCTGTACTTCATCGCTTCGATGCGCCAGTTCGATCACCCTCTCCACTTGGGATCGGTGGTGGCCAGGACCTTTGAGAAGACGGCCAAGGACCTGAAGAGCCTCCACTGCGCCCCTCTCATCACCCGCATTGCCACCTACTTCGGGCTGTCGCTGCAGGGGTGCACACAGCAGGGAGACATCGTCGTCTTTGGCAGGACGACGATCAGTCACATGCACCTGTTGCGAGAGAACCGCGGCGTTCTATGGGTCGAGGGATTTCCGGAACCTCCGCTCCCCGCGGAGCCAGAGCCAGAGGTCCAGCCAGAGGGCCAGGAGGAGGAGGCAGGTGAGGATATTCACCCAGAGGATGTGGATGCTGCTGGTGATGACCCACCACAGACTGACTTCCATTACGGGGGTAGCAGCTCCGCTTTCCCGGGCCAGGATTACTTCTCCTATCAGTTCGAGCAGCTGCGGATCCAGAGTCAGCAGATCCTCGACCAGCAGATGCAGTTCCAGCAGCAGTATGCGGAACACCAGGCCCAGTACCAGCGCAGGATGGATGCTTATGATGAGCGTCTGGACATGCTCCAGACGCAGCAGGGAGTGACTCTCGCCCACATCGAGCGAGAGAAGCGCCGTTCACGGCGCATGCAGGAGGTTCAGCAGTACATGCTCCAGCTGCTCCCGGGCGAGCAGCCTGTCTGGAGGACTCCCTGGGAGGACTCTCCACTCCCCCATGCCCCAGCTGATGGTGATGATGGTACTGATGGAGCTGCTGGTGATGACGCCTTCATGGCTGACATCGACATTGACTTGGATGATCTTGGCGACGAGTAGGCTGTACTCGTGGCCCGTCTCAGTGTGTTTTATTTTTTGTTTTAGACTTTTGGGTGTTTGCTCCATGTGTGAGGAGCTTGAACTTAGTATCGTTTGTTGTTTTTCTTTTTCTTTTGTGGGTTGTTTCTGATGTAGCCGTCTGGGCTAACACTTATCCCTAACGCACAGTGTGCTAGTGTGTTTTTGGTGTTCGATTCGTGCAGAACTGTCCCTTCTCCAGTTTGTTTCTCGCTGACTGGTCCACTTCCAATCCCCCAGCAGTGTTTCAATCCGGTAACATCGTTCCCCTTATCTCTCCCTCTACTCCATTGAGGGCAATGTATTGCTTAAGTGTGGGAGGGTGCTTTGTATCGGTTGGAATATATATCTGGGTGCTTGGAGCCTAGTCCGCTGTCCGAATCTTATGATTTGAGGGCTCCAAGTACTGCTGTTTGATCATATTGGCACTGTGTTTTGATGGATGAATTGATTGGTTTTCGTCTTAATGCATGACAACTTGTTTGCGACTAGGACAACCTATGATGAGGACTGAGATGTGCAGTAGAACGATGTAGGGGTTCAGTTTTTCAACTGTTTGCTTGCCAACTGTGACTTGATCTGATCACTTGTTCTTGACAGTCGTTTATGCATCTAGTTCAGGGTATCAGAATGTGAGATAGAGCATATAGGTAGCCATGTGAGATTTGAGCCTGTTCGTTTCTTTCTTGTGCGATAGATCCCTCTTCCATGATGTGTAGCATTCACGTTGTCACTAGCTAAGATGATGGGGGCATAGGATTAGCCCACGCCCAAAACTGACTGTCCTGATGTGTCATATCCCCTAGTCAGCCCCTTTGAGCCGTGTGTTATCCTTTCTTTTGGTCTATAACGGAAAAAATCACCCTTGTTGCATCTTTTAGAAGGTTCCACAGAGTGGTTTTTTTTCATATTCTCTGCTGTTTCTGCTATAATTTATGTGAGTGTTGGAGGTAGTGCTTAAAAGTTGGGCAGGTGTTTGAAAAATGTGCAGAAGTGGTGGCTCTCTTGAGAAATGAAAAGAAAAATGAAAGTGAAACAAAGAAAACTTGAAAGCAAAAGAGAGCCACTACCAAAAATCTGAATGACGCCCATTAAGTAGCGTTTCTTAGCAGTCTGGCTTGGAAATGCTGATGTTTATACCTCCTTCGCTCTTGTGCTCTTGAGATATTGAGTAATGCAGAATAGCAGAAAGAAAATACCGGTTTGTTTGACTGTGATTGTGTGTTTGGAAATGTGGAACCTTGTGCTATGAATACTTCCACCACTTAAAAGGCCTTTTCCCCATGTCCAAGAACCTAGCCAGTCATTTGAACCTGTGTCTAAGACCTCCTGATTAGTTAGTGGTGACACCCCATATGTGAACTCTAGCATTTAGAGGCTGCCATCATGGTAAAGAGATGATAGGGATTGAGAGATATAGCATGCGCATCTTTCGCATCAAATTGTCCTGACCCCACTGGTCGAGAGTGAGTGATTCATTTTCATTTTCTATATGCTCTTGTACCCCGGTGAGGACCTAGATTGCTCGGTCTCTATTCTGATGTCTTGATTTGGATGCATGAGTTGACTGTTTTGAGTGAGTGGTTGAGTCAAGTCTAGGTTGGCTGGTGAACAGAGGGGAGACTCTTCCTTTACTCGATTTTGCTGCACTCGAATGTCCTTTGTGGTGGTTGTCCAGGTTGCTATTGAGGTTGTTCATGTGTGGATGTTTGAAAACTAGTACGATTCACGTGTTCTGTGCTTTTATGACTTGTCCCCAATGTTGGTTGATTGAAATATGTAAGCTCACCTGGTGTCTGACTTGGTTTGCTTGGGGATAAGCAAACGGTTAAGTGTGGGGGAGTTTGATAGACCGTTATTTACACATGTTTTTACCCCCGTTCTTACACCGTTTGAAGTGTTGATTCTCGTGTTTTAGGTTGATTTCATGCTAGGTTGTGCTTGTTTGTGACATTTCAGGTCCTAGTACGTGAATGAAGGCTTGGGAGCGAGTCTGGGGTCGATTGGACGAAGATCGGACGAATGGCGAGGTTTCAAGGAAGCTGCACGGGCAGACCATGGCATCGCACGGCCGTGCGAAGTACAATCCAGGCCGTGCATGATTATGCGAGAGCACGCACGGGCAACCCATGAAAATCACACGGCCGTGCAAAGTGCAACCCTGGCCGTGTGGTTTTTGCCGAGGCCGAGCACGGGCTGGATGGAAACCCTACACGGCCGTGCACCCTGGCCGTGTGACAAGCCTGAGGATCGAACTTAATGAAACGTTGCGTTTTGAGCCGCACGGCCAAGTGGGTGAGTCGCACAGCCGTGCACCCTGGCCGTGCGAGTCGGGAAATCCTTGTTTTAGAGCCTATTCCGAGCCAAAAGGGGGAGAATCGAGTTTTCAGAGAAAAAACAGAGCCCTAGTGAGAGAAAGTGCGAAGAATCGAGCTTGGAGATCGTCATAGGAGTGGAAATCATCATCCCGGAGCAGATTTTCCTCATCGTTATGAGTATGACTACTCCGATTACTGTTTTCTCTTCTCTCTCTATGGAGTAGAACCCTTCTCTCACTTGGGTATGAAGAACCCTAGTTCCTGGTGTTAGGGATTTGATTGTAATGACTTGGGATGATATTACTATTTGATTTTAATCGAATGATGCATGTTTATTGAATTGATTTGAGTCTGATCAGGTTTTCTCGATTTCTGCTGCAACCTGAGATAGATAGAATCTGATTAGGTTGTTAGAGTCTCTTCATTCGATAGTAGGAGATTGGCTATACGAGAGTTAGACATTTTACTTCTTTGTACTGGAATTCAATTCCAGTAGTGGAGTTCTGTGCTTATTGCTTCAGCTTTCTATCCCAGTGAAGACTAGTCGTCTGTCGGGTAGCTAGACTGAGAGGGCTTGGTCAGCTTAAGAGATTCCAAGCTACTGTCGGAGCTTCCGAAGTCTAATCAACAGTAAATCAACCCAGGGGAATTACAATTGAACCTAACTAAGGGGCTAGGGGGACTCAATCCCGAGTGACTCTTTCCTGACTTTGAAAACCGAACAATTTACTGCTTTCTTACTGCTTTTGCTTTTAAACAACAATCACTCGAATTAGTTTGTTAGATAATAGAGAATCACGGAGTAAGCAGTAGATCTAGACCCCGGGTTGATAATATAACTAGCCTGTTACTGCATTCCCGGACTGAGATTACACTTGGTCGCAGTTTGGTGTTGTGTTTTGGCGTGTCAACAGCGGTTCCGAGAGTGCATACCAACACGTTCGTGGTTTTTATGGTTAGTATGAATTTGTCTAACTGTTTATGTTCTTCCCTTTCTCATGTCGTTTTACTTATGTGGCTTTTTTGCAGGTCTGAGGGAGCTTGCCGCTGCTAATCGGCCAAAGACGAAGAAGAGGGTGGTGAAGACCGGTGCTGCGCCTTCATCGGGGGTGGTCATGGGAAACACGGTTCCCGCGGCTACTTCGACGGTGGCACCCAGTGTGCCGGTAACGATGACCGCCGTGTCCATCCCTTTGACGCGGGGTGCTGGGAAGAGGCCTCAAGAGCCTAATGTTCCACTTGCGACCGCCAAGCATGCTGAACGTCTCCGGCTAAGGCAGGGGGCATCGCGGCAAGACCGCTCAGCCTTCTGACCAGCCGCATCCTGTGGAAGTGTCTCCCCTTGCCGCCACCGACACCGAGGCTGCCGAGCTTGCCTTCCATACCGTCAGCGACCGCCTGGTCATACCTTCGGAGTACACTTCTTCCTCGGAAGGGTGCACCGGAGGCTTGCTGGGATTGCCTCTAAGTTTTTCTTCTCGGTGAGTGTTTTCAGGTAACTCGTGGCTGGTTCATTTTGCGAGTTGCGCCTTGTTTCTTGACACTGTTGTCTTTCTTTTTCAGACGCAGATCGGGTTTTCACAGATCATCATGTTGAATGACCGCTTGTCAAAGACCATGGACGAGAACACGGTGGAGATCGCCAAGTTGAAGAAGAGCGTGGCTGAAGGGCGTGCCACGCTGATGGAGGAGGTGCGTCTAGAGTTGGAGCGCGGTTTTGAGGAGAAGCTGGCAAAGCAAAGGGAGGAACTGGTGGCAGAGAAGGAAACCCACCAGGCGGTTATTGAAGAGCGGGATAGGCTTCAGGCAAAACTTCAGCAATCTAAAGAGATTGAGAAGACTCTGCTAGAGGAGCAGGAGTCGCTCAGCTAGGAGGTGGCCGCCCTCAAGCTTGACAAGACCGCATTGCTGGAGAACCGCGAGTCGGACTTAGCTGCAGCTCGAGCCGAGGCTGGTCCAGCTTACGTGGGATCGGCTGAGTTTCAAGCGCTGGATAGGGCGAAGTATCAGAAGATCGTCGGCGACGTCGTGGCCGCAATCTGTCGCTTGTTCCGTCAGTAGCTGCCTGACGTGGTTTGGGATACAAACCTGGTTTGGGACGCAATTGGCGGTTGGACCGATGCCGATGTGAATTCGGAGGCTGATGATGGGGAAGAGGAGGAAGAAGGTGATGTAGAGGATGATGGTGAAGGGAGCGAAAGGTCGCAAAGTGTCTGAGGTCGCTTTCAATTATTCCTTTGCCCCTGTATTTTGTGAAAGGCCATTTAACGGTCTTTTATTTGGGAGATAAACATTTTCAGACTCTTAATCTTTTGAGTTAGAGTTTCGCTAAGTGCTTGTGACTTATTTGCGGGGCGATGAGCGCCTTTTATTGTTGTGCGTCTTGCCCACCGATTATGTGATAGTGGGCTTTATATTATTTTGGACTATGTGTTGTGCGTCCGAAGATCGCATTCTGAGTAGGGATGTCAATTTGGTTTGGTTTGGTTTGGTTAACCAAACCATTAAATATGAAAAACCAAAAACCAAAAACCAAATCCCAAAAACCAAAACCAAAACCATTAAGGGCCTTAATGGTTTTGGTTAACCAAAAAACCAACAAGTACTCAAACACTCATATTTATTAATATTTCCCTCCTTTTTATTGAATAAACGTCATAATAATGGTAAATGGCCATTACAAATTATTGGTTGGCATGCGTGTCAAAAGAAACAAAACAAAAAAAAAATTTTGATAAATAATTTTATTATTATTGGTTTCTTAATGGTTTCTATTGGTTTTTCGGTTTTAACCAAACCAAAACCATTAAGTTGCTTATTGGTTTAAAACTAAAAAACTGAAACCATTAGCTTTCCAATTGGTTTGGTTTCGGTTAAAACCAAAAAACCAAAACCAAATGGACAGCCCTAATTCTGAGTGAGTGCCCCTTGTTGATGTTGGACTTTGTTGTCATGTCGTAAGGCAGTTTTCGCGCATTTGTGAGGTGCTGTTTGTGTGCCCCATTGATTTTGTTAAAGACGCGCGGTGACCCAAAATTTTGGCCGAAAATATGAGTGTATTACTAGAGGAAAAGTGGTGGCATTGCAGCGACCAATACACTTCTACAAATGGCGGGTATGCTACCCTGGCCATTAAAATAACTTTGCTTAAACCTAACGTACTCTAGACCGCGTCAAAGTAGTACTTTCTGAGGTGCATGTCGTTTCATGTCTTGGAGACTGGGGTTCCCTCTATGATTGCGAGGCGAAAGGTGTTGTGACCTATTTTTTCGTCGATGAGGAAGGGGCCTTCCCAATTTGCCGCGAGCTTGCCATGCTCCTCTTTCTTCTGAAAATTACGCTTGAGGACCATGTCTCCCTCTTCGAGGATCCACGACCTCACTCTCTTGTTGTAGGAAGAGGCCACCTTCGCTTTCTCGCTTATGATGCGTTCGAGAGCCGCATCACGTCTTATCTCTATTATGTCCAATTGTTCCAGCAGCTTCTTGTGATTGGCTTCCGGATCATATGCTTGGACACGAAGGGATGGTAAGTTCAGTTCTTCTGGGGCGACCGCCTCGGAACCGTATGTCAGAGCAAAGGGGGTTTAACCCGTGGCTGTCTTGTGGGTCGTGCGATGCCTCCACAAGATATGCGGGAGTTCTGTAGTCCATGCCCTTTTCGCGTCCCGAAGGAGCTTTTTCAACCCCTGGAGGATAAGCTTGTTGGACGCTTCGGCTTGGCCGTTGGTCTGGGGGTACGCCACTGATGCCATGGTGCATGTGATGCGGTTTCTTGGACAAAAATTTTCGAATGGCCGGCAGTCAAACTGCGTGCCATGGTTAGTGACGATCGACTGTGGAATGCCAAGGCGAATCATGATATTGTTGAACACAAACTTTTGAACCCTCGAGCTCGTGATTGTCTCTAGTTGCTCTGCCTCAATCCACTTGGTGAAATAGTCGACAGCGACCACTAGATACTTCTTTCCGAGCGGAGCGGTGGGGAAAGGTCCCAACAGATCGAGCCCCCACCTAGCGAACGACCATGGGCCAACCACCCCTTGGAGCTCAGTGCTGGGGAGATGGTGCTTGGAGGCATGCACTTGGCAGGCGTGACATTTCCGGATGATGTCTGATGCATCTCTCTTTATTGTTGGCCAATAGTAGCCCTGTAGGAGGATTGTTCTTTCGAGCGATCTCGGGCCGGCGTGCGTTGTGCACGTCCCTTCATGTATCGCTCTTAGGGTCCACTTTGCTTCCTCTAGACCGAGGCACTTTAGGTACGTTCCCGAGAACGAACTTTTGCATAGGTGGCTGTCCACTATGGTGTACCTGGCTGCTTTTAGCTTGAGCGCCTTTCGTTCTGTTGGATCTTGGGGAGCTACGTCGTGCTCCAAATACTGGAACAGAGGGGTCCTCCAATCTAAGGCGTCGCCGATATTCATGAATTCTTCAGCGGGGTCGTTCTCCTTTGTGACGGTAACATGTCGGTCCCCTTCGAAGTCCAGGGCGGTTGCCAGCTTTGACAGCGCATCGGCCTGTTGATTGTCATCACGTCGAACATGCTCAAGCTTCCAAGACTTCAGTTGCGCGAGGGCGCTTCTGGCTTTGATAGGGCAAAAGCATATATGCCAATTTCCTATCTTGTAGTAAAACCGGAAATCCGGGTATCGTCTCTCAGGGACTGGTACAACCTTATAATTTATTAATTATATGGAGCAAACTATCGGTGAAAAATGGTTTGGTTGATGAGATTATTAACTAATAGCAAAATAACTAAACTAAACAAGCAAATTAAAATGGTTGGGAGAAATTCAATGGAAGAAAGCTCTGGGAGAAACACCGGGATCCGCTACCTATCCTATCCAAATTAATTCACATATTCCAATCAATTTAATCCATCTCTCTACAGCCAGGATATCACTACTGTGCTAGCTATCCCTGTCGGGAATCACTACGTACTAAACAATTAAATCAAATCCTACTGTCATAGCTCAATGACTAAATTATATAGCCTGAAGATCGATATCCTATTTAAGACCGCATAGCACCTTATTTAATCCATTGTCGCTTCGATAAGTTACTATGTCACATGAAATAGGTTTAGTTATTAGGGTTTCACAATCACTAATAACCTAATTAACTACAAATCATTGTATCGGTGGCCAGTCAACACAAAGCATTAAGTAATTTCATGTAATAGAGATTGGAAGAAAAGAAATACGAACTAATCCATCAAATCCAGACATAGCTACATCATATGGTGTTTCCCCCAAAAATTGGGGTTTAGTTCATGCTAAAAATAAAGCACTCAATCATGTTTATAATCATCATCGAATCGAAGCAAAAGGGAAAAAAATACTGATATTTCTTCCTGCTGCTCCACTCGTTCTGCGCCCTCTGCATTTCTTTTCCCGCTGCCTATTAATTCCATCCTCCAAGAGATATTAGATCCCTCGATAATTCCCAGCCTCCTCCACTAATAAACTCTGGCCCAAAAATCCTTGCGTACCATATAATTCTTCTCCTTCAGAATCTTGATTTCCGTCCCAATAAGAATAGCCACCAAAAACCCCCTGCCAAGCATTCGTTACAAGAGATCCCCCCTTTCAGTAAAAGTCTCTGTAGTCTGTACACAAATAATAGCCGCTAGCTCCTTT
The DNA here is from genome assembly GCA_946122785.1 of Linum tenue. NCBI lineage: Eukaryota > Viridiplantae > Streptophyta > Magnoliopsida > Malpighiales > Linaceae > Linum > Linum tenue. Next base: position 14,503,350 of record CAMGYJ010000007.1, on the reverse strand, counting down.
TTGCAAAGTCCCCGGCCCAATTTATTCACTCGGCCCAAGCTTCCGTGTCCAGCAATTGGGCTTGAGCCCAATGCATTGTTCCTTCCATCAACTGCTTCGGAAGTCCACATGTGCTTTCATTTTCTCTCTTTTTATTTCACCTAAACATCAAAACACTTGTACATGATGGTAATGGCATTTCAACCATTCCCGTGTTAATTTTCCCGATAATAGCACTAATCGACTTAAACATATCATTGGATAGTCACATAAAGTTCAAGAATCCGATATATTAAAGCCGATTATCACAACCCCACACTCATTGTTGCTTGTCCCTAAGCAACGACTCAAACAACACAAACACATAACCAACCATAACAATGACACACCACAGACTCACTAATCAAACACTCAAACAAAACAAAAATTTTCTTGTACTCTTGTTGTAATCAGTAGTTTCTTTCTCAAAGGACAAGTTGTGCTTTAATGATCATACCTTTCACCCCACACTCAAGGTCTTTGCAACCATTTAACATTGACTGACTCCAATCCACACAAAACTCAAATAGCAACACTCAATTCTGATCGTCGGTAGTGGGTGATTAACAACTTATGGTGCAACAATTATTAGGAGAATCTAACCACATCAGTGAGGTGTATATCTCGTGAGGAAAATCTGGCTTACTCACACCAATCATAAGAAATTAACAAAGCACAAGAGTCTCAAAAACTAATGGGGGAAGCCTTTCGCAAACATGATTTTAACTTTAAGCACATCACTACCTTTTATGACAAGGAGAGTCTTTCTCTCTCTCTGATTTTTCTTGCCGAGTGGTCGTATTTAGTACAAGTGGGATTTGTTTCTTACTCCCGGTGACCGAGCAAGAGCAATTTCTGCTTCTTAGCACTCTCTTAAGGGCTTCTTTCAACTCCTTTTCCTCGGTCCGTGTGGAGGATCATTGCACATCCTCAAATGGCACTTCACTCAACTGGGGATCGTACTTGATAAGCAACATCGTACGGTTGCGAACCGATTCTCAATTGAATCTTTCCTAATCCCCATGTGCAATGAGTGATTGCCTCACACGATTTTGGCATTTTTACCCACACTTAAGTTGTTATGGCAACTTTCTTATATTTTACTTGTCAGGTAGTGTTTTCTTTTATAAAGATACAGTTCACCCCATCTAAAACATTCAAAACAGAGAGACTCGTTGCCAAATCAAAAGCTCACAATTGATGCAAGTAAGCACGGTATCCAAACATGTCGAATGATCAATGTTCTCCACCTAACTGCTTCACCAAAAGTCATTACACTATCCTCACAAAAGAGAATGTTGCTAAAAGAGTTTGCTCATTCAAGGCATATCAAGTCAATCAAAATATCAAGCTCATTGTGAAGAACTTTGCAATTCAACACTAGTGGGGTGATTTTGATGATTTCATTCAAGCACAAACTCATTTCACACGCATCACGGTCATTTACATCATGTTACCACAAGAGTACAAGGTTTTGTTTTTAATTTTTCTCATTTTTAGGTGTTTTTTTAACAATTAGCTTTGCACAGGCAGACTACACCAACACAGGCAAACTGCATGCAGTTTGGCTGTGCATAGCCAAATGACAGATTTTTTTATGTTTTTATTTTTATTTTGGAAACACGCAATAGGGACAAACAAACACTAAGACTCACCACCCCACACTCAGGATGGAACATTGTCCCTAATGTTCAACTCCTAATCTAAACATGCACGGGTTTGACACAACAAAAAAAAAAATAAAGAAAAGAAAACTTACCTTGGGTTGCCTCCCAAGAAGCGCATGTTTAACGTCCTCAGCCTGACGTTCATGGAGCTTTCAACCAATGGGTATGGAAAGGTATCCAGAATACCCTCCCGAGCAATGATAGAACGCATAACCTCCATCCAACATATGAGTCACCTCTGCAGGGCTAGGTGTGCGAAAATTTGGTATGACCTTCTTAGTTGGCATGTTGGTTCCTTTAGTGAGGCGTGGGTGGTACTGCAGCGCCTCAAGCAAGTACTCTTCCTATTTCGATGTCAGTGAAGAAGGAATAATAACAGGAAGATTGAAATCCTTACCCAAATATCTATACTTGAGGTGATCTGGCAAGGATTTATGTCCTTGCTTTGATTTCAGACTTTGAGCTGCTAGGACATGTGATACTTCAGCTGATCCACTATCACAGGAAGAGGAATTTTTCCTTTCTCGAGCTCCATTTTCAAGGTCATCAAATGCATCGTGATTATGATCAACTTGAAAGACATTAAAAATTTCCTCCTCCTTACCTACTCGGAATGTCAGTTTGCCTCTCCCAACATCGATGAGTGCATCTCCAGTTGCTAGAAAAGGTCTCCCAAGAATGAGAGGCACTCCCCGATCTTCTTCCATCTCCAGAATCACAAAATCTTTTGGGAGAATAAACTTCCCCACCTTCACCAATACATTCTCCACCACTCCTTTTGGAATTTTCACTGATCGATCAGCCAATTGGAGAGTGATCCGAGTAGGCTTAAGAACATCACCCAATCCCAATTTCTTGTAGACTGAGTATGGCAACAAATTAATTCCTGCTCCAAGATCACAAAGTGATTTATCGAAATCTGTACCTCCAATGACACATGGAATGGTGAAGCTGCCCGGATCATCCCTCTTTTCTGGTAATTTATTCTGAATCACAGCACTACATTCAGAAGTAAGGGTTACCTTCTATAGATCAGGCCATTTACGCTTCTTTGTCAGCAACTCCCTTAAGAATTTAGCATATGTAGGCATCTGTTCAAGTGCCTCCGCCAACGGTATGTTGATATGAAGTTGCTTGAAGAGATTCACAAATTTTTTGAAGTTTGGGTCTTCCATGAGCTTCATTAACCTTTGAGGGAATGGTGCGGGAGGTTCATAAGGCTTTACCTCTTCATTCTTGAGTTTTTCCACCTTTGGAGGTGCACAGGCAGAATGCTCATGCACAGGCAGATTGCATGCAGTTTGCCTGTGCAAGTCAAATTTTTCAGCTTTTGCACTTTCTTCCTCTGCAACTGCTTTGCCCTCTTTTTCTACTGGATTTTTCTTGCTCTTTGGATCCTCCAACTCCTTCCCACTCCTCAATGTGACAGCTACAACCATGGCGTCCTTCGGATTCCTCTCAGTATTTGCTGGTAAAGTCCCAGGAATCCTACCTTGAATATCTGCCAAAGTTTGAGCCATCTGGCCTATTTGCCTCTCCATAGCTAGCATAGATGATTGCATATTATTGTTGATGACTAGCTGTTGAGTGACAAATTGATCAAGACCCTTGAAATTATTGTCTGTTTTCTGCATATGAGCCAAAATCAACTCCTCCAGCTGGGGCTTCTTCTCTGGTTGAGGCTGCTGCTGCTGAAAACCGCGAGGTGGGATGTTTCGAACACCAGCTGGATTATTGTTTGACCATGACATATTGGGGTGATGTCTCCATTGAGGGTTGTATGTATTTGAATACATACCAGCCTGGCCTTGACTTCGCGGATTATTGATATATTGGACATCTTCCAACTGAGCAGCTCCCAGTGGACACATATCCCTATGATGAGAACCCTCGCAAAGTTCACATAAAACAACCTCCTCTTGTCTACCCAGAGCAATCTTGGCCAGCCTTCGTTCGAGTGCATCGAACTTAGAATCCAGCTTGGCATCTATCTTGGTTTCTAGACTCGCAACTCTATTTATCTCATGCAAGCCTCCTCTTCTTCGAATACTGGTCTCACTACCCCATTCGGTGGCTTCTGAACAGATCTCCCAGTTCATATGCTGCTGGTGCCTCCATCCTTGTGAAACCATTTCGAGAAGCATTATTTAGGGCATCCGGAAACTCCCTTCTGATTCCATTGAAGAAAATAATGATCACGTTCCAATCTTAAAGACCATGGCTTGGGCATCTCATAAATAGCCCCTTATAGCGCTCCCATGCCTCAGTCAGACTCTCATCATCAGCCTGCTTAAAAGTAACAATCTCTTCTTGCCTCTTCATTGCCAAGGCAGGTGGAAAGTATTTATCCAGAAAGACCTTTTCAAGCCGATCCCATGTCGTGATGGAACGTGGTGTTATGTTCTGAAACTAGTGTGATGCATTCCCTATCAGAGAGAATGAGAACATCCGAAGATGAATTGCATCATCGGACACAGTTGGGCTCTTCATCGTATCAAAAATGCTCGCGAACCGGCGGAGATGTTCATGAGGATCCTCAGTGCTAGCCCCTGAGAAAGTGTACCCATTGGTGATCATATTGATGAATGCTGGGGTAATTTCCATAGTTGCATCCCCAGCCGGAATGACAACACATGAGGCTCGGGCTCCAGTCCTTCGATTCAAACGAGCCCTGATTGATCGATCCTCGTCTGCCATGATGTCTGGCTCAATATCACGAGGTGGTGGTGTCGGGACGACAGGTGATGAAGCCTGCCCTCTCCGTTGACGATTCTTGGTTAGGGAAGGCCTATGAGTTGTGGTTGGCTGCTTCCCTAACTTGACTTGCTTCTTGTTCTGGCGGTAGGTCTTCTCGATATCCGGATCTAGTGGCAGTAAATTGCCAGTCGTCCTCCTAGGCATGCACGAGGAGGATAAACCTGAAAATTCTTCTGCACACTAACACCCAGATCAAAATAGTTCACTCACAAAAATAAATAAAAAATAAGGTATGGCAGTCCCCGGCAACGGCGCCAAAAACTTAATAGGGCAAAAGCATATATGCCAATTTCCTATCTTGTAGTAAAACCGGAAATCCGGGTATCGTCTCTCAGAGACTGGTACAACCTTATAATTTATTAATTATGTGGAGCAAACTATCGGTGAAAAATGGTTTGGTTGATGAGATTATTAACTAATAGCAAAATAACTAAACTAAACAAGCAAATTAAAATTGTTGGGAGAAATTCAATGGAAGAAAGCTCTGGGAGAAACACCGGGATCCGCTACCTATCCAAATTAATTTACATATTCCAATCAATTTAATCCATATCTCTACAGCCAGTATATCACTACTGTGCTAGCTATCCCTGTCGGGAATTACTACGTACTAAACAATTAAATCAAATCCTACTTTCGTAGCTCAATGACTAAATTATATAGCCTGAAGATCGATATCCTATTTAAGACCGCATAGCACCTTATTTAATCCACTGTCGCTTCGATAAGTTACTATGTCACATGAAATAGGTTCAGTTATTAGGGTTTCACTATCACTAATAACCTAATTAACTACAAATCATTGTATTGGTGGCCAGTCAACACAAAGCATTAAGTAATTTCATGTAATAGAGATTGGAAGAAAAGAAATACGAATTAATCCATCAAATCCAGACATAGCTACATCCTATGGTGTTTCCCCCAGAAATTGGGGTTTAGTTCAGGCTAAAAATAAAGCACTCAATCATGTTTATAATCATCATCGAATCGAAGCAAAAGGAAAAAAATACTGATATTTCTTCCCACTGCTCCACTCGTTCTGCTCCGCAACTCGCGATTGCCCCAAAGCGCCAATGATTTCCGTCCCAAATTCGTTTCTCCGCTGCGCCCTCTGCATTTCTTTTCCCGCTGCCTATTAATTCCATCCTCCAAGAGATATTAGATCCCTCGATAATTCCCAGCCGCCTCCACTAATAAACTCTGGCCCAAAAATCCTTGCGTCCCATATAATTCTTCTCCTTCAGAATCTTGATTTCCGTCCCAATAATAATAGCCACCAAAAACCCCCTGCCAAGCATTCGTTCCAAGAGATCCCCCCCTTCAATAAAAGTCTTTGTAGTCTGTACACAAATAATAGCTGTTAGCTCCCTTTTTCCAAAGTCCCCAGCCCAATTCATTCACTCAGCCCAAGCTTCCGTGTCCAGCAATTGGGCTTGAGCCCAATGCATTGTTCCTTCCATCAACTGCTGCGGAAGTCCACATGTGCTGTCATTTTCTCTCTTTTTATTTCACCTAAACATCAAAACACTTGCACATGATGGTAATGGCTTTTCAACCATTCCCGTGTTAATTTTCCCGATAATAGCACTAATCGACTTAAACATATCATAGGATAGTCACATAAAGTTCAAGAATCCGATATATTAAAGCCGATTATCAAGGGCGCTTCTGGCTTTGCTAGCGAGCATGGCCAATTTTTCATCCTTGATTTGAATGTCTCGTGCACTTGTTTCACCACCAAGAGCGAGTCGGAGAAGATGTGCACATCCGACGCACCCATGTTGGTTAGCAGTCTGAGCCCATTGATAAGGGCTTCATATTCCACGACATTGTTGGTCTTGATATCCCTGAACCTCAGCAAGATTTCATGGACGACTCCGTCGGAGGATTCTATCACTATCCCTGCCCCTGAGGCGGCCTTTCCCGCTGCTCCGTCGATAAATAGGCGCCAGACGTGATGGCGCTCCTCCGAGGGGGTTGCCGCTAGGGAGAATCCCTCGGCAATGAAATCTGCTAGGACCTGGCCCTTGATGGCGGGCCTTGGGGTGTACTCAATGTCGTACTCGCTGAGCTCAATTGCCCACTTAGTTAGCCTCCCGGAGGCGTCCATTCCTCACATTACACTCTTTAGTGGGAATTTGGATAGCACAGTGACTGGGTGCCCCTGGAAATACGGTCTTAACTTCCTAGCCGCGGAAGCCACTTCCAGGACCGCCTTCTCAATTGGCATGTACCTTGTTACGGCGGGGAGAAGTGCCTTGCTCATGTAGTAGACGGGTCTGTCTGTGCCGTCTTGCTCCCTTCTCACCAGGGATGAGCTCACGGCCTGTTCAGAAACAGCTAGGTAGAGGTAGAGACGCTCAAGACAGGTGGGGAACTGAGTTGGCTGGTAAGCAATGCGAATTCTTTATCGCATTCAGCGCCCCATTGGAGCCTGGATGCCAATTTCTTTAGCATATGGAAGAAAGGAGATCACTTGTCGGCAGATCGCGGGATGAACCTTCCGAGTGCGACCATTTTGCCGTTGAATGCTTGGATCTCTTTGATTGTTTTTGGCGGCTTCAGGTTGAGGACGTCCTCGATTTGCTTGGGGTTTGCTTCAATTCCTCTTTTGGTGATCATAAATCCTAGGAACTTTCCCGCTTCCGCTCCGAAGACGCATTTTAGGGGGTTGAGCCTCAGGTTCCTCCTTCGCAAGGTCTCGTAGGTTTCTTGTAGGTCGGATAGGTGGTCGCTGGCTTTCTTGCTTTTGACTAGGACTTCGTCGACGTAGGATTCCACGTTCCTTCCCATTTGTTCCTTGAAAACCGCATCCACCATCCTTTGATAGGTTGCTCTCGCATTCTTCAACCCGAAGGGCATGACTACGTAGCAGAAGTTTCCCATAGGTTTCATGAATGCAGTCAGCTCTTGGTCGTATTCCGCCATTTTGATATGATGGTAGCCAGAGAACATGTCTAGGAAGCTGAGTTCTTCATGGTTAGCGGTCCCATCAATGAGCTGGTCGATGTGGGGAAGGGATACGTGTCCTTTGGGCATGCCACGTTGAGGCTTGTGAAGTCGATACACATCCTCCAAGCGCCTCCGGATTTGCGTACAAAGACCGGGTTTGAGATCAAGGTGGGATATCGCACTTCCCGTATAAATCCGGCCTTAAGTAGACGCCACACTTCCTCTTCTAGGACCATTTGCTTCTCTAGAGACAAGTGTCCTTCGTTGTTTAATGGGTCGCGCCTTGGGCTTGACGGAGAGCCGGTGTTTAGAAACTTTACGGGGGACGCCAGGCATATCCTCCGGCCCTCAGGCGAAGAGGTCTTGAAACTCTCTGAGGAGCGTAAGTATCTTTTGAGCCTCTTCGGTGGCGAGATGCGCCGAGATGCGCATTGTTCTGTCCGTTCGCTCCTCATCTAAGGCAACTGCTATGTCTCCTTCTACCGCCTCAGGATGGGGTATGTCTCCTCTTGCATCAACTAGGTCTACTTCGAGGTGCTCAACGGTTGCTTGGTAGCATTCCTTGGCTTCATTTATGTTGCCTCGGACATGGCCTGTGTGCCCTCTACTAGTGAATTTCAACATTTGGTGGCATGTGGATGCGACCGCCTCAAAGGACGTGAGGAAGCCGCGTCCCAGGATGGCATTATAGGCCGAGAGGCAGTCTGCTACGTGGAATTCCACTGGCCTAGTCTTCGTGACTCCTCCTTCTCCTATGGTGACATTGAGTGTGATTGTTCTGAGGACACGAACCTTGGTTCTTGAGAACCCTACCAGACTGGTGTTGGAAGGGTTGAGGTCTTGCACGCTCTTCTTCATTCCTTTGAGTGTTGAGTAGAAAAGGATGTCGGCTGAGCTCCCGTTGTCTACGAGGGTGCGGGTGACTTTAAACTTGGCGGTTCTGAAAGAGATGACCAAGGGGTCCTCTGAATTTTCTTCTTTGGCCAGCTCGGTTGGGAGGAATGTGACGTCGGTTGGAACTCTGCGTTGGACTCTTAGGCAATGAGAAATGTGGTCTCCTTCAGACCTTGGGCGTTTCCTGCCCCCCGCGATGGTTATGACTTCCATTCCGTCGTCGTCATTGCGCTGGGTTCTGTAGGCGGGGGACTCCCTCTGAGGAGAGGCGACTTTGTTCCTGGTCGAGGATCGTGACCTATCCTTCCTCGACCTTCTTGTTTTGTCCGCTCTTGGGCTGCGAGATCCTTCCAGCAGTTCTGGGGAGTGGTCCCGGTGAGAACGCCGAGTTTCGAGGCGGCTCCGCAGGTCTCCCGGAGCCAAGTATCTCAGGCAGGCCTTGAACTCCCTACACTCGGTGGTGTTGTGAGTAGTGATTTGGTGTCAGTCGCACAACTTCTTTCCTTCCTGTGGTTCCTGGGTGGAAGGCGATTCCTGCCTCCTCCCACCTCTTTGTCTTTCTCTTCGTCTTTCTCGGTCGGAGGAGAATACTTCTCTTTTTTCGTCGCGCTCCGCGTATCTACTACGGTAGGAATTCCTTTTCGGGGAGCGCCTCCCCCGTCGTGCGTCCGTGCGCTCTGAGGGATCGTTCCTGGGATGTCCCTGTTGGCCACGGTCATCTGTGGCAAGCGCTTCTTCAAGCAAAATTGCTCGCCGCACCAACTGATCCAAGTCTGACCACGATGTCAGCATGGCTTCCTTTTTTATCAAGGTTCTCTTGAGCTCGATGCTGGTCGTGGATATTCTGAGATTTCCGGCGGCTACGACCGAGGAGATGCCTTCCACTTCACAGGCGATCGCGTTCCATCAATCGTAGAACTCCGCGAGCGACTCTTCCTTCCTTTGCCTGCAGTTTATGAGGGCCGAGACGGTAAGCGTGCGACGTCGTTGGGAAGCGAACTTCGTGGAGAAGAGCAAAGCTAATTGCTCGAAACTCTCGATTATCCCTTCTGGAAGGGAAGTATACCATGTTCGGCATTGACCGCTGAAGGTGACGGGGAACGCCCGACACAAATCAGAGTCTGACGTATTGATGAGTTGCATCTTTAACATGAAGGCGCAAAGGTGGTCTGCGGGATCTGAGGTCCCGCTGTAGGTTGGTAGTCCGAGGGAGGAGAAGTTTGGTGGTACCGGAGTTTTGAAGAGTTCCTTCGACAGGGGGTTTTGGAGAACATTCGGACTCTTGTGCTTCCCATAGGTTGAGCGGAGATGCTCTTCGAGGAAGCTGAGTCCATGTCTTCTACGTCCGGTCCCCCGCCTTCTGTCGGAGCAGGGCTGCCTGGGACATGGACGGCTTTCTGTTTCTCCTCACGCGCCCTTCCCCTTGAACCCTCGGGGGGGGGGGGGGGGGGGGGGGGGGGGGGGTCTTTCTTGGCCTTTAGAAGTTGAAGGATTTGAGAGAGGCTGTCTTGCATGCTTGCGATTTGCAAGCCCTGACTTTTGACCACTTCTTCAAGCTCGACTTCATCTTCGCCTCTCAGCGATAGGCCTCGGAGGGTGTTGTTCTCTGTCATCACTTTGAGAGGTGTTTCAAAATCGTCTCCCAAAATGTTTGTGCTTGGATCGTACCAAGCGGTTTTGTGAGTCCCAACGACCTCGAGCGGCTTCAATGGTCGAAGGCGGTCTCCGAATACCTGCAAGAAAGGTCCTCAGGGGGATCCTGGGACCTCCTTCGATGCCTAAGTTAGAGAGAGGATTGAGAGAATAGTAAATAAGAGAGAGAATGGAGTAGTTGGAAGTTACCATAAATGTGCATTGATGGTATTTATACTAGTTGAGCATAGGAGTGAGGACAACTTACGCTCTGTCGGGCGACCTAGGGGCGCCTCTGGCTTCCATTAAATGCATAGTCAGATTCGTACTTTGGACACAGTAATATGACTGTTAAAAAGTGGGAAGGGTTATTTAATTAATGACATGGGTAGTTTGGGTATTACGAAAAATTACGAAATATACAAACCGCACTTACAATCAGTAAAAACCATACAAACATAAAAACAGTACAAACTACGACGACAAAATATACAAACAGATTTACAAACATATGAACTGTACAAACAATACAAACTAGACTGACAAACAATACAAACCATACAAAAAAGAAAAAACAACCGGGTTGACTTTGGAGTCTCCATCCCTATATATAGGGCTTCGTCTCAAAGTCAACCCGGTTGTTTTTTAGACATACAAACATTACGAACATGGTGAAAAAAATGACAAACTAGACCGACAATCCATACAAACTAGAAAAAACACACAGGTTGACTTTGGAGGCTCCATCCCTATATAGAGGAGTTTCATCCAAAAGTCAACCAGGCTGTTTTTTAGACATAAAAAACATTACTAACATGGTTCACAAAAATGATAAACATGGTTCACAAAAATAACAAAGCTTACAAACATTACAAACAAACCCGAGAAACATTACAAAATAACAAAGCGTACAAACATTACAAAATAAAGCGACAAACAGTACAAAGCATAATAGACAAAAATGACAAACAATACAAACCGAGTTGTCTGTAAACATTACAAACCAGACTTACAAATATTACAAAATAGAATGGCAAACATTACAGAACTCCCGCTGTCGTCGAAAAATCTCGTCGGCTCCAAGGAATTATTGTCGACGTCGGAAAATCTCTCTCTCTATATATATATATATAGAGAGAGAGAGAGGAGTTTCAGATAAAAGTCAACCAGATTGTTTTTTAGACATAAAAAACATTACTAACATGGTTGACAAAAATGATAAACATGGTTCATAAAAATAACAAAGGTTACAAACATTACAAACAAATCCGACAAACATTACAAAATAACAAAACGTACAAACATTACAAAATAAAGCGACAAACAGTACAAAGCATAATAGACAAAAATGACAAACAATACAAACCGAGTTGTCTGTAAACATCACAAATCAGACTTACAAATATTACAAAATAGAACGACAAACATTACAAAACTCCCACTGTCGTTGGAAAATCTCGTCGGCGCCGAGGAATTATTGTCGACGTCGGAAAATATCTCTCTCTCTCACTCTCGGGGATAAGATAAAAAGTGGGAAGGAGTTATTGAGCAGGATGGAATTCCCATTCCGTAACTGACAGTGGGATAATGTCGTTGGCCGGCAACGGGGACGAGACGGACACTAGCAACCGGGAAAATGAAGAGACGCGGCGGAGGTGGGGAGGGAAGAGCCGGAGGGAAAAAAAATTTAATAATTAAAAATAAAAAATAATGAAATTACTGTTTTGTCCTTCATTAAATTAGATTAATTATAGCCATTGTATTTTAATAATGAGGATTACTAAGATTCACTTAGTCATGCGACTAAAGAATCTCCCTTAATCACCAGATCTTGTCCCCTTTCTCCCCCTCCCCAATCCCACCACATGATCGACTATATACGCATATCACCATAACCAGTATCTGTTTCTCAAATTTCCCCCAACAAACAAATCAACAATGGGTTGCTGCATCGACAAGTGCAAGCCCAGGAAGCCAAATTTCTCCACTACCGCAGAAGAATTCCGCCATGTCCAGGACAAGCTTGTCGTCTCCCAACAACCTCCCATCGCCAGAACTCCACCAATCTTCCACTATCACCACCATCCATCCAACAAAATCTCCCCCATCTTCCTTCTTCTTCTTCTTCTTCTTCTTCTTCTTCTTCTTCTTCCGTTTCGCTTCCTTCATTCAGCAGCAGCCTCCGTCGCGGAAGCCTCAACTCCACTACCACCACCAACAATAGTTGCAGGAGTGATCTATTTGAATTCCTTCAAGGATTGCGCCAATAAGCTGCCAGAGTCCCCTGTTCCGATTTTGAAACAAGAGAAGAGACAGAGTGTAAAGGGATGCTCAATCGCAATGCCGCAATTATCAAAATAAATTATGAATCATAATAATTATAATTATCAAAATAAATTACTTAGAGGTGGAATAGATAATGAGGTGGGATTTCCATTTTGATAATTAAAATTTTATGTTTTATTTATTTTTTAATTATTATGATAATGAGGTGGAATTTTTAAATTTTTAAATTTCCACGTCACCTATTTAACGGTCAACTACGAGAGTTGACTGCCACCTCAGCAAAAGTTAACGGAGACTAACGGCCAGTGACCAAACTTGGCCTGTGTAACTAATTTGAGTGACTATGGATGGAATAAATTAATATGAGTGGCAAATGTAAACTTTTATAGTAATTCCACTATTCCAGTGACCAAATTTGCAATTTACCCATAATAAAACGTACAACTCCGTTTAAGTTCATTAGTGAAATGACGGAAGTGACCTTTCGCAAATCAATTTGAGGGCTGCATTTTCAAAATGGAGCAAATCCAACCCATGAATATGCTTTATATGTTTTGTAGATGAGATAAGATGCTAATCCTTAAGGGTTAGCACCATACTAACTTAATAGCTTTTAGACTAAAATAATAATCCTAGAGTTAAAATTAATTAGAGGATAGTTCAGCAAATATCCCTCAAACTCTAATATAAATTAAAATAAAAGCTTTTAGACTAAAAACCCTACAGCAACCGCCTCTCATAATTTCTCTCCCACGTTTCTCTTCCACTCTTCCTTCTTTCTCTCTACCTCTTCTTTCTCGCACTCGATTCCAGCAAGGAGAAACGAAGAAGACGGTGGTTGATGGAGAAGATGACAAATCGACGCGGAGGAGAAATGAAGAACACAGCCCTCGCCAGATGATTACAGTCAGCGAAAGAGAAGAAACAAAGAATACGACGCTTGCAGAGGTGATTATAGTCAACAACGAAGGAGAAACAAAGAATAAGATGCTCACGGAGGCAATTATCGTCGACAGCAGAGGAGAATCGAAGAAGATGATGCTTGTAGAGGCACTCGCTCGAGAGGAGAAGTCGAGATTATAGAGGCAAAGGTCGTAGGGGGAGATCTGGATCGCAGAGATCGTGCTCACCCGCGTTGGCGATATGGTCGGAACCATTCGACTTGAATCGTTGGGTCAGCGGCAACGACAAAGCAAAGTGGCTGGTTGGCTAGAAGTGACCAATGAGTACAGATTTAGTAGTGTTTTCTTCTTAGGGTTTGTGTAGTAGATCCGAATATTGGGGTAGGAAAACCAGTGGTGTTTTCTTCTTAGAATTCTTTCTTAGTAGTGTTTTCCCCCCTCAATAATTGTGTGGTAGTGGTTTTCTTTCAACGTAATGTGATTTAGCAATAATATTAGTGGTGATTCTATAGTAGGTATTTTATAATAGTGGTTTCCATTATCCAGTAGTAATTTTACTAAAAGTCGGCAACGACTACTACTTAATAATCGGTAAAACACTACTATAAACCACCAAAATAACTGCTTAAAAATCAGTAAAACACTACTAACTAGATTAAAATAACTACGATACATATAAAACACTACTATAAGACCTCATAATTGCTAGTATGTTTTGATTGTATTTTTCTAGTAGTATTTTTCACATAAAAATCTCTCTAATTGAAGAAAAATATTTTAAATATTTTATTAAATTTAATTTCACAAAATACCAAATCTACGACTCATTAATTTCCACCATTATATTTACTTAAAATTAATGAATGGTGATTAGAATGATTAGTATTGTGCTAACCCCTATGAAGTTAACACTCTAACTCCTCCATAAAGTTGTCCATGGCTCAGACGGATATGTGGCAGTGACATCCGGTCTACGAGTAGTCGAACCTTATGGCGGTTCCTAGGGTCGCCAACAGTGCTGCTCATAGAGTGGCGCGTAAAGCACTGCTTTTGTCTCTCCTAGAGTTACCGTCTTTTGATTTTGTTGGGTGGTTGCATTAGGATTTCGATTATAAGGGGTTACTGGGTAGTTTTGTTTGTATAACTCTTTTCTGATATCACTCAGAAATAAATAAAAGAACTTCTCCCTAAAGTATTATTTCTCATTAAATATTTGTGATTGCTTTTTTACAAAAAAAATCAAGGTATTTGTTGGCCCATTCTCTTTGGACCTCTTTGATTTTGGTAGCTAACGCACATACACTAGAAGCCCGTAGTTTAAGATTTGGGCTCTTGTCAACCAAAATTTGGACAAGAGAAGAGCAAATCCAAGCCCATATTCCGTGGATGTACTCAGTGGGCTAGATACTGATAGTGATAATGGAGACTATCTATGATAATGAATTAACGATGCTACAATTAAGAAATTAATGAGTTAATAGTATTTTATACCCTTATATTATTACAACTTAACAAATATCCTCTTGTACCATTTTTTTCACAAAGATATCATTCATCTATCACAACATAACAAATGTACCCTTCTGTCCACATTTCCGTTAAATAACCGTTATGGTATAAGAAAGGACCAAATTAACCCTATTTTCTTATTTTTTATTCATTTTTCGAAACAAAATAGAAGCAGTTAAATGTTCTTTTAATTTTCCGTTCGAGAATCGAGAAACCCCCACCATTTTTTTTTGTCAAAGATATCCCAAAAGGGAACAGCTAGATACGAATTGGAAACATTTTCAGGCAACCATAATAATACAAATAAGAGAAAGGGACGACGGTCGACAAATAGCCTAACCATCGATAAGAGAGCCTTTTCGCCACACAACGACAACTCTTTATACCTATACGGCATGGGCAATATCTATGACTTCTATCCTATAAATAGGGAAATCATCAAATTAACCATGCTGAAAGTGAAGCAGAGAAGCAAATCGTATCAGTTTTGACGGGAAGTCGGGAACAATCACCAATCAAGCGCCTTCATTGCCCACAAAAGAATAATTTGAACACCCAAAAAGGCAAAAGCCACAGCAACAGGTTTACCTGCAAAACAAATAAATACCAAAGCCAAACCAAGCCCCGCAAGCAAACTGTCAAAATCGGGCTGCTCCATTAGTACGATATTGTCCGCTTTAGGCCAAGCCCGCACGGTTTTACTCTTGGGTGTCCTTCCCAAAAGGCCTCATACTAATTGGGCTAGGTGGACACTTATATACAAGGGTTCCTTCCCTTGTATTTCTGATGTGGTACTAGGATTGCCTCCCCTCAAGAAAAGGACCACGAACTTTGTGTCCTCACCTCATTGATTATCTTGATCCGCCAGACGCCTTGTATCGATGGGCTTCTTGGTACAAGGACTTTACCAGACGCATAACTCTCTTTGCTCTGCTTCCCAAATGCGGAACTCTCTTTGATCCGCCAAAGCCCAAACATGGATCTCTCCTGGATCCACCAAACAGACGTGCATAGCCTTTGACCCCCTAGACAAATGCAGATCTCAAAGTCCGAGGTCCCCGAATGAGGGTCCACCAAACTAATGTCGAACGCCCTGAACCGAACCATGCTCTGATACCACCTATCATAACCGGACTGCTCATTAGTACGATATTGTCCGCTTTGGGCCAAGCCTGCACGGTTTTACTCTTGGGTGTCCTCCCCAAAAGGCCTCGTACTAATTGGGCTAGGTGGATACTAATATACAAGGGTTCCTTCCCTTGTATCTCCGATGTGGTAAGCTGCAACGCTCGCGCTACTCGCTGTTTTCTCCCTCGGCGCTCGCCCAAAACATTGTCCTCGCTGCCCGTTCTCTCTTGTTCCATGCTCCCTAGTCGCCGCCAAGCTTCTCTCGCCGCACTGCTCCCAGCTGTTCTCCTCCAATTAATTATGTTCCCGTTTTTTACTTCCCCTTTGTTTTTGTGTCCAAGTAATTCCCCTTTACTGCTTCTCTCCCAGTCCAAGTCTTATTGTCCAATCCCTCTTTAGAAGAGGACAAATAAGATGGGCAAAAAATTCTTCCCCTTAGCCTTTAATCACCCATTGTCCAACTTATTCCGCCAGCTCCATGTCTCCAGCAAATTCTTCCCCTTGGACCGGCCCAATCAATTATTTATTGTGGGCTGATTGGTCGTGTTCCATCAGCAACTTTCACGATCCTGGTCCCAATAGGTCTTCTTCAGCTTTCCTTGTACTTGTTTTCCCATTTGCCTGTGCTACGCCAATCTGCCCGTGCTGCTATTTTTTTCATTTTCTTCACCTAAAACACATAAAAAAACTCTAACACCGGATGGTAATGGCTTTTCAACCATTCCACAGTCAATTGGCTCTAAAACAAGCATTCTATGTCTCAAACATATCATGAAATAATCACATTAAACACATGGAATCAATATGTTTTCGAAAATTATCACAACCCCACACTCAATACTTGCTTGTCCCAAAGCAATGACTTAGACAAGAGAACGATAATTGGAGAAACACAACACATACCACATAGACACAACCTTTGCTCAAGGAACAAGACCCAAGACACACAATACACAACATCAATCTAAGAAATTTACCCTTTATACTCTTGTAATAATCATTATTTTCTTTCTCGCTGGATGAGATGTGCTTTAATGATCATACCTTTCACCCCACACTCAAGGTCTTGCAACCCTTTACCATTGACTGACTCAAATCAGGTGCAACTAACCACATTAGCAACACTCAATTTCGATCGTCGGTAGTGGGAAACTAATAACTTATGGTGTAACAGTTATTAGGAGAATCTAACCACACAAGTGAGGTGCATATCTCGTAAGGACAGTCTGGCCTACTCACATCAATCATAAGTAATCAACTAAGCACAAGAGTCCAAAAACTAATGGGGGAAGCTTTTAGGAAACTTTATTTTAACTTTAAGCACATCACTACCTTTTCTGACAAGGAGAGTCTTTCTCTCTTTCTGATTTTGCTTGCCGAGTGGTCGTATTTAGTACAAGTGGGATTTGTTTCTTACTACCGGTGACCGAGCAAGAGTAATTTCTGCTTCTTAGCACTCGCATAAGGGTTTCTTTGAACTCCTTTCCCTCGGTCCGTGTGGAGGGTCAGTGCACATCCTCAAACGACACTTCACTCAACGGGGGATCGTACTTGATAAGCAACATCGTACGGTCGCGAACCGATGCTCATTTGAACTTTTCCTAATCCCCCTATGCAATGAGTGATTGCCTCACACGATTTTGGTATTTTTACCCACACTTTAATTGTTATGGCAACTTTCTTATATTTTACTTGTTAGGTAGGGTTTTCTCATTTATAAAGATACAGTTCAACCCATCATAAAACCTTTTAAAATAGAGAGACTCATTGCAAAGTCAAGAGCTCACAACAGATGTAAGTACGCACGATATCCAAACATGTCGAGTGGTCAATGTTCTCCACCTAACTACTTCATCAAAAGTCATTACACTATCCTCGCAAAATAGAGTGTTCTAAAAGAGTTTCCTATTTCAAAGCATATCAAGTCAGTCAAACTATCAAGCTCATTGTGAAGAAGTTTGCAATTCAACACTACTGGGGTGATTTTGACGATTTCATTCACGCACAAACTCATTTAAAAGGCATCACGGTCATTTAGATCATGTTACCACAAGAGTACAAGGTTTTGTTTTTATTTTTTCTGATTTTTAGGTGTTCTTTAGCCATTAGGTTGGCACAAGCAGATTGCCCCTGCATAGGCAGACTGCATGCGGTTAGCCGTGCACATCCTAATGACAGTTTTCTCCTTTTTTTTACCACATGACAAAAGGAACAAACAAACCATAGGACTCACCATCCCACACTCAGGATGGAACATTGTCCTTAATGTTCAACTCCTAATCTAAACATGCACGAGTTTGACACAACAAAAAGAAAAATAAAGAAAAGAAAACTCACCTTGGGTTGCCTCCCAAGAAGCACTTGTTTAACGTCCTCAACCTGACGTTCATGGAGCTTTCAACCAATGGGTATGGATATCCAGAATACCCTCTCGAGCAATGATAGAATGCATAACCTCCATCTAACATATGAGTCACCTCTGCAGGGCCAGGTGTGCGAAAACTGGGTATGACCTTCTTAGCTTGCATGTTGGACCCTTTAGTGAGGCGTAGGTGGTATTACAGTGCCTCAAGCAAGTACTCTTCCTTCTTCCATGTCAGTGAAGAAGGAATAATAACAGGAAGGTTAAAATCCTTACCCAAATATCTATACTTGAGATGACCTGGCAAGGATTTCTGTCCTTGCTTTGATTTCAGAATCCGAGCTGATAGGACATGTGATCGTTCTTCTGGTGGTCCACTATCACAAGAAGAGGAATTTTTCCTTTCTCGAGCTCCACTTTCAAAGTCATCAAATGCGTCGTGATTATTATCAACTTGAAAGACCTTAAAAATTTCCTCCTCCTTACCAACTCGAAATGTCAACTTGCCACTCCCGACATCAATGAGGGCATCGCTTGTTGCTAGAAAAGGTATATCAAGAATGAGAGGCACTCCCCGATCTTCTTCTATCTCCAGAATGACAAAATCTGTTGGGAGAATAAACTTCCCTACCTTCACCAATACATTTTCTACCACTCCCTTTGGAATTTTCACTGATCGATCAGCCAATTGGAGAGTGATCCGAGTAGGCTTAAGAACATCTCCCAATCCCAACTTCTTGTAGACTGAGTATGACATCAAATTAATTCCTGCTCCAAGATCACAAAGTGATTTGTTGAACTCTGTACCTCCCATGACACATGGAATGGTGAAGCTGCCCGGATCATCCCTCTTTTCTGGTAATTTATTCTGAATCACAACACTACATTCAAAACTAAGGGTTACCTTCTCTAGATCAGCCCATTTGCGCTTCTTTGTCAACAACTCCTTTAAGAATTTAGCATATGTAGGCATTTGTTCAAGTGCCTCCGCCAATGGTATGTTGATCTGAAGTTGCTTGAAGAGATTCACAAATTTCTTGAAGTTTGGGTCTTCCATGGGCTTCATTAGCCTTTGAGGAAATGGTGCAGGAGGTTCATAAGGCCTTACCTCTCCATTCTTGAGTTTTTGCACTTTTGGAGGTGCACGGGCAGAATGCTCATGCACAGGCAGACTGCATGTAGTTTGCCTGTGCAAGTCAGATTTTTCAGCTTTTGCACTTTCTTCATCCTCTACCTCTGCAGCTCCTTCTTTTTTTGATTTCGTTGACTTCTCGAACTCTCTGGATCCTCCATGGCCTTCCCACTCCTCAATGTGATAGCTACAACCATGGCATCCTTCGGATTCCTCTCAGTATTTGCTGGTAAAGTCCCTGGAATCCTACCTTGAATATTTGCCAAAGTTTGAGCCATCTGGCCTATTTGCCTCTCCATAGCTAGCATAGATGATTGTATATTGTTGTTGATGGCTAGCTGTTGAGTGACAAATTGATCTAGACCCTTGAAATTATTGTCTGCTTTCTGCATATGAGCCAAAATCAACTCCTCTAACTGGGGCTTTTTCTCTGGTTGAGGTTGTTGTTGCAGGAAACCGGGAGGTGGGATATTTCGGACACCAGCTAGATTATTATTCGACCATGACATGTTGGGGTGATGTCTCCATTGAGGGTTGTATTTATTTAAATACATACCACCCTGGCTTTGACTTTGCGGATTATTGATTTACTGAACATCTTCCAACTGAGCAGCTCCTAGTGGACACATATCCCTATGATGAGGACCCTCGCAAAGTTCACATGAAGCAACCTCCTCTTGTCTACCAAGATCAATCTTTGCCAACCTTCGTTTCAATGCATCAAACTTAGAATCCAGCTTGGCATCTATCTTGGCTTCTAAGCTTGTAGCTCTGTCTACTTCATGCATGCCGCCTCTTCTTCGAATACTGGCCTCACTACCCCATTTAGTGGATTCTGAATATATCTTCTCTACCAGATCATACGTGGCTGGTGCCTCCATGCTTGTGAAACCATTTCGAGAAGCATTATTCAGGGCATCCCGGAACTCCCTTCTGATTCCATTGAAGAAAATAATGATCACATTCCAATCCTCAAGAACATGACTTTGGCATATCAGTCAGACTCTCAACGCCCCCTTGTAGCGCTCCCATGCCTCAGTCAGACTCTCATCATAAGCTTGTTTAAAATTAACAATTTCCTCTTGCCTCTTCATTGCCTTGACAGGAGGAAAGTACTTATCCAAAAAGGTCTTCTCAAGCTGAGCCCATGTCGTGATAGAATGGGGTGTTCAGTTCTGGAACCAGTGTGATGCATTCCCTAACAGAGAAAATGAGAACATCCGAAGACGGATTGCATCATCAGACATAGTTGGGCTCTTCATCATATCACATAGCTCGCGAATAGGTGAAGATGTTCGTGAGGATCCTCAGTGCTAGCCCCAGAGAAAGTATACCCGTTGGTGATCATGTTGATAAATGCTGGGGGTAATCTCCATGGTTGCATCCCCAGCCGGAATGACAGCACATGACGCTCGGGCTCCAGTCCCCCGATTCAAACAATGCCTGATCGAACGATCCTCATCTGCCTTGATGACAGGCTCGATGTCACGAGGTGGTGGTGGTGGTGTAGGGACGACATGTGATGAAGCATGCCCTCTCTGTTGACGATTCTTGGTTAGGGAAGGTCTAGGAGTTGTGGTTGTGGTTGGCTGCTTCCCTAACTTGACCTGCTTCCTGTTCTGTCGGCAGGTCTTCTCGATCTCCAGATCTAGTGGTAGTAAATTGCATGTCGTCCTCCTTGGCATGCATGAGGAGGATAAACCTGAAAATTCACCTGCACACTAACACCCAGATCAAAAAGTTCACTCACAAAAATTAATAAAAATTCCTATCTCGTAGTAAACCGGAAGTCCGGGTATCGCCTCTCAGGGACTGGTACAACCTTATATTATATCAATTCTATGGAGCAAACTATAGGTGAAAATAGTGTAATGAGACTAATTTCTAAATGTAAAATAAACTAAACAAAACAAGCAAATTTAAATTGTCGGGAGAAATTCAATGGAGAAAGCTCTGGGAGAAACACCGGGACTCACTACCTATCATATCCAAATTAATTACATATTCTAATCAGTTTAATCCAATTTTCTACAGCCAGGATATCTCAATTGTGCTAGCTATTCCTGCCGGGAATTCCTACGTACTAAACAATTAAATCAAATCCTACTATCGTAGCTCAATGAATTAATTATTTAGCCTTAAGACCGACATCTCAATTATGA
Organism: Linum tenue; assembly: GCA_946122785.1. Classification (NCBI taxonomy): domain Eukaryota; kingdom Viridiplantae; phylum Streptophyta; class Magnoliopsida; order Malpighiales; family Linaceae; genus Linum; species Linum tenue. The sequence goes on along the minus strand of CAMGYJ010000007.1, from coordinate 14,481,949 downwards.
CCACATAGCACCTTATTTAATCCACTTTCGCTTCGATAAGTTACTATGTCACATGAAATAGGTTCAATTATTAGGGTTTCACTGTCGCTAATAACCTAATTAACTACAAATCGATGTATTGGTGGCCAGTCAACACAAAGCATTAAGTAATTCCATGCAATAGAGATTGGAAGAAGAGAAATATGAATCAATCCATCAAGTATAGAAATAGCTACATCCTATGGTGTTTCCCCCCATAATTTGGGGTTTAGTTCATGACGAAATCAAAAGATGTAATCATGTTGATAATCATCATGTCACTGATAACGAAAATACTCGAGAAGCAAGATCCAACGCTCGCGCTGCTCACTGTTGTCTTCCACGACACTCGCCCAAAACATTGTCCTCGCTGCCCTTCTCTCTCGTTGCGTGCTCCCTAGTCGCCGCCAAGCTTCTCGCGCCGCAGTGCTCCCAGCTATTCTCCAATTAATTCTGTTCCCATTTTTTTTACTTCCCCTTCGTTTTTGTGTCCAAGTAATTCCCCTTTACTACTTCTCGGCTTGGGATAGGGTCAGTAACCACTTGGCTACTGATCTGTCGGTAATAAATGGGGACCGTAGACATAGGGGCGGAGCAATCATGCGATAGGGCTGGACATGGGGTGGGGAAGAGAATTTTTGTATGTTTTTATATTAATTGTTTTTTATTATTTTATCGCGCATTTAATGACTACCTTTTCAAAGAAGGAGAGAGAACTCACCAACTCTAATTTCTCTCTTTCTTCTCTCCTCATTTTTCCCTCCCAATCTCCTTTCGAGATTCTTTCTCTTCCTTTTTCTCTTCCAATCTCCTTTCCAGATCTAGATCTGCTCCCTTCTCTTCTTCTTCATTTTTTTCTCAAGCAATTGACGAATAAAATTTGCAGCCACTCTCTTCATTGCATTTCTTCTTCATCAACTCGTTGGCCTCAATTTCAATCTTTATTCTTTTTTTTGGAATTTTGGTGTTCTTGATTGCGGAAGAGGAAATGAGAGGCGATAGAAGACGGTTTTTTTCTCTTCCCCTTCTGTTTTTTTTATTTTGGATAATATATAGGGTTAATATTTTCGTATGGCCTGAACTTTGACCAAAATAAACATTCTGGCCAATCTTTTCGATCTATAACATCCTGGCCCAAACTATACACCAAAATAAACAATTTGGCCAAACCCGATGTTTGACCGTTAACTTGGACGGTCAAACGCGTTGACTAACGGTCAACGCGCCACGTCACTACCAAGTCCGAAGATCTGATAAATAGTTAATTTTTTCGTTTTTTATTTTTGGTTTAACTACAGTATTAGATGATTTTTTTAATTTATAATAATTTAAAATTAGGGAATGTGTGGAAATTGTGAATTATTTTAAATATTTTATGCCAACTTGGCAGTGACATGGCGCGTTGACTAACGGTCAACATGTTTGACCGTCCAAGTTAACGGTCAAAATTCGGATCTGGCCAAATTGTTTATTTTGGTGTATAGTTCGGGCCAGGATGTTATAGATCGAAAAGATTGGCCAAGATGTTTATTTTGGTCAAAGTTAAGGCCATACGAAAATATTAACCCTAATATATATTGATATTATGACACTATACCATATGATATTGGGTGCTAACAAAATATATATTAATATTACCACAATATACCATATGGTAATGTATGGTATTGTGTGGTAACGAAATATATATTGATATTACCACACTATACCATATGGTATTGTATGGTATTTTGTGATATTACCACAATATACCACATGGTAGTGGGTGGCAATTGACATCAATTTCGTGAAAGAAGAGTTAGAAGACAATGAAGGGGGAGAAAAAGTGATGAAAGTCATAATTGTATATATATATATTGAGATTACCACACTATACCATATGGTATTGTGTGGTAACGAAATATATTTTTATGGATATCATGTTTTACCAGGTAATACCACATGGTATTGATGGTATTTAGATTTGAAATTTTACTTTTAGAATGTTATACGATATGGTATCGTAATTAGATTTATTATATTTAGCAAGTGATAATCATATTCATAATTGTAATTGTTGTCCATAACACAAAATTATTTTACGAAAAAATCATTATTCAATTTTTTGAGTTGGAATTAGAGCAGAGATAGTTGGGATGGTTAGATTCATTTTTGTTGTAGAGATAGAGTTAGAGTGTAGACAGTAGATGCATTTCTCTTGCTCTTTTAGTTGTAGATGGGAGAGAGAAGAAATAATATAATTTTTTTAAAAATAATAAAACAAATAGTGAGAGAGAGGGGAACACGCGTGGGACGGGGAGTGGGGTCCGTGTCTGGTCAATAATCAACGTCAATATTAAATGAGGGTGTGGGCAATTTACCCTAATGCCCCTCCGCATTTAATTTAAATAAAAAGAAAAGACTGACACGTGGGGGCCAGGAGAGGGGGTTACTGAGGTGATCCGCTCCCCTGCTTCTCTCCCGTTCCAAGTCTTATTGTCCAATCCCTCTTCAGAAGAGGACAAATAAGATGGGCCAAAAATTCTTCCCTTTGGCCTTTGATCACCCATGGTCAAACTTATTCCGCCAGCTCCATGTCTCCAGGCGGACAAGATGCTTGGACCGGCCCAATCAATTATTTATTATGGGCTGATTGGTCGGGTTCCATCAGCAGCTTTCACGATCCTGGTCCAAATAGGTCTTCTTCAGCTTTTCTTGTACTTGTTTTCCCAGTTCCAATCAATTATTTATTATGGGCTGATTGGTCGGGTTCCATCAGCAGCTTTCACGATCCTGGTCCAAATAGGTCTTCTTCAGCTTTTCTTGTACTTGTTTTCCCAGTTCCATTTTCTTCACCTAAAACACATAAAAATAAACTCTAACACCGAATGGTAATGGCTTTTCAACCATTCCACAGTCAATTGGCTCTAAAATAAGTATTCTATGTCTCAAACATATCATGAAATAATCACATTAAGCACATGGAATCAATATGTTTTCGACAATTATCATGCCACGTCTCCAAAGCTCGAACTCGAGCGTAGAACTCCTTGTCGTACGTAGGATGGTTGAGGGCAGCCCCACTCAACTTCTCGCTGAAGTATGCAATCGATTTCTTCTCCTGCATCAACATTGCGCCAAATCCCAAACCAGAAGCATCACACTTCACCTCGAATGTCTTATTGAAATTGGGCAACATCAGAATAGGAGCATGCGTGAGCTTGTGTTTGAGCAGCTCGAATGCTCTGGTCTGATCCTATCCCCAATAGAACTTCACGTTCTTCTTGATGATGGATGTCAATTGTGTGGCAATGGTGCTAAAGTTGGGCACAAATCGTCATAGAATCCAGCTAGCCCATGAAAGCTCCGCACCTAATTCACGTTGGTAGGAATAGGCCAATTGCGAATTGCTTTCACCTTCTCTTTGTCCACCTTGACTCAATCTGCACTCACCATAAAACCAAGAAAAATAACACTAGAAGTGCAAAACGAGCACTTCTTGAGGTTAGCATATAATTTCTCATTCCTCAACATCGGCAACACCTCTTGCAAATGATTCAGATAATCCTCCATGCACTTTGTGTAGATCAGAATGTGATCAAAGTAGACAACCACGAACTTGCCAATGAATGGCCTCAAAACGTGGTTCATCAGCCGCATGAACGTGCTAGGAGCATTGGTTAAACCAAAGGGCATCACCATCCATTCGTATAGATCATGCTTAGTCTTAAACGCAGTCTTCCACTCGTCTCCCTCCTTCATACAAATTTGGTGATAGCCTGATCTCAAATCAATCTCGGAAAACACCGTAGAGCCATGTAATTCATCAAGCATATCATCTAATCGTGGAATTGGATGGCGATACTTAACTGTAATCTGATTGATGGCTCGGCAGTCTACACACATCCGCCAGGTGTGATCCTTCTTTTTGCCCGAGAATAACTGGCACTGAACATGGGTTCATGCTCTCACGAACATGCCCTTTCTCCATGAGCTCCTCGATCTGTCTTTGCAATTCCTTGGACTCCTCCAGATTCGTTCGATATGCTGCCTTGTTTGGAATTGTAGCTCCTGGAAAAATAAATCTGATGTTCAATCCCTCGAACAGCATCGAACTCCTCTAATACTGCTCGCACCATTGATGGAACCTCTTGGACTAGCTCCTGATTGAGTAGTACACCTTTGTACAGGATCATGATCAAGGGTTCTCGCACATAGGCAGCTTTCTTCATGTCACCACCTCGTGCTAGCATACTGCTTTGGACTCCAAATCCTTCTTCTCCTTTCTTGCCCGAAACACTGCTTGCCTTTTCCTGCTCTCGACGTTGCTGCATTTGGAGTTGATCTCGATAGACTTCACTTGGAGATAGAGGCTTCAACATGAATTTCTGTCCTCCATGTTGTAGCTTGTACTTGTTAGTCACTCCATCATGTTGTGCTTGTCGATAGAATTACCATGGCCTGCAAAGAAGCATATGCGCACCTTGCATAGGCATTACGTCGCATAAATTCTCATCTTTGCATCCACCAATCTCGAACTTCATCAATGGATGCCTCGTGACTTTGATGGATCCATGATCATTAAGCCATTGCAACTTATAAGGTTTTGGATGCTTCAACATAGGCATCCCTAGCCTCTTCACTGCGCACGCACTCACCACATTTGTGCAACTCCCTCCATCGATCACAAGGGATAGAAGCTTTCCATCAACCACGCACCTCGTATGAAATATATTTTCTTGCTGTTCACTCTCCTACTGAGGCTACACGGTCATCACCCTCCTTGCTACAAACAAACTACCTGGAGGTGCTTCCATCTCAACAGATTCATCGATCTCAGAATCTGTGGCTTCCTCGCCTTCTTCTTCATAAACATACTCACCATTGTCGAGCAAAATCAAGGTCTTCTTATTAGGGCATTGGCTCACAATATGCCCTCTTCCGTGGCAATTGAAACACTTAATTCCCCCTGACGATCCACCTTGCTTCATAACTTGATTTGCACCATCAACCTTTGCCGAAGGTCTTGGAGCTTCTTTCATGGGCATTTGCGGCTTAGGTTTGGTCGCAACACCCTGGCTAGATCGTGTGGAATTCGTGGAGGGTTGAAACCTCCTATTTCAAAACTGTCGTTCCACTTTGCTGGCCATATCCAACAAATCTTCAAGCTCAAGGAACGGTTGTATTTCCACCACGTTCTTGATCTCACAATTGAGACCATACACAAAACGAGCAATGATAGCCTCGCCATCCTCTCTAACATCAACCCGTATCATCAAAACTTCCCTCTTTAGTGCCTTATGGCTGTCTCTCAGATGGGAATTGGCATAAACCGATCCCTCATTATGCCCTTCATCTTTTCCCATGTTTCAATGGGATGCTGCATGTTCCTCCTCATTCTCGTGCTTAACTGATCCCACCAAACGAGATCATAATCCAAAAACTTTAGGGCAGCCAACGTCACTTTTTCTTTTCAAAGTAATTGTGACAGTCAAATACCAATTCCATCTTGCGCTCCCAATCCAAATAGGCATCAGGGTTTGTGGTACCACGAAAAGGTGGAATCGTGACCTTGAGGTTTCTAAGATCATCCTCCTCCTCAAAACCCTCATCATCTTCTTCATCAAATTCTTCGACCTCTACCTCTTCATGTTGCTTCCGCCTCCCCCTCTTCTCAGCTCGAGGCATTCCAAGATGTCGATGTCGACGCATATGCCGTTGTAGTTCATGCACCATGGGTGGAGGAGCTCGATTTTCCCTTCCCCTTTCTTCTTGTTGAGGTCTACGGTCAGGGTTGGGGTTAGCTTCGGGCTGCTGGAACCTTGCTTCCACCGCCTCCATCCTTGTTGCTTGCTCCTCTTGAGCTCGAAGCGATGTTCTCCAGCTGGGTTTTGATAGCATCTAGCGCGGCCTCCATGCTTGCGATGCAAGGATCGGCAAGGTTTCCAAGAACCAAACTCAACCTTTTATCTTGCGGCTCAAGAAACTCGAGAACAAGCCAAGACCTTCAAGAATTCACACAAGAATCTCCAAGAACCACGAAGAACACGATCAAGATTTGTCACAAACTTCAAGAATACGCCACTGATTTGAACCATGGCTCTGATACCACTTGATACAATCAAAGTCGCACAGCTCCAAACCATTCGAACCAAAAGAACTGGATAGGATGGAATCGATCGGACAATACTTACTTGTGAACAAGGGAAATCGATATAAGAATCGATCGGACAGATTCAACTCAGAATAAAGGGCAATCTATATAGGTAGGTCGCCAAAACTAGGGTGAATACCTAGTTGATAAGAGTCGCTCTAACACTCTAGAATCCTCAACAGAGTAATTAGGGCAAAAGTCCTCAAGGGAACTTGGCAATAGCCTCTGAAATTCAATAATAATCGTCTGAGCTTCAAACCAACGAGTTCAAACCCTTTAAATAGGCAAATACAATTCAAATTCGACGCCAACAAGGAAAAATAATAAGAACAGACTTTAAATCAAAGGGAACTCGAAAACAACCCAGCAAACCCGTTAAGCCCAGAACCGTTAAACCTGGACCCATTAAGGCTCCTTCTTGCGATCTGCCTTCTCTTTAGCACTTCCTCCTTATTCCTCTACTCGAATCATCATATATGGCTTCCCTCGAAACAGCTCCACGTCCATAGCTCCAAAGTAGCTCTCCAAATACGTTGCAAGCTTCTCCTTCAACGCTCTTGCCTTTGCACGTGTGACTGACCCATTGATGTCCTCATCACATTATATTTTATATATTTTTTCCATTTTAATTTAAAATCCTAAATCAATATTATTATTTGGAAGATTTTTTTCTTAATACGATTATTGTAATTTCTGAGATTTAAAAGGTATTTGATAATATCAATACTTTAGTGGTTTTTTATTTAAAGTTTGTATTGAAAGATCGTACGTACCGACGGTTAGACCATAAAACTTCACATCATAGGCTAAATCGATAAGTGATATTCAGCAATATGAAACGGTTGAACCACAGTTAAATTGTGACTTCAGTAGAAACTACTCTACGACCAACTTTTACGATACGATTTACAATCATTTGGTTCAAACAATTCTTTTACACTAGTGGAAACAAAAGTTTTAAGGCACATTTTGGACTATCTATTGCAAAAAATCATAAGTCAGTTAGTGATAATGAGAATATGCATTCTCATACAACTCAAAAGACACTTTGCAACTTCTATCTTTTAAAAATAAATGTATGCTACTCATACCCTTGCTCATTCATCAACTTAATGAGTAACATATATTTCATGTAATATGATTTTCATACGTTTTTATTTATTGAATTATTTCATAAAAAATACTCGTTGCATGAAAATTTCAACATTGTTGCTAGACATGTCTGCGATATGAGAATAATTTGGGAAGTCCGTACACAACACATTGTCCAACTAATTATTAGCGACAACTTAGCATCATATCATATATATTTCAAATCAAGCAACTTCAGATTCATTACCAACAGTATGGTGAAAAAGAATGATCTCTACTGGGAAAAACTTAAAAGACATACTAAACTCCGTGGGACATTTTCTTTCATTCTAAATATTGATTATGTATGCATTATGAGAAACAACTCTAATATTCAACTGTATGATGAGAATTAGTTATTTTTTTCATTCAATAATTATATGTAATGATTATATTATATTTTTTTCTCTTTTCATGGAGGGCTAAACACATTATGCGATATAGTTGGGGAAGTAAGCTTTAGTGAGAGAGTAGTGAGAGAACATTCTCCCAATATCTTGGCGAGCTAGGGTTCCGACTAGGGTCTGGCTGTCCGTGCTGGCATCTGCGCCGGTGCGATTTCTTTGCTTCAGGATCGATGGCTGCTGAATCGAATGGTTTGGGTACTGAGGGGGTCCCTGTCAAGCCTTGGGCGGAGCTATTTGGCATCGCCTAGGCAAACCGACTTGCATACATTCTGCCGGAGGTTTTCAAGGGAGGGATTTGCATGCCGAAGATAGTTTGTGATGAAGGAGCAGCCCGATGGAAACACAGTTTGGTCGGTCAGTTTCTCCACCCCACTCTGCCTTCTCTTCCGGAACTCCGACGCTGGGCGAACAAATTATGGGGGCGAGACGGTATCATTCGTGTTCCTTTGCTTGGAAATCAATTGATCCTTGTTCAGCTCCCAACCCAGGAAACATGTGATTGGATCCTGAAGAGCGGGCCTTGGTTCTATTCAGACAATATGCTATACCTTCGACCATGGACCCCCGGGATTGATGTTGAAGATTTGGGGAATAAGGCTCTGCCTATCTGGGTTAGATTCACCAATGTGCCATTGGAGTATGTTAATTTTCAAGGTTTTGAGTCGAATGGGGAGTTGGCTAGGGATCCCGCTGGGTGTTGATCACACTACGAGGATGGGTGGTCGTCTTGGCTGTGCGAAGGCTCTTGTGGAGTTGAAAGCTTCGGGTAAATTTCCTGATCATGTTCTTATATGGCCAACTAAAGATCGTTCAGTTAGGGTGGGTGTTTCTTATAGCCATCTGCCTCCTATCTGTGGACGCTGCCATTCCTTTGGCATCAACTGTGGGTGTGGTAAGCAGGATCGTGCTCTGAAGGACAAGGGGATCCAGGACAATAGGGAAGTGGAGCGTGTCTGGGTAAGAAAGAAGACTGGGGGCGATGAAACAAAGAATAATCCTAACGAGAATAGTGGTAGTGCAGTCATGGTGGATAAAGGGAAGAGTGTGGTATCTGCAGGTTCTTTGCATCGTTCTAGTCTTATGATTGGATCAAACTGTGTTGGTATTAATTTGGAACATACTTTCTAGTCAGTTGCATAATGCAGTTCGCCAAAGCTCCCAACAGAGGATGAATTTCAAAGGGTGGTGAATGGAGCAAGGCCTAGATGTTGTTCACCTCTTCCTAGTCCCACTAGTGTGCTGCAAACAACTCAAGCGTTTGCTGCACTGCAGGGGTTAGGAGATAGAGAGATTACTCAACTGCAAGCTGCTCCTAATAAAGGTGGTAGGAAGGGTGGGGGTTCTCAATCCACCCCAGGATGAAGATTCTATTCTGGAACGTTAGAGGGTTTAACAAACCCTCTAAGAGAAGGGACTTTTCACAAGTCCTGAGAAAGTACAAGGTGGATGTGGTGGCTATACTTGAAACAAGGGTTAGGAAGGCAAAATCTGATGAAACTGTAGTGAATTTCTGTGTAGGTTGGAAGAAGTATCTCAATTACTTTGAAAGTGATCTAGGTAGAATTTGGCTATTCTGGGATCCAGACATTGAGCTTAGAGTTCTTGCGCCCAGGAAGAATTATGTGCATTGTGTGGCCAGGGAGTCAAGTGGTGCTAGTTGTTTCATTACATCTGTTTATGCGTCGAATGATGAGATAGAAAGGAGAGACACTTATAGGGACCTGGCTAGGTACAAATTTATATTCAGCCCCTTGGCTTGTGGGAGGGGATTTTAACTCTGTTCTGTCCCCAGTGGAATCCTCTAATTTGACCACGGTAAGTAGCTGTATGTTGGATTTCAAAGGTTGGGTTGATGATATGGAACTGGTTGATCATAGGTCGAGTGGACCTTTCTTTACTTGGACGAACAGGCAAAAGGATAACCCTATTGCAAGAAAACTCGATCGTGCCCTTGTTAATGAAGTTTGGTTTGATGTTTTTCCTAGTTGTGGTATTGATATCCTGGTATGGACTTTCTCTGACCACTGTGGGGGTATGTGTTGATACAAAGCCAGGGCAACGAACTCTACCTAAGCCTTTTAAGTACTTTGAGCTTTGGGCTGGTCATCCTGACTTCCTCAAAATCGTAGAAGAGGGATGGTCTACCCCTGCTCATGGGAACCCATTACTGGTTGTAAAGACTAAGCTTACTGAAGTCAAGAAGGGGCTGAAGAGGTTGAATCAGGAAGTTTTTAATGATATTAGTGGGCAGGTGAGAGCAGTAGAAGGGCAATTGTTTGCTGCTCAAGAGTTGGCTCTATCCAACCCATTTGGTGAGGTTTTTGCTGAAGTGGACTCCCTAAATTCACAACTTGTGAAACTGAAGAAGGATGAGGAGAGATTTTACTGGCAGAAGTCTCGGGTAAACTACTTGAAGCTTGGGGACCAAGGTACCAGATTCTTTCATCAATCAGTTAAGATCAAAACTGGTAGGAAGGCTATAAGGAAACTAGTGCTTGAGGGGGTGAGGAGGTAGTGGCGATGGACAAAATTGCTGATGAAGCGGTGGAGTTTTATAAAAATTTATTTGGCTTCATTGATCCAGAGGTAAAACCTTGCAGCAGCATCTGGAGGGCCTAGTAACACATAGACTAAGTGATGAGTAGAGGGCTTCCTTGTGTCAAGGCTTCACAGCTGATGATGTGAGAAGAGTTGTGTTCAGCATGAATACTCATCGAGCCCCTGGCCCTGATGGGTTTTCGGCTGGCTTCTATAAGCGCACATGGGGGATTATAGGAGAGGATGTCACTGCTGGGATCCTGGAGTTCTTCACTACAGGTAAGCTCCCTAGTAGTATTAACTCCACTGCTGTGTCCCTGATACCAAAAGTCACTTCTGCTTGTAAATTAAAAGAGTTTAGACCAATCTCCTGTGTGAATATCGTCTACAAAATCATTGCCAAGTTGCTAGCAAACAGGTTAAGGAAGGTTTTAGCTAGTGTGGTCAGTGGAAATCGGTCTGCTTTTATTGAAGGGAGGAGAATAGTTGATAATATTTTAATGGCACAAGAGCTAGTGAATGGCTATCATAAAAGTAATCTGTCTTCTCGTTGTGCTATTAAAGTAGAACTCATGAAAGCATTTGATTCAGTTCACTGGGGTTATTTGTTTCTCATGATGGAAGTAATGGGATTCCCCCAGAGGTTTATTTACTGGATTAGGCTCTGTGTTAAAACAGCAAAATTCAGTATTTGTATAAATGGTGGACTGTGTGGGTTCTTTGGGGCACAGAGGGGGGTGAGGCAGGGGGATCCCCTCTCACCTTACCTGTTTACAATTGCAATTGAGGGGCTATATCTTCTCTTAAATCGAGTTGCAGCAGAAGGGACCCTGGCTTTCCATCCTTAGTGCAAAAAAGTGGGGTTAACCCACTTGTGTTTTGCTGATGATCTTCTCATCTTCACAAAGGGATCAGGTCAAGCTATTCAAAAGGTTCAGGGGATATTGAAGGAATTCCATACTATTTCTGGCCTAAAGTGCAATCCAGGGAAGTGTGAGGTATATTTTGGAGGGAAGTCTGTGCAGTTTAAGCAGAATGCCTTGCAACTTTCAGGGTTTGCAGAGGGAGTTTTACCTGTTAGATATCTGGGTATGCCTCTTATCTCAGGGAAGTTACCTTCTAGTAAGACTGACAAGCTGGTGGCCATAATTACGAAAAAGATCAACTCTTGGAGATCAAAGAAGCTTAGTTATGCTGGAAGGTTGCAACTGGTAACGTCAGTGCTGATGGGAACTCTTCAATATTGGATGCAGATCTTTATTTTGCCCAAAAAAGTGATCAAACAAGTTCAAATGGTATGTTCAAGGTTTCTCTGGCATGGGGGAGAAGAAGGACGTGCTAAAGTGAGTTGGGAGAGGATGGCAAGGCCTCGACTGGAAGGACGTTTGGGTTTACGTGAGCTAAGTGCCTGGAATAAGGCCTGTACAGTCAGATTTCTCTGGCTCTTCTTAATGAAAAGTGGAGCTATCTGGGTGGCTTGGTTTCAGCAGTATAAGGTAAAGGATCGAAGCATATGGACTGTTTCTGCCTGTCAGAGTAGTTCCTGGGCTTGGAGGCGTATTCTCAAGATGCGCCCTCTGATCCAACCTTTACTTTTGATAAGTAATACTCAAATTCTTTGGGACAATAAACATATGCCTGTGTTTAAAGTTTCTGTAGTTTGGAACACCTTGCGAGTCAAGTATGAGGTGGTGGACTAGGCAAAGCTTATTTGGGGGAAGAATTATGTTCCCAGAAACAGCTTCCTGGCCTGGATGATCATGTTGGATTGTATTGTCACTAAACCAAAGCTGATGCAGTGGGGCAAGCAGACTGATGGTTTGTGTGTGTTGTGTGGTGATGAAGTAGAAACCAGAGAGCATTTATTTTTTGCATGTGATTTTTCTCGTTGAGTTGTTATGGCACTGCAAATGGGGGTGTTCTGTTGTAGCTCCTGGGACGCTACTGTTGCTGCAGGTGTAGCCAGTTGCAGGAGGCCGAAGCTGGGGAGAGTGACCATTTTGATCTGGTGCTTATGTTGTGCTTGAATTTGGAAGGAAAGATGCCGACGAGTTTATGGCAATGCTAGGAGAACAATAGAGGACTTAATTCGGGAAGTTACTGCCGAACTGCGGATTATTTGTAATGATAATGAACTTCTGCTAGAAGGTTTGCAGCTGCTTGGTTTGCAGTGGAGTGAGTAGGGGACTGGTAGCTGTTGGTCGTTTTTGTGGGGGACGTGGTAGGGGGTAGATTTTTTTCCTCTTTCTGCTTTTTAGGGCTGCTCAACTTGAGCTTTCCTTTTCGTTGTATTGGTTGGCCATTTGTGCCTTGCAAATGGTCTCTTTTTTACCATTAATAAAAAGAGTAACTGATTCAACGAGAGAAAAAAATACATTAAGCATAGTTGGATGACTTTCAAAAATATTATGTGCATAACTAAGGCAAAAAATAATCATTTAATGCATTTCAAATGATCTATTATATCCATTATTATATACCATATTACTCGACATAATTCTTCCGCCCAACGGGCCGGGCCCTGTCCTAGTCTCATTTAAGTATTTAACAGTTATTTGACAGAGATAGTAACAGAAGGTTGATATGTTATGTTGTGATAGATGAATGGTATGTTTGTGAAAAAAATAATAATACAAGAGCATATTTGTAACTGACAATAGTAAAGGAGTAAAAAATATTATTAATCCTAAATTGATTAGTTGAATCAATCCAGTCCCAAGTTAGTTTGTTAATGAAGCGGGTTGGTTCATGCGCACGTAGCTTTGCAATTGCTTCGCCAAGGAAGCAAAGGCAAATGAACGGTTGAGTGGGGGATATGAGAGTGGTTGAATTTAATTTTGTCGCAAAATGGAGAAGGTATATAACTCCATTCCATCTAATTTGAAAAATAAGCACGCAAGTCAGTTTGTGTTTCTTTCTCTTTTTGTTTGGAGCCCTTCTAGTGTACTCTATAGAACCCATGCTATAAAAAAAAGGTGACCTGTTGGGGAGGTAAACCCACTAAATGACTGGTCACACATCAATAATGGCAATCTTGAAAATAATGAATCAATGTATGTAAGTGTAGGTTCAAATTACAGTTGTACCATATCGTATAGGTACAAGTTTCAGTTGTACCATTGAAGAATTTGTTTCACAAAGTATAGGTACAACTAATAATTGTACAAAGGGTGTAGGAACAATTTTGACTTGTAACATAGAGGGATTTATGAGAAAGTGTAGGTACAACATAAAGTTGTACCATGGTATAGGTACAAGTTTGGGTTGTACCCATAGAAGGATTTTGAGAATGTGTAGATACAACTTCAGGTTGTACCATTTGTATAGGTACAAGTTAGGGTTGTGCCATAGAAGGATTTTTAGAAAGTGTAGGTACAACATAAAGTTTTACCACAAGTATAGGTACAATTTTGAGTTGTACCATAGAGAGATTTGTTAAAAAGTGTAGGTACGACATAAAGTTGTACCACAAGTATAGGTACAAGTTTGGGCTGTACCCTAGAAGAATTTTTAGAAAGTGTAGGTACAACATAAGGTTGTACCACAAGTATAGGTACAATTTTGAGTTATACCATAGAGGGATTTGTTAAAAAGTGTAGGTACAACTTAAAGTTTTACCACTAGTATAGGTACAAGTTTGGGTTGTACCATAGAAGGATTTTTAGAAAGTGTAGGTACAACGTAGGCTTGTACAACAAGTATAGGTACATTTTCTAGTTGTACCAGAGAGGGATTTGTTAAAAAGTGTAGGCACGACATTAAGTTGTACCACAAATATAGGTACATGTTAGAGTTGTACCATGGAAGGATTTTTAAAAATTGTAGGTACAACACAAAGTTTTACCACAAGTATAGGTACTCAACATTAAGTTGTACCATGGTATAGGTACAAGTTTGGGTTGTACCCATAGAAGGATTTTGAGAATGTGTAGGTACAACTTCAGGTTGTACTATTTGTATAGGTACAAGTTAGGGTTGTACCATAGAAGGATTTTTAGAAAGTGTAGGTACAACATAAATTTGTACCACAAGTATAGGTATAATTTTGAGTTGTATCATAGAGGAATTTGTTAAAAAGTGTAGGTACGACATAAAGTTGTACCACAAGTATAGGTACAAGTTTGGGTTGTACCATAGAAGGATTTATAGAAAGTGTAGGTACAACATAAGATTGTACCACAAGTATAGGTACAATTTTGAGTTGTACCATAGAGGGATTTGTTAAAAAGTGTATGTACGAATAAAGTTGTACCACAAGTATAGGTACAAGTTTGGGTTGTATCATAGAAAAATTTTTAGAAAGTGTAGGTACAACATAAGGTTGTACCACAAGTATAGGTACAATTTTGAGTTGTACCATAGAGGGATTTGTTAAAAAATGTAGGTACGATATAAAGTTGTACCACAAGTATAGGTACAAGTGTGGGTTGTACAATAGAAGGATTTTTAGAAAGTGTAGGTACAACATACCACAATTATAGGTACATTTTTTAGTTGTACCATAGAGGGATTTGTTAAAAAATGTAGGTACAACTTTATTTAAAGTTATACCACTAGTATAGGAACAAGTTCGGGTTGTACCATAGAAGGAATTTTAGAAAGTGTAGGTACAACATAAGGTTGTACAACAAGTATAGGTACATTTTCTAGTTGTACCATAGAGGGATTTGTTAAAGAGTGTAGGTACAACTGAAACTTGTACCACAAGTATAGGTACAAGTTTGGGTACAACATAAGGTTGTACCACAAGAATAGGTACAAGTTTGGGTTGTACCATAGAAGGATTTTTAGAAAGTGTAGCTACAACATAAGGTTGTACCACAAGTATAGTTACAATTTTGAGTTGTTCCATAGAGGGATTTGTTACAAAGTGTAGGTACAACTTAAAGTTTTACCACTAGTATAGGTACATTTTTGGGTTGTACCATAGAAGGATTTTTAGAAAGTGTAGGTACAACGTAGGGTTGTACCCCAAGTATAGGTAAATTTTCTAGTTGTACCATAGAGGGAATTGTTAAAAACTGTAGGTACAACTGAAAGTTGTACCACTAGTATAGGTACAAGTTTGGGTTGTACCATAGAAGGATTTTTAGAAAGTGTAGGTACAACATAAGGTTGAACCACAAGTATAGTTACATTTTCTAGTTGTACGAAAGAGGGATTTGTTAAAAAGTGTAGGCACGACATTAAGTTGTACCACAAGTATAGGTACATGTTTGGGTTGTACCATAGAAGGATTCTTAGAAAGTGTATGTACAACATAAGGTTGTACCATAACTATAGGTACGATTTTGATTTGTACCATAGAGGGATTTGTTAAAAACTGTTGGTACAGCCGAAACTTGTACCACAAGTATAGGTACAAGTTTGGGTTGTACCATAGAAGGATTTTTAGAAAGTGTAGCTACAACATAATGTTGTACCACAAGTACAGGTACAATTTTGAGTTGTACCATAGAGGGATTTGTTAAAAAGTGTAGGTACAATTTAAAGTTTTACCACTAGTATAGGTACAAGTTTGGGTTGTACCATAAAAGGATTTTTAGAAAGTGTAGCTACAACATAAGGTTGTACCACAATTATAGGTACAATTTTGTGTTGTACCATAGAGAGATTTGTTAAAAAGTGTAGGTACAATTTAAAGTTTTACCACTAGTATAGGTACAAGTTTGGGTTGTACCATAGAAGGATTTTTAGAAAGTGTAGCTACAACATAAGGTTGTACCACAAGTATAGGTACAATTTTGAGTTGTACCATAGAGAGATTTGTTAAAAAGTGTAGGTACAATTTAAAGTTTTACCACTAGTATGGGTACAAGTTTGGGTTGTACCATAGAAGGATTTTTAGAAAGTGTAGGTACAACATAAGGTTGTACCACAAGTATAGGTACATTTTCTAGTTGTACCAGAGAGAGATTTGTTAAAACGTGTAGGCACGACATTAAGTTGTACCACAAGTATAGGTACAAGTTTGGGTTGTACCATAGAAGGGTTTTTAGAAAGTGTAGGTACAACTAGAAGTATAGGTACAATTTTGAGTTGTACTGATACGATCCTGGAAACGATCAAATTCCATCCAGGATTAATCGTCAAAGAGGCCAAATCGAATTGCAAAGAAGAACCTGAAAATTGTCCGTGTCATTTTCCGTGTTCAAGTAGCCGACTTTGGAGGCACGTTTCTCTCAAGTGGCTTAATGTAAATTCAAGTTTAATGTCTTGTATTGAACATGGAGTGATTATCTACACATTGGTATGCTTGGTTTCTCAAGAAGAAGTCATTAAGGTTGTTTTCAAAGGCCTCAAAGTTGCTACCTCGAAACTGGAAAACTGCCAGAAAATGTCTAAGGCAGAAAACTGTGTTGAGATACCAACTTTGAAGGCTTATATCTGGAGTTTGGAGAAAGATCTCGGGCTTTTTCAAGTTGGAGGTGAAAGAGGGAGTTTTCTTCTACAGAGGAAAGGAATTGGTTGAGTTCGAATCAACTTGGAAGGCTTTGATCGAGAGGCTCAAAGATGGCATCAAAGCTGTTTGGTTACTTGGAGCTAAAGGCAGATTTTCCTTTTCTTGTTTAGTTAGGATTTCATTGTTTTGGTAGTTTTTTATTCCTTTTCGTATTAGACTGTAATTAGGAGTTTATGGGACGTGTGTAACCCTAGCTAGGCCTATTTAAGCCTTCTATTTACGTTGTAAAAATTCAAGCTTTGATTAATCGAATTGAGAACCTTTTGGTTTTTGTGCAAGTTGCGACTTGTGTTGAGTTTGGTGGATTCCATGCTCGTGAGCTCTTGTATCGATTGAATAGTCACTTCAATCGTGGTCAGGCATCTACCTTTTATACCAATCGAGCGTTCCCCAGGTGTGGAGTCGTCCTTTTGGGTCCGTTTTATCCAAGTTCGTATTAAGAACGCTTCGTTCTTGATTCGAGCTCAATCGATTCTTCGATTGAGTCGTTAGCTGCGTGACTTTGATAACATACACCCCCAGGGGCGTATCAAGTGGTATCAGAGCCCCGTTCTACACGAGGGCAAAGGAGAAGAAGCAATCAATTACTTCGGTACAAGCAGAATTCTCGAGCAAAACAGGGCAGCCCCTGTACGTACCTTTACAGCTGCTGTTTGTAGTTGAATTTCGAGGGCAATCAAGGTTCTACGCAAAGAGATGGTGGAGATCAGTGTAGAGGCAAAGAAGCTGCAAATTCGTGAACAAAAGAAGCATCCAGAGGACGTCTTTAAGCATCGAGAATCTGATGAGCAGCGTGATAATCTATTTCACAGCCGATGCTTTGTAGAAGGCAAATTAATTTCGTTCGTGATCAATGGAGGTTGTTGTGCGAACATCATCAACCTAGACGTCGTCCAAAAGCTTGGATTGCCGACGCAAAGGCACCCTGAGCCTTACCAACTCAGTTGGATCAATGAACACGGGACAATCAATGTGACAAAGCAAGGGGTAGTTCGTTTTCAACTCGGCAGCTACGAAGACGAGGTAATTTGTGATGTTGTTCCGATGAATTGTGTTCACCTAATGCTGGGAAGGCCTTGGCAATTTGATCGCGACGTTTCCCATTATGGCCGGACCAATCGATACAAATTCAAACATCACGGTAAGAAGATAGCGCTGAAACCTCTATCTCCGGACGAAGTTTATGGCGATTTGAAGCAGATGGAGGAGAGTCGAAACGAGGGGAAGGAGCCACGAGCTCAATTATGGGTTCAGAGGCGTGTTGGATTCAATTTCTTGAACTTTCGCAAGCTCCAAAGGGAATTTCCAGGTCCGGAAGCAACAACCTGCATCGACCTCTGTTTTTCCACTGAGAAACAGGGTTCTACCTTCGACAGTCCTGCCAACGTCGAAGAATCAAAGTCGGCACACGATGCGGCCAGCCACGCATCCGTCGATGTTGAAGTAAGGACTGATGAGCGAGGAGAGGGCCTGGAGCAGCCTGTCGATGCGCAAAACGTCCCGATGACGCGAGCTGCCGCGTTGTTTTCAGCTCCGACAGAACAGAGTCCTCCGACGGCTCTCGTGGCGAGACCAACCGGCGAGGTTTCGAGCTTCACCAAAGGTACAGAAAAGATCATGAAGATCCCAGGAATGATACTCATATATCCAATCAAAGAGATCATACCCAGAATGGTCGGATTAATTTCGACGAATTTACCTCTGTTTGTGACGCAATACGAGTCCAAATTTCGCGAATTGGTTGGGAAGATGGGGCAGGAGTCGAGCCAAATTGGAACCATGGGCAGGTTCCAGGAGGTCCAAGGATCGTGTACAGATCAAGAGATCGACCAAAATGGTGGGGAATCAAAAACGCCCAAATCAGATGTTGGGTTCTACGGCGCACGAAACTTTGAAAATAGCGACCGCGGGAAAACTACCCAGCTGCGATTGTAGAGATGGAGGCCTCGAAAGTGCTATGAGATGCTTAGAATCGTCTATGGGGCGTTAGGATAAGTAGAATCGAGCGAAAAATAGGAGTGGAAGAGCTTGAAACAACCAACCCCAATCTGGAAACGTTCCTTGCCGCGGCGCACACAGCCGGAATCTGGAAAAGGGCCAAATCATATTCTTGGTGCATTTGTGCCAGCTTCTCGCGTGCTGAGTGCAAGTTGGAGTGCAATAAAAGAGTCAGAGTTGGAATTTTGCTCGAAAGAAGCAGGAGCACGAGCAGACGCAGCCCCGAAACTAGAATGGCAGCAAGCAGCATACCTTTATCATGACCCGTTTTGGGATGAATTCGTTGACGATTTTGGTTGCAGGTCAAGACAAGCTTTGAGGGCAAAGCTTTTTGAAGAGGGGGAGCCTGATACGATCCTGGAATCGATCAAATTCCATCCAGGATTAATCGTCAAAGAGGCCAAATCGAATTGCAAAGAAGAACCTGAAAATTGTCCGTGTCATTTTCCGTGTTCAAGTAGCCGACTTTGGAGGCACGTTTCTCTCAAGTGGCTTAATGTAAATTCAAGTTTAATGTTTTGTATTGAACATGGAGTGATTATCTACACATTGGTATGCTTGGTTTCTCAAGAAGAAGTCATTAAGGTTATTTTCAAAGGCCTCAAAGTTGCTACCTCAAAACTGGAAAACTGCCAGAAAATGTCTTAAGGCAGAAAACTGTGTTGAGATACCAACTTTGAAGGCTTATATCTGGAGTTTGGAGAAAGATCTCGGGCTTTTTCAAGTTGGAGGTGAAAGAGTGAGTTTTCTTCTACAGAGGAAAGGAATTGGTTGATTTCGAATCAACTTGGAAGGCTTTGATCGAGAGGATCAAAGATGGCATCAAAGCTGTTTGGTTACTTGGAGCTAAAGGCAGATTTTCCTTTTCTTGTTTAGTTAGGATTTCATTGTTTTGGTAGTTTTTTATTCCTATCGTATTAGACTGTAATTAGGAGTTTATGGGACGTGTGTAACCCTAGCTAGGCCTATTTAAGCCTTCTATTTACGTTGTAAAAATTCAGACTTTGATTAATCGAATTGAGAACCTTTTGGCTTTTATGCAAGTTGCGACTTGTGTTGAGTTTGGTGGATTCCAAGCTCGTGAGCTCTTGTATCGATTGAATAGTCACTTCAATCGTGGTCGGGCATCTACCTTTCATACCAATCGAGCGTTCCCCAGGTGTGGAGTCGTCCTTTTGGTTCCGTTTTATCCAAGTTCGTATTAAGAACGCTTCGTTCTTGATTCGAGCTCAATCGATTCATCGATTGAGTCGTTAGCTGCGTGACTTTGATAACATACACCCCCAGGGGCGTATCATGTACCATAGAGGGATTTGTTAGAAAGTGTAGGTACAACTTAAAGTTGTACCACTAGTATAGGTACTAGTTTGGGTTGTACCATAGAAGGATATTTAGGAAGGGTAGGTACAACCTAAGGTTGTACCACAAGTATAGGTACAATTTTGAGTTGTACCATAGAGGGATTTGTTAAAAAATGTAGGTACAACTTAAAATTGTACCACTATTATCGGTACAAGTTTGTGTTGTACCATTGAATGATTTTTAGAAAGTGTAGGTACAACTTAAGGTTGTACCATAAGTATAGGTACAATTTTTAGTTGTACCATAGAGGGATTTGTTAGAAAGTGTAGGAACAACGTAAAGTTGTACCACTAGTATAGGTACAAGTTTGGGTTGTACCATAGAAGGATTTTTAGGAAGTGTAGGTACAACATAAGGTTGTACCACAAGTATAGGTACAATTTTAACTTGTACCATAGAGGGATTTGTTAAAACGTGTAGGTACGACATAAAGTTGTACCACAAGTATAGGTACAAGTTTGGGTAGTACCATAGAAGGATTTTTAGAAAGTGTAGGTACAACATAAGGTTGTACCACAAGTATAGGTACAATTTTGAGTTGTAACATAGAGGTATTTGTTAAAAAATGTAGGTTCAACATAAAGTTGTACCACAAGTACAGGTGCAAGTTTGGGTTGTACAATAAAAGGTTTTTTAGAAAGTGTAGGTACAACATAAGGTTGTAACCCAAGTATAGGTACAATTTTGAGTTGTACCATAGAAGGATTTTTAGAAAGTGTAGGTACAACATAAGGGTGTACCACAAGTATAGGTACAATTTTGAGTTGTACCATAGAGGGATTTGTTAAAAAGTGTAGGTACGACATAAAGGTGTACCACAAGTATAGGTACAAGTTTGGGTTGTACCATAGAAGGATTTTTACAAACTGTAGGTACAACATAAGGTTGTACCATAAGTATAGGTACAATTTTGAGTTGTACCATAGAGGGATTTGTTAAAAAATGTAGGTACAACTTAAAATTGTACCACTATTATAGGTACAAGTTTGTGTTGTACCATTGAATGATTTTTAGAAAGTGTAGGTACAACTTAAGGTTGTACCATAAGTATAGGTACAATTTTGAGTTGTACCATAGAGGAATTTGTTAGAAAGTGTAGGTACAACTTAAAGTTGTACCACTAGTATAGGTACAAGTTTGGGTTGTACCATAGAAGGATTTTTAGGAAGTGTAGGTACAACATAAGGTTGTACCACAAGTATAGGTACAATTTTGACTTGTACCATAGAGGGATTTGTTAAAACGTGTAGGTACGACATAAAGTTGTACCACAAGTATATGTACAAGTTTGGGTTGTACCATAGAAGGATTTTTAGAAAGTGTAGGTACAGCATAAGGTTATACCACAAGTATAGGTACAATTTTGAGTTGTAACATAGAGGTATTTGTTAAAAAATGTAGGTACGACATAAAGTTGTACCACAAGTATAGGTGCAAGTTTGTGTTGTACAATAGAAGGTTTTTTAGAAAGTGTGGGTACAACATAAGGTTGTAACATAAGTATAGGTACAATTTTGAGTTGTACCATAAAGGGATTTGTTAAAAAATGTTGGTAGAACTTAAAGTTGTACCACTAGTATAGGTACAAGTTTGGGTTGTACCATAGAATGATTTTTAGAAAGTGTAGTTACAATATAAGGTTGTACCACAAGTATAGGTACAATTTTGAGTTGTACCATAGAGGGATTTGTTAAAAAATGTAGGTATAACTTAAAGTGTACTACTAGTATAGGTACAAGTTTGGGTTGTACCATAGAATGATTTTTCGAAAGTGTAGGTACAACTTAAGGTTGTACCATAAGTATAGGCACAATTTTTAGTTGTACCATAGAGGGATTTGTTAGAAAGTGTAGGTACAACTTAATGGGTCGTTCACTTGCCATTCCATTTCTGTTAGCTGCCACAACAGAAAACAAAATTAAAATGAAAACGAAGCTGTCATTTCCTGGAAGACAAAACCTGAAAAAACCTTGTTTAGCTGAGAATTTTGGTGAGTCCTGAAGCTGAAATCTGAAAATGAAAACCTGTTTAGTTGCTTCATTCTGTTTTCTGATTCTTGATTATCATACAACCCTAGCCATCATTATGTTACACTAATGCGTCATTTTCATTAAATATATAGAACAATTACACATACAACATAAGTGCTAATTTTCTTTGATTCTGAAATCGACAATTATTGCTCAAGGGGATTTGTAACAGCTCAACTAATTATACAAATTAGGAACAAACAAGGAACAACTTCAGCAAATTTGACGAGTACAGGAGGAGAGGTTTCATCGGAGGGAGAGGCTCGAAGCTTGGAGAATGTCAACCGGCTGTAGGTTCTCCATGACGGTGGAGAATGGCGTCGCTGCTGCTTGATTTCGCCGGCTGGAGGAAGGATTCGACGGCGCTGCTTCTCTTCTCATAAGCGGGGCTGGTTGTCGCCGGAGGGAGAGGACCTGTTTACAGCTATGGATTCTTGGGATCCATTTAGGGATTTCCCTCTCAATGTGCCCTCATCATCTCTAGTTCCCGGTGGGGAGAATTCGTCGGCGTGCTCCAGATCAGTGGGAAGAGGCATGCTGAGAGGGAGGCGGGGAGTTGGCATCACGGCTGGGTCGAGGTGCGGGGAGGAGGCGTCGCGGCACGAGGAGCAGGGTTCGAGGCGACGGCCGGGGAGGACCTGTTTACAGCTATGGATTCTTGGGATCCATTTAGGGATTTCCCTCTCAATCTGCCCTCGTCGTCTCTAGTTCCCGGCGGGGAGAATTCGTCGGCGTGCTCCAGATCAGTGGGAAGAGGCACGCTAAGAGGGAGGCGGGGAGTTGGCATCGCGGCTGGGTCGAGGTGCGGGGAGGAGGCGTCGCGGCGTGGGGAGCAGGGTTCGAGGCGACGGCCGGGGAGCTTTTGGGAAAAGAGAAGAGAAGCAAAAAAAATTGTCCCTGTGACGGATCAAACTGAAGACCTCATTAATGAATAATGTCAATTTTCCGCTGGGAATGGGGGAATAACCCGCCCCAACATTTCCAGGAAACGAGTTTTAATGGTTTCCTTCTAGCTTCCTCATTTGTGCCAAATCAATTTTTCCAACGAAAACAAAATCAGAAGTGAACATGTTTCTTGCCGTTTGTTTCTTTATTTTCATTTTCACAACAATAAACAGAAAACAAAATGAGAAGTGAACGGGGCATAAAGTTGTACCACTAGTATAGGTACAAGTTTGGGTTGTACCATAAAAGGATTTTTAGAAAGTGTAGGTACAACATAAGGTTGTCCCACAGTATAGGTACAATTTTGAGTTGTACCATAGAGGGATTTGTTAAAAAATGTAGGTGCAACTTAAAGTTTTACTACTACTATAGGTACAAGTTTGTAGGGGTGGGCAACCGGTTCGGTAAACCCGAACCGAACCGAAACCGAATTAAACCAAACCGAAACCGAAATAATGCTATTCGGTTCGGAATTCGGAAGGGAAATATGGATATTTCAGAAACCAAGGTTCTATCAACCGAACTGAATTTCTGAATTTCCGTCCGAAAAACCGAAATACTATAATTTTAAGCTTCAAATGGTGGATTTTTTTGTTTGTAGTTGTTTTTAGACTTAAATATTTGAAATATTTTATGACTTATGTGTTGAAAAGTTTGATTTTTCATTGATGATGCATATAATTACATAATTATTGTTTATATTAGGGGTGAAAAATAATTTAAAAGTGAGAAAATACAAGTAGCCTTACAAATTCGGTTTTGTGTGAAAAACCGAACCGAATTATAATTCGGTTTAAACCGACCGAACCAAATTATAATTCGGTTCGAATTCGGTTTGAGGTTTGGGGGAATTCGGGGACCCGGTATTCATAATTTTGGTTCGGTCGAAACCGAACCGACCGAATGCCCACCCCTACAAGTTTGGGTTGTACCATAGAATGATTTTTAGAAAGTGTAGGTACAACTTAAGGTTGTACCATAAGTATAGGCACAATTTTGAGTTTTACCATAGAGGGATTTGTTAGAAAGTGTAGGTACAACTTAAAGTTGTATCACTAGTATAGGTACAAGTTTGGGTTGTACCATAGAAGGATTTTTAGAAAGTGTAGGTAAAACATAAGGTTGTACAACAAGTATAGGTACAATTTTGAGTTGTACAATAGAGGGATTTGTTAAAAAGTGTAGGTACGACATAAAGTTGTAAAACAAGTATAGGTACAAGTTTGGGTTGTACCATAGAAGGATTTTTAGAAAGTGTATGTACAACATAAAGTTCTACCACAAGTATAGTTACAATTTTGAGTTGTACCATAGAGGGATTTGTTAAAAAGTGTAGGTACAACTTAAACTTGTGATATGATCCTGATTCGAGAATTCTCCCTAATCGGACCAAAAACCAGAGTTGCACACGTCGTACTTTTTAGGGGTTTTGTCCTTTCTTGAATAACACAAAATAAAGATACTTGCGGAATCGATCAAAAAAATCCGAACTCGTGAGAATGGCCAGAAGGTATATGAAACCTTCCAAACAATCTCGAACCCGTGGAAGAGGCCAACCGATATCGTCGATGCTCGCCACAACTAGAAGCGTTCTCTAGTTGATAAGAGACCACTCAAACCTCCCGAATCCTCAAAGGAGCGAATAGGCAAAACGGTCACTTGAACTTGTACACACTTGTATTTGATTGCTGAAACTTGAATGAAAAATACAGTAGTTTTACTCCTATTTATAGACCCACGAATCTAAACACAAAACAACTAAGGAAAACCAAATCCTACTTGAAAAAGGAAAACAAAAACCTTAACAAACAAGGAAAAGACTATGTCAACAACTACCCTTGAACCTAGCTTTCAAATCCCCCCCCCCCCTTGTGTTCACACTTGAAATTCCTTTCACACCTTGTGTTCATACCATTATCTCTATCCATTGTTGATTTCATTCACACCTTGAGACTCCTTCTCCATGGCCAACCCTCCTTCCCTCCCTTTGAGCCCAATTTCGTGATCCACATAGCTCAATAGTGTGATGGACTTTCCTTCTAGCAAATCCAAGCTTAAGCCCTCCAACTCCTTAGCCAAATAGCTTGCAATTTGATCCCAAAAAGCCTTAGCCCTAGCTCGAGTCATTGGCCCTTCAACTTGAGTGTGTTTGGCTTTGATGACCTCATCAGTCCCTCCCTCTTGAAAAGGATTTGCCCTCAATTCTGAATTATCATCAAGAAATGGTGCAAGATCAGAAACGTTGAAGGTTGCACTTATGCCATATTCTCTTGGTAGATCAAGCTTGTACGCATTCGTTCCAACCTTCGAAATGATTTGAAAGGAACCTTCACTTCTGGGCAGCAACTTGGATCTCCTTTGATGTGGGAACCTTTCCATCCTAATATGCACCCACACCCAATCTCCTGCTTCAAAATTTCGAGCCTTTCTATGCTTGTTGACGTTCTTCAAGATCTGCTTCGTCCTTCTTTCAATATTTAGCAGAGCCTTCTCATGGAGATCGATTCTTCACATACTCCGCTTTCTTAGCTCCATCCATGTTTACTTGCTCCTTCAAAGGTAAAGGTGTCAAATCCAATGGGGTAAGAGGATTGAACCCATACACAATCTCGAATGGAGAATACTTTGTTGTCGAATGCATGGCTCTATTGTAAGTGAACTCCACGTGAGGTAGGCAGTCCTCCCATGTCTTGATGTTGCTCTTGATGATGGCTCTAAGCATTTGAGATAGAGTACGATTCACCACTTCAGTTTGCCCATCCGTTTGAGGGTGACCAGTAGTCGAAAACAAGAGCTTCGTTCCAAGCTTGCTCCACAACGTCTTCCAAAAGTAGCTCAAGAACTTAGCATCTCGATCAGAAACAATGGTGCGTGGCATCCCATGTAGTCGCACCACCTCTTTGAAGAACAGATCCGCAACATTAACGGCATCGTCAGTTTTATGGTATGGAATGAAATGTGCCATCTTTGAGAATCGATCCACCACCACAAAGATAGAATCTCGTCCTCTCTTCGTCCTTGGCAGCCCCAATACGAAGTCCATAGATATATCAACCCACGGTAACGAGGGAATGGGTAGTGAATGTACAATCCAGACGACTGCGCCTTCGATTTAGCTTGCTTGCACTCCACACATCTAGCACATAAGCTCTCCACATCGCTTTTCATATGAGGCCAATAGAAATGCTCTTGTAAGCAAATCAAAGTCTTGGCTACACCAAAGTGTGCCATCAATCCTCCTCCATGAGTTTCTCATAGTAGCAATTCTCGAAGTGAAGTACGTGGTATGCAAAGTTGATTACCACGAAACAAGTAGCCCTCATGTCGATAGTACTTCCCTTATCCATGCTTCTCCCAAAGCTTGTAAATCTCTCGAAAATCAGAATCCTCATAAATGCTCTTGATTTGCTCAAATCTAAGGTATCTTGCATCCATGGTAGTGATCAACGTGTATCTTCGCGATAATGCATCAGCAACTACGTTCTCCTTGCCTTGCTTGTACTTGATCACATAAGGGAATGATTCAATGAACTACACCCAACGATCATGCCTCTTGTTCAACTTGTGTTGGGCCTTCAAATACTTGAGAGACTCATGATCAGTATGTATGACGAATTCCTTTGGCCACAAGTAGTGTTGCCAAGTCTCCAAAGCTCGAACAAGCGCATAAAGCTCTTTATCATAAGTCGGGTAATTAAGCGTAGCTCCGCTCAACTTCTCATTGAAATATGTAATGGGCCTCTTCTCTTGCATCAATACAGCGCCAATTCCCAATCCTGATGCATCACACTCCCACTTCAAACGTCTTGTTAAAATCTGGTAGCATCAGAACAGGAGGATGAGTAATCTTGTACTTGAGGAGCTCGAATGCCTTCTCTTTCCCTTCTCCCCAAGAAAACGCCACATTCTTCTTGATAATTGAGGTCAATGGTGCCGCAATGGTGCTGAAGTTGGGCACAAATCGTCGATAAAAGCCAGCCAATCCATGAAAGCTTCTTACTTCACTCATGTTGGTAGGAGTATGCCATGCTTGAATCGCTTTACTTTCTCTTCATCGGCTTCAACTCCATTAGCACTCACGACAAAACCCAGAAACACCACGCTTGAGGTGCAAAATGTACACTTCTTGAGGTTGGCATAGATTTTCTCCTTCCTCAAATTCTTCAACACATCCCTCAAGTGCTCAAGGTGCTCTTCCATGCTCTTTGAGTAGATCAGAATGTCATCAAAGTAGACCACCACGAATTTTCCAATGAATGCTCTCAACACATGATTCGTCAGCCTCATAAACGTACTTGGAGCATTTGTTAAGCCGAATGGCATCACCATCCATTCATAGAGACCATGCTTTGTTTTGAATGCAGTCTTCCACTCGTCTCCTTCCTTCATGCGAATTTGGTGATAACCAGACCTTAGATCAATCTTTCAGAACATGTTAGACCCATGTAACTCATCAAGCATGTCATCTAATCAAGGAATAGGATGACGATACTTAACGGTTATTTGGTTGACTGCTCAGCAATCAACACACATCCTCCACGTATGGTCTTTCTTAGGCACGCGGATGACAGGAACCGCACAAGGACTCATGCTTTCACGAACATGTCCTTTCTCCATAAGCTCATCAATTTGCCTTTGAAACTCCTTTGTCTCCTCTGTATTCGTCCTATATGCTGCCTTGTTTGGAATGGTAGCCCCAGGAACAAAGTCAATTTGATGCTCTATCCCGCGGATTGGAGGTAATCCCTTTGGTGCTTCTTCGGGAAAGACATCCTCAAACTCTTCTAGTACCACTCGTGCCCTAGGTGGTACCTCTTGAATCAGCTCTTGGTTGAGTAGAAATCCCTTGTATAGGACAATAATCATAGGAAATCGATCATAGAGGGCTTGTTTGATTTCTCCTTGTCGAGCTAGCATCAATGCCTTGGACTCCAAGCTACTCGAACCCTTCTTTGCACCCCTTGCGGATTGAGCCTTCTTCTCTTCCTCTCGAATTTGTTGCATTTGTAATTGATCTTCATACACTTCTCTAGGAGATAGAGGCTTCCATACTATCTTCTTACCTTGGTGCTTTAACGTGTATTTGTTGGTGACGCCGTCATGTTGAGCACTTCGATCAAACTGCCACAGCCTCCCAAAGAGAACATGAGCCGCTTGCATTCGCACCACATCGCATGTTACTTCATCCTTGTATTTTTCAATGGAGAACTTCAATAAGGCTTGTTTAGCCACTTTGATTGACCCATCTTCATTGAGCCATTGAAGAGTGTAGGGTTTTAGATGAATCGTTGTTTTCAACCCCAACTTCTTCACACAACTAGCACTAACCACATTGGTGCAGCTCCCTCCATCAATCACATCCGAAAGGGTCTTCCCATCCACTACACACCTCGTATGGAAGAGGTTCTCCCGTTGCTCAAGCTCCTCCTTTGGTTGGATGCTCAATACCCTTCGAGCTACACATAATCTGCTCGGGGGTGTCTCCATCTCAAGGGCCTCATCTACCTCAGAATCTGATGTACCCTTCTCTTCTAGTGCTTCTTCTTCCTCACCATCGGACACATATTCACCATTCTCCAATAAGATCAATGCTCTTTTGTTTGGGCATTGATTTTCCATATGCCCTCGTCCATGGCACTTGAAACATTGAATTCCACCGGAAGATGAACCCTGTTTGGTGCTAGGGTTTGGAGTCTCCACCTTTGGCCCGAGTTTTGGTACTTCTCTTGTAGGAACACTTGGCCTAGGGTTTGTAGTAGGTGCTGGTGTAGGCCTTGTAGTACTTGTAGAGGGTAGAAACCTCCTATTCTTCTACTGCCTCTCCACCTTGCTGCAAATAGCCACCAAGTCTTCTACCTCCACAAATTGTTGAATTTCCACGACATTACGAATCTCTCGATTAAGAACATGTAGAAATCGAGCTATGGTAGCTTCCCTATCTTCATGAACATCAGCTCGAATCATTAACAACTCCATCTCTTGATAGTAATCCTCAACACTCTTGTTGCCTTGTTGAAGAAGTTGTAATGCTTGGTGCATTTCTCGTTGATGATAGGCTGGAACAAATCGATCTCTCATGATTGCCTTCAACTCATCCCGTGTTTCAATAGGCCTGCGCCTGTCTCTTCTTCTCTTCGTGCTCCATTGATCCCACCACGCTAGGGCATAATACATAAACTCAATGGTAGCCATCGCCACCTTCCTCTTCTCTGAGTAGTTTTGATTATCAAAAATAAGCTCCATCTTGCGTTCCCAATCGAGATAAGCTTCTGGATCAATTTTCCTTTGAAAGATGGTACGGTTATCTTCAATCCTCTTAGAACATCATCATCTCGGTAAGCACCTCCATCATACTCGTATTCTTCATACCCTTCCTCATCATAGAAGGGGAAGTCTCTCCTTGCACCACGATGCCCTCCCAATGGCCTATGTCGACAAACATTCTCAAACATTGGACGTTGAACAGCTCGAACAACTCTCCTTTATTCTCGTTGTTCCCTATGGTTAGGGTTTGCAAACTCGCCTTGGGGTGGCTCTTGTTCTTGTTGTTGAGGTTGCTCTTGATCACGTCTTTGCAATGCCTCAACTTGTGCCCTTGTCTCCCTTTGTTCTTGAAGTACCGTAGCTAGTTGTGTAGCGAGCTGCTGAAGTTGTGTCGCCACATCTTGTGCTTGTTCTGCCATGGTTTCTTGCTAAAGAAGAAACCCACGAATGTTTTGTCTTCAAGATACCTTCCTTGCCACACAAGAAACTCTCAAGAGCGTTCAAGATTTGCTTTCTTGACGTTCAAGATTTCCAAGAATGCTTCCCGAACTACCAAGAACTCCAAGAATCTTTGTCTTCTCCACTGCATTTGAACCGGGCTCTTGATACCACTTGATATGATCCTAATTCGAGAATCCTCCCAAATCGAACCAAAAACTAGAGTTGCACACGTCGAATGTTTTAGGGGTTTTCTCCTTTCTTGAATAACACAAAATAAAGATACTTACGAAATCAATCAAACAAATCCGAACTCGTGAGAAGGGCCAGAAGGTATATGAAACCTTTCAAACAATCTCGAACCCGTGGAAGAGGTCAACCGATATCGTCGATGCTCGCCACAACTAGACGCGAGTTGATAAGAGACCACTCAAACCTCCCGAATCCTCAAAGGAGCGAATAAGCAAAACGTTTACTTGAACTTGTAAACATTTGTATTTGATTGCTGAAACTTGAATGAAAAATACATTGGTTGGACTCCTATTTATAGACCCATGAATCTAAACACAAAACAGCTAAGGAAAACCAAATCCTACTTGAAAAATGAAAACAAAAACCTTAACAAACAAGGAAAAGATTAAGTCAACAACTACCCTTGAACCTAGCCTTCAAATCCCCCCCCCCCCCCCTTGTGTTCACACTTGAAATTCCTTTCACATCTTGTGTTCACACCATGATCTTTATCCATTGTTGATTCCATTCACACCTTGAGACTCCTTCTCCACGGCCGACCCTCCTTCCCTCCCTTTGAGCCCAATTTCGTGATCCACATAGCTCAATAGTGTGATGGACTTTCCTTCTAGCAAATCCAAGCTTAAGCCCTCCAACTCCTTAGCCAAATGGCTTGCAATTTGATCCCGAAAAGCCTTAGCCCTAGCTCGAGTCATTGGCCCTTCAACTTGAGTGTGTTTGGCTTTGATGACCTCATCAAGTTGTACCACTAGTATAGGTACAAGTTTGGGTTGTACCATAGAAGGATTTTTAGAAAGTGTAGGTACAAAATAAGGTTGTACCATAAGTATAGGTACAATTTTGAGTTGTACCATAGAGGGATTTGTTAGAAAGTGTAGGTACAACTTTTAGTTGTACCATAGTGTATAGGTACAATGTTTAAAATTGTACCATAGAGGGATTTTTGGGAAAGTGTATGTACATCTTTAAGTTGTACCATAACTTTAAGTTGTACCATAGTGTAAAGTTACAACTCTAGAAAGTGTAGGTACATCTTAATTCCACACCCGTTATTTTGCCAGAATGAGCCGTGAGAACGTTTGAGTGGCAGCTGTGTGTTTCAATTTCACGTGAGACTTTGACGGGCGTGAGAATGTGAAGTAGAAGCCGTGATATTTCCTAGGATAGTGAGAACTGCTCTTTGCATCTCACGTGACATTTCACAAGCGTGATATTTGCCTGAGGAATGTCAAGTAGGAACAGATCTAGTAACAGTACATCATATCAAATGGGTTACCCTGTTAACAAAAAGTAAAAAGCTGTAAAAGCTTTACATTTGTCTAATAAAACAAGCATCCATAACAAGATTAAATCTTTCTAATTAAGGCTTAAGTTTAGCTGCATGAAGCACACACCGGTGCATCATCATATTCTAATTGGAAAACTTACAAGCACAAATGGAAACACACATAGCTAAGTACTAAGGACTTCGGTTGGCTCATCTTCACTGCCCCTCTTCCTCATCAGTGCTCTCGTCCTCATCATTGTTTTCCTATATTTTCTCATCTTCATTGACCTTGCTAGAGTCACTGCCCTCTTCCTCATTGGTCTCTTTGTCCTCTTTATTTCTTTCCTTGTTTTGGTCATCGTCATCGCCCTCGCTGTCCTCTTCACTGCCCTCTTCCTCATTGGTCCCTTTGTCCTCTTGATTTCTTTCCTTGTTTTGATCATCGTCATTTCCCTCGTCATCCTCTTCACTGCCCTCTTTCTCGTTCATGCCATTGTCCTCTTCAATGTTTTCCTTGTTTTGGTCATCGTCATTGCCCTCGTCGTCCTCTTCACTGCCCTCTTCCTCATTGGTCCCTTTGTCCTCTTGATTTCTTTCCTTATTTTGGTCATCGTCATTTCCCTTGTCATCCTCTTCACTGGCCTCTTCCTCGTTGGTGCCATTGTCCTCTTCACTGCTTTCCTTGTTTTGCTCATCGTCATTGCCCTCGTCACCCTATTCACTTCCCTCTTCATTGCTTTCCTCGGTTGGCTTAGGAGATAGTTCCCAAGGTCTTGGGAATTTTTTGTAGTCAATCCTCAAGGACCTCATGATGTGATGGTTGCATTTGAT
The DNA here is from genome assembly GCA_946122785.1 of Linum tenue. NCBI lineage: Eukaryota > Viridiplantae > Streptophyta > Magnoliopsida > Malpighiales > Linaceae > Linum > Linum tenue. The sequence continues at coordinate 14,449,872 of CAMGYJ010000007.1, read as the reverse complement.
GATGTAGCGTCGAGCTTCCTTCTCTCGGTCGAGGGGGGAGAGTATGAGTGCATTTTGCTCCAGAATTTGGGCATTCTGCCGACCCAATGCCTCCAAATGGGATAAGTATGTGTCAGTGGATGGTCAGGATTGAGTTGTAGTTTGGTGAGGTTGTGCAGGATGTTCCGGAGTCTCCTCGACCATTTGCTCAACAACATGCTCCGATGCGTTTGCCTCATCTGTTGCAATAGGAGGGCAGGATGAGGGATACCAACAATGCCTAGCACACCATTCTCCTTAACCACCAAACACAGACATGATCAATATCAGAAGCATTAGTTACATTTGGTCAATGTTCAAAAGGAACAACACTAGTAGGCAATCCAAAACTTGCACAAAATCAATCCTAGATTGTTAGAATCCCAACTAGTTCTGTTGTAGCATTCACTGTGAAAAGGAAAGTGTTGGTTGGAACATTTACCTTTGACACCAAATCTAGGTCCGCAAGGTTTTTTTTGGAGATTGGTTGAGTGGACTGGGCAATGGTGCAATGAGCACCCACCGGATCGATGCCAAAATGGCGAGCTAGCCTTGTGATGTAGGCATCTCCATGGATGGTCTTGATTTGTTTGTTGGAGGTCATCTTGTGTAGGGTTTTCAGTATGACTAAACCAAGATGAATTGGGGGATCTTTTACCATAGAGAGGAAAAAGTTCAAATCTCGCTTGGTCACACTCCCTGGACTAGCTGCCATAGAGTGAGCGATAATGTTGTGGATGATACGCCATGGGGGAAGATCATTCCCTTTATAGTGGGCAGGGTCAGACTTTTCCACATGGCTTTGTTTCAGCTTTTTCCACAAATTATGGACCAATGGTGCTCTTGGTGGATATATTTTCTCTGAAATCAAACCCATGTCCATCTGTGGTGAGAAATCCTGGTGGGTATATCTGGAGTGCCTCTGTGAACTCAGATATGCTCATTTGTCTCCCCTGTCCTCCAAGGCGAAAAGTTATGTTGTCTTGGGGCTTTTCGAGGTTAAACTCGGTTATATATTTTATGCAGAGAGTATTGAGGAACTCAATGGTAAGCTCTCGATAGATGACCTCATTGACGGAGAGAACCTCACACCATGCCGGGAGACGAAGGCATGTGCGAACGGGGTCCGCTGCTCCGAGGCGCTCTAGGAGACCTCAATCAAAGCATCTTTGTTGCCCAAATGGGAGGGGAAGGAAGCGTTCCAAAGCCCTCCTATGTTTTTCGGGTAGTTGGAGGAAGTCGTGCAGTCCCCCTCCTCCAAGTTGAGCCTCCGGTTGTGGTGGTGGTGGTGGTGGAGATGGTTGACGTGCACGTCCTTGGTTTTTTTTTTGCGTTGTCGGTTGGGAAGAGTGTCTCGTTGTTGGGTTTGGCAGCGACGACGAGAAGGAGCCTTCACTTTGGCAGGTGAGGCTGATGGTTGCATGGTTTTTTGTTTAGCTCGAGCCATTCCTACAAAAACCAACTCAGCACATTAGTCATGATGAAGACCTTGGTGCAACTCATGCTTAATTAATCAAGTTATAATAGTTTAATATCAAGACTGAATTGCAAATTCCCTCTACGTCTATGCATTCAAGATGATCTTGCAAGAACGATACTTCAAACACAGAGAAACACACCTAATGCAAGTTCCCTCTCCACCGTCGACTTTAAACTTGCCACAACCAAAACTAGAAGCGACATTGTGAATTTCCATTTCAAACTCCATACTTAGCAAAACACTAGATTACATCCAGCTCCACCATGAGAACAAGTTTACAAACAGTTCAAGCAAAAAAGCCCCAAATGTCAACAAACAACAAGAGTTCTACAAAACTCAGGTCACATTCCATACATACACGAGACCCTCAGAGTTTGAAATCTACAAAAGAACTACCAAGATTCAAGTTTCGTAAACATAGTAATAGAGAGGGTAAGATTCTCAGCAAAAGCAAACTGAAAGCCATAGAAGGAGCACGAATGTCCAACTATAATGGTGGCCAAGCGAAATCAGCAAAAAAAAATCGAAACTTAATTAAACTAGCCCTATGGTTCTAAAGCTTGAAGAAGCACTAATTAAACGAATGAAAGCTAATGCTCAAGCTCTCCTGATCACAGGCTTGAGCAGTAACAACTGGGAAGATTCAAAACTGTGAAAATCCCAATGCCTAACACGAGTGCAAGAAGATGAATCAAGCAGAGGCAGGGGATAGGAAGATTGATTGTTGAGTTAACCAACCTGACTCCGAACAGAGCAAAGATGAACAGAGCCAGCAGCCAATGAAGCCATTCCTAAGATCATTATCTACCAGGTGGAATGCACGGTTCAGGATGATATTCATCATGGTATAGAGGGTGAGGTAGGAGAAGAGGTTGAGAGAAGGGTTGGGGATCGAAGGTTGAGAGAAGGGTAGGGTTGATAGAGACGAATTAGAACAGACGAGGGAGAGGGGTTGAGAGAAGGGTTTTGCAATTTTAATCCGTAAAGGTTTTTTTAGGGTTTCCAATACCCGGCTCCCTCTCGTGGGCGTGAGAATTACAAGATGAGATATAATGTTCTTTGAAGTCGAACACCAGCATTACATGTTGTGCTTGGATCGTTTGGGAAGTAGAACCAATTCTTGAGTCTCCACATGAAAGCTGCTTTCACCTGCTCCTATGGACTCGAAGTTGTATTCTTGTTGCGTGAAATGACTATCACCTGCACCTGCTTCAGCCATTCTTTTTAGCGGCAATTTCTGATTGTATGTTTAGGATGCCTACAATACTTGCACAATCGTCTTTTCACTTGAGTTTGCTTCACCTTCCCTTTACTTCGAACTGGATGGGGGTCCTTAATAAACTGAGAGGAGTTCACTCCAGCATCCGTAGTATCATTATTTGTTTTGCTGGTTGTTTCTTCACTTATTGTCTTCACTCGCAAGGTTAATTCTTCAATCAACCCGTTGGCAGTATGAAATGCTTCATCCGAACTCACAGCATAATGGCACATTCTACTACATTGACCAACCAAGAAACCAAACCTGTCCAAATACAAGTACTTTTGTAGTTGGTTCCAAGCACAATAGAAGTAAACAAAGAACTAAATCAACAGCTGAAATGTATAATACCTGCTAATATTTTGCTTGGTAGGACAACTTCCCATACTCGAGGGATCGAAATCTTTTGCATTTTTAGTCCAATGATTCAAAATGAGTGACTTGGGAATCTGTACTTGATTTTCTGCTTTCAATATACAGAATATATGCCGACATGGAATTCCGCATAACTCAAAAGTGCCACAAGAACAATGCACATCATGTCCACTCGAGTAAAAGACCACGGTGCACTTTGAGTCAGGGTATTTGAATCGTGACAATGTATAAATTGTTTTATTGGCCAACACACACTTGTCTGTAATATAGTAATGAACTTCTCTCGCTATTTCTGCTCGAACGCTCCTGAACACATTTCTTGTATATACTATAAAGGCATGTATTTCAATTTCATGTAAATGTGTTATCAGAACTACATCAGTATGTATTGTCTTAAACTGGTCATGTAACTCAATTTGTCTCCTATACAAAAGTGCCATGTCAAACTGCTTGACAAACTCAAACAACTTCATCTTACTTTGTAAGAATTTTTCTAGATAAGAGTTCATGCTCTCACAAAGTTGAGACGTAGTCATCCCAGCAAAGAAAGTAGCTTTCAAGTAAGTTGTTGCCCATTGAGCTCGTCGCCTATACATCTTCTTCATTCACGCATTGTGCTCTAGATCATACTTGGACAAAATTTCCTTCCACGTAGCTTCAAATTGTGGAATAGAACTGCAGTTTAGCATGCATTGTTTGAAATCCTCCCGGAATGCTTCCCCATGGCCACGCGCTTCTGCGTTATTGCCCAAGTGCCAAGAACATAACCGATGTCGGGATCCAGGAAGAACCGACTTGATAGCTTTCCTTATTGAAGAACAACCATATGTCATAACTGGGGTTGGCTTCTTACCACTCATGCAATGTAAAAAAGCATTTAGAATCCATATGTAGTTCTCCGCGCGCCGTTTCATCCGCAAGTAAAGCACATGTAATAACAGTGCTTGCATTGTGATTATTCACACCAATGAATAGAAGAAATGGAAGATTATATGCATTAGTCTTGTACGTCGAGTCAAAAACAAGAACATCTCCAAAGACACTATAATCCAATAGTGAAGTAGAGTCAGCCCATAACATATTGCCTAGTTCGCCACCATCACTTACTGTGTATCTACAATAAAAACGAGGATCGGTAGTTGCCCGTACTTGTAAGTAGGCAAGTGCAGCTTCACTATCACTATCCAAGATCTCCGACCTCCGATCCGCACTAACAAAATTGTAGACATCGGTCTTAGTGAAACCCAAGTTCTGAAATCTTCCCGCACAATTCACTAGATAATCCATGATTTGATTGGTGTGAACACCAGCATCCCTAAGTGATCGAATCTGAGCCTTACTTGCGTCATCTACCTTGCGATGAGAACTCAAAAACTGCACTTCATGTGCTCTAGCTAAGTGATGAAAATGTGTCGGTACAAACTACTTCACCTTGAATCGGTTAGTTGCCTCAACAAAACTGACTTTGAAAGCAGCCGGACAATAAAGCCTTGTTACAGGCCTAGGTTAACGCTTTATGTTCTCCTTGTCATTGTGCACTGGCTGACGCTCCCTGATAGCATCGTATTTGCACATGTTTTCAATCTTGTTTCTTGACCATTTTAGCTCGAATTTGTTGTTCCTTGGCCTATTTTATGCTAGGTTGTGTTGTATTGTCGTATTTCAGGTCCTAGCAAGTAAAGAGGTGCATAGGAGCAAGTTTCGGGTCATTTGGAGGTCAGTTGGCGATTCAAGAAGCATTACGGGCAGCCCCTGACCATTTACGGGCGTAATTACTTCTGTTATGCCCGTAATTGCAATGCCGAGCCAAATACCTGAGAATTCATGTCGCAGAACAAATTACGGGCAAGCGCAAAAGCATTTACGGTCGTAATTGCTCAAATACTGCAGTAATTGCATGATTACGACCGTAAATCCCTTCCTCGGAGTTAAGTGAAACGTGCGTTTTGGGCGATTTACGGGCAGGCCATGATTACGACCGTAATTCAGCCCGTATTTTGCCCAAAATCGGGTTTTTGAGGCAGATTCGAGCCTAAGGAGAGTGAGTCGATTTTTTGGAGAAAAACAGAGTTTTAGAGAGAGAAAGTGCGAAGAACAAACCCTATGAGCTATTTGGAGTGGATTTCTCACCATTGAAGCCTAGATTGTATCCCCAGGAGTGAAGATTGACATCCTAGAGCAGATTTTTCCCATTGTTATGAGTATGACTGCTTTGTATTCTGTTTCCCTCTCTCTCTCTATGGAGTAGAACTTTCTCTCACTTGGGTATGAAGAACCCTAGTTCCATGTGTTAGGGATCTTGATTGTAATGACTTGGGATTGTTATACTGTTTGATTTTAATCGATTGATGCATGATTCATTGAGTCAATTGAAGTCTGATCATCTTTTCTTGATTTCTGCTACAACCTGAGATAGATAGAATCTGATTAAGTTGTTAGAGCTTCATCAATCGGTAGTGGTAGATTGGTTATACGAGAGTTAATCAATTTACTGCTTTGTACTGGAACCCAATTCTAGTAGTGGAGTTCTGTGCTTATTGCCTCAGCCCTCTATCCCGGTGAAGGTTAGTCGCCTGCTGGTTAGCTTGCCTGAGAGGGCTTGGTCAGCTTAAGAGATTCCAAGCTACTGTCGGATCTTCCGCATTTTAATCAACAGTTAATCAACCCGGGTAATTACAACTGAGACCTAACTAAGGAGCTAGGGGGACTCATTCCCGAGTGACTCTTCCTTTGCTTTAGAAAACCGAACCATTTCCTGCTTTCTTACTGCTTTTAGTTAAAATCACAATCACTTAACTTAGTTTGCTAGATAACATATATACACGGAGTAGGCAGTAGATCTAGACCCCGGGTTGACAATTAGAGCTTGCCTGTTACTGCATTTCCGGACTGCGATTACACTTGGTCACAGTTTGGTGTTGCGTTTTAGCATGTAACTCCCCCTCGAGTGAGCAAACCCATCGTTGCATATTTTTGACTCCATATTTTTAATATGTGTGAGTGTTCTTTCGTACGTTGAATCCCATGGCACCATAAGTTGAATAGAACTTGTCAGCCTCCACAAGGGTTTCAAACTCATAACGCACAACATCATCCGACTCCCATTTAGCATATGGCTTCCCATTCCCGACTTTATTAAGCAGGGTCCAGTCATACATACTCGAGGACGGTGGAGCTTTGGTTGGATTTGCAGCATCTTTGTGTAGAGGTGCATCTGAGCTGTGTGGATGTGTTTCGAAGCTGTGCAAATGCTCATCTGAGATGTTCTCCTTATCATCATCACCAATGTTAGTGTTATTATCATCCTCAGAATCACTATCACTGGTTCCGACATTGTCCTCCATATCGTCACTATCTCTAACACCACCGGTATCATCTCCATAATCCATTCCCCAATCTAAACCAACATTCAACTCAATTCCAGTGTCCTTGCATGTGCTCATATCATCCATCAACCCTTCCATAGTTGATCAACTAAAAACAACCAACAAAATGAAGTTCAAAGACAATTAAAATCCACATATTCACCACTCACAATCAATTAACAAGCAACGAAAAGATTTCATGCTAGATTAGAGGCATATGCATATAAGTCGCATCTGTGCCTAGTCCATTTACCAAGAGATGAGGTAAAAATCAATGAAACTAGTATTGCATCATTCATGGTGGCAGTCACAGAAACCAAAAGCAAACGAATCGAACTGACTACAAACCCTGAGGAGGACGCAAAAAAAAACTATTAAAGAAGACAACAAAGTCGATAGGAGAAGGGTAATACAGCTTGACTTTCATTTGGGGTCACAGGAGCAGACCACTTGCTAATTGAATGCACAAGTTACCTCTAAGTAAGCACACTGATCAATGGCAAGAACTTACAACCAAGAATCACTTAGTGTCAAAAAGAAATTTAGGAACCAAGCGAATCAATCATCTTGTGAAATGAAAGCTATTCAGATACAATGTCTAGCCGTGAAAGAGTTTTATTCTGATAATTAGACGAAACCATCTCTGCACTATATGCATTATGTTACCAGACATCAGAGGTCGAACATCAAAGGAAATCCAAGTACTAACTGAACCTCCCTGTCCAATTCCAAGCAAGCTACTGCAAGATTGATTGCACAGGAACGAACAATCTACAAAAATTACGATGGGCTAGTAGCCGAGACCAAATGTAACCCCTAATTCTTCTCACAATAAAGCATAGTATAGTATTTGACTGGTTGTCCCATTTTGGCCTGAGATTTCGCTAGTCAGAGTTAATGGAAACGAAGACTAAGAGAAGAGGGGAAGCAAGCTGAATCCAGGTAGATAAAAACCCCAAATGAAACCCAGTAGGAGGGAGAGAAGGGTACCAACCTGAATTCAGGATTAGAACCAGCGACTCAGTAGGAGAAGGGCGGGACGAGGAATTGACCGGCGAAGGCTGGATGTGGAATTGACCTACTGGTGCGATGACCGCCGATGCTAGAGAAGGAATCAATGAAGGATGACAATTAAGAACCGAGCCTAGGAAACAAAATCGGTCGAGCGACCTACAGAGGCTGGGAAACAAGAATTGGCCACCTACGACAGATGAGAGAGAACCGATGATAGAGGGAGGAAGTAGGAAGGAAGAAGCCGACATGGAGGAACTGAGGATCAGTCCTCTAACGCCAACGAAGGATGAGAAGGAAGAAACGGCAGCACTATTATGACTTACGACGGTGAGGGTTTAGGATCTAGGAATTTCTTCATTATCTTGGTTAAAAATTAAACCGACCAAAAAAACCATCAGTTTACAATTGGATGGGTTAAACCCAAAATCATATTCAAATGCTCAGTCAACCATATATCGTAAATCAATCTCACATTCGTTTACAATTGGATGGGTTAAACCCAAAATCATAGTCAAATGCTCAGTCAACCATATATCGTAAATCAATCTCACATTGGTTTACAATTAAATGGGTTATACCCAAAACCATAATCAAACGCTCACTCAACCATATACCGTAAACCCAATCCCACGTCTGTTCACAATTACATGGGTTCAACCCAAAACCATACTCAAACACTCACTCAACCATATACCCTCAACCAATCTCACATCGGTTTACAATTAGATGGGTTATACCCAAAACCATAATCAAACGCTCACTTAACCATATACCCGAAACCAATCTCACATCGGTTTACAATTACATGGGTAGAACCCAAAGCCATAATCAAACATTCACTCAACCATATACCCTCAACCAATCTTACATCAGTTAAAAAGTAGATGGGTTAAACCCAAACCCGTACTCAAACGCTCACTCAACCATATACCGTAAACCCAATCCCACTTCGGTTCACAATTACATGGGTTAAACCCAAAACCATATTCAAACGCTCACTCAACCACATACCCTCAACCAATCTCACATCGGTTTACAATTAGATGAGTTAAACCCAAAACCATAATCAAATGCTCAGTCGACCATATACCCTAAACCAATCCCACATCGGTTTACAATTAGATGGGTTAAACCCAAAACCATATTCAAACGCTCAGTCAACCATATATCGTAAATCAATCTCACATCGGTTTACAATTAGATGGGTTATACCCAAAACCATAATCAAACGCTCACTCAACCATATACCCTAAACCCAATCTCACATCGGTTTACAATTACATGGGTTGAACCCAAAACCATAATCAAACACTTACTCAACCATATACCCTCAACCAATCTCACATCGGTTAACACGTAGATGAGTTAAACCCAAACCCGTAATCAAACGCTCAATCAACCATATACCGTAAACCCAATCCCACTTCGGTTCACAATTACATGGGTTCAACCCAAAACCATAATGAAACACTCACTCAACCATATACCCTCAACCAATCTCACGTCGGTTTACAATTACATAGGTTCAACCCAAAACCATAATCAAACGCTCACTCAACCATATACCCTAAACCAATCTCACATCGGTTTACAATTACATGGGTTGAACCCAAAAGCATAATCAAACGCTCAATCAACCATATACCGTAAACCCAATCCCAGGTTGGTTCACAATTAAATGGGTTAAACCCAAAACCATAATCAAACGCTCAATCAACCATATACCGTAAACCCAATCCCACGTCGGTTCACAATTACATGGGTTCAACCCAAAACCATAATCAAACGCTCAATCAACCATATACCGTAAACCCAATCCCACGTTGGTTCACAATTACATGGGTTAAACCCAAACCCGTAAACAAACGCTCATTGAACCATATCCCGTAAACACAATCTCACATCGGTTGACAAGTAGATGGGTTTCAACCCAAACCCATAATCAAACGACCATATGGTAAATTAGTAATAGGTTTTAAAGTGCAAACGGACTATGAAATTAGCAAAACATGTTAGGTAGTCTGACTGGTTAATGTGTTGAATTATTATGCCAAGGGCGCGTGTTCGATCCTTGAAAATGGAGTTTTTAATTGACTAACTCACGCCCAAAATCTCACTGGTGTGAGATACACCTTTCAAGACCGTGAGGTATCCTGGACTCTAGGGGATGATTTTTTCATTCTCACGGTACCATCTAACGGGCGTGAAATCCCCATCCTTAATGCGTGAGAAAAATCCCAATCTCACGGCTCAGTCTCACGGGCGTGAGAATACCTTGTTGAGGCCGTGAAACTGCTATTTGCAGGGTGAATTAGGTCTTGTTTCATGGTTACTCTCACAGTCTTGAGGTTTCCAGCATCGGACCGTGAAAATGACAAGGTTCAATTTTCAACCATTTTTAGGTATACGCTCATTCATAACTTCTTCCTTGTCGACACATTAAACATAATATAGAGAAAAGAGAACATCACCGAATAATGCTTCGTTCATAACTTCATTGTAATTTCGACATTTTCCTAAACTTCATTCAACATCTCCATTTTCCTAAACTTCATTCAACATCCACATTAACTAAACTCTACATTAACTGCTTCATTGTTGACACTTGAAACAAAAGCACCCTTTTTCTCCCCATGCACGTGCAAAGGCTTTCTTCCTCGATTGAGTAAGTTCGTCTTGAAATTCACCTTCTCAGTCTCAATTTTGGCAGGTCTCGCATGACTCTCAAAATATTCATCTGATTGTGCCTTAATTATAGCTTGCACCTCATTCAAACGTGTAGTGAGCAAGTACATAGTAAGTTGTGCCCGTTCATAGTCACTATCGAACGGATCAAGCTTCTTGGAATATTGATCTGGATCCAGCAAGTAATTGGAGACAAATAGTCCACAATCAAATCTGTAATATAGCAAATAATTACCATGGTCATGATGCGAACAAATAATTACCGAACTTAATTAGAATAGTGCACAATTGAACAACAACAAAGGATACTCATTTGGTTGGTAAGCATCCTGGCGATATCTAACCACAAATCCACAAATGAAAACACTCCTCAGATATCCTCCTTAAGCAACAAATCTAGACCCAATTTCTGCAAATGAAAACATCCCCCTCATCTATATTTAACGACAAAGTCGACAAATGAAAAACAACTAAGAAATAAGTCAAGTTTGAAAACTTGAAGAACAAGACAAGAAGCAAACCAGTTTATGCATCCTGGCATCATATTCTTCGTTATGAGTTCCTGGTATTGAGTCTCAGATTTCAATTTCTTTGGTTTCCAAGTTAAAGACCGCCAGATAGAAGTGGGTCAACGTGAAGTTGAAAATTGGGACATGAATCTGAAATAATGCACAAACAAACAATAATTGTCAATTTATCATAGGAGGGTTAAGCCATTTCCTTTTAGAAAACAACGTTACAACATACCTTACTACAGTAAAGTAGCTCATTTATAGGTATCGCTCAAGTATCTTATATGAACCCATGGCACCCATAAATTGCTCCTCGTTGCAATGATATGCACGATCCTAGAAAAAGAAAACGCATTTACCCACACAAGCTACATGTAACAAACAAATAGATTAATTTCATGACAAGAATAGACAAAGCAGACAATTGTACCGAAACTGAAGGTGGAAAGAACCAAGACAAGCCACCACTGCGACCACAACTTCTTTCTTCTAGTGTCTTGCACAGACACACCGTTTCTATAATCTAATGCATCATCATCACATATACAAAAGTCAGCAATAAAAGTTCAATCTACTAAATTACACACATAAAGGAACTCACCCTTGTTGAAATTTTGGTCTTGGGAAAAAGCTGGACAAATCTTCACGAAGCAAGGGAAGACACCCGCCATCAAGACTAACCAACATGTCACTGTTATACAAGACCAAGTTCAAACACCACAACATTAGAATAAGGCAAATAACAAAAACATTCTACAAATATGATCCAATCTTACTTGTAATGATTTCGGGAGTTCCTTCCAGGCAGCTTACTACTAAAAGCAAATTGAATCATCTTTAGAGCCTCCGGAGTCAATCGTGTCTTAACAACAAAGGGAGGAGCAAGGTACAACGGTGGTGCTTTCTTAGCTCTGGGATTTGCCCGTTCGAATGGAGAGACCACATACAAACTAGGCTTCAATTTAGATACACTACGTAGTCCACCTCCCGTTCGCCCCTTTATTGTTCAAAAACATAAAAACAAAACCATTTCATTAGTAACCACACCATAAGAAAAAAGAATTAGAAAACTCAATCAAGTGTAATACCTTCACAATCTTGGCACAACCATCATTTGCAAAACACTTTCATCACACAAAAGTATGAATTTCTCACTTTAGACGCTTTCGCCTGCTTGCAAGGAGACTTTTTCACAACTTTGACAGAAGGAAATTCAGAATAGCTGTCATCTCCACTTTTCCCCTCGGCCTCTCCCGAAATCTTAACACCTAACCCTTGAGTCCTGACACATTCGAAGGTAGGAGAAATGGGTTCACTTGGTGTTTCAACCTCACCCTTCTGATTGCTCTTTTCCCCTCTGATAAGTTGCTCCGTTGACAAAAAGTCAACTGCAAAAGCTTTCAAATTATCAGCCGCATCCTTCTGATCGTTCTTTTTCAATTAAGTAGGTTGCTCCCTTGACAATGGGTCACCTGTAGTTGCTTTCACTGCCTCTATAATTGACTTCACTGCAATACCAATTTCGTCTCTAAATGCTCGAAATTCATTCTCCATTTTCATAACCCGACCCATTATCTCCTCATCTCTAGAAGCAGCATCACCCATTGCGACTTTAAATTCTTGACTGAAGTCGTCAAATCTAGCCTCCATGGTACTAAACCGAGCATCAATACACTCACAAAGAAGCAGCTCAACCCCATCAGTTTTGTGACATTTCCCATTTTTTTTCTTTTTGTCGTTTCCCTGGAGGTGATTTTAAACCTACTTCCTCGGATGATCTTTTCCCCGAATTGCTTGAAACCTATAAATTAATTAAAAAGGGAACCAAATATACCATGAGCATGCTCCAACTCGTCAAAAGAATCAAATATACCATTTTGCACAATCAGTTTTACCACTTTCGTTAACAATAACTCTACGTCTCCGCTCCCCCAACTCATCAAATCCAAACTTCCATCAATGGTGTGAACAATACCATTTGCATGCTCCAAGAATATTAACTACAAAAAAAGATATATTCAACATGATGTTTAATCATTACGAATATGTAGAAAATAGGGATAAACAATTATTTACCTCCAAAAACAACAAACAACCAGGTATATACTTTTTCCCATCAGCATTATGGTCGCAGATGCATTTCACCAATTCATTGAAGCAATAGGATGCCCAATTCTTCTTCGAAATGTCTGCAACATCGGTGACAACGTATAACGAAGATAACGAAATGTCATCCCTTCTAGTAGGTACTAAATACGTACAATATAAAAGTTTTAACAAATAGATCGCTGCTCTCTTTTATCTTCAACAACGTCTTTCGCATTAAGCTTGTGGAAATCGCCTGTCAGTCACAGTCACGAGTCGAATACACTCTAAATTCTTTCAGTTCCTCGGATCTTCCAACCACTTCTTCACCATCCAAGATAATATATGTCCCTCCCTCGGGGACACCCATAATTCGCTGGAAATCTTTGGCCGAAATATGCACTTTTAGCCCATACGCCTGAATTGTGCTTTCTTCCATATTAAAGCTCTTTAAAAGTTTCTCCAACAACTCACGTTGTAACATTCTTCCCTTGACTTCAAGAATCCGACCAAAGCCACATCTCTTAATGGCGTCTGATTGACAACCCTCTAAATTTGAGAGTAGGGAGAATACTTTCATGGGAGAACATCGCGTGCTAAAAAGGTAACACCTCTTCGTCTTCATTATAGAACAATTTTAACAAACTTCAAAATTAAAACGACACAAAAATTATAAGCATGCCTTGAAACACGAATTATAAGCATGCCCAAGAATAACAACAAAATACAAAAAGCCAGAGTAGTCCTCCACTGATCTAAAGAAGCAACTTTCACAGTTAAACACATTCTAGAAAACGTGCTTATGACAAAGTTTCATTCTAGAAAAGGATCATTTAATCATCTGGTAAAAACATTCTCTAGGTAATGAGTTCTATCCTGGTTTTCATTATATGGCTTTTATCAATATTGAAAAAAATGCAAGACTATACCAGAGCTCACAAGCACACTTGCCTCGGTATCAAGTTCCAACTACCAGAAAAACTGAAAACCCCTACCTCAATACCTGAGCACACTAATTAACCATGAAATCCGTCATTGGCATATATAAATTTTACCCAAAACACTCAGCTTTCATTAAATAGTTCTCACAGTTCATTCTCGAATTCTCACGGTCGTGACATGCCCCGTGAGAAGTAAAGAGCAGTTTTCATATCCCCAGGCAATCTCACGGCTTTGGCTTAATAAATCACGGTCGTTAAACGAAGCCGTGAAACTAAAAACACCAAGATTCCACTAAACATTATCATGGCTAATTCTGGAAATTTCACAGCCAATTTTCTGGCTCTGCCACTGGTTAAGATAGTGACGGGAAAATTGACATCTAGTAAAGTGTTGAAAAATAATTATTGTTTCCTAGAATCTATTCTTAGCTTCGGCTTGCAAGTCATCATAGTAGAACAAAATCCAGATAAGAGGGAATGCTGAGATTGGTTTCTGTGTTGTTCTTTCAGCATAATGTTCTATACATAGTTAGTTAAGATAAACAATATTGAGATTGATAGTAAACTAATGATAAGAAAGGATGGAAGGAAAGGATTATTGAGTGCTACTATATACATTGCTTCAGCTTGCACATCACAACATATAATTCATAAGGAAAGGATGAACATAAGTCTTGATTACAAATTTGTGCAAACAAAACCTCTACTTCAACAGGCTAGGAAGCACTAATCCATTCCAAATGGCTATAGGCTAGGTTAATAGTTCTAATCATAATATATGCGATTGAGGTTTTGATGTAGTAGGTTGATAGGCATAGACTTGTTTAACCACACCAATAATGCTGCCATTGTCATCACAACAGATAGAAGAGAGCATAAGCCGTGCGCTAACCATGCACGTATTCAATCAAAAAGCACAAGCATATCCATTGCGTAAAAGTACCAAATAAATTCACACCATCAATCACACAGTAGCTCTTCCATACAGCAAAGTACAACTACTTACAAATGTGCAGGTCATAGTTGTGATGACCGAAAGCACAATCAACATCAGGGTAAGTGTCACGAGTAGAAAGCAAAGAGGCACAGACAAACGATCTTGAATAACAATTTCCGGCTGAAGTTAAAAGGGCCAGATTTCAGTAACTTGCCTGGAATGGAAGACTGAGATTGCAGCTCTATCACAAGAGAAATTAAATTCTGAATCCAACGTGTAGCAACTGAAAGAGTTACCAGATCAAAGTCCCTACATATAATACAAAAAATGAAATTCAACTCACGTAAACAACAAAATCATAGACAAGTTACGATTAAGGTGATGCTAATACTGCAAATCCTTGTGGCAGTACAAAAGCATCCTAGAAGAAAGAAAGGATTCCTACTGTATTAACTATTACATACTACGGATGGGGCATTAAGTAATTCATGCTCGTTGTTTTCCCAGTTCAGTATTCCACACGGACATAACGTCAAACACATGGAAGACAGAAGCAATCATGGTGTATTTCAGCAAACACTTGGATGCAGAACAATTCTTATGATAAATCGACGAACGATACAACTAAAGGAAAGTAGGATAGAGGGTTCTCTAACCCTACTAATTAGGTAAGCTATTATACTCCTCCTGCCAAATAGTCAATTTGTATAATCCTTCTAGGATATAAATCTTGTCCATGAATGCTCTAATATCAAAATCTCTTCATATATGTCACTATGTCTTTTGCAACTGTAATAAACCGTGGACTGTTTTAGTTTCTGAGATAAACATGTCTTTGCTTTACCTCTAACTATCTCTCTATTATGCTCTGTTTGATTTTTTAGTTTTCTTTCTTTCCTTTTTGTCTTGGTAAGCAATTTCATCACCCCACAAACCAGAGGGCATACAAGATGGCATGAACACCATAGACCAACAGTTCTTGCAGAGAGTATTAGTTACACTAATCCAATACTATTGACATGCAATCTACGAGTCATTAACTACAACAGAAGAGGATTTAATTTCATGGAGAGTGATAACCAGATAGTACATTATTGAACACAAAACCAGATAGTACAGGATTGAACACAACCTGCATTTCTAGTCTTTTTGCGACACCTGCAATCCTAGTACAAGACTACAAATTGATTGGATTATCAACTAGACAGAAGTAGCAACATCGTTTAAGGTTATGAATGTCCATGGTAATGATCAATGCAACAAAACACAAACACACCCAATTGACGATACACTCATAGAAAATCTTCAATTCCATAATGATGATCTCCAATTCATCATCTTTCATACACTTTAAATGAAACCCAGAAGCATTATACAAGAACAATCATAATTGAAACTTATAGTGAGCTAAATGATGAAAAAAGAAGGAATAGTTGTCTCTACAAATGAGGGCCGAGTTTAGGGTTCTTTTAGTCAGACGATGAGAAAGAAGTAGCAGGTGAAGGAAGAAGGATTTGAAGTGAGAAACGGAGAAACATTCAGAATCTAAGGATCATCTTTATTACCTAAAAGCTTGAAGGAAGAAACACAGCAAAGCTGCGACCAATTGAAGACCCAATGAATCCCCTGCTCAGTCCCTAGTTACAGTGTCGTCGTAAACCTATTTGAAGATCCAGTTCGCCGCCGTTGTCGCCACCTTCACTATCGACGAGGAAACGCCACCACTATGTTCGCGCCGGCGGCACAACAAAGAGGCGACCAAGCACAATCGCGGGAGAGTAGACACCGCGAAAACCCTATTTCAGAATCTAGTTCACCGTCGACCTGCTCACCCCCTTCTATATCGCCTGGAGACCACACGAAATCTTATTTCTTCCTTTACCCAGCGTCGCACTCGCCGTCGAGATATTTCAGAATCCGTGTCACCCCCTGCTCGTCGCACTCGCTTGCCGTCACCCTCTGCTCACCTCCTTCACCGTCGTCGAAGAGAATTTTTTTTTTCTTTTTTTTTAATAGAAGTCGTCGAAGAGAATTGGAAGGGAGAAGTCACTGAAGCTTCTAATTTAATTTTTAATTATTATTAACTTGTCAACCGGTGCAACAGGTAGCCAATACTAGAATAAAATAAAATAATAATTAATTAAACAAGATCCAATGGCTCACAATATTTAACAAGATCTAATGGCTATAAACATAGTAAAGCACCCATACTATATAGCATACGAAAACGCCTCTTTTGTTTGACCTTGTCGTAACCAAGGGCACGTAGAAGAAAGTATAAAATATATTGGTTTGAGAACAAGGTTACATGTACGTATCACAACGTTGGACATTTGTTTACACCATAAAATTTGTCTTGTACCACATTTGTGAGTTACAAGATAATCAATGAATTTACAAGGCCATATTAATTATAATAATTAATGTTGTTTAAGTTGGCCTTATTGATATTGATTTTAAGCCCAAGCCACTAGCTCATTAATGAGCATGGACATGGGCCTCTCGTAGGAGGCCATGTCGTGCCACGAGATTGCATAAAACATTCTAAGACTGGGAAGGACGTGTCGTTTCAACGAGGAGGGCCATGTCCCTCTAGAATCTAGAGACACGTGCCGCTTCAACGAGGAAGACCATGTCCATGTAGAATATAGAAGCACATGTCATCTCAACAAGACATAATGGACGTGAGAAGGAGTATCCTCCCTCTTAAGTAACGTGATCATGGCTCCTCAGTTGTATAAAAATATTCTAAGTATGGAGAGGGATGTGCCGCTTCACGAGGAGGGCCATGGACATGACTGAGAAGTTCAGGGCCACGAATGAAGAGGCCATGTCGCCTCATGATCAAGACCGAACGATCCAAAATATACTAAGTTTGGGAAGGACATGCCACCTCATGAGAGGGGCCATTTGCATGATTGAGCGGTCTATGTTGCCTCACGAGAGGGGTCATGGACACGAATGAGAAGGGCGTTGGTGGTGGAGCATTATATCACTATTGACTAAGTCCTAAGAGGGCCATGGACATGAGTAAGAAGTCCATGGCCATGAGGCAAGAAGACCACGACCCCTTTGCGAGACACCACATGCTCGTCCAATGACTAGCGTGGCACGAAATCTGGAACAAGGCAAGCTGTACTCCAAGATTCAGCGACAGTTTCCAAGATAGCGACAGGTTTCAAGAGGGGTACCTAGGCAGTTGAGAGATGAACTGCTACTCATACCACTTCAAGGGACATGTTAGCCATGACCAAAGAAGCAGGGAGCGGTTTCTTTTTGGAGTTATCCAAGAGGCAGTTTTCTACGGCGGTTACCTCCTCATGGATATAAATAGGAGGAGGGATCGACAGAGACAAGGGTTCGCAAAAATCACTACTCGACAACACTTGTCAACTTTTTATCAATTTATCTTTCTTCTGCAACTTTTAGCCGTAGTCGTAGATTTGGAGCTCTCACTGAATCTCCATAGGAGTAGGGCTAATTTAATGTAGATTTAGTCTTGTGAGTCGTGTAAACATCAAACACACTCGTTCGAACTGTGTTTGAAGAGGTGTGGACCGTGTTAAGTGATCGTTGTTCAAGAAGTCAAGGTGCAATCAATTCTCATTCAACGCAAGTTTTCTCGTCAGAAAACAACATTGTATCCAAATAATTCATTGATTGATAAAAAACAACTGACTAATACAATCATTGTTTTCATAAAAAACCACGATGGGATTTTCATATTGTGAAAGAAACGCAAAAACAGTCAGTATGTAGTCTCTTTCATTGTATCCCATTAAACAATCATTAGCAAACTCGTCACCAGTTCGATTTGGAAAATTGTTCTTAATATAACTCAAACATGAAAAAATGACCTTTCTACACTTGGAATTGCCATTGGTGGAATCAAAATTAGTGATATCGTCGCTGTTGCTGGACAGTTCCATGGTTGTTGGGGGGGGGGGGGGATCGAATAGGCATACGGAGAAAGAGATCTGTTTAGATATTTATTGCAATTGGAATTTTGTTTAGAGTATAATCAATTAATTTTATGTAAATTTATGAACAATTAATGAGTTGTATTGTAGTGACAAAATACTCTCATAGCACCTATCGGTGTTGTATTCCATCATCAATAAAAATATATATAAAGTATTTTTTCTCCAAAATTTACCCACATCCCGTGACAATGCTCAATGACCCTGCCTCCGCCTATGTATATACCACACGAGTACCAATTATGTAGATGACCATGATTCGAGTGACATTATATGAATACACTCGATAGGTAACTCCGGTAGCCGAATGCTTCATATACTTCGCTCTGATACCTCTTACCATCTCAAATTTCGATACCACCCTTCTCCTTGAGAAGAATAAAAGCTACCATTATTAGAGAAATTTTACAATGCTATATAGTATTGGTGATATAGGATTTTGCCTTTATGGTACAACTTAAAATTGTACATTTACGTTATGGTACAACTTCATATTGTACCTATAATTTTTGTACAAATTCTTTTATGGTACAACTTGAACTTGTATCTTTATGTGATGGTACAACTTCAAGTTGTAAAGTTGTACCATAACATAATGGTACAAATTGCTTTATGGTACAAACTAAACTTATACATTTAATGTTATAGTACAACTTTAAGTTGTACATTAAAGCACCAATACTATATAGCATAGTAGAAGTGCTCCCCATTATCAAGCTAAAGAAAGTCTCTAACCTATTTCTGGAATATAGATCTCCACGCTCCAATATTATTATTGGCAATATAGCGTCCTACACTAACTGATGGTAAAATCGTCCACATAAAATTCACCGCGAGGACAAAATTGCTAATGACAATGGGTCAGATCGGAGACGAATAGTGCGTTTCTATTATCCTACTCAATTAGCTCGAATTTGGGTGGATATCGATGATTACAGATATTTTTGCCATCCCTAATGAAAACGAATTGTACAAGATCGATCCATACTTGGCTACTGCCATGGCGGAACATAGCCTTGAATGAGCCAACGTGCAAGATCAGGTAAATCAATGCGGTCAATTAAATTTGAAGTACGACAAGAAACTCCCATTTTACCAATTGATTTGGGACAAACAGAGACAGAAATCGGGACCCGCTCGATCGGCATCCAAGTCTAATGATGATACTGACGTCCCACCGGCGCCCGCCTTTGTGGGCGTTGACTACACGGAATGTGAAGGCCGGCCGGCCGACGATGAGATATAGGACGACGATCGGATCGGAGCTGTCCCACAACAGACACTGTCGATCAAGTTGGCTCCCGTAAGTCATATGAGCTGTGTGGGGTGTGGAGGAAAGGAATTAGTGCACGTTCTGTGAGCCATCCAGCTCGCACAACAACAACCAAAAAAAAATTAGGGAGGAAAACCATGTACTAGTTAGTTAATTCATTGAGAATAAATGGTTGTTATGTTGGTGAGATGTAGACCGATACAATCGAGTCGAATCAGCATTGGTAACAAAATCGTTTGGAATGTCCTTCGGTATGAGTAGCATGATCGAATTTTGACATTCAAACAAAATGATGTCTGTTTGTTGAATTTGAAAGTTCAATGTTGATATTATTATTTTTATTATTCATGTATAAATGTTTAGATGTTTATGTTATTTGTTTGATTCAAATATCAACTTTGGATGTTGGCCGGCTTTCAATGTTGTACTTATATATGAGAATTTTTTGTTTTATTTTGAATGTTGCAAAAAAAATTAAGTATCAATCTTGATTTTGGAGAGATTGTTTCCAAATATGTTTTTATTTTCCCACTTCCCTACATATTTTGCTAAAATCGGCATTGAATTGATTGTACCACTGATATAATCACAGCACTTGTCAAACCGATATATGATGATGCTAAACCGAGACCAAAATAGAGAGGGAGGGTTGTCCCTTTGCTTTGTTGGCTCGATATAAACCGGTATGACATCGTAGTAAAGAAAAACATGGAAGTGCTACTGCCACCTAAAACGTGAGAGACGGACGTGATGCATTACAATTATCGACAGCCATATTATCATTATTATTATTATTAGTTTTAATTATTGTTTAGGAATCATCTTAATTATTAAAGTGTTTAAAGTAGTTTCTTTAGGATTAAGTTACCATATCCTTGTCTAATTGGTATGTGATTAGGTTTTCCGGTTCTCCTATAAACATGTACTTGGTTTCTACGTTTTACGGAGTCAATAAAGAATAAAAACCCTAATCTCTGTCTCTTTAATTTCTAGTTCTTACGATTACGCGATGGGTGAAACGATCATTATCAGGGGAACGGATCAGGTCAGTAATCTTATGGTGAGTAACTATGAGCAGGGTTCAAGAAGGCGCGCCTAGGCGCACGCCTAGGCTCAATTAGGCGCTAGGCGGTGGAGGATCGCCTTGACTTGGCCCAAGGCGTTGTAAAAGGCGCTGGTAGCGCTTAGTAGGTTGGAATAGCGCTTAGTTTGCGCCTAGTGGAGAGAAGGCGTGCCTGGGCGTTCCTGGGCGAGCTTAGGCGGTTAAACTCAATACTATTCGTTTTGTCTTAGAAAATCAGAAAATTGCCTCTTGCCCTAGAAAATCACAAACACGGGAAGGGGATGACCATGCTATGTATGTATTCGTAGATGAGGATGAGGAATCATATTGTGCACCCTCAAGTACTGTTACAGATGCAATGGCGGGTTAACTGAGTGAGCTTCGCAGGAGTGCACGAGTGAGAGAGCTCCATGATGAAGAATTAGAGTCTGAAGAGGAGGATGGTGAGGAGATTGCTTTTGAGGATGATGAAGATGAAGTGGTGGCTGGACGGACCTACTTGGATGATGAAGAATGAACATTTTCCTATGAACTTATTGACTATTGTTTAGTATTTCGACATTTTATGAACTTGTGATTCTAGGAAGTGGTCACTATTTGTTTGTTATTTGTTATGTTAAGTGTTTACTATTAAGAACTAGGCATTGCTAATTTTATATGCACTTGGATTATATGAATTATTCCAGAAAACAGGAAATATTTGAGAACTTTTTCCATTTATGCTCTGAACGCCTAGGCGCGCCTAGACTACGCCTAATCAGGCAAGGCGCAAGTCAGGAGTCGAGCGCCTGCCTTACGCCTAGCGCCTTTTAGAACCTTGACTATGAGTAACCCGCCCACATCAGCATGAGATCAGCATCCTCTCTCTTCTGAAAAGTCTTTAATTTTCCCCTCCTTAATCTTTGACGGACGATTTCTCACGCGTTTTAAGTCAAAATTTAATTTTTTTTGCACAGTTAGATCAGATTAATTGTGCTCTTCAAAATGATATCCACTTTGATATATTTTTCGAACAAAAAAAATTGAGCCATTTTTTACCAGTATATACCATATGGTATTGACTGGTATTGAAATAAGAGCATACCTATGATTTGAAAAACGTACCATGGTGGTATGACACAAACCAAAATTGTAGGATGGTTGAATACATGATAGTAAAAGTATATTAATGGTCATTTACGACTTTTAACATTGTATACCATAAGATACCATAAGATACCACTCCACACCAGGGTGGTATTGTATGATATTGTGTGGTATTTTTTTTGTCTTGTAATTTGTTCACCCAGAAATTTGTAGATCCAATAGATCATGATGAACTCGTCCCTTCTATGCAAACGTTTTCAAAAACGAATTAAAAACGAAGAAGATACCATATGGTATGCAGTTGGTACCGAGAGGCCATAATTTTTTTCCCTAAAAAAATATTGAAAATTGATCTCATTTTGTAGAGCACGATGAACTCGTTCCATCTGTGCAAAAAAATTAAAATCCGAGTTAAAACGAAAAAGATATGAGTCAATTAAGAAAACTAGTGAAAATAAAAATAGTCTTTAATTCTCCATCTTTAGATCTGGATCTTCTAAATGAAGGGTCCAGATTTGATTATTGATTGGTGCATAACCCATGGTTATGCACCCTAACTTGAGCCCATTATCAGGACGGTGGTCGAGTTTTTATTTACTTCTCCGGAATTCCTTTCCTTGCTCCATGGATCTCTTTCTCCATTGATGATTTGATGTGTGTATTAAATTATTGGATCGTTGGAAGGTTTAATATTGTTGTATTATTAATGGGATGGACTCGACATTATTATTAATATTAATAGACACATAATCATAAAAGGGATATGGGAATAGATAAATATAAACAATGGGGAAAATTGAGAAAGAGTTGAGAATTGTTTTTATATATCATTATGTTATGTTGGTCATGGTGTTAAAAGGGCGATTCTACTTAAAAGCGGCGAATCAAAGCGTAAAAGCGTAAGTTTTTTATGCATCCTGTATAATAGTTAAAATAATGTTAAGTACGGCATAAACTATGTAAAATATGAGTTCACAGAGTTCAGATAAAAGAAAAAATACCTGCAATTCATGCCTAAATTATAACAAACTCATAACATCTTAACAATAAGGTCATAAACATAAATCGTAACCACAAATGACATAATTGAAATTGGATACAGTTGCTTGCACTAGTACCCCCACTCGACATAATTGAAATTGCAAATCCTACATAAACCAAAGAATAAGTATTGTAAATCACAAAATTTCAACTTCTGAATTATAAACACAAAAATTACAAACACAAAATCTCAACTTCTAAATCAAATCCTACACGCAAAATTACAAACACAAAATTTTGACTAACATCGACTAACATCCAGCTTACAAGTTACAAAGACTCGGACTTATACCTGGAGGCTGGCTACGGGCGACGACGACCAGACCAGCTACTGCCGACAAGCTACGGCCGACAAGCTACGGCCGACGAGCTACGGGCGAGGAGTTAAGGCGTCGGCGGGCGACGGGGCGCTGGAGTTAGCGGTAGGCCGGCAGCTTGGCAACGGGAGGCGGCTGGGCGATTGGCGACGGGCGGCGGCCGAGGGAGACAGGCGGCAGCCGAGGGCGACGAGCCAAGGGCAAAAAGCGGCCGAAGGGTGGAGTGGAGATAGATGGAGATAGATGAATTAGGTAGGGTTCAGCGCAGCCCCTTCTCCCTTTTGGCAGCCCGATTTTTTTTTTTTTAAATAAAAATCGACGTCGTTTTGGTGAGAGGAGACAGTTTTGCTCCTTTGCTTGGAATCGTACAAAAATGGTCTAAAAACGTGTTTTTATCCGTTTGTACCGATTTCATCGATTTTACTACGATTTTGACCGATTTTGAGTAAAAAGCGATTTTATTGGTGATTTGAAACGTTTTCCTACCCTAGAAACGTAAAATCGTATGATTTTACGCTTTAAAGCGCGATTTTGACTACACTGGTCATGGTCGAAAATAAAGCTAGATGATAATTCTTAGTTGTAGTGCTAGTGGTGATGTCAAATTATAAATGAAATGGTTGATTTGAATTGTGATAACTAACCTTATCAACTATTTTAATTTCTTAATTTGTATAAAATTTACATGTAATATCTTCTTGCGTGTATTTTGTTTTGTCACGAATTTACCACCCTCAATTCACCATAAATTTCACACCTTTGAGAAATGAGAAGCATACATTTTAACTGCTGAAAAAGAAAGAAAATTCATTTCCCCCATCATAATGGTTTAAGAATCACAGCGAGCGACCGTAAAGTTACCCGCCAAACGGAAGCAGCTGCGACTATTTTGAAACTGAGAAAAGGGAAACCGCGCATTCCGTCTCGTTTCCGTTTGTCTCCCGAGAGAACAGAAACTTTCTAACCCACTTTTTCTCGGGAAAATTTTCGTGTTAAATTTCCAGAGAGTAAAAGTGACGAAGAAAGGAAAGAGAAAGGATTGAAAGGGAAAATTTTCCATAACTGCCACCACATGACATGACTGATGTAGTGGTGGTAGTGGCCACTTCTTATGCTGCCTCACAGTCACAGTTTTGCTTATTCCTCGTTCTCCTTCTTCTTCCCTCTCCTTTGCTTTTCGCCGGCCCACTCAATCCGCCATGGCTAAACCTGAGCTCGAGGGGAGAAAACTGAAAAGCAAAAGCTGAATAAAATTTTAAAAAGGAGAGAGCCCTTTTTTTCCTCACCTTTTCATGTCCTTTTGTCTCTTGGCCTTTTCTCCACCCAAAGCAAAACAATTCTCTATTCACTATTCTATTCTGTTTAAGAACACAACAAATTAGTCCCCTGGGGGAAAGATCCAAAAGAACAAAAAAACTCCCATTTGCTTCCCGAACGTTATTCTTCTCGTCTCTTGTCTGTTTCGATTTTTGGAGAACTGGGATAAGCCGTGGTGGGGAGGTCGAGCGTATCTCTCCCTATCCGCCATTGTCGTCTCGTCTCCATGTGATCTGTTTTTAGTACAGAAGGGAAGAAACAGACAATGAAGCAGAAGGGCAAGCAGCAATTGCTTCTTCTTCATCTTCTTCTTCGCTCTCTGGTGGCTGCTCACTTACCCATTTGGATTTTCCTCTCGTTCGACTCAGCTCACGCCGGTCCCGACGTTCTTCTTCCTTCACCACTTGTTGTTGCTCATTCTCATGCTTCGCAGCCTGCTGCTCCCAACGTTTCTACTCCCATGGCTGCCTTCTCTCCAGGTACCACAGTTGCTATTTTTGGGTAATTTTTAAACGCCGAGTTGAGTGTCCCTGTTTGAAATGCAGAAAATTGGTGGGTTGGTTCAACAACTTTTCAAAATTCGAAATTGTTTAATGTAATCAAATCTGTGACTGAACTAAATGCCGGGGGAGCATTTAAGATATGGTATTGTGGACAAATTCGCTGCCGGAATTGGGTAGTTTTTCTTATCTTT
Source organism: Linum tenue (assembly GCA_946122785.1). Taxonomy (NCBI): domain Eukaryota; kingdom Viridiplantae; phylum Streptophyta; class Magnoliopsida; order Malpighiales; family Linaceae; genus Linum; species Linum tenue. Next base: position 14,424,431 of record CAMGYJ010000007.1, on the reverse strand, counting down.
CTGGCTTTCAAAGCTCGGAAGGATGAGAAATCCCCCGCCAGGTGTTTGATCAAAGTACCGAGAGATTCGGTTCTTCAATCCCGTGCCCGTTTTTTTATTATCTCTGTGCTACATCTTTTTGTTGACTTTCGTTACTTGAGCAGGCAGTCAATTGCAACTGGGAGTTGAAGCAGGGCACCACAAACACATGGAACTGGATAAGAAAACGCACATCATACTTGCTGTTGCATGCGTTATCATGGCCGTGATAATCTTTCTCTTCGTATCTGCTGGTTGCCTTTGCTACTGGAAAGTTCTTCGGAAGAGGAAAAAGTCCACAAATCCAGGTATTAGTTTCCCGCAGAAACTTGAAATGATGAATTTTGCTGGAGACAGAAAAAGAATATTGGTGAATGATATGTGTATTCATTTGTGGGGGGTTTTGATTTTGAGTATGAAGATGCGGAGAAAGGGGTCTTGTTCAGCAAATTCCGTGCCTTGAGGATGCCTAGCAACAGGGGATGTGTTCCATTGATTGAATACAAGACACTGGAGAAAGGCACACAAAATTTTGTGGAGGAGAATTTGTTGGGCAGGGGCGCATTTGGACTTGTTTACAAAGCCACCATGGATGATAGCTCTGCAGTTGCGGTGAAGAAACTCGATTGTGCAACTGAAGATGCAAAAAGAGAGTTTCAGGTGGCTGTTCTCCCCCTTTTTTACTGTGTTCTGTTTAGAGGTCTAGTACTGTTGTTCAGTTATATTCATATGCAGTATGGAACTTTGTAGAATGAGGTGGACTTGTTGAGCAGATTTCAGCATCCAAACATCATTTCCTTGGTTGGTTACGGTGTTCATGAGGGTTCGGGTTTCATTGTGTACGAGTTGATGCCTAATGGGTCACTTGAAGATCTTTTGCATGGTAAATATTTTCCTTCTTGATTTTGTGTTTTTGTTTTTAATGGAAGAACAAGCTGTGACTGGCCTTCCATACTAGGAGAAAAGTGAGGGCCAATAATTTGTCCTTTTCTGGGTTTTGTAATGGATTTCAGGACCTTCCCGAGGGTCTAAATTAACTTGGCATATGCGGCTGAAAATTGCTCTGGATACAGCAAGGTGAGCTACTTACTGAGCTATGTGTTCTGGTTTGTTTATAAACTATATTGTTGATCCTCTTTCATTTTGTTGTTTTTGTTTCTGACACCCAAGTAACATTTTTTATGCCCCAATTGTTGATTCAGAGGATTAGAATATTTGCATGAATACTGCAAGCCAGTAGTGATCCACAGAGATCTGAAATCATCCAATATCCTCTTGGATTCCAATTTCCACGCTAAGGTGACATAACTCAGTGATCTCTGTCTGTTCATTTCAATTATTTAGACCCACCACCATCCTTCACCAATTTCAGCTGTCTACACTTCTGTAATGCAGCTCTCAGATTTTGGTTTAGCAGTGGCTGATAGCACCCGTAAAAAGAACAAGCTTAAACTTTCCGGCACTGTGGGCTATGTTGCGCCCGAGTACATGCTAGATGGTAAACAGTTCTTAAAATATTAGCAGCACTTAGGCTCTTCTTTTTTTGGGTTTTCTGTAAAGTAATTGTATGTTATGTGGATGGGCACAGGGGAGTTGACGGAGAAGAGTGATGTATATGCGTTTGGAGTAGTGCTATTAGAGCTTCTACTGGGAAGAAGGCCGGTGGAGAAACTGGCACCAGCTCATTGCCAATCCATTGTCACATGGGTATTGCACCATTTCTCCCATCTTGAGGATAAATTAAAATGCTTTATTTGGGTTTCCCCAATAATCGAATTTGCTATCATTGGATTCAATGGAAATGGCTCGATTATGAGAGTGATGGTGTGCTGTTTTAAAACGTGTAGGCCATGCCTCAGCTAACTAACAGGGACATGCTCCCAAACATTGTGGATCCTGTGATTAAAGACACCATTGATGAGAAGTACCTATTCCAGGTCTGTAACAATTTTCTACTCCTTTCAAGTAACAAATTGATCATTGAACTTCATATCACCCTAAAGTTATGGAGAATCCTTTTCTTTCTTAACCCTGTACAGGTTGCAGCTGTTGCTGTGCTATGTGTGCAACCAGAACCTTCATACCGGCCTCTGATAACCGACGTGGTGCATTCCTTGATTCCCCTGCTTCCACTTGAACTGGGAGGGACGCTTAGGACCACTCAGCCTGCAGTGACATGCTGATGATAATAAACTGAACTGAGTTTCTGTAGACTTTGGTCATTCTGTATATGGGCTGTTTCTTTCAAGGAGCTTGAATCTTTATTACAATACCCTTTTCGTTCATTTTGGGTAGGGTTAGAGGTATTCCTCCACGTTTGGGAAATTTTCTTCCACGTTTTGTAAAGTTTTGAACACTCGTTGAGAAAGCTACATAAGAAAACTTCTGACTTTCCATTCATGGTCCTATTTCTTTGGTGACAAGAAAACAAGTGTTGAATGCCTTCATATTTTCTGTGAAAGTGAATACAGTTTATTCTTCTGGGATATATAGTTAAGTACCCTACAAATGATAAAGTAGACGACACACACAAAAACCAATACCGACACTAAAGGTCCTTTGCTCTAGGGTACGTATGGCTTCTCCTACACTACCCTGACAAATAATAACATTAAGCTTCCCCAGCCAGATTCAGGGCGATACAGAGAGGCAAGGGGATTATTAGTGACGAAATTAATATCTTCGCAGTATTACCAACTCAACAACAACCAAAAGAACTTGAATAGCCTGCTTCTATGCTTCTGCCCTCTGTTGCAGTGCACGATGATGCAGAGAGGTTTAGCTGACATTATGGTATGAGTCAATAATGGCGTCAGCGAGGTACTCGCACTTGGCCAAGTTCAGTCCAGCTAATGAAATCCTTCCATCTTTAGTCATGTAGACATGCCACTTATTCGTCATATTATCGCTCTGTACACAGTCGAGACAACCACACACAGCACACACGTCAAAAGTTCGGTCTATCATTGAGACTCCATTGATCATATAAGTGAAGAAGGAGAAGAAGGGTGCTGATTGATTAAGTACCTGATTTTTGTTCAAGCCAGTGAATGAGAACATGCCAATCTGCTTAAGAATGAAAGACCAATCCTTTCCACTCTTGTCCTTTGAGGTCAGGCTGTCGTAGAGCTTCTGTCTTACTCTCTTTATCCTCCCAGCCATCATCTCCATCTCAGCTTTCCACTCATCAAAGAGAGCAGGATCCCCAACGACATTGGCAACAATTCTAGCCCCATGAATAGGAGGGTTCGAGTACATTGGCCTGGCGATTCTCTTGAGCTGGCTCTTAACCCTGTGAGTGAAATTGAAATGATGAAAAGAAAAAGGGAATTTAGCAAGTGCATCAGCAGCTTGCAAATAGTAACTTGACGATGACTTTCGATATAACTAAAAGAGGATCCTAACCTTGCTGCAGTATCTGTAGATGAGCAAACGACATTGATAGCACCAATTCTCTCGGAATAGAGGCCCAGATTTTTGCTGTATGACTGAGCAACGAAAATCTCCATGCCACGTGCAGCAAATAGTCTTACTGATGCTGCATCTTGATCAAGGCTCCCACTAGCAAATCCCTGAGTTAGACATATTCAAGTGTTATCAAGTTCAATAGGTTGCAATCCTCAACAAAAAAACAAAGAAGTACAATAGGTTGCAATTATTGGAGAAAAGAGGTTGCAAGGACAACAAAAGTGAAACAATATATGACATCATACCTGGTATGCGACATCAAAGAAGGGGATATGGTTCTTCTCCTGAATAACATCTGCAATTTTCTCCCACTGTTCAGGGGTTGGATCAATGCCGGTTGGGTTGTGAGCACAACCATGAAGCAAGATGAATGATCCTTCAGGAGCAGCCTGAAAGGAGAAATTCAATATAGCTGAATATCTTGTAGACTAGTTGAAGTTTAATGTATTCTGTAACTCAGCAAAAGTGGACAAGACAAATGGTGAAAAGTGAATTAAAAGCAGTGTAATGTTCTAAAAACCTTACCTTTATGTCCTCTATCATCCCCTCAAAATCCAGACCAACTGTCTTCGGGTCATAATATCTGTACTCGGACCATGGAACTCTAGCATCATTGAAAATATTCTTGTGATTGCCTGGAAATTTGGGGTGTTTGTTAGTTAGGCATCTTGAAAAATGATAAGCAAAGATCTCAAGCTAGTAAATGTTACTGACCCCACGTCGGAGAGGAAATCAAAACTTTTGCACCGGGGAAGTATCGCTCAATTAAAACTGCAGCTAGTCTTAAGGATCCAGTACCAGATAGACCTTGAACGGTGGCAACCTGATTTTGATTTAGGCCATAGATAATTAATGCGTGAATTATCGAAGGCTCATAGCTGGTGAAGAGCAAAATTCTAAGGCTGCAAAATTATCTGGCCAGACATACTCTTTGTTCACTGATCACGGGGCTGTCAGCTCCAAACAACAGCTCTGCAGTCACCTTATTGAATGCTGCTAAACCCTCAATGGGCAGATACTGCAATCAAATAACCAACATCATCAGAATTTAAGTCAACTAAGAATATCAACTTAGATCATAAAGAAAAGAACAGAATAATCAGTTGAGATCATTGACGCAAGGTTTGGTACCTCTTTATTTTCACCCCTCTCAAGCATAAGATTCTCCGCCTGGGGGAGAAAGAAATCAACAAACAAATCTTTATAGCCGTTTGAAAGAAAGAGACAAACCAGTTTGTCATTTGGGAAAACATTCACCAAACTGAAAAGAAATAAAAATAAGCAGACCTTCTTAACAACATCAAGCACATATGGCTGTAGCTCTTCAGTTCTATAAGCACCAACTCCAAGGTTGAGCTTCTTTTCATCATTGTCAGCCTTGAATGCTTCCGAAACTCCCAGAATCGGGTCGGGTGGAGCCATAGTAATGGCTTCAAAACGGGAGACATTAACAGCAACGGCCATACTGATCCTCCCGCAAGACTGCAATTGAGAAAATCCGAAACATAACTCACACAAAGTTCCAAACCCAAAAGGACAAGCTACACTCCTCGGATTATTGCAGTTAAGTTGGCACCACCATCTCAGTGTAACACAGAACAGATAACTCCATTGGGGAAAGAAAATCACAAATCCACAAACAGAAGAATGATAAAGTAAGTACCTTTGAGTTCAGAAAGGGATTGCCTTTGTCCTTGATAAACAAAGAACCGACATTGCCACTCCCAAGTCTTCCCTTTCCCTGATAAAAAAAGAAGAGTCGTTAATCACACAAACGCACATAGCTCATTGACCCAATTCACAAGATGATCACTTTAACATCAATCGACCTATTGTCAGCTAAGAAATACTAAGTCATAATCAATGATCAGAGCTAAATTAGGGATCACCATTTACCTTGAGAAGGTCAGTGACAGGGGAAGTGGAAGGAGATGCAGAAGCTGCGGCAGAGAGGACGTTGGACGCCATCTGAATACACCCCAAGGAGGACAAATCTAGATTTCACGATCTGGGGATGCAGCTCGGCTGCAACTGATACTGGGAAAACCCTTTGATTGATGCCTGCCGAAAGAAATGAGGATGACGAGATCACGAATTAAGTGCAGGAAATGGAGAGATTCCAAACGGAGAGAGACGAAGAGAACAAAGTGATTACCTGAGAGAGACACAGAGTTGGCTGACTATGTCGGGAGAAACAGCGATGACTATGAAGATGAGCTGCTGCTGTTAACTTCCAGCTGCTTGGATTGGGAGAGGGGATAAATGAAGGAGACGGGAACTATGAAATGGGGTGGAGAGGCGATTTGTACGAAGAAGATGCGTGGGCTTTTTGGGTGAGCAATCAGAATTCAGAAACAGAGGGCTATTTTTCCTGAAATTTCAAACCGATCTGATTCGGGCGTTTACAGTACAAGGGTGATTTTTGTGTGTTTTTTAGGCAAGAAGTTCAATTTGGCCATTAGACTTTCATAGTTTGGGCTGTTTGATACATAAACTTTGTGGTAGGTGAGTCTAAGTAGTACGCATATTTTATTTTTAGTCATGGGAGTGCATGAACATTTTATGTTTGACGCTCAATTAATTGCAACAAGTCAACAATTAGATGTACTTTCACAATCTCATATATAATGTACATCCTTAAATAAATAATCCCTAGGGTCGTTTTCTTGTGCGTCTCACGAACTTGCAAATCTTATAATTGGAGTTTGCATTTAGGCGAGAACCAAAAATCGATCATAACTATAAAGCAACATTCATAATAAAATTCAATAATTAAACAATAAACTCTTACGAATCCATTTCAATAAATCCATCATAAATTTGGTATTTCCCAAAACATACATTTTCAAACTTAAAGCAAACAACTCCTAAATTTCTTCCCACAACTATAGTTACAAATTTGTTTAATTTCGGGAGTCATTTGGTAGTGGAAATTTGAAATGGAAATGGGCCCTAATTCCCACATTATGGAGTAAAAACATGGTAATTCAGGCACCCCAACATTTTCAATTATTGAGTTTGCGACAATTTTCTTTTACCAATTTGACCCTTGATTTTGATTGTAAAACCATGATCACCATTACTTTATTTATTTATTTTCCTTCTAATTGACAGGTTGTTATGTTGTGTTGCTTGAAGAAGGAGAAGCACTTCTTCATCTGTACTTTTCCGCAAAAGTTAAACTGCTAACAAGTGTTTTTGTTAGCAAATACTAACACGGGTCGGATTTATGCGACGTCGCTACATGATGACTTGATATATACACATGTTTTTGTCCACCATTCTTATACCGTTTGAGTCTTATTTCTCGTGTTTTAGGCCAATTTCACGCTAGGTTGTTCTTGTTTGTGATATTTCAGGTCCTAGTACGTGAATGAAGGTTTGGGAACGAGTTCGGGGTCAATTGGACGAAGATTGGACGTTTGGCGAGAGGCTGAGCAAGCTACACGGGCACGCCTAAGAACCCACACGGCCGTGTGACCTGGCCGTGTGGCACCAAATTACACGGGCAAGCCACACTGGCCGTGTAAGGGAACCCATGTGGCCGTGTGAAGGCTCGGTAAATTTCACACGGGCATCCTGGAAACTCACACGGCCGTGTAGCGTGCCTGAAGTTCACTTATCGAAACACCGCATTTTGCACACTCACACGGGTAGCTGGGAAAGCCACACGGCCGTGTGGTCGGGAAAATCTGGGATTTTAAAAAACAGAGCCCTAGAGAGAGAAAGTGCGAAGAACAACCTCTAGAAGTGGTTTTGGAGCTGGGTTTTATCAATCAAGCTTGGAAATCATCCTTGGAGTGAAGATCATCATCCCAGAGCAGATTCTTCCCATTGATATGAGTATGAGTGCTTTGTATTCTGTTTCCCTCTCTCTCTCTCTCTATGGAGTAGAACCTTCTCTCACTTGGGTATGAAGAACCCTAGTTCCATGTGTTAGGGATCTTGATTGTAATGACTTGGGATTGTTATACTGTTTGATTTTAATCGAATGATGCATGATTTGTTGAATCAATTGAAGTCTGATCATCTTTTCTTGATTTCTGCTGCAACCTGAGATACATAGATTCTGATTAGGTTGTTAGAGCTACATCATTCGATAGTGGTAGATTGGTTATACGAGAGTTAGTCAATCTACTGCTTTGTATTGGAATCCAATTCCAGTAGTGGAGTTCTGTGTTCATAGCCTCAGCTTTCTATCCCGGTGAAGACTAGTCGTCTGCCGGGTAATTGGACTGAGAGGGCTTGGTCAGCTTAAGAGATTCCAAGCTACTGTCGGATCTTTCGCAGTTTAATCAATAGTAAATCAACCCAGGGTAATTACAACTGAGACCTAACTAAGGAGCTAGGGGGACTCATTCCCGAGTGACTCTTCCTTTGCTTCAGAAAACCAAACAATTTCCTGCTTTCTTACTGCTTTTACTTAAATCAACAATCACTTGACTTAGTTGGCTAGATAATAGATTTTCACGGAGTAGGCAGTAGATCTAGACCCCGGGTTGACATTAGAACTTGCCTGTTACTGCATTTCCGGACTGCGATTACACTTGGTCGAGCCTAATTTCCTAGAATTCCTTTCGCAGAGTCAATTACGGGCAAGAGTCACTTTAATTACGGTCGTAATTTAGTAATTACTGGCGGTAAATGGCAAATTACGACCGTAATTCCCTTCCTCGGAGCTAAGTAAAACGCGCGTTTTGGGCGATTTACGGGGAGACCATGATTACGACCGTAATTCAGCCCGTAATTCGCCCAGAATCGAGTTTTTGAGGCAATTTCGAGCCACAAGTGAGGGGGTCGACTTTTTGGAGCAAAAACAGAGCCCTAGAGAGAGAAAGTGCGAAGAACACATCCTAGAAGCGATCCTGGAGCTCGGTTTCATCAAATCGAGCTTGGAGATCATCATAGGAGTGAAAGTCATCATCCCAGAGCAGATTCTTCCCATTGTTATGAGTATGACTGCTTTGTATTCTGTTTTCCCCTCTCTCTCTATGGAGTAGAACTCTCTCTCACTTGGGTATGAAGAACCCTAGTTCCATGTGTTAGGAATCTTGATTGTAATTACATTTGGATTGTGATATTGCTTGATTATAATCGATTGAAGTGTTTTGAATGAGTCAATTGAAGTCTGATCACCTTTTATTGATTTCTGCTGCAACCTGAGATAGATAGAATCTGATTAGGTTGTTAGAGCTTCTTCAATTGGTAGTAGTGAATCGATTATACGAGAGTTAGTCGATTCACTGCTTTGTACTGGAATCTAATTCCAGTAGTGGAGTTCTGTGTTCATAGTCTCGGCTTTCTATCCTGGTGAAGACTAGTCGTCTGCCAGGTAGTTGGACTGAGAGGGGTTGGTCAGCTTAAGAGATTCCAAGCTGTTGTCGGATCTTTCGCAGTATAATCAGCAGTAAAGCAACCCAAAGTAATTACAACTGGAACCTAACTAAGGAGCTAGGGGGATTCATTCCCAAGTGACTCTTCCTTTGCTTGAGAAAACCGAACCATTTCTTGCTTTCTTACTGCTTTTACTTAAATCAACAATCACTTGACTTAGTTGGCTAGATAATAGATTTTCACAGAGTAGGCAGTAGATCTAGACCTCGGGTTGACATTAGAACTTGCATGTTACTGCATTTCCGGACTGCGATTACACTTTGTCGCAGTTTGGTGTTGTGTTTTAGCGTGTCACTACAGCTACGATCCAAGGGTCAAAATCGACTGGCTTATTAATTGGCTGTTGGTGGGCCTTTTACCTCAGCCGAAGGAAGGTGGTTGTTTTGGGCGGGAGAAGGAAGATGGGAAAGTGGGCCCGCATGTCTGGTTTACAATGGGGAAAAGAAAATGGAAAAATGGAAAGGAGGGATGCCGTTAAATGCCCAACCACCCAACTCTCTCTCTTCGTTTTTCTCCAACTTTCCGTCACTAGCAGCGGGAAGAGACGCCGTCGCCAGCAACCCAACAGTAATTTCCGGCCATCGTCTTTTCCTTTTCGGCGAGCCTTGTCCACGATCTAGGATGCTGATCGATGAGAATGGTGAGTTGGATGATCAACGAGCTTCTCCAATGAAGAAGGATAAGCCGATCATTCAAAATAGTGAAGAAGAACCCTATCTTACATCATATGAGTTTGTTGATGAAGATTCAGGTGGTGCTCTACCCTCGATGAAGAAGAAGAAGAAGAAGAAAGTAAAGGTTGATTGGGTAATATTATATATATATATATATATAATATATATACATATGGTGCCTTCTACGGTACCCCGGGTGAAATCCGGGGTACCGCATACCCTGAGTATGAAAACGCTATCTAGACCTCGAATTAGCAGGGCTTTTGGGCATGATACTATACCCTAACCCTTAATGAGTGAACCCTAGGTCCTAATTATCTAAATCATAAACTATAAACTCTAAGATGGTGGATTGATTTTTTTGCCTATATTTAAACGAATCATAACCGTCGATTATTATTTCTAACTAAATTGATCTTGGGGTATAAGATTAAGTGAATTAAGACCTATATTTTGATCTTTATGGATTAGAGTATAGTATCATGTCCGAAAGATCAGTCAATTCAAGTTCTAGATAGCGTTTTTTTACACAAGGTATGCGGTACCCCGGATTTTACCCGGGGTACCGTAGAACTCGCCATATATATATGTTGTGGGATTGGTTGGTTGCATTGAATGCCATTTAATGATGTTGATGTTATTATGGGGTACTGATACGGGGTTCATGGATACAAATTACTTACATGTTTGATATTAGTTTGTACATGTTGGGTGTGGTGTGTAACCTACTGTTTTTAATATCCCTGTTTGATACTAGTCTGGTACTTGTGGATATTATTTCTTGTAAGACTAGATATTTGTTGAAGCCTATGTACTCTAACAGTTTGCGGGTAATATTTCAACGTATGTTGGATACCAATTTTTTTTCTTTGCATGAATGCATTCTGACTGTTCGACCTCGACCAGAACATCCCCTTCAATAAGTAGCGCCTTACCTACTAAGCTAAGCTTTAAAGAGTAATCACAGAAACTTCTTTTTTTTTATCTTCCTATTCTATATAGAAATAGAAAAAGCGAGAAAGCAGTACCAGCTTCTCGCCAACCGTGCTTCCTACCAACTCCGCCAACCCCAGACGGTCCTATTTATTTTTAGCACCGGAACCCGCAACTGCTGCCTCTACTCCGATAGCTACTGACTTTTCTGATGAATCTTAGCTTGCTTTTGAATACTGTAAAAGTGGGACCTCCCTTGTTCTCGCATTCCTTGCCTTGGCCCGGCCTTCAATCAAAGGCTAGTCATCATTAGCTCATTGGCTTGCTTTCTGATAGCATCTCCACGGCTCACAAAAAAGGGTTTGGTGTTCGAATAGACGGGGAACACCTAAAAAACAGGAAGAATTCTAAAGGAGTGGTGGAGAAAAATTATTTGTACCTTTATTACTTTTGTAATAAGGAAGGTTGGACAAAAACTAGCGAAGTAAATGTCAATGTGGACGAACAGAGACAGCCGGAAGACAAGGTTGTGGAGAGAAGGCGCCCGAAAAGAAAGAGACCTCGAGTTAGGGATGGATGTCCCGCTGACACGCTAAAACACAACACCAAACTGCGACCAAGTGTAATCGCAGTCCGGAAATGCAGTAACAGGCAAGTTCTAATGTCAACCCGGGGTCTAGATCTACTGCCTACTCCGTGAAAATCTATTATCTAGCCAACTAAGTCAAGTGATTGTTGATTTAAGTAAAAGCAGTAAGAAAGCAGGAAATGGTTTGGTTTTCTGAAGCAAAGGAAGAGTCACTCGGGAATGAATCCCCCACGCTCCTTAGTTAGGTTCCAGTTGTAATTACTTTTGGTTGCTTTACTGCTGATTATACTGCGGAAGATTCGACGGTAGCTTGGAATCTCTTAAGCTGACCAACCCCTCTCAGTCCAACTACCTGGCAGACGACTAGTCTTCACCAGGATAGAAAGCCGAGGCTATGAACACAGAACTCCACTATTGGAATTAGATTCCAGTACAAATCAGTGAATCGACTAACTCTCGTATAATCGATTCACTACTACCAATTGAAGAAGCTCTAACAACCTAATCAGATTCTATCTATCTCAGGTTGCAGCAGAAATCAATAAAAGGTGATCAGACCTCAATTGACTCATTCAAAACACTTCAATCGATTATAATCAAGCAATATCACAATCCAAATGTAATTACAATCAAGATTCCTAACACATGGAACTAGGGTTCTTCATACCCAAGTGAGAGAGAGTTCTACTCCATAGAGAGAGAGGGGAAAACAGAATACAAAGCAGTCATACTCATAACAATGGGAAGAATCTGCTCTGGGATGATGACTTTCACTCCTATGATGATCTCCAAGCTTGATTTGATGAAACCCAGCTCCAGGATCGCTTCTAGGATGTGTTCTACGCACTTTCTCTATCTAGGGCTCTGTTTTTTCTCCAAAAAGTCGACCCCTCACTTGTGGCTCGAAATTGCCTCAAAAACTCGATTCTGGGAATCGCCCAAAACGGGCTGAATTACGGTCGTAATCATGGTCGCCGCGTAAATCGCCCAAAACGCGCGTTTTACTTAGCTCTGAGGAAGGGAATTACGGTCGTAATTTCCCAATTACCGCCAGTAATTACTGAATTACGACCGTAATTAAAGTGACTCTTGCCCGTAATTGACTCTACGACAGGAATTCTAGGAAATTAGGCTCGACATTGCGTTTACGGGCAAGACAGGACCAATTACGACCGTAATTAGTCAGGGTCTGCCCGTAATTTCCATCCTGAACCGCCAGCTGACCTCCAAATGACCCGAAACTTGCGCCCATCCACCTCTTTTCTTGCTAGGACCTAAAATACGAAAAAACAACACAACCTAGCGTAAAATAGGCCAAGGAACAACAAATTCGAGCTAAAATGGTCAGGGAACAAGAGTGAAAATATGTGCAAATACGACGCTATCAAATTCCCTCACACTTAACCGTTTGCTTGTCCCCAAGCAAACCAAGTCAGATACAAGGTAAGCTCGAAACATCTCAAACATGCAACCCTTGGGGACATATCACATAGGCACGAAACATGGGAATCACTCTGGCTTTCAAACATCAACACATGAACAACTTCAACCGCAACCTGGACAACCACCACAAAGGACATGCGAGCGCAGCAAAATCGAGTAAAGGAAGAGTCTCCCTTCTGTTCACCAACCAACATAGACTTTACTCAACCACTTACTCAAGACAGTCACCTCATGCACAAAACTCAAGATATCAGAATTGAGACCGAGCAATCTAGGTCCTCATCGGGGTAAAGAGTATAGATAATATGAGAAAATGAATCGCTCACTCTCGCCCAGTGGGGTCAGGACAATTTGATGCGAAAAATGCGCATGCTTATTCTCTCAGTCCCTAACGTCTCTTCACCATGAAGGCAACCTCTAAATGTTAGAGTTCACATAAATGGGTGTCATCACTAACTAATCTGGAGGTCTTAGACACAGGTTCAAATAACTGGCTAGGGTCTTGGACATGGGGAAAAGGCCTTTTAGGTGGTGGAAGTATTCATAGCACAAGTTTCCACAGTTCCAAACCCAACACAATCACAGTCAATCAAACCACTTACTTTCTTTCTACCATTCTGCATTACTCAAATTCTTTAGAGCACAAGAGCGAAGGAGGTTATATAAATGTTAGCATTTCCAAGCCAGACTGCTAAGAAACACTACTTAATGGGCACTATTCAGATTTTTGGTAGTGGCTCTCTTTTGCTTTCATTTTTTTTCTTTGTTTTTCTTTCATTTTTTTTTCATTTCTTAAGAGAACCACCACCTCTGCACATTTTTCAAACACATGCCCAAAATTTAAGAACTACCTCCAACCCTCACATTATATTTAGCAGAAACAGCAGAGAACATGTAAAAACCACTCTGTGGAAGCTTCTAAGAGATGCAAAAGGGTGATTTTCCATTGTAGACCAAAAGAAAGGATAACACACGGCTCAAAAGGCTGACTAGGGGATATGACACATCAGGACAATCAATTTGGTCGTGGGCTAATCCTATGCCTCCATAATCTTAGCTAGTGACAACGTGAATGCTGCACATCATGGAAGAGGGATCTATCGCACAAGAAAGAAACGAGCAGGCTCAAAGCTCACATGGCTACCTATATGCTCTATCTCTCATTCTGATTCCCTGAACTAGATGCATAAACGACTGTCAAGAACAAGTGATTTTAAATCTCCGGGGGCAATTACGGGCAGAAATACGACCGCAATTTGCCCCTACTCAGCCCGTAATTTTAATGCCGCGAGCAAACTGCTCCCCTGTGGTAATTACTGGCAGGATTACGACCGTAATTGGTCTGATCCTGCCCGTAATTTCACTGCCGAGACAAATCCCCTCTTCTGGGATAATTACGGGCAGGGGCATGACAAATTATGACCGTAATTGGTCTCCCCCTTGCCCGTAATTTCACTGGCGCGAGCCCTATTTTCCAATTTTTAAACCGCAATTTCGAGCAGCCAAAACCATTCGTGCCCCGGCTCAAAAATAGACACTACCACAGACAAAAATAGACCATCTGGGGCACGAAAAATATTCCAGAAAGACTCCAGACAGACTCAAAAACCGACAAAACGAAAAGGGAAAAAGGACAAAAATGCAAACCGTGGTGGGGTTGCCTCCCCACAAGCGCGTCTTTACCGTCTTTTAGCTGGACGCCAGTAGAGGAACTAAGGGTCCTCGAGCTTGATCTGCAGCTCTGCGCGCTCGACAGCACCTCCCAAGTACAATTTTAAGAGGTGGCAATTCACCTTGAATGGCTCGGTTTGAGCATTGCTTATCTCCACCGCCCCGTGCGGGAAAACATCGGTGACCGTGAAGGGTCCCGACCACCTCGAACGTAGCTTGCCCGGGAAGAGTTTCAGGCGTGCGTTGAAGAGCAGAACATGATCACCTACCTGAAACTCCTTCGGACCCCTCAACCGAGCGTCATGGAGACGCTTGGTTCGCTCTTTGTAGAGCATGGTGTTCTCGTAGGCGTGGTAACGCCATTCCTCCAACTCCAGCAGCTGCAGCTTACGTTCAGTACCTGCAACACTCAAATCCAGGTTTAGCATCTTAATGGCCCAGAAGGCCTTGTGCTCTAGCTCTACTGGCAAATGACACGCCTTCCATAGACAAGCCTATAGGGAGAAGTGCCAATTGGGGTTTTATAGGCCGTCCTATACGCCCAAAGAGCATCATCGAGCTTGGTGGACCAATCCTTGCGGGACTGATCCACCGTCTTTTCAATTATTCGTTTTAGCTTCCGGTTCGTCAGTTCGGCTTGCCCATTCGACTGGGGATGGTAAGCCACCGATACCTGATGCTTAACACCATAGCGAGAGAGGAGTTTAGTGAATTGCCCTTGAAAATGGATTCCTCTATCACTAATGATGGCGCGAGGTGTCCTGAACCGGGAGAACAGCTGCTTCAGAAATGAGCAGACTCGTCTTGCATCATTGGTGGGCATGGCTTGAGCTTCTGCCCACCTCGAGACGTAGTCCACTGCAACCAGTATGTACAGATTGCCAAAAGATGGAGGGAATGGGCCCATGAAATCGATGCCCCAAACATAAAAAATTTCACAAATGACAGAAATGTGTTGGGACATCTCATCCCGGGAAGAAATGTTACCTGACCTTTGGCAGCGGTCGCACTATCGTGCGAAGGTGTCTGCATCCTTGAAGAGCGAGGGCCAATAAAAGCCCGACTGTAGCACCTTCCGCGCCGTGAGGTTTCCTCCATGGTGACCTCCAGTAGGTCTCTCGTGGCATTGAGACAGGATGTCTCCCATCTCGTGCTCCATGACACAGCGCCGGATCACGCCATCTGCTCCGATCCTGAAGAGTTAAGGATCCTCCCAGAAGTAATGTTTCAGGTCGGAGAAGAACTTGCACTTTGCATGAGTGGCCATCCCCTTGGGTAACTGCTTGCCCACCAGATAATTGGCAAAGTCAGAATACCAAGGGGCCACGCTGTCCACTAGTGTCATCGCCAGCAATCTCTCACCCGGGAAGAAGTAATCGATCTCTTCCACGAAGTTGTCCACCGGAGGGGATTCCAACCGTGAAAGATGATCTGCAGCAACATTCTCGGCTCCCTTCTTGTCCCGAATCTCTATGTCGAATTCCTGCAGAAGCAGGATCCAGCGGATGAGCCTAGGCTTTGCATCAGCCTTGCTCATCAGGTAGCGAATCACCAAGTGGTCTGTGTAGACCACCACATGGGAGAGCACCAGATATGGTCGGAACTTATCAAATGCATACACCACAGCGAGGAGCTCCTTCTCAGTGGTGGTGTAATTCTCCTGTGCATCGTTCAAGGTCTTCGACGCGTAGTAGATGGGCTGGAAGTGCTTCCCGCGTCTCTGACCCAGAACGGCTCCGACTGCATAGTCACTCGCATCGCACATCAGCTCAAAGGGAAGAGACCAGTCAGGAGTCACCATGATGGGAGCATGGGTGAGCTTCTCCTTCAAAGTCTCAAATGCCGCTGTGCACTCAGAAGTGAACTGAAATGGTGCATCCTTCTCCAGCAGCTTGGTCAGAGGCAGGGCAATCTTTGAGAAATCTTTAATGAAGCGCTGGTAGAAGCCTGCA
This sequence comes from Linum tenue, assembly GCA_946122785.1. Taxonomy (NCBI): domain Eukaryota; kingdom Viridiplantae; phylum Streptophyta; class Magnoliopsida; order Malpighiales; family Linaceae; genus Linum; species Linum tenue. The sequence goes on along the minus strand of CAMGYJ010000007.1, from coordinate 14,408,289 downwards.
TGACCCAGAAAGCTGCGAATCCCCTTCACAGAAATGGGAGGAGGTAGCTGACTTATCGTCTCAATCTTCGCGCGATCCGCCTCAATCCCCTGCTTGGAGATCTTGTACCCGAGCACAATACCCTCACGAACCATAAAATGGCACTTCTCCCAGCTGAGTGCCAGATTCGTCTCCTCGCACCTCTTCAGAACGAGTTCCAGGTTATTGAGACAATGAGTAAAGGAGTCTCCATAAACCAAGAAGTCATCCATGAAGACCTCCATGATCTCTCCAACCAGTCGGTCGAAGATCGCCAGCATGCATCTCTGGAAGGTCGCCGGTGCATTACATAGCCTGAATGGAATCCTCCGATAAGCAAAGGTACCGAAGGGGCAAGTGAATGTGGTCTTCGCCTGATCCTCTGGTGCAATAGGAATCTGGAAATAACCAGACATGCCATCCACGAAGCAATAAAACTCATGGCAGCCAACCTCTCCAGCATCTGATCAATGAAAGGTAGGGGAAAATGATCTTTCCTGGTGGCGTCGTTCAGGTGCAGGTAATCGATGCAGACTCTCCAGCCAGTCACGGTCCGCATCGGGATCAGCTCTTTCTTCTCATTCGGGACCAGAGTCATCCCGCCTTTCTTCGGGACCACCTGAGTGGGGCCGACCCACTTGCTATCAGATATAGCAAAGATGATCCCTGCATCCATGAGCTTCACAATCTCTGCCCGGACCACTGCCTCCAAGTTGGGAGACAATCTCCGTTGTGGCTGCCTGACTGGCTTAACCTCATCCTCCATCAGAATTCTGTGGGAACAGAAGGATGAGCTAATGCCTCTGATATCTGTAATCTTCCATGCCATGGCCCGGGCATATTTCTGCAGCAGAGCCACCAGCCTGCTCTTCTGCTCGGGTGTCAGATCCGAGCTAATAATGACCGGGAGCTTATTCCCCTCCCGGAGAAATGAACTCCATGTGAGAGGGGAGGGGCTTAAGCTCCAGCTCTGGCAGCTCCTCCAATGATGTAGCGATCCGGGGCGAGATAGGGATCGGCTTGAATGGTATCTCTCGCCCCTGGATCGCGGCCTCGTCTAGCTCCGCGAGCTGCTCCTCCAGCTGCACATCCTGTGATGCCTGTTACCCTAGCAAAAGACAACGCTCGAGGAAATCGTCAGTACCCGCACTCGTGATGGCGAGTGCGGTCTCAAAATCAGCAACAACATCACAGTAGTCTAGCTCATTGACTCACTCCTACTATCACTCTAGAAAATGGCCAAGTGTAACCACTTCCTAAAGCGTAGTATAGCGGGTTTGGGTTTTATTGTCAACCCGGGTCCTAGATGTGATGACTACTCGGTAAATTCTCGTTATCTAGCAGTGAACTTTTAGTGCAGATTCAAACAAACAAAAACACAAAGCAATTTAAACGGTTGTTGTCAAGTCAAGAGAGGTCACCCGGATATGGTTCCCCCTAGACTGCAGTTAAGCCGGATTATAATTTACCAAGTTCAATTTTTATGAAAGTTAAACTGCGGAAGGTTCTTAAATAGCCTGAAGTCTCGACTAAAGGTCTCCAGACCCTCTCAATCTGAGTCTCTAGCGGGCGACTAACCTCCACCGGAGTAAACAGATTGAGGCCCTAACGAACCAAACCTCCACTACCGAATGGAATTCGGTACAGAATAGCGAATTGGCTCCTCGACTAAAGTCACCAAATCACTACCTTCAATTAAGGATGCTCTATCAACCTAGGCAGATATTCTCATTCTAGGTTAAAGCAGAAACAACAGGAATTTGATCAGGATTCAAGTCATTCAATCATTCAAACCTCAATCGAATATAATCAATTCACAAACTCTGTACTTGGGTTCATACAATCAGACCTAGCATACAAATCTAGGGTTACCCATACCAAGATGAATGGGGGAACTACTCCATAGAGAAAGAAGCAGAAGCAGATTCAGACGCGGAAATCATACTGCGAAGACGGATTTCTGCTCCTGGACGTTTAATCGGCACTTCACCCTTCTTCCGAGTGGGCTTAGGCACCTGCTGCTTCGGCCGCCACTCCTCTTTGATCTTTTTATTCAGTGGTGAGGCTGGAGGGAGCGGCGGCGAAGGAGTGAGAGGGGGATCCTGCAAAATGGGAGATGCAGACGGATACACGACAGGCTCGTGTACCGGGTCAGAAATAGCATGCACAGGTGTGACAGCAATCATAGCACAGTGATCGAAATTAGTCACAGAAAAAGTAGCCTGGTCATTCCCAGCACGCAGGATCAGTTTACCATCATGCACATCAATAAGTGCCTTGGCGGTGGCAAGAAATGGTCTCCCTAAAATCAAAGGCACATCCACATCATCATTTATATCCAGAATAACAAAATCATTAGGATATGTGAATGCACCCACTTTAACAAGAAGATCCTCTATGATACCCCTAGGATGCACAACGGAACGGTCAGCTAGCTGAATGCTCATCCTAGTAGGGCTAAGTTCACCTAGGTCTAGCTTCTTGAACAATTTGTATGGCATGACATTAATGCTAGTGCCTAGGTCCGCCAAGGACTTTCCTATATGCATGCTGCCAATAGTAAGAGGGATAGTAAAACTCCCTGGGTCCTTGCGCTTTTCGGGCAGCTTGTTCTGCAGGACAGCAGAACATTCCTCGCTCAGCAGCACTGTCGAGAGATCCCCAAGTTTCTTCTTGTTGGTGAGGAGATCTTTCATGAACTTTGCGTACTTGGGCATCTTCGACAGTGCCTCCACAAATGGTACGCTGATGTTGAGATGCTTCAACATTGCCATAAACTTGGCAAACTCAGTCTCCAGCTTGTCTTTGTGTAGGCGAGTGGGGAAGGGAAGCTGGGGTACATGCTCCTTAACCACTTATTGTGGCTTGGGAGCAGGGGCTTCCTTCTCCACCCGCACTTCTGCATCATCGGCTGGAAGTGCTGAAGCAGGTAGTGGTTCCTCCTGCCTGGTCGGGGCAGGATCAGCCGATGTGGGCCTGCCACTCCTGGTGAAGATGGCATCTAGCTGCTCATGCGACTCCCGTGGATTGGGGATGGTGGTGGCAGGTAGAGTCCCCGGGGCCCGGGCAGTAAGTTGGCGCGCTAGGGCACCGACTTGGTGCTGTAAATCTTGCAGAATAGCACCCTGGTTTCTCTGTCCTGCCTCCAGAGAGGCTATGCTCTGGTCCACCCTCGTGAAATTCTCCTGGCTGGTGGTCGTGAATGCCACCAAAATATTCTTCAGATCGGTCATCTGGTAATCGGGAGCCGGGGCTGCTGCTGGCTCGGCATACTGTCGCTGGGGCTGCTGGAATGGCTGCCCCTGCCTAGGCTGGTAGGGCTGCTGCTGTGGTGGTGGCCCCTGCCTAGCCTGGAAGGGCTGCCTCTGCTGAAAACCACCCGCTGGTGCTGGGAAACCAGGTGGTTTGGTGTTGTTGCTGCTCCAGGAGAAATTGGGATGCTGGCGCCATCCTTCATTGTAGGTGTTGCTGTATGGGTCCAGGCGTCGAGCATTTGCGATGAAGTCCACCTGTTCTTGGGGAGTAGAGGACTCCCTCATAGCCTGACAGTCCTCCACCCGGTGATTCGGGCTCTCACACCACTGACACTGAGCTACTGGAGGCGTAGCTATACCTCGGCCCGGAAGGAGACTGTTGGGCTGCTTCAAGGTCTGCACCAACTTAGCCACCTGCTGCTCTAAACCGGACCTGGCCTCCACAACGTGCACACCACGGTCCCGGGGCTGTCTGCCTCTGCTGCTCTGTCCCCAGGAATGATCTCGGGCAGCCAAAGTACTGATCATCTGGTTCAGCTAGAGACTCGATCACCCTCTGGCTGTCTAGAGTGAGAGCGCTGTAGAAGTTCCCCACTGTGAAAGCATCACTGAAGCCATGATGCGGACACTGCCAGAAATACCCCATGTACCGCTCCCATGCATCACGAAGTGACTCATCTGGCTCTTGGCGGAAGTGGGTGATCTCCCGCTGAATTTCTGTGGTCTTTGATGCCGGATAGTACCTGTGCACGAACTTATCTGCCAGATCGTCCCAAGAAGTGATGGACAATGGGGGCTGGGTCTCCAACCACCTCTTAGCATTCCCCGCCAGAGAATGGGGGAAGAGGTGAAGGCGAATTGCGTCATCCGGAACACCGTTCAGCTTGAACCCATTTGTCAGCTGCAGAAAACGGGAAAGATGTGCCCGGGCCTCCTCATCCTTCAAGCCATGGAACTGGATAGAGGATGTAATGAGTTGAATCCAGCATGGCTTGATCTCGAAGTTGTTTGCTGGAATTGGCGGATAGAGGATGACCGGGCGGATGTCAGCAATCCGCGGAGTGTAGTAGTACTCCAAGGTGGGACCCGATGGTGGTGGATGATGATGGACCCCAGCTGCCTGGGGATTGGGGTCGTTCCCCAGGAACTGGTTCTCCGGAGGTGGGTTGTGATCGCCTTCCATCTCGTACTCGTCCTCGGACTCGCTGCTCAATTGGCCGTCTCTGCGCTCTTCCGTAGCCAGTCTAGCTCTTTGTTGTCTCCTAAGTTGGCGGCTGGTGCGTTCAATCTCTGGATCCAACGGCAGTAAACCTCCTGACTGGCTACGGGTCATGCACTATCTGCACACAATCAAGCAATGCAAACCCGTGAAGGCACAAGTGGGAAGGAACAAACACTCAATGCGAAAATTAAAATGCTAAAGTAACAGAAATCACTTTTCATCAACAACCTAGCCGTCCCCGGCAACGGCGCCAAAAACTTGACTCACTCCTACCGTCACTCTAGAAAATTGCCAAGTGTAACCAATTTCTAAAGCGTCGTATAGCGGGTTTGGGTTTTATTGTCAACCCGGGTCCTAGATGTGATGACTACTCGGTGAATTCTCGTTATCTAGCAGTGAAATTTTAGTGCAGATTCAAACAAACAAAAACACAAAGCAAGTTAAACGGTTGTTGTCAAGTCAAGAGAGGTCACCCGGATATGGTTCCCCCTAGACTGCAGTTAAGCCGGATTGTAATTTACCAAGTTCAGTTTTTATGAAAGTAAAACTGCGGAAGGTTCTTAAATAGCCTGAAGTCTCGACTAAAGGTCTCCAGACCCTCTCAATCTGAGTCTCTAGCGGGCGACTAACCTCCACCGGAGTAAACAGATTGAGGCCCTAACGAACCAAACCTCCACTACCGAATGGAATTCGGTACAGAATAGCGAATTGGCTCCTCGACTAAAGTCACCAAATCTCTACCTTCAATTAAGGATGCTCTATCAACCTAGGCAGATATTCTCATTCTAGGTTAAAGCAGAAACAACAGGAATTTGATCAGGATTCAAGTCATTCAATCATTCAAACCTCAATCGAATATAATCAATTCATAAACTCTGTACTTGGGTTCATACAATCAGACCTAGCATACAAATCTAGGGTTCCCCATACCCAGATGAATGGGGGAACTACTCCATAGAGAAAGAAGCAGAAGCAGATTCAGACGCGGAAATCATACTGTGAAGACGGATTTCTGCTCCTGGACGTTTAATCGGCACTTCTCCAAGCTCAAGCCGGGCTCCAATGGTGATGAAGATCAAGCTATGGCACTTGGGAACTCTGGTTCGTCGCTTTCTCTCTCTAGGAATCGCTTTCTCTCTCAAAAACTCGGAACCCCTCAATGTTGGCCTTCCTTTCCCTTAAATCAGCTGCCTAGTCGCGATACCCGGTCGGGTATTTTGGATTTCGACCGGGTATAATCAAAACGCGCCGCTTTGGTAAAGGGAAAATCCCCGGTCTGATCCAATAATCCCCGACCGGGGATTTTAGCATTCTGCCCGGACCCCCTTCTGTTTCTCACGGGGCGCCCAAAGGAAGAATACCCGGCCGGGTATTCTTGGTCATGGCTGGGTATTTTCATCCATCAGCCTCCTTCGTCCCAACTTTGCTCCTTTCGACCCAGAACTCGTTTCTCTGCCTCGATTCCAACACCGGGACCTGAAATATGACATAAACACACACCCTAGCATGAAATCGGCTTAAAACACTAGAATCCACATCTCAAACGGCTTCAGAATGGGGTGAAAACATGTGTAATTATTGGTCTATCAATCATCATGGAGTTGGGGGTGTTTCATATTATCAGAAACAGAGAAGGTGATTTGTTCACCCCCAGCTTGCAAAATCAATTTCCCATCATTCACATCAATGAGCGCCTTGGCGGTGGCGAGAAAAGGTCTACCCAATATCATGGCACATCCACATCCTCATTTATGTCCAAAATCACAAAATCAACAGGATATGAGAATGGCCCTACTGCGACTATCAAGTCCTCTGCAATGCCCCTAGGATGCACAATGGATCTATCAGCAAGTTGAATGCTCATCCTAGTATCACTAGGTTCACCTAGGCCTAGCTTTTTAAATAGTTTATATGGCATGACATTTATGCTAGCGCCTAAATCCGCCAAGGACTTCCCTATATGCAAACTACCAATCATGCAAGGGATAGTAAAACTCCCTGGGTCTTTTCGCTTCTCTGGTAGTTTGTTCTGTAGGATGGCAGAACACTCCTCGTTGAGCACCATCGTTGACAGCTCCCCAAGCTTCCTCTTGTTGGTGAGGAGATACTTCATGAACTTGGCATACTTGGGCATCTTCGATAATGCCTCCACGAAGGGCATGCTTATGTTTACCTGCTTCAGCATTGCCATGAATTTGGCAAACTCAGTCTCCAGTCGGTCCTTGTGCAACCTAGTAGGAAAGGGAAGCTGTGATACATACTCCTTCACCACTGGTTGCGGTTTAGGAGCAGGCACCTCAACCTCCTTCTCCATTTCCTCCTCATTAGCTGGAAGTGCTGAAGCAGGGGTCTCTCTCTCTCATGTGCCCGCACAGGTGGATCAGCAGTCATCTTGCCACTCCTGGTAGTAATGGCCTTGCAGTGCTCATTTGGGTCCTGCGAATGAGGGATGGTTTGACCGGGTAAAGTACCAGTAGTCCTCTGAGCTACAGCCTGCGCAACATTCCCAAGCTGGGTCTGGATATCCCGCAGCACAGCCTGTGTGTTTCTCTGACTAGCTTCTAGCTCCAAGAATTTACCTGAAGCTTTATCCATGAACTGCTCGATGTTATTGAACTTGTTTTCACTGGAGGTGGCCAGAGAACCCACCAGATCTCGCAATTCCGCCATCGGGTCACTCTGTACTGGGGCTGCGGATGCTGCCCCTGTCTGATGAAATGGCTGCATCTGTGACTGAGGTGGAACAGGGCCCTGTCTGGGCGGGTAGAGTGGCTGCTGCGGCTGCTGAAATTGCCCTTGTCTGGGCTGGTAAAGAGGCCTATGGAAGCCAGGTGGTCCCTGGGGGACTGGTGGTCTAGAATTGGACCCAGCCTAAGAGAAGTTAGGATGCTGGCGCCACCCCTCGTTGTAAGTGTTACTGTAGGGGTCGAAGCGCCTGGCATTGCCGATGAAGTCCACCTGCTCATGGGGAGTAGAAGACTCCCTCATCGACTGACAGTCCTCCACGGTGTGATGAGAGCTCTCACACCATTGGCAGTGCATTGCCTGCTGCTGTCCTGTACCTACAATCATCCCAGAGCGATCGATGGCTGAAACCAACTTCGATACCACCTGCACCAAATCAGATGACTAGGTGGCTACAGCATGCACACCCTGCCCTGGTGCTCGCCTCGATCTCCTCGCGGTCCCCCAATCATAGCCCTGCTCTGCCATCTCTTCAAAAAGTTGATTCAACTGTGGCGGGGTCTTGGTAAGCATATTCCCACCACAAATCGAGTCAATCAGCTGCTTATCTTCCGGGAAGAGGGCATGGTAGAAGGTGCCCACCTTGAAGGCGTCGGTAAAACCATGGTTGGGACACCTGAGGAAAACACTAGTGTATCTCTCCCAAGCATCCCGAATGGTCTCATCTTTATCCTGAACAAAGTGAGTAATCTGCTTCTTTAGGTCCGCCGTCTTGGACGGGGGATGGTAGCGAGTGAGGAACTTGTCTGCCAGGTTGGCGAACGTGGTGATTGAGCCTGGAGGTCGAGTGTCTAGCCACTCCTTGGCCTGCCCCTCCAGAGTGAACGGGAAGTACCTCAACTGGATCGCATCGGCTGGGACCCCATTTATCTTGATTCCATTGATGAGCTCGTGGAATCGCCTCAGATGTGATCGTGGGCACTCCCCCTCCTTGCCATGGAACACTACCGAACCGCGCAACATCGTGATGAACGAGGTGCTCACCTCAAAGTTGTTCGCTGGCACATGAGGGTGCTGAATGGGTGACCTCATGTCCGCGGCTCTGGCGGTCCAATAGTATCCCATGGTCTGCTCCTCCGGAATGACCGCATCATTGTTCTGTGGGTCACCCATCTCTTATTCGTCAGCGATTTGCAGCTGTGCTAACGCCTCCTCCGCAGCCAGTCGCGCCTTTAGAGCCCGCTTGAAGTTCCTACAGGTCCGTTCAAGCTCCTGGTCTAATGGTAGTAGTTCTCCCGACTGCCTACGGGTCATGCACTACCTGCACACAACCAGCAAAAGCAACCCGTGAAGGCACACAGGTGGAAGAGAGAAAATGCAGTAAAGAAAGAGCTAGAGTAACAAACTTTCACATTTACCCAATAACCTAGAGGTTCCCCGGCAATGGCGCCAAAAACTTGACACGCTAAAACACAACACTAAACTGCGACCAAGTGTAATCGCAGTCCGGAAATGCAGTAACAGGCAAGTTCTAATGTCAACCCGGGGTCTAGATCTACTGCATACTCCATGAATATCTATTATCTAGCCAACTAATTTAAGTGATTGTTGATTTAAGTAAAAGCAGTAAGAAAGCAGGAAATGGTTTGGTTTTCTGAAGCAAAGGAAGAGTCACTCGGGAATGAATCCCCCTAGCTCCTTAGTTAGGTTCTAGTTGTAATTACTTTTGGTTGCTTTACTGCTGATTATACTGCGGAAGATCCGACAGTAGCTTGGAATCTCTTAAGCTGACCAAACACTCTCAGTCCAACTACCCGGCAGACGACTAGTCTTCACCAGGATAGAAAGCCGAGGCTATGAACACTGAACTCCACTACTGGAATTATTTCCAGTACAAAGCAGTGAATCGACTAACTCTCGTATAATCGATTCACTACTACCAATTGAAGAAGCTCTAACAACCTAATCAGATTCTATCTATCTCAGGTTGCAACAGAAATCAATAAAAGGTGATCAGAATTCAATTGACTCATTCAAAACACTTCAATCGATTATAATCAAGCAATATCACAATCCAAACGTAATTACAATCAAGATTCCTAACACATTGAACTAGGGTTCTTCATACCCAAGTGAGAGAGAGTTCTACTCCATAGAGAGAGAGGGGAAAACAGAATACAAAGCAGTCATACTCATAACAATGGGAAGAATTTGCTCTGGGATGATGACTTTCACTCCTATGATGATCTCCAAGCTCGATTTGATGAAACCCAGCTCCAGGATCGCTTCTAGGATGTGTTCTTCGCACTTTCTCGCTCTAGGGCTCTGTTTTAGCTCCAAAAAGTCGACCCACTCACTTGTGGCTCGAAATTGCCTCAAAAACCCGATTCTGGGCGAATTACGGGCTGAATTACGGTCGTAATCATGGTCTGCCAGTAAAGTGACTCTTGCCCGTAATTGACTCTGTGACAGGAATTCTAGGAAATTAGGCTCGGCATTGCGTTTACGGGCAAGACATGACCAATTACGACTGTAATTAGTCAAGGTCTGCCCGTAATTTCCATCCTGAACCGCCAGCTGACCTCCAAATGACCCGAAACTTGTGCCCATCCACCTCTTTTCTTGCTAGGACCTGAAATACGACAAAACAACACAACCTAGCGTAAAATTGGCCAAGGAACAACAAATTCGAGCTAAAATGGTCAGGGAACAAGAGTGAAAATATGTGCAAATACGACGCTATCACCCTCCCGTGTTCGTTTTCGATGGGATGCTACTAGGGACGGATTTGTGGTGTATGAATTCGTAGAAGCCCACAATCATGATTTGTACTCTACCGAGCATATGCACTTGCACAAGTCTAACAAGTGCATGAGTGATGCTTAGAGAAAGATGGTCGATGCTAATCGCGATGCCGGGATGATTCTTAGTGCATCGTATTAGTTATTGACTGACTGTGCTTATGGCTATCAAAATCTGAGATTTACCAAATCCGATCAGAAGAACCACTTGAACAGTAAAGGGCAAAGGAAAATGTCTCGTGGCAAAGCGACTTATTTTCTTGACTACTTTGAGGACCAAAAAGAAAAGCATCATGACTTCTTTTATGCTGTAGAGGTAGACTGCGAGGAGAAAGTTGCTAATATTTTTTGGGCGGACAATAGGATGCGTGAAGATTATGTGCTTTTTGGAGATTCAGTCTCCTTTAATAACACCTTCCGAACCAATAAATACTTTCGTCCACTGGGTACGTGAATCACCTAATGAAGAAGATGTTTTTTCGACACTCGTTTGGTTATGCATTGTCATTAATAGTTGTCTTATGCATGGATGTTTGTACGTATGTTACAGAAATGGTCATGAATAGAATGTAGGGTGGTTCGAGAGTGGTCTGTTGTGATCTAATATTGACATGTGATGACAGGATATGTTTTTGTAATAGAAATTATATTAGTCCGTCTTTATGGGATACTAGTCTGGGCTTTACAGATATTTGTTGACATGTGTTGGCCCACTAGCAAGTCCTAACACATAAGGCTTGCAACCTTAGTTAGGGCTGCCCGCCGAGGGCCCACGGGCCGAAGGCCCATGAAACAATAATAGTAGAAGAGTAATCACCTAATTCACTTGAGTTTTTCGACACCCGTTCAGTTATGAATTGTCATTAATAGTTGTCTTGTGCATGGATGTTTGTACGTATGTTACAGAAATGGTTATGAAATGGTATGTTGTGATCTGATATTGACATGTGATGACAGGATATGCTTTTGTAAAAAGAAGGATATTAGTCCATCTTTATGGGATACTAATCTGGACTTTACAGATATTTGTTGACATGTGTTGTCATTAATAGTTGTCTTGTGCAGGAATGTTTGTAGGTTTCAATCACCACCATCAAATTTGTATGTTTGATGCTTGTTTGGTGTATGATGAGACTACACCATCTTTTGAATGGTTGTTTGTTGCATTTAGTCGGTGCATGAAGAAGAAGCTCTCAGTCACTATTTTTACTGATCAGGACGCCGCCATGGCAGCTGTCCTTAGAAAGGAGTGGCCTACTGTGTTTCATGTACTCTGTACTTGGCACATCCTCATGAATGCCAAGAAGCATCTTCGTAAAGACAAAAAAAATTGGAAGAAGTTCCAAACTCATCTTTCTTATATTTTCTATGACGTCGACAATGAGGGAGAGTTCGACATGGCATGGAGCACAATGGTTGCTGATTGTTTCCCTAATAGCGAAATTGCAGACGGTCCTCCATGGATGGAATATTTGAAGAAATTTCATCGTCAATGGTGTTCCTTATGGTGGAGAGATCAATTCACAGTCGGGATGTTGACTACGCAAGCCAGCGAGTCGTGCAATGCACAAGTGCGACTTTCCTTGAAACCGAGGCATGATTTGGACTTGTTTTTCATTCATTTTAGCAAGTGCGTATGCAGTATATATCGTTGCCTTTCTTTGATATTAGCTTGTCCGTTCTGGATATTTTTCTTTGCCATGTGGATATTAATATTCTTTTGTAAAATAATATTTTGTGTTGGTGGGATATTAGTACTATTCTGAGTGGATATTAGTCTGGGCACTAAACTCTTTTCTCATGCTTTCTAAATGTAGTTTGTTGGCTGAAAAAAGACGCAAGGAGACTGATTCAGACTACTGTGGGAAACAATCGGTTCCCTATATAATGTTGGAGCACAGCCCGATTCTAAAAAAATGCGGCAAAGATCTTTACTTCTCACATCTTCAATCGGATAGAACAGTAGTATTTGAAAACTGAATCCTATCTAATGGAGACGCTCTCAGATACTAGGGATGATGGCATGATTGGCTACCGCACATATATGATAGAGGATGGTGAGCGTAGTGATGAGCGTGTCGTTCTCGTCGATATTTCTACGAGGACATTGTTATGCGAATGCAGGATGTTCAGAACTTTCGGAGTGTTATGCCGCCACATGATTAAAGTGATGCGGCTTCTTAGAGATTTTGGGGAAGCCAGTATGAGAAGTATTCCATATCATTACATAATCAAGGATGGACTTTGGAGGCGGGAAAGAATGAGGTTGTTGATGTCGATGGTTCTGTTGGTCCTTCATCTACAAGTGAGAATGATGCGGAAAAAGGTATAGCAATGCGGTACCGAGAAACCACTGCAATGTTGAATCAAGAAATGAGAAGGACTACAATAAGTGGATGGGAGTACTCAAGAAACTTTGAAATGAGGCAAACAAGGCATTGTCAAAGACTATAACTAGCGAGGATAGTAAGTGTATTCACTAATATCATTTGTAAATTGTTAGAGTTTAATATCATTGCATTTACTAAATTCTCTAATATTGTAGGACGGAATGTACCGTTAACTGGGCTGACTTTGAAGGAGAAGATTAATCCAAGGAGACAAGGTAAGGAACGTTATCAGTCTACGAATGAAAAGGAACATCGTCGAAAGAAACGTGTCTATAAGAAGAGAATGAAATCAGTTGAAGTGGTCACGTCGGACAACAATACTCAAATGGATGACCATCTTAGTGATTTGGATGATAATATTACTCATGGTTATGAATAGAATGTAGGGTGGTTCGAGAGTGGTCTATTGTGATATGATATTGACATGTGATTCCAGGATACTTTTTTGTAATGATATGGATATTAATCCACTTGCACAGGATACTTGTCAGGGCAAAATGGATATGTAATCTCATATGTACATATATTAGTCTGGGCTTCCTGGATATCAGTATTTTCAAAGCAGGTACAATAGTACCAATGATTACTTCTTTCACTATTCACAAACCCAAATCGGCTATCCTCCTCCCTGAGCTTCTTCTTCACTTCTCTTCCAAAGAAAAATCCATGTATGGAGAGACTCCTAAACCAGCGCACCAGGGATTGTTGGATGAGTTCGAATATGATGGTGTTATACTCTATTACCATGGTTGGAGAGTCGCTAACGACTTGCTGTTGATGGAGTCAACCCACCGAAGAGGTATTTCCGATGTTGGATGTACGAGTATGACAATGATAAGGGGTGTGGTTTTCACATGGATTGGGACGAAGTAATGTTCCCCGCTTTTTCAGAGTCGGATGATGAAGATAAACCAAGGAGATCGTGAAGAAATTAATTAGTATTTCCTGTCATCACTTTGTATTGTGTTGAGTTTGTTTCTATATTCAAAGTGTTATCCATCTTTAGATACTATTAGTCTAGCCTTCAAGAATATTAGTCTACAAAAGAAGGGTATCGGTCTGGGCCTTAAGGACATTAGTCTGGGCTCTATTGATATTAGCCTGGGTCTTTCAGATATATGTCTGGGTCTTCCGGATATTTGTCTGAGATTTGCTGATATTTGTTTAAATGAAGAAGGTATTTGTCTGGCCTGTAAGGATATTTTTCTGTTCTTTAAAGATATTAGTCTATATAAATACAGATATTTACCTAGGAGGTTACAATATATTTTTCAATCAGAACTTATGTTGGTAATTATATCCAACATCTGGCAAAATATCATCCATCCTGCTACAAATCATCATCCATCCCTAAATATTATCCAACCCTAAGTTCAGTTTTACAAACCAAAATCACACTACACAAGTCTAAAATCATCTCTTCTTTTTCCATATTTCTTTCTCTTTCTTCGTATTCCAATCTTTTGCATCTTGAATTATTTCATCGGTGCGACGGTTATATTCCCAAAAAATGAGGTTGGCTGCAATCCATGCTCGCTGTTCCTTCACATGTGGCTGCTTGTGCCAACTTGCTTTATATTCTACTGGAAGGTGACCCGCCCAATGCTCCATGTAAAGGCATGCAAATACACTGCAATCATGGTTGCCTACTTGCTGAGGAATGTCAGCAATGTTGAATGACCACTCATCCAAGGCACAATCGACCCCCTGCTCTTTGAGGAATGCTGCCACATACACAAAATCATTTTCCCAACTGGCCCATGATCCTCCTTAGCCACTCGTGCATTGGGATTTTGGCTGTCGAGAACAAAAGTCTTCCTATTCTTCATGTCAGCCACGTACACCCGGTAGTGATCATTTAGATACATTGGAAAAAAGATCTGAAACACAAAGCAGTTAGTGAGTTAATCATTGACTAATATCCTAATAACCCATATTAATATCTCAACAACCCAGAATAATATCCTATAAACACAAACCAATATCAAGGAAAATCAGGAAAAAAAATCCAAACATTAAGACACTTACGTAATCACATCTTTCCAAGTTTTCCCGTTTCAGAATTGGATTCCATTTGTGCAGATGAATATACGCATGGAGTATCGCCTTGTCCATAGGTTGTTTTTTGACAGCACTAGTGACAGCATGTTGCTATTTAGAAGAGAAAACAATATCAAATTAGACATTTTCAACATAAATAGGATCTAAGTAGTGAAGATAATACTTACTACATAGCTCCATGGGAATACAATTTTCTTCACCACCTCCTTGTGTACTTCTTTGTAATTTAGGAATAGCCCGTATACTATAAGTACTTGGCTATGCAGCCAATTTCTACCCTCCAATGATTGTAGCTGGGAACGGGTAAGGTTACCGGTTGGAGTATCCACGACAAATTTGCCACTGTAATACACAAATGAAAATCAGGTTAGAAATGTATGTTGGACAAATTGAAATTGATGATTAAATATCTCCTCAGTCAAATTACTCGTCTTTAGCAGTGGTACTGAAGATGAAGTCAACCACTTGCACAGTGACACGCTAAAACACAACACCAAACTGCGACAAAGTGTAATCGCAGTCCGGAAATGCAGTAACAGGCAAGCTCTAATTGTCAACCCGGGGTCTAGATCTACTACCTACTCCGTGTATATCTGTTATCTAGCAAACTAAGTCGAGTGATTTGTGTTTTTAACTAAAAGCAGTAAGAAAGCAGGAAATGATTCGGTTTTCTAAAGCAAAGGAAGAGTCACTCGGGAATGAGTCCCCCTAGCTCCTTAGTTAGGTCTCAGTTGTAATTACCCTGGGTTGATAAGCTGTTGATTAAACTGCGGAAGATCCGATAGTGGCTTGGAATCTCTTAAGCTGACCAAGCCCTCTTAGGTAGGCTAACCGGCAGGCGACTAACCTTCACCGGGATAGACTGCTGAGGCAATAAGCACAGAACTCCACTACTGGAATTGGATTCCAGTACAAAGCAATAGATTGACTAACTCTCGTATAACCAATCTTCCACTACCGAATGATGAAGCTCTAACAACCTAATCAGATTCTATCTATCTCAGGTTGCAGCAGAAATCAAGAAAAGATGATCAGACTTCAATTGATTCAATGAATCATGCATCATTCGATTAAAACCAAACAGTATAGCAATCCCAAGTCATTACAATCAAGATCCCTAACACATGGAACTAGTGTTCTTCATACCTAAGTGAGAGAAGGCTCTACTCCATAGAGAGAGAGAGGGAAACATAATACAAAGCAGTCATACTCATAACAATGGGAAGAATCTGCTCTGGGATGATGATCTTCACTCCAAGGATGATTTCCAAGCTTGATTGATGAAACTCAGCTCCAAAACCACTCTTAGGGGGTGTTCTTCGCACTTTCTCTTTCTAGGGCTCTGTTTTTGCTCCAAAAAGTCGATTCCCCCATAATATGAGCTCCTCGCCAAATAAAACCCGAACAGGTGAAAAACACGGCCTCTAATCAAAAGAGGCCGGGTTTTTGAATGGCGATTCTGTGAAGGGCAGAGGAAAAACACGGCCTCTAGCACAAGGCCGTGTTTTTCACACCAGAGGGCGTGTTTTTCAACAGCCCTGCTGCCCGGTTTTCGCGATCGACCTTCTTTCACCTCCAAATATCCCGAAACTTGCCCCAAGGCCCTATCTATGTACTAGGACCTGAAATATGATAAAAGAACACAACCTAGCGTAAAATAGGCCAAGGAATGACCAATCACTAAGCTAAACGATCAAGAAATGACGGGGAAAACATGTGCGAATACGGTGTTATCAAATTCCCCCACACTTAATCGTTTGCTTGTCCCCAAGCAAATCAAGTCAGATACAAGGTAAGCTCAAATCATCTTAATCATGCAACCCTTGGGGACATATCATATCGGCACAAAACACGTGAATCATACTGGCTTTTGATTATTAACACATGGACAACTTCAATAGCAACCTAGACAACCACCACAGAAGACATTCGAGTGCAGTAAAATCGGGTAAAGGAAGAGTCCCCCTTCTGTTCACCAACCAACATAGACTCGACTCAACCACTTAGCCATGACAGTCATCGAATGCATCAAACTCAAGACATCGGAATCAAGACCGAGCCATCTAGGTCCTCACCGCGGTAAAGAGTATACAGAACAAGGAAATGAATCGCTCACTCTCGACCAGTGGGGTCAGGACAATTTGATGCGAAAAATGCGCATGCTTATTCTCTCATTCCCTAACGTCTCTTCACCATGACGGCAACCTCTAAATGTTAGAGTTCACATATTGGGTGTCATACTAACTAATCCGGAGGTCTTAGACACAGGTTCAAGTGACTGGCTAGGGTCTTGGACATAGGGAAAAAGCCTTTTAGGTGGTGGAAGTATTCATAACACAAGGTTCCGCTGTTTCAAACCCAACACAATCACAGCCAATCAAACCACTTACTTTCTTTCTGCTATTCTGCATTACTCAAATTCCTTAGAGCACAAGAGCGAAGGAGGTCACAATAATGTTAGTATTTCCAAGCCAGACTGCTAAGAAACACTAATTAATGAGCATGATTCAAATTTTTGGTAGTGGCTCTCTTTTGCTTTCATTCATCTTTTTTTTCTTCTTTTTTTCATTTCTTGTGAGAACCACCACCTCTGCACATTTTTCAAACACATGCCCAATTTTTAAGCACTACCTCCAACCCTCACATTATTTTTAGCAGAAACAGCAGAGAACAACCAAAAACCACTCTGTGGAACCTTCTAAGAGATGCAAAAGGGTGGTTTTCCATTGTAGACCGAAAGAAAGGAAATTACATGGCTCAAAGGGGCTGACTAGGGGGTATGACACACCATGACAGCCAATTTGGTCATGGGCTATTCCTATGCCTCCATCATCTTAGCTAATGACAACGTGAATACTACACATCATGGAAGAGGGATCTATCGCACAAGAAAGAAACGAGCAGGCTCAAATCTCACATGGCTACCTATATGCTCTATCTCTCATTTTGATTCCCTGAACTAGATGCATAAACGACTGTCAAGAGCAAGTGATCAATCCAAGTCACAGTTGCTAAGCAAACAGTTGAAAAAATGAACCCCTACACAACTCTACTGCACGTCTCAGTCATCATTATAGGTTTTCCTAGTCACAATCCAGTTGTCATGCGTCAACTCTAACAGTCATTCGATTCACCAATTAAACCACAGTGCCAATATGATCATGCAAACATCACTACTTGGAGCCCTCAAATCTCGAGATTTGGACAGCGGACTAGGCTCCAAGAACACATATATATGTTCCAATAAATACAAAGTACCCTCCCCCCACACTTAAGTTAGACATTGCCCTCAATGGAGTAGAGGGAAGGGAAACGATGTTACCGTGAAAGAGCGATCAGGAACGGTGATTGGAGGGCGGACCAGTCAAGAGCAGGGGACAAGACAATGACCAATCCAAGGCCCAGAGCTAAAGTCATCAAAACACACACACTGGGTGAAAGAACTAGGGTTCCATGTGGACAAACCGAAAGCAAACGAAAGGAAAAAAAATCTTGGTGGGATTGCATCCCCACAAGCGCTTCTTTACCATCGTGAGCTGGACGGTGGCTCTTAAGTCTCGGTCCACCCCAAAACCTCTTTGAAGTTAAGGTTCTCGTCGATGGTGTGGAGTCTCAAGTCACAAGCAGTTGATGTGATAAGTGATGAAGATGGCTCATGGCCTTGAGGAAGATGAAGTCTCCACTCTCGAGACCTCTCCTTCGCATTTGCTCTTGTCTCATTGCCCCAAACTAGATAAGATATCATCGATTCTTCAACCCCCCCTCCTTCCTCAGAATTTGATTCCTCCCTTGGGAAAAGATCAAGAACTTCCTCATCCTCCATAACTTCTTTCCTCACCCTTTCTCTCTCTTCTTCTTCCATAATGGATTGGAGAGAAAGTTGCCATGCAAGGTTCTTTATAAGTTCAGCTTGCATCTCCTCACGCATGTCTGCCTCTTCAAAGTTTGATGAGGAATGGGAAAAGGTGTGGTCGGCTAAAACAGGATATTCCTGATCATGATCATCACGGGAGCTCTCCATGACAACTTATGTCTGCTCCACAATGTCCTTGTAGACTTCTTCATCCTCCTCCACTTCTTCTATGGAAGCAGAAAGGCGATCTTGAGCAGACTGTGCGCAAACTTGCTCCACCCACTCTGTTTGCTTTGCTGAGTATTGAACAACCTCCTCCATTTCATGGAGAAATTAGGGATAAGAAGGGGCAAGGGCTTGGATTTGAAGATCCATCTTGGAGCATGATCTCTCCGTGTCTCGAGCAAACTGCTCCATAAGAAGCCTCAATTGTTTGTTCGGATCTGCCAGTGGAGTGTAGCATGGCTCTACAGAATGGCACGTGAAGGCCGCCATGGCTAACTCCAACTCAGATGGCCCCTCCGGTTGTGGGATGAATTCTTCTTGAAAAGGAGATTGTTCTTGAGGTTCCCAAGGGATTGGTTGTTCTCCGTAGTAGGGGGGTTGGTACTGACATCCGAATCCATAGTCTTCTCCTCCTTGATTGCTCCAGGAACTCTTGGGGTAATACCACCCGGATGGTGGTTGATACCCCCAATGGTTGGAGAAACCATGAGGATCCATGTTTCAGATCTGCACCAACAAAAACATAACACCCAAGTGAAAAGCAAGGGTGGAAAAGAAAAGGAAAATGCTAATGTAACAGACTTTCACTTTTCTACAATAACCTAGGGTCCCCGGCAACGGCGCCAAAAACTTGACACACTAAAACACAACACCAAACTGCGACCAAGTGTAATCGCAGTCCGGAAATGCAGTAACAGGCAAGCTCTAATTGTCAACCCGGGGTCTAGATCTACTGCCTACTCCGTGTATATCTGTTATCTAGCAAACTAAGTCGAGTGATTTGTGTTTTCAACTAAAAGTAGCTCGGGAAATGGTTCGGTTTTCTAAAGCAAAGGAAGAGTCACTCGGGAATGAGTCCCCGTAGCTCCTTAGTTAGGTCTCAGTTGTAATTACCCTGGGTTGATAAACTGTTGATTAAACTGCGGAAGATCCGACAGTGGCTTGGAATCTCTTAAGCTGACCAAGCCCTCTTAGGCAGGCGACTAACCTTCACCGGGATAGACTGCTGAGGCAATAAGCATAGAACTCCACTACTGGAATTGGATTCCAGTACAAAGCAATAGATTGACTTACTCTCGTATAACCAATCTACCACTACCGAATGATGAAGCTCTAACAACCTAATCAGATTCTATCTATCTCAGGTTGCAGCAGAAATCAAGAAAAGATGACCAGACTTCAATTGATTCAATGAATCATGCATCATTCGATTAAAACCAAACAGTATAGCATTCCCAAGTCATTACAATCAAGATCCCTAACACATGGAACTAGGGTTCTTCATACCCAAGTGAGAGAAGGTTCTACTCCATAGAGAGAGAGAGGGAAACAGAATACAAAGCAGTCATACTCATAACAATGGGAAGAATCTGCTCTGGGATGATGATCTTCACTCCAAGGATGATTTCCAAGCCTGATTGATGAAACTCAGCTCCAAAACCACTCTTAGGGGGTGTTCTTCACACTTTCTCTCTCTAGGGCTCCGTTTTTGCTCCAAAAAGTCGATTCTCCCCAAATATGAGCTCCTCGCCAAATAAAACCCGTAACAGGTGAAAAACACGGCCTCTAAGCCCAAAAACACGGCCGGGTTTTTTGAATGGCGATTCTGTGAAGGGCAGAGGAAAAACACGGCCTCTAGCACAAGGCCGTGTTTTTCACACCAGAGGGTGTGTTTGAGGGCGTGTCATCCCTGCTGCCCGGTTTTCGCGATCGACCTTCTTTCACCTCCAAATGTCCCGAAACTTGCCCCAAGGCCATATCTACGTACTTGGACCTGAAATATGACAAAAGAACACAACCTAGCGTAAAATAGGCCAAGGAATGACCAATCACTAAGCTAAACGATCAAGAAATGATGGGGAAAACATGTGCGAATACGGTGTTATCAGAGAGCCGTATCGTCGAGTTTCGTCGAAAGAGTCTTTGGCAGAACGTACACTGATTCGCCGAATGGGTGGTATTTTGACCTATCAAAATCTAGAGTTTTTAGGGTTGCCTTCCATGCTTCCGGTGTGATAGAGTACAGTGCGCATGCCTCCTCCTCAGTCCTAATTCTCTCAGAGATGATAATATCATCATCGCTATCCTCCATCCTCTTACATGCTGCTGCTATAAGCTCCTCCTCGAATGGTGCTACTTCTCCTTGCGTCAGAACCTCAGTAGAATGATCAACCACCGTAGTCGGAGATGTTATGATACTCTCCTAAGCAGCAGCAGTTGACTTGATAGGTATCTGCAAAACATTGCCAAAGGCTAGTATCTACTAAAAAGAAATAAATATCCTGGAAGCCCAGGCTAGTATTCATAGAAACAGAAACAAATATCCAGTAAGCCCAGGCTAGTATCCATAGAAACAGAAACAAATATCCATGATGGACATACTAGTATCCACTTAATATTAAACAAATATCCTGGCAGTCCGGGCTAGTATCTACTTGAAATGAAACAAATATCCTGGCAGTCCAGGTTAGTATCTACTGGTGAGGGAAATATTACCGTAGTCAGAAATGTCTTGATACTCTCTTCAACAACAGCAGTGGCCTGGAAACCAATCTGCATCACATCAGTGAATATCATATCCGGATCGGTATAATGCATGACCATTGACTCTGAATCCACCACTTGTTCAAGAGTGGACACAATTGCATCTGCTGAACTACCAGATCAAACACAATGGACGGCTCAAGAAATGACTCCGACTACACCACTTTCCCAACAGTCGACTTACCGACTAACTCAACTACGTCATCAACTGTTGATGTAACGGCTGGCACCTCCAACTCCTGAACAACTGGAAACACTGTCTTCTTACGTCCTTTCTTGGAGTACACAAGGCTAAACATGTTGTTGTCTCTCACAGTACCTTGACTAACCTCGTCCTCCATGACAACTCCCGGATCTTCCTCCTCCCTGACAACTACCTCATCTTCCTCCTCCATTACAACTACCGGATCTTCCATTTTTGCTTTTTCTACTGCTACCAAAGACGAAGAAAATACTGCCAATCTCCCGCGATTCCTATCAAGCTCAGCACCACAAAGTCGAGCTGGAAAACGGGTGCAAGCATATCAATGTTAATATCCGGACTGCCCAGGTAAGTATCTAACAATCAAGCAACTAATATCCAGAAGAACACAGATTAATATCCGGTTGTGAAAGATTTAATATCCTGAAGTTTTGTACAGGTATCCAGAAAGCCCAGACTACTATCTACTTATGTAGTAACTAGACTTTAAGGAACTATTAACCTGTGCTTTCATTCCAATATCCATAATGCAAAATATCCAGATTGAAAATAACTACTACACGTTATAAAAACAAATGTCATTCATGCAATTCATAAATAATATCCAAAATAAATACACACCACTATCCAAAATCAACAGAAAATAAACTTTTGTTCGATACAACTATTGTTCAAAGCAATTCCAACATGGCAATTATAGCATTCTATCAAGAAAGCCATTCCAACATGGCAATTATATCATTCTATAAAGAAACATTACAACCACCTAATGATGTCGAAACATGCAAAGTTCAATTCTTGTCTTGCTGGCGCTTAATGGAAACCCTTCAGACACTTTCTCGCCATGAATCCCACTTATGCATCACTTTTTAAGTCAAGGACTGCATTACCTTAACCTACACATAAATCCCAAAAAATTTAGTTTACTACATGCACACATGTCTACTAACCCACGATTTCCATTTTAAAAGACAATCATCTACATACCTCGTCGGTCTCAAGGGATTCCAAGTCTATTTCCTCCCACCATTCCGTCGTGTATAACCGTGGAAAAGCTGTACCAGGAGCGGAAATGCTTGTTCCTAATTCCCACTCCCTCCTTACACGTCCTGGAAAGAAGCGAGATCAGACTTCTTCTCTCGACAACAATACGAGAGCTACATCATATAGCTCCGCCTTGGGGATAGCCAAGCATAGGTTATCCATCCTTGGTTCGAACCAATAGCTTCAGCTGGGAATTGTATTTGTGGCGAATCCTTTCGCCTTAAGGAAGTCCATCAAATGAAGCTACAAAAAAACATGTCTGTTAGAAAAGATATCACAATAAAAAACAACCACTATCCAGGCAGCACAGAATAGTACCCAGTCATGCTAAAAAGATACTTTGTATCAAAATAACTAATATGCCAAGAATGCTAACAAATATACACAGCTTTAAACTATAACTTACAATCAAGAAGTAGATATCCCCATTAACCCACTGCATCATTTGTCCCTTCGCCCTACCTTCAGCTTCCCTTTTTTTGGTAACAGTCAGCTCTACCTTCAACTGTCGGGCGACGTGACCACTCCAATTAAAAGTTCGAATGTCCTCAACCCTCCCCACCAAGTACTCTGCATAGTCGAACTTACAAATCCGGGAGCTTGTTGGAACGAGCAACGAACCCAGAGCCACAAGTAGGAATGTCGTATACACGGGCAACATCCTCATCTTCTATGGTGAGCACCTATTGCAGGTCAGATGAACAAAGAGCAATGAGCCAGAAGGTCAAGCATACAACAAACAATCCAATAAGCATACAACAAATGGTGATCACCTTCTTGTTCTCGCCTTCAGCAAAAATGAAGCTGTTGGTGCACATGTCGTAATGTGCCATTAAGGTAGGCAGCATCTCCTTAGGAACATCGACCAGCTGAAACTCAAATAGGCTTCCAAATTCAGCCTTCTCGATCTCTCTCTTGCAAGCTTCATAGTATCGTGGATCTTGCTTCCAGTCTTTTATAATTGACAACACCTTCTTGGTGCTACAACAAAATCTATATTGGCGCCCTCCTCCTCCTTCAGCAACTTCTTCAACATTTTCTTCGTCCTCACCGTCTTCGTCCTCATCGACTTCGCCATCATGGTCTTGCCCATCATGGTCTTGGTCATCATCGTCTTCATGCTCAATTTTTGCATCCCCAAAATGTAACACCCTACCTTGTATTCATGTTCTTAATATTTTCCTTGACCAATTTAGGCTTGGTTTACCTACACTCTTTATATGAAGTGCATAGAAAAAATGAAGTTGTATTTAAACCGGTATTGTCTTAAGCCTTAGCTTGCAAAAACTTTACTTGTTCCCTAACTTTTAATTGAAAGATTTGTGGAGAGTTCAGTTCCACCGCCCACCTCTTGGGCATTTGGCCGACCGTACTCATCCGTCTCGCTCTACTGATGTCGTTCTAGTCCATAAACTTGCTATTAAGCTATTCCGTTTTGCTTCAAGGATTCCCCGATTTCCACTTTTCCTGAAGCAACATGCATCCCCCTCGCTAACCTTAGTACTTAGAATTCCCCTCTACCTATGAGAGTGGTCACTGGAATAAAGGATCAACATTTACGGCTTAAGGGTTTTTTGGGAGCTACTTAGTTTCTGGATATTTCTCTCCCACCGGTTGCAGGAGCAAGAAGGGAGGGTGGGGATAACTTACATCCTTCCCTTATCTTGTTTTACTTATAAGGTGAGAAGAGTTACTACGTGTAGGCTTTGCATGGAGGTGAGCATGTGGAACTATTTCCAAGGGTGTGAGGTGGTGACATGAGAGGCACTCCTTCCCATTTTCGGTTCAGTGTGGTGATAAATGGAGCGTAGCGGTAAGACAGGGAATGTGATTCTTTCCATGTCAATAAAATTACCAAATTCTCCGCCAAATCATATCATGTTATTTTTTTTTTGTACAACGTACTTAACAACCTCCTATACCCTTCCTATTTCTATTCAATTTTGCCAACTCATTGAGCGGACCATCTAAATTTGATTTGCTCTTTAAACCACAAAGCATGCATGTGTAACAAGTACCTCAAGTGGGGAGGGTGTGACACAAAATCAAATTCTTCTTCCTCATCTTGATGTTGTTGTTTAGCACGTTTAGGCCTCGATGTTTCAACATTTGTTCGGGGTCTTATTGCTGCAGCATCTTTAGTTCTTGCCATTGTTGTGTTTTCCCTATACAGTAGAATATCCAAATTCGTCAAACAACTATCCAGGAAATTCACAGCTGATATCCAGATATACCACACAAATATCCAGGCAATTCACAATTGATATCCAGATATACCAAACAGATATCCAGGCAAATGAAAATAAATATCCTGCTTCAACAGAACTAATATCGGATCTCAGATACACAAAACGCAGAACAAAAGCAATCCAGATCCAGTCAAACAAGCAAAAAATAAAATCGGGTTACCCAAAATAGTAATCATGCATACTAGGGCAATACCCAAACCCCTCAACACTCGTATCCATCACACAACCATGAAAATGAATCCCATGCATCCAGACAAACCCCAACGAACCATTAACAAGCCGAACCAGCCAAAACCCACAATCCATGAAACCCTAAATACAATCAATTGCAAAACCTAAAACGAATCTATGAAATCTAACAGTCTTAAATATGAAAGAAGCAAGGGGAAGACACATACCTTATCGGCGTAGTCCTAGTCTCGCTGTCGTCACCATCACGTTGCCTCGAGGTTTCGTCTTCTGTTCTGGGCCTCATTGCTGCAGTAGCTTTAGTTCTTGCCATTGTTGTGATTTCCCTGTACAGTAGATATCCAAATTCGTCAAACAACTATCCAGGAAATCCACAACTAATATCCAGATATACAAACATCCAGACAACCCACAACAGATATCCAGATATACTAAACAGATATCCAGGCAATCCACAACTGATATCCAGATATACCAAACATATATCCAGGCAAATGGAAATAAATATCTGGCTTCAACAGAACTAATATCGGATCCCAGATACACAAAATCCAGAACACGTGCAACCCAAATCCAGTCAAATAAGTATAAAAAAAATCGGGTTACCCAAAAACGTAACCATGCACACCAGGGAATACCCAAACCCGTCAACACTCGATCGTAGCCATCACACAAACCCCAACAAACCATTAACAAGCAGAGCCAGCCAAAACCCCCAATCCATGAAACCCTAAATACAATCCATGCCAAAACCTAAAAACGATCCCAATCCCGAATATTTCAGTATATACAGATCTCAATCTCATAATCCCTAATACCGAATAACAATTGAAATTGAATCTCAATCTCAAGAAATAATATGTGTATTCGGTAATACCAAATATAGACAAATTCGATACGATATTCGGTATATTCCAAATACCGATACCAAACTTCCAGCTCTACCTCCAGTCGCTACATGGGATGAGCTCTACAAGGAAGAACTCGCAGAGAGAAGAATCGGAACCCGGCATCGGTGGCCTTCGACGAGAGAATAAGAAGCTCTTCCTTCTCTGTAAGTTTCTGATTTCGTCTTTCTCCTTACTCCCTTGCTTGTGCGCTGTATTCCTTACAATGATTTGGTCATTAGGAGCATGGGCTGGGCGGGAACAACGAGCGATTGTATTAAGGGTGGTTACCTATCAGTTCTGTTCTAGTTTAGTGGCAACAAAAACAGCAGCAACAAGAACATTCACTAGTAGCTAAAGCAGCAGTTAACAGCAGCAAAAGTTAGTTAGAAACACCAGTTAGAGCATAAGCAACAACAAATTATTCGATTTCGTCATCATAGAGTTTTGTTCTTATATTATACTTCACATACACAAAGTTTGCATTGATAGTATAGGGGTGGGCAACGATTCGATTCACATCGGACCGAATCGGCTCTCACACCGAATCGGATCGAACTGTTTACCTTTTGATTCGACTTTGGTTCCTGAATTTGGGACATTTTCGGTTTTGGTTCGGTCAAGACCGAAACTGTAAAATCAAGCTAAGAACCGGACCGAATCGTAATTAAATTAATTGTTTATTTTATTAGGCTCTGAGAAGGAAAGTCGACTTGGAGTTGAAAACCATAGTACCCTACATACCACTTAATTACCTATAAATATGATTGACTTTTCCTGACTTTTACTCGCGCTCCGGCTCCTATAGTCCTACCCTCAAATCAAAGTTCTCATCCACGTTGCTTCGATCAAGAGAGCTGCGTACTTTACCTACACACTGTGAACCAGGTAATTATTTTATGTTCTCTTTTCTTGTTTAATGTTTCAGATATGGAGAAGATGCGAATAAATGACACCACAGATGCTTCTGCCAAGTCTAACGACACCACTGCAAATTAGCAAGTTTAAGAATAATTTGTTTTAGGGTAATGTCTATTTTTTATCCAAATCTTTTTCAGATTCTTTTATATTATCCAAACCTATTAAATTGCTATTAATTAACCAAATCTTTCGTAATGCATCCAAATATTAGCCATTTTTACGTTATCGTCAATAATTTTGTAACTCTTTTCTTAGTTAAAATACTAAAATTTTGGAATGTTGACCTTGTTGCCAAGTCAATATTACTAACAAAATTGCTAACTGAAAGTTAACATTTGGCTAATTCTTAGTATTTCGATAGTTTTGGATAATATAAAAGAATCGAAAAAAGGTTTGGATAAAAAATAGACATTACCCTTTGTCTTATTGCACTAGTTCTTGGAGTAAGTGTCATTTTGTTAAACTCCTTTCTAATAAACAGTGGAAATTATGGAGATTGGGAGGTGCAATCTTGAAATGAAAATGGAAGATTAGAGAGGCAATTAGTTAGACTACTTTGAGATTGAATAAAAAGACTTGTCTTTTAGTTAAGTAGTTCTCGTTCAGCTTTTTGCATAATATTTTGGAACATGTGGGTTTTAAGAATTGTGGAGTATTTAAATTGGGATAATTTGATTACTTCTTTTTATGTAGTTATATTTTTTTAATTTTTGTGTTGTCCTTTAAGGGTGATTTTATTCGAATGAAAGATTAGTCGGTCCAATGGGATGGTCCAGACCGAATCGAGCCATATATGGTTTGATCCGGGCCGAATCGAAGTAATAACGAATCGACTTGGTCCTTAATTTAGAAAAAAATTTGGTCCGGTCCAAGGATAGTTTGGTCCGGTATTGGACCGAATCGACCGATGCCCACTCCTAATTGATACTGTTGTTGTATGTTGAATTAATATTCATATTAAGCATGAGATTTTGATCAATTCCCAGTTGCCAATTCCGAGATGGTCATTTCTTTGGTTTTAGTATTTCCACAGCCAAACAACCTCTTCCAAAACCAAAAGTAAATTTGTAGTCATATATAATACGGGCCGGGTTTACAATACAGGCTCTAATGGCTTGGGTTGTTTTAGGTTAAAATAATTGGTTCTACTTCACTCATGTTTGGGCCTGAGCTGCCCATTTATCACAAACTCGAAATGGGCTATCCAGAGTTGACTGTTCCCCCGTTCATGGCCTGGCCTGCCTTACTCTTATCATTATCCGAATGTGAAAGGGAAATGGAAGTCCGACCCGGAAACGGAATCCGGGAAATGGCAACAGAACAGACTATGAATGGAGCTATAAAAATACCTCCAAACGCAACTCTCATTTTCTCACACACACTGCCCTCTCTCTCTCTCTCTCTCTCTCTCTGTTTCCGATAGTTCCTTCTTTCTCTGCCTACTTCCGTAATTCCCCAATTTTCTCTCCGACTTCCAAGAATGGCGGTAATAGTGCTCGACCCTTCCTCCTCCGCCGGACTGCTCCCAACTCCACCACTTTCAAGAATGAAGGCAGTAGTCCTCAACCCTTCCTCTTCCTCCTCCGCCGGACTGCTCCCCACTCCACCGCCGTCGAAGCGCCTGCTACCACTCCCTTGTAGTCTCTCCGCTTCCTCGGGGTTTGGCGGCGGCTACAACCGGAAATCATGCTCAGCCGCGTCGCGATCATCAACTTCACCGTCCCCTCCCCGCCAGAATCACGAAAAGAAACAGAAGACTGCCAATAAGAAGCTGCAGTTCCAAAAATCTCATGATGGCAAGTGCGCAGAGAAGAAGAAGAAACCGTACTATAGCGGGTCATCCTTCTCCGTGCCTTCGCCTCCTCCGGATTCCTTGCCTCTGCCCTCTTTCCTGTCCGGCGGCTCTCCCGCGACCGGAATAGAGAGCAAGCTGCCTCCACTGTTGCAGAAGCAGCCCTACGCCCGCGATTTCTTGCTCTCCTTGTCCCAATCTGCTCCGCCCACTTGTCCTCCGATTCATCATCAACTGGACCTCTCTTCTCTAGATTGCCCTCCGGAATTTGCTGAATTTGAATAGTAATTGTCTGTAAATCTATAATCTGTATGTTAATGAGAAAATTCTTCAGTAATTAGCTAGGTTTCATTGGCAATGAGTTCTGATCTTCATTACAGTAACGTTTGCCATACAAATTGCAACTCTTACCTTTGGTATTTTAATATACACTACGCACTCAAAGTCGCTATCCAAGTTTACATGGTCTGTATCGCCGCCTACCGACGATGGAACAATTAGTAAAATCAATACTCTTCGAATTAATTGAAAATCGGATCAAGAGACACAAGGCCAAGATTCAACTTCTCGACTTCTTTACAAGTACAGCAAACCAAGAGTTCTTGATCACCAGAGCAAAGAAAACGAAGACAAGTGTGCTTGTCTGACCTGGTAGATAACATGTTTAAGACCTGTACTATATGCCCAAGAGCCGCGGTCAAATGAATTACACTTAACGGGTTAAAGGAACTTCTAAAGGTACGACTCTGTTCTAGTAGTAGTAGTAGTAAAAGTATGAAACTTGACAAATGGCTCCATGCAAGGTAGGGCTATAGACCAGAAGGGCCATCTAAATTATCAACCAAAACCATCCAGACAGTTCATCTTCAAAGTGGCATTGGCATGAAAAAATCAAACTCCAATGACACATGACAGAAGGGAACTCGACACTTGATCACCCAACCATTCTATTAGCACACATCACTCAAGTCACCAGTAGACATCAACCTTCAAACCAGAGACAAGGAACCAAAATGTCTACTTGGAGTTTGAATTGCAATGATGGCAAGCGCTGGGTGCTGACTCGAACTCCAATGAGATAAACAGAAGGCTTAAGTTCAGAGAATGGAAGGGAGGCAGTCAAAAACATTAATCTTATAATGCAACACAAACTAATCTCCTAGCAAGGGTAATGGAAAAGATGGCACTCTTGAAACAGCCCAAACTAAACATGGTTGCCTCAACTCTCTTCTTCTTTCCCTAACAAGATAGTCACAGCATCACAAGCTGGTTAAGCTTGTACAAAGGATTCCAAATTGATAGCTACAGAAGCCATAGAACAGAAACCCTAGATTCAATCAGCCTATCTGAATGAAAGAACCAATAACAGATATGAATCCTAGATAACTTTCCACGAAGAAATTCAGACATACAGGCAGCAAAAAACCATTCTCACAATCAACATCAATTAGAGAACCATAAGATCAAACAAGGCCTCTCATACTTTGCCAACCACGATTCAATTGCAGAAAACGCAAACTAAATGACAACCAATTAAGTGACTAAGAGGGAATCATGAAAATGAAACCCTTACTGAAACTACATAGAACTTTGCTCCAGAATCAAAATCATTATCCCAGTACAGATTGTTCGAAACTGTCTTCAACCACTACTAATTCATTCGGAAAACAGAAAAAGAGTTCCAACAGATAGGGGAAATGAAGAAAAACTCGAGCAAACACCTTAGAACCCAAGCTTGGTCCTGCGCCAGTGCCTGCGCTTCGCATTGTACCTGCAAAATCCCACAGCCAAAAACACACCCAATAAACATCCCAATCGATTCAAAGCTTAATTCCATAAAAAAAAAAAAAAAAAAAAAAAACAGAACACCACAAAAACTTCGAATTTGCAGAAAGAAAACAAAAGGCAAGTAAACGAGCGAGCGCACCTGATGGTGTTGTCGGTCCTCATGCGGATCCAGTAAGGGATTGGCCTGTTCTGGCGCATCTTCTTCGCCAGCTTCTTCTTGATCATGAACGACTTGTGCGACGGCTGCGCAAATTTATCAACAGAAATCCATCAGCGGTCAGTTAGATTCGGAAACGTTCGATCCCAGATCGAGTGAAGGAGGTGCTCGCTTTAGATACTGTGAGAGCTAGATATTGAAGAAGAACTCACCATTTTCGCCTCCTTGGTGATGAACTAGCGAGCAGCTGCGGTGAGGGTTTTGCTGAAGCGGCCGTTCTGAATACACGAAGGAGAAAAAACCCTAGCAGGCAGAGTATTGATTTTATAGTTCCATCATATTTGGTAGTTCGCCGACTAAGCCTTTCCTTCATGGGCTTAGTGGTTTCGGTAGAACACTGGGCTGGCAGTTGAACATAAGAAATTATGCTGGCCCGAACTTATCACTTGGACGGGCCAGTAGCTTTCTTATTGTGTTAACTGGGCTCCGATGGGTATCCAGCAAGGCAGCAACCGGTTACCGACTAATGGTTACTAACCTATGAATAACTAAATTCGGACATTAAATCTAAATGGGCCCATAAAATTCAGATCTAATGGTTGTCAATTTAATACATTTTATTTTCTCTAGTTATCATAATCGCCTCTTGAGGAATTTTACAATGCTATATAGCATTGGTGCTATAGGTTTTTGCCTTTATACAACTTGAAATTGTACCTTTAACGTTAAGGTACAACTTCATATTGTACCTATACTTTTTGTACAAATTCTTTTATGGTACAACTTAAACGTGTACCTTATATGATGGTACAACTTCAAGTTGCAAAGTTGTACCATAACACAAAGTTGTACTTATACATTTAATGTTAGGGTTAATATTTTCGTATGGCCTGAACTTTGACCAAAATAAACATCCTGGCCAATCTTTTCGATCTATAACATCGTGGCCCGAACTATACACCAAAATAAACAATTTGGCCAAACCCGATGTTTGACCGTTAACTTGGACGGTCAAACGCGTTGACTAACGGTCAACGCGCCACGTCACTGCCAAGTCAGAAGATCTGATAAATATTTAAATTTTTGTTTTTTATTTTTGATTTAACTAAGGTATTAGATGATTTTTTTAATTTATAATAATTTAAAATTAGGGAATGGGTGGAAATTGTGGATTATTTTAAATATCTTATGCTGACTTGGCAGTGATATGGCGCGTTGACTAACGGTCAACGTGTTTGACCGTCCAAGTTAACGGTCAAAAGTCGGATCTGGCCAAATTGTTTATTTTGGTGTATAGTTTGGGCCAGGATGTTATAGATCGAAAAGATTGGCCAGGATGTTTATTTTGGTCAAAGTTCAGGCCATACAAAAATATTAACCCTAACATTAAATGTATAAGTTTAGGTTGTACCATAAAGGAAAAGATTGTCGGTTCTCCCAAATCGCGATGAATTCCCTCAACTTCGTGGGCCAATCGCGAGTACCTTGCCGACCATCTCGGCCATGGAAGGCCTTTTGACTTTCGGGGACCACCAACGGAATGCACTGTTCCCGACCAAACTGACGGAGGCATCGATCCGGCAAGTGCCACTCCACGGTCCCAAAACAAATTAGAGGAACCCTCGTGCACCATTGCCCGATATGACCGGGGAATTGCTGGAGATGCCATTGAACGATGTTCTCCGGGTATGGATCGAAGACGATCTACAAGAAAGAAATGAGTAACGTAAGATTAATTAATTAGAAAAATACATGTTGTCCCATGAAAAACAGATATAAATGGATCGCAGTATAGAAGTTACCTCTCCTTCCCAAAGTCGCTCAAACCTCCTCCGATACTCCTCCAACTTGTGTTGGGCAAGGTTGTCGCATGTTGTGTGTCCAAGCCACCTTATTAATAAGACAAGAATGAAACTACAATAAGATAAAACACAAGACAAAATGTGTTATGACTACATGATGGGGTATGAGAAGTTTACCTTGCTCCATAAGCTTCACCTCTTAGGGGATGATCGATTGGCCAATCCCTCTCTGGACGTTGGGCCGGTGCAAGCCATGGCATATGCTCCCAAGCCCAAAATTGGACGATGAACATTGCGCCGCTGACCTCCCTCACGGCTTTTAGAGACGCATTGCACAAGTTGTTGTAGATGATAGCTAGGCAAGCGGATGCCCAACTATACTCCCCCATCTCCTCCCAACTACTGAAGATGATCCTAAGCCATCCACAACTAAGGAGATTGCTTGATTTCTTGGAGAAGAACACTCCTCCGATCATGCCTATGAGATAGACACGAGCATATCTCTCCTTCTCATCCTCCGGACTTTCCTCGGTTAGGGGGTGACTCTCGTAATGCTCTCTAAAATACTTCGTCAACCATGTCATTGAGACTTGGTGTTTCCTCAATGGTGGCATGCGATCGGTCGCATCAACGCAACCCTTCACCGGTACTTTCACTCCCAAATGACTGTGGATGAAATGCTGCCAACCGGGCATACCGTCACAATCCTCGGGGGGATGATCACTCACGCACACCGGTTTGCCGTCGATGGGCAGATGGGTTAGGATGGCGACATCCTTTAGCGTGATGGTGGCCTCTCCTTCTCTAAAGTTGAAACAATGGGTCTCCTTTCTCCATCTCTCGGCTAATGCGGTGATGAGTTGGCGATCGATTTGGATGCCGTTAAAATGCCTAATCGAGTCTAACCGTGCCCTTTTGAGAAATGGCAAGATAGCTGGGTGGAATGGGAGCACATTGGTGGTACCCCTGTAGCGGATTATTGTTTGTGCCTCCTAGCAAAAATGTACACGTTAATTATTATTAGTAAGGGTTTTTTTTCGTATAACTAAATTAATTTAATTAAATTATGCGACATAAAACATAATTTTATTATCATAAAAAGACATTTCATATTATCATAAAACAAACGTCCTAAATTAATTAACATAATAACATTGTCAATGAATAATAATTTAAAGAGGTACATACATATTATCGTAAAACAAACATACTAAATTAATTAACATAAATAACATTGTCAATGAATAATAATTTAAAGAGGTACATACATATTATCGTAAAACAAACATACTAAATTAATTAACATAAATAACATTGTTAATGAATAATAATTTAAGTAGAAACATACATATTCAAATGTTTGGTAAATAATTTAATCGTATTAGTTGCTTTAAATAATTTAATCGAATACAAAGCAACACTCGTTAGACTCTTAGAAGAGGTATACATCTTCTTAGAAACGCAGTCTTTTTGACAGAAAAAGGGGAGATCCGAGGATCTCTTAATACCCGATTTTCCCAGGTAATGGGAGGATATGATAATCGCTTAAAACCCCATTTCCTTAGACGTGCATCTCTTTATAAAGAGTCGAAGTAAGTGGCGCTATGTATTCGATTAAATTATTGAAAACAACCAACACGATTAAAAAATAAACATAAATTTATTTTATATTACACTAGGCACATTAACAAAATAAAAGAAGGACAAATGGTGAAGAATTGTATGTACCGGGTGATCGTTCCAAACATCCCTTGACCGATGGTTGGGTTGGTCGTACAAGTTGGTTGGGTCCACCGGTCCTTGCTCGAGATAATACCGTTGGTTGTATATATCGACGTCCTCCCCAACCTACGAGAAAATAACAACGAGGTTAGTACATAGAATAATTAAAAAACTTATAACAACAACAAAAATTAAACCAGAATAATGAGTACATACCGCTTGAAATTCATCAACATAAACTCCTTCTCCTTGCCACCAATCGGCCATTTTTTCGGCGTAATTCGGACAGAGCTTCGGCTCGACTCGGAGGGTTTTGAGGAAAAAACCTAAGAAATGTTTTCTGATGGCAGATCGGACTTAGCCGCAACCAACAGACCACTATTTCCTAGGCTTTTGGGAGGGGAGGGTTTAGAGAGATAAATTGTAGAGAGAGAAGGAAGAATGGGTTGTGGTGTGAAGAAATGAGAGGGGGAGGGGGGGTATTTATACCCATCAGACCGCACCCCCCAGGGGCGGTCCGGTAATTTTGCACTAAGGGAAACCGCTGCCTCCCGATGCGGTTTGCGCTTCCCTAGGCTTGACCGCATCTCGGGCGCGCGTTCTGCGATCCTTGGCGCGGATCGCTCCGCTGGCATGCGGTCCACCGTCAGATCGCATCTCCATCTGACGGTCTTGAAGACCGTTCCGCAGCTGGCGCGGATCGCTCCGCTGGCTTGCGTTTCCTCGCGCAGACCGCACCTCCATGATGCGTTTTATAAGTAAACCGCATCCTTCAAGTGCGGTTTACTTATAAAACGCATCATGGAAGTGCGTTCCATTAAAATAGGTGTTATTTCTGTCATTTTTTTCATATGTGTGCTAGTTTTGTAATTTTTTTTTAGGGTGCTATTATTGGAAAAAACTCATTTAAAAGCTAACATAAACTAATTTATCACGCTATAAACAAAATTCACAATATTAAAAATGGATCTCTCTGTCTTCTGTAGTTAGTTTTGACTCTACTCGTTGCAACTGCAAGTGTAAAAAGAACATTTCCAGCTTTGAGATATATTAAAAACAAGTTTCAAAGTCGAATTGCGACCAATTTGCTAATGGTTACTTAGTCGGATACGTTGAGAATTTGAAAACGTGTTGAAGTGCTTATGAAAATGATGATTGTGTTAGTCTAGTATTTCATTAATATCTATCAATGAATTATTTGGATATTATTAGTTTTAATTATATTTATTAAATATTTATTTATTTATTATATATTTATATTATGGAAAGAGGACACAAGTACTTACAAACTCTGGCTCCGCCACTGCATGTATTCAACCTTCTTATCATATTGGTATGTTTATACCATCATGGTACGCTTTCTTACCATATGGTATTAAATATGAGCATACCATAAGGTAATGACTGGTAAAAAATTATTCAATTTTTTTGTACTAAAAATATATAAAAGTGGACATCATTTTAAAGAGCACGTTTAATCAAATTTATCTGTGCAAAAAAATTTAAATTTCAACTTAAAACGAGAGAGAAATCGTCTGTTAAAGATTAAAGGGGAAAAGATAAAAAAAACTATTCAGAAGAGAGAGATATTGATGTCATACTGATGTGAACGGGTTACTCATGGTTACTGACCATAAGGTTACTTACCTCATCCGTTCACCCTCTCCACTACTCATACAAGTAGGGGTGGTAAACGGTAATCCGGTAAATGGTTTACCGTTTTACCGAACCGGTAATCGACGGTAAACCGTTTACCGGCGGTATCGGCAGCCGAGCGGGAAGTTGGGGGAGTTAGTTTACCGGACACGGTATCGGTAAAATACCGACTGTAAATTGGTAATACCGATACCGAAATTCCCCCTCCCTACTCCACTAACATATACCATATACATCATTATTCACAAATATAAAATATTAGATACATGAATGTAAGTAAGTATAGGCCTAAAAAATATTGTAAATAAGAGTTAATAATAAATTATTAATTACAAAAATGATGAAAAAAACTCAAAAAATCAAAATATTACAACATCACCCCACTTCCAGAAATTCGGTTCGGTAAATATTCGGTAAACCGACCGAAAAAACCGCTCGAAATCGCTTCTCACGGTATTTCGGTAATACCGGTTTGTAACCGTTTACCGGTAATTCGATAATCGGTAAACCGGTTACAAATCGGTATAGATAACCAATTTGACCAACTTCGATATACCGAAACCGGTAAATTCGGTAAACAATTTACCGTTTACCGACCGAATCTCACCCCTACATACAAGACGGTTAATGAATCAAGTCGCTTATAAACGATTTGGCGAGCTAGTTTGCTAACGGATTGGAGGAAATTCAAGGCGGACTAAGAAGGAAAAGTCTGTCGTGGATTAATAAATGGGCCCAAAAAATTTACATATGCAGTTCGAGAAGGAACATATTGCAGTTGCGTGGGTATGGGTGGGCATCGGTCGTTTCAGTCCACAAATGGATCAAATTGACTCATCACAAGACAAAAATAAAGAAAAAAACGAGGACCAGAACCGGATCAAAAGCATATTTGATTCATTTGGTTCGATTCAGTATGGTTCAAGTTCAATTTTGAGGCATTTCTTCTTTATACTTTAAATCATTCATTAGACCAAAACCGAATCACCATATATTTTTTATCCGATCCGATTCGGCAATCGTTGCCCACTCCCAGTAGCAGGCATGTGGTTTGATTATGCAAGCAGCAGAGGAAGATGAGATGACGACGGCAAAAGCAATTGGGCTCAAATATGGGGCCATTTATGATAATTCTAGAAAACACTATATAGCAATGTCAAGATCCGAGTTTTGCCACGTCACCCCTTGCTCCAAATAGCGCACAGTTCGGAGGGTTCGTTTTGTAAATTTAGACTCTGTTTTTTTTTTTTTTTGAAAGTCTTCGTTTTCTAAGCGGCTCTCTCCCATCGTCCGGCGACACTCTGTTCATCAGAAATCCCTCATCGTCTCTATCCCCCAATCTTTCGCTTAATCTTGCCGGTCGTCCACAATCAATCTCGCCGGCCGTCCAGAAAACAAAAGCTGTATCGCAGTTACTGTCCCTGTCCGGGTCTCTCTCGCCGTCTCACTCGACCCAATCTCTCGCTCAATCTCGCTCTCTCCGTCTCTCTCGACGCAATCTCTCCCTCAATCTTGCCGGCCGTGGGGCGTTGCATTCGTCTACCCAAGCAACTTCGCAGCCGCGGATTTGTGGATTCATGTGCGTAAGATATATATTTTGCCTTTGCGCAACCTGTACTGCGATGACCCTACTTTCCTTTTCCAAAGAGAGATCTATGCAATTGCTAACTAATTAGAGTGGTTTATGTGTTTTTGTCCTTGATGACTGGCCAGCCGTACCAATTTCCATTGCTAAAGCCAAGTAAGCAGATAATCAGATTCTTGCTATGTACATCCTGCAATCTGCACATTTTGCAGAATCAGTTTGATGTTAAATTAATATGTTACTTCAACATATGGATGAGCAATGCAGATTTATGATTTCGTTGTATTTCATTACATGTTCCCCTTAAGTATAGAGTCAAATTCCAGTTGCGAGATGATACTAGAGAAGCTGATTTTGCCATCTTGGAGCATGAAGGGCTGCAATTTTTTCAGAGTAATGGCTGATGTGCTTTTCCAATCAAACCAGAGGAACAAAGAACCTATTCCACCTCAGATTCAACAAATTGTTAACGTGACACTGAAACTCAATGTTAAACTAACTCGGTTCAATTTCTTGAACCATGAAGCTAAGTATTTTGTTGTGAGCATTGATCATGATCCACTTCAGGCACGCGTAGATGCATTTAAGCTGCACATCACTTCAGTTTGCCTAAACTGTACCAGACTACTATCATAGTTTATACCTATCTTATTTCTAAACTTTGATTGCAGCATTTGACCAAGACTCCAAGTCCTGAAGATCTTGGAGAAGCAACCTTAACTGGGCTGAAAAGGAAACATGTTGCTGGTGACCTTGACGATGAGAAGTAGTATTGCTGCAACTTCATGCAGTTAAGGGCCACATTGTCATGCTTCTGTTTAGCAATTTGCTTTTATCTACAGAGTGTTTAGTATTATCTTTTCATTCAGGTTTATATGGAATGTCTATTTCTAGGTTGATTCCCTTTTGGATTGTCCTTTATTGTTCAATTTGAGTTGTGGACAGTATGCAGGTTGTTTGCCTGACCAGGCTTGCTGCATTTTTTAGATAGTTTGATAAATGGTGTTATTAATGAAATACTGTTGTCAAGGTTCTGCTGCTTATTGATTCCAGATTGGATGTGCTTTAAAACTTCCTCCTACTACTTAAACAACACACTTGGTCTGCTATATTAAAATCATTTGTTTTCTTTGAGTCCATCGTGTGTTGTAGGGAGATTTGCCCATCTATGCATTACTTTAATCATTTTCAGTTAACTTTTTCATCAAGTATTTCTTGATTGCTCTTACTTTTTCATGGTAATTACAACTACAATTGATGTTTTTATGTAGGTGATAATGTTTTTATGTCGATGCTATTTGAGGTTTTCTATGACGAATACAATTTTATAAGCTCAAAATTTGATTAAGCTAAACCAATAGCTGCTGATCATGCTACTTATTTTTTCTATTCTTCAAAATTTTACAAGAAACCGGCCAACGGCCGGGCCCAATGCTAGTAACTAATTAAGATTAAGGGCGAAATTGAAGAAGAATGTCGTTATCGATGTATCACTATTAGCCTACGGCAAAGCTGAAGACAACAATAAGAAATTAATTTCACTTAATTCATTTATGGATCACCACATAACTACTCAATTAGCCTAATGAAATGATTATTTAGCTATTTACCAAAATAAATTATTTTAGCTCCTATTGTTTTTAAATGGTGTCAATTCTTCAATCAATACTAGACTTCAGTGATGTGCAGGTTGTCGTACGACTCATCATATTTTTTTTATACGAGGAACACCCTCTACGGTCACCATCATCGTTGATGTCGTAGTCGAGCCAAACCCTGGGGCTGCCGCCTATCGACTCAGGTGAGAGCGGAGTGCTACTCAAAGGTTTTATCCACCAACTGGTTGATTGTGTGGATCGAACACGCGACCTTGCGTTGCCCAACCAACACCCCACCTTGCGTGTGTCGTACGACTCATCATTGCGAGGGGCTGCGACTCATCATATGCTGCAGAAAAGTCAGGTGGTGTGAACATCATTTCAGCGTGCAACGTTTCTTTTCACGCCGCAAAGGAATAGCAGGGTTGCCCATTTCGTGACAAAAAAGGCCCTTGTTGAGTTAGTCGTACACTTGTCGATCAACGTTTTTTTCTTAATTCCATTTAGTAGCATGACATGCAAAGATTTTGTATATTGTCGTATCTCTGTTGTTTCCTTGCAAGGATACCTATGGGGAAAAAATACAAGAGTTTATTGTGGTCTCTAAAAAAATGTTAAGCTGGCATTAAATTAACACACATAACCTTTTCTTTTTCTTATATAGAGTTGTTAATTTGATATTTTTTTTGGATTGAAAGGTTGTTATAGATATAGAGTATTTTTTGGGGTTTTTATTGTTATATTATCGGCAGAAAAAGTTGGGTAATGTCTATTTTTATCCAAACATTTTTTGAATTTTTTTAATTAGCCAAACCTATCGAAATGCTAAGAATTAACCAAATATTAACTTTTAGTTAACAATTTTTTAGTAATGTTGATTTAGCAACATGATACTGACTTGAAAGAGACACGTGAAGGTCAATATTTCAAAGAAATATTATGTAATTCCAAAGAAAGTTTCACTTATTATATTATATTAATTAATTTATGTAAGTTGGAACATGCAATTAGTGAACTTTACTATTAACTTCACTTTATTTCTAGAAGTTAAGATTGGTGACGAAATTCTTATAAAATTAAAATATTCACAAGTCTATTAGTTTGTCATTCACTTTTATCGTCTAGACCCGAGTGTCAAAGATATTAAATACCCAATAAGATTTCTTGCATCGATCTCGTTTCTTACAGCGCCAAGAAACAAAGGACTGCCCGAACTTCACACACCAACCTAATGTGGACTGACGTGTATCTAAGCAACCGGCATAGTCGGCATCAGCATAAGCCTCAAGAACTGGACGACCACCCACTGGAAAATGCAATCCCACGGTCTGCGTGCCCCGGAGATATCGGAGAATCGCTGCACGCCAATGATGAGTACGTGGTGAAGACATGTACTGACTGAACACCTATACTGCATAAGCAATGCCAGGACGCGTGTGAGTAAGGTAGATCAAACTGCCCACGATACTGCGATATAGAGTACCATCCAGAAGCAACTCGCACGAAAACCGTGTTAACTTTAAATTTTGTTCCATCGGCGTAGTACACGAGTCACATGTATCCATTTGTACCTCCTCCAAGAGATCGAAAATATATTTCCGTTGACACACATGAATACCAGATGCCGATCGATCAAACTCTAAGCCCAGAAAGTAAGACAACGTACCCAGTTCCTTGAGGTTGAACGCATCCTGGAGAGTAGCCTTTAGAAGCTCTATCCCCGCCTGATCATTGTCACTAATGATCATATCATCAACATAAATGAGTAGAACTTTGATGCCACTGTCTGTATGGCAAAGAAACAGAGAGGGATCATTCTCACTCTGAACAAAACCTGCCCGAAGAACCATACTCTGGAACTTCTCAAACCAAGCTCGAGGAGACTGCTTCAGACCGTATAGCGACCGACGAAGGCGACAAAACATAGTTTTATCCCCCTTGGAATAACCTGGTGGGCGTTCCATGTAGACAGTCTCCTTGAGCTTCCCATGCAGAAATGCATTCTTAACATCCAACTGTATCAACGACCAATCCTGCATAGCTGCCACAGCAATGAGGAGAAATTTTACAATGCTATATAGTATTGGTGCTATAAGTTTTTGCCTTTATGGTACAACTTAAAATTGTACATTTACGTTATGGTACAACTTCAGATTGTACCTATACTTTTTGTACAAATTCTTTTATGGTACAACTTGAACTTGTACCTTTATGTGATGGTACAACTTCAAGTTGTAAAGTTGTACCATAACATAATGGTACAAATTGCTTTATGGTACAACCTAAACTTATACATTTAATGTTATGGTACAACTTTGAGTTGTACATTAAAGCATCAATACTATATAGCATAGTAGAAGTGCTCCAGCAATGAGACTCCGAACAGTTTGCATCTTAGCCACCGGAGCAAACGTCTCCTCATAGTCCACTCCAAACTGTTGTCTGAAACCTTGAGCCACTATGCGAGCCTTATGACGCTCAAGAGACCCGTCAGGAAGGAACTCGAGCGCATAAACCCATCGGCTCCCAATGCCAGTCATCTCAGGACGTCGGGGAATGAGATCCTAGGTGTGTTGAGCCTCCAATGCGTCAGTTTCAGCGTCCATGGCAGCCTCCCATTGGGGAAGACCTTGAGCCTGCTTGTAAGTGGTAGGAACAAAAACAGGTGAAATGGAAGAATAGGCAACGAAATCGGAATGGCGGGCAGGGGCCTTTCCTTTGGTAACACGGTCCGAACGGCGCAGAGGAGGAACAACAACAACATGAGGAGCCAAAGGACCAGAAGAAGCTGAGGACGAAGAGGAACTAGAGGAACTCGTGGAGGAGAACGTAGATGCAGACGACTCGGAGGAGGAGGAGCTGGCTGATGGTGGAGTCGGGGGAGGATCGTCATCCCCCCTGAATAGGAACAACCGAGGGCGCTGGGAAGGAGGGCAGAGGAGCCAAAAAATCCCATTGTGAACTATCAATCGCCTGATCTGACGCATAGTAGAGAGAATGCTCGAAAATACCATGTGACAAGTGATGCGAAGGCGCCGGTTGGCGACATCAAAACAAGCATACCCCTTGTGTTTGTCACAGTAGCCGACAAACACACACTTCGCAGCTTTGGGAGATAGTTTGGTACGTTCCTGGCGAGGAAGGAGAACATAACAAATACATCCAAAAATGCGAAGCCAAGTATAATCCGGAAGGCGGTAGAAGAGAACCTGGTAGGGGTTCCGTTGATCACGAACCGGAGTGATCTGACGATTAATTAAGTAAACAACATTATGAATGGTCTCCACCGAGAAGCTCGAAGGAAGGCGAGAGTGGAAGAGTAAGGAACGGGTGATTTCAAGAACATGACGGTTCTTGTGTTCCACCACCCCATTCTTCTGTGAGACACCAGGACAGGATTGTTGAGGAAGAATCCCCTGCTTCCGAAATAGGTCATGGAGTGGATGAGACACAAACTCACCCCCATGACCCGAGCGAAGTATCTTGACTACCTTGCCAAATTGTGTAGAGACCATCTGAATGAACTCCCGAGCCACATCGACCAATTTCGATTTCTGCTTAAGAAAGTAAACCCAGGTGAAGCGAGTGACCTGATCGACGAAGAGGGAAAAATAACGAAACCCCAGGAGAGCAGTGACAGGAGAGGGACCCCATAAGTCAGTATGGACCAGATCAAAAGGCTCCGAATACACAGTAGAACTATTACCAAAAGATCCCTGGGAAATCTTTGCTTCCACACAGTGAACACAATCATGATAAGGAATAGTACGAACCGAGCCTGACAACCAATTATTTTTAAACATCTCAAACAATCTCGATTTATCGGGATGACCTAACCGATAATGTCATAAATCCCAATCCGAAAGTCGTACTGAATAAAAATTGGTGTGAACATAAAGAGAATAATACAAGGAAGCAGCAGGCAATGAAGGTGCACAACCAATAGCTCGATCAGGCAACTTGAGCGCTCCACCACCGCG
This sequence comes from Linum tenue, assembly GCA_946122785.1. Lineage (NCBI taxonomy): Eukaryota > Viridiplantae > Streptophyta > Magnoliopsida > Malpighiales > Linaceae > Linum > Linum tenue. Next base: position 14,365,664 of record CAMGYJ010000007.1, on the reverse strand, counting down.
ATCCAACGGCTGCCAAGAAATGCTATCAAGCATGTACACTCGGCCACTCTTACTCCCTCTCCCGATCTCCCTGCCCGTCTTCGTGTCGCGCACAACGCAACCATGAATATCAAATGTAATCGTACAACCCTCATCATCTAGTTGACCCATCGAAACCAAGTTCGGTGCCAATTTCGGAATATAAAAGGTATGGGGCAGCTCTAATTTACGAGTACTGACAATCCCCACACCATCCACAGACATAGTAGAACCATCATCAACTTGTAGAGTAACACCAGAGCTAGGGCAGACATGATTAAATGATGAGGGATCACTGGTCATATGATTTACAGCAGCTGAATCGAGATGCCAAGAGGAAGGAGAGACCATACCCGTAGCAAAAGTCGGCGCTGCCATCTCCTGAAGTGCCTCGCGTATGAGACGACGAATGTCATCGTGTGAGACCCCAGAGGAGCTAGTAGGAGCAGGAGGTAAGGGTGCAGCATGCGGAGCATAATGAGCAGGAGGCAAGGGTGCAGCAGGAGCATAATTGGTGGCATAGACACTTCAAGCAGGAGCACGACCAGCTCCATTTTGGAACCCAGCAGCAGAAGCACCCATTGGCGGATCCAGGATTACTGAAGAGGGGTGTCACCGAAAACAATTTATAATAAATAAAATAATTAAATAAAAATTTAATAGAAATTATTGGTAATTCGTTTATAAGTTCACAACGTCATGTTTACTATGAATTATGAAGATTTTTCATATCCTGAGATTTTTAAAAAATACATTCATCGTTTATGTTGCAAATCAAACCTTTTTCGACATATACAACTATATAATCATTCATAAATTAGTCACTCAACCAAAGAGAATATGTCTAAAATCAAATTAAGTTAAAAGAAATTAGTTTACAATCAAATATAATACACTACAATTAATCTACCAATTGGCAATTTTAGAAAAAACAAAGTATCTCTAAAGTAATATCATTAGCATTTATTCTCTAGTTCTATCAAATTAACCAAAATCAAACCACAATCTCCCATAGATATACGCAATTCACCTGTTAACTACATATCGACAAGTTAAATTGGGTTGTGGGTTACTTAAAACAACCATGCTTATTTGATTTTACTTATTATTGTTAATTAATAATTATGATGAATAACTTTATAACATTAAAATTATTGTCGTATAATGAAATTGTGTCGCTTATAATTATTAGAGCGGTGTTGGAAGTCCACAATTAAAATTTTTGTACCGAAAAAATAGAGGTCCTTCACAAAATTTTCAGGCGGAGGGGTGTCGGAAGATACCCCTCCCCTTGCCCTAGGTCCGCCCCTGGAAGCACTCGTAGGTGGCGGTGCGGAGCGGGACCCAAAACCACTGCCACGAGAGCAACCGCGACGAGCAAGAATCGGGCAATCACCAATCACATGACCCGAGGCCTTGCAGTAGTTGCACACTACACGCTTCGAGCATCGATTTTGGACTTGACCAGGTTCTTTGCAAAAGTAGCAGATGGTCTCACCTGAAGGGGTGCGGCCAAACTGAGGGCGTCCATACTGCACAGCGAATACGACACCTGAATCAGAAGCGTGGAGATCAAGTTTGGTCTGACTTCGGAGACGAGTCTCCTCACGAACGAGCTCACACAACACCTCCTCAATAGTGGCAATATTCCGATGAAGCAAGGAGGACCGAATCCCTTCAAAAGCTGGATTGAGTTTCATCAAAAAGTGCATAAGACGAGAGGTAGCATGATATTTAAGGACATCAGCAGAGGCGGCAGTCGGCACCAAAGAAGCTGTCAAAAGATCTTGCTCAGTCTAGAGATTGAGAGCAACTTGATAGTAGAATCGAACATCCAAATCTCCTTGCTGTAAAGAGGCGAGCTCAATTTCTAGTTCAAATTTCCTGAAAGCATTAGCCTGGGAATGAATATCACGGAGGTGCTTCCACATCTCAGCGGTCGTAGTAAAACCTCGCAAGCTGAGAGCCATTGACAGCTCAACAGACTTCAGAATCCAGGAAATAACCTGGGCGTTCTCAATCTCCCAATCTGGACGAGTCTTTGCGCACGCAGATTCGTCTGGTTCCGGGGAAGAACCATCCAGGATCGGCAGCAAGCACTGCCCTTGTACAAAAACTCTGAATTGCAGCTCCCATAATGGGAAGTTCCTCCCATTCAACCGTGCGGAGACAACATCTAACTTCGGACCCTCCATTGATCAAGAATCCACAAATACAGCAGCAGTAAAAGCAAACAAACTCAACAAAAATAAAACCAGGTAAGCTCCCAACAACACTAGCACGCAGGGGAAACCAATGATTTAAGGATGCTGCCAAACCAGAGCTTGCCAATGACCAACCCAGCGAGAAGAAATAAAAACCAACGAAAGAAGTCTCAAGGTTGGGAAAACCAATAATTCAAGGATGCTGCTAAACCAGAGCTTGCCAATGACCAACCCAGCGAGAAGAAACAAAAACCAACGAAAGAAGTCTCAACCCACAACGAGAACGGCCGAGCACTGCAAAACCAAATCGCACACAACATGAGGAGAAGATTGCCAATACCAATACTCAATTCGGGGACCCAAAATCACGAACGGCAGACAGCCAAGAACACGAACGACAGACAGCCAACAAGAACAGAAATCCCACAAAGAAATCAAAGAGGCTCTGATACCACGTCAATCGTATCAAACCTGGAAAATAATAAATACTGAACACCAAGATTACGTGGTTTCCCCAACGATATTGATCGTTGAGACTAGCCCACGGGAGAGGGCTATGATCTCTTATTCACGTTCACAGTAACTTATAATAGCTGAAACCCCTCCACAAACATATATACTCGGCCAACCCTAACCCACGTCAGAACAGGAAAGGAAAATATGTACATGGCAAATTACATACAGGTATCTAAATCTTTAACTTCTAACAAATGCGACATTTGGAGCAGGCCAAACCCAACCTAATATAAGATGGTCTAGTTCTAGATTTCATTAATTTTTGAATATTAAAAAGGTGGATCGGATTGCGGTTTAGATCTAACAAAACTGAATCGAAAATATTGATGATCAGATTTTGATCATAAGTTATCCAATAAAATTAAAAATCTTGATTATTATGAGTTGGTCCAATTTCAAACCAGATCAAATTGTTGAACAACCATAAGGTACCGAATCTTGATTATACTATTCGGCCAATTGGTCGGGTCATAAGCTAGTTATTATTAAGTATTCCATAAATTTCATTAAACCAGTCTAGCTAGATGATTACCCTTGATTTAGTTTTGACCGAATATGTTAGAACAGAAATGACCCAATTCATAGACCGAAACAGTCTGGCCTATTTGTGCCCCGAGATAATTAAACAGAACTCAGAACCTAATTAACAAGAATGCATTCTATACAAATTTTGCACATTAAAACAAAGACAGCTTGTAAAACTCTAAATAAAGTGCAACGCGAGAGACAAATAAGCTCCTCAAATGAACGATTGTGGTTGTGGTTTCAATTAACTAAAGAAATGATCAAAATCTCCATCCAGCTACTACTACTACCGTGTTGAAATACTTGAGCGCATTTCCTGGTCTTTGTCTCTTTATAACGTCAAAGAATTACGAAAGACAAGTAACTAACACAGATGCATCTTGGTCTTATGTATATGCATGAATAGGAAAACATCACTACCCATGTTGTTGTTTCATCGAACTATAACGCGCAAATATTTTGTTCTTCTTTCTCCCCTTTGTCTCTGTGGGCTCCATAGTTTGGTTTGTATTGTAGCTTAGGTGTTGTGTTGTGTTGTGTTGTGATGATGATTAATTAACGAAGGAGTGATCAGTTGGTCTTTCCTTTTCGTTAATCTTGACTTTGGATATAGCCAATGGACACCAGCTTGATTGCTTGGTGTTTAGCTCGCTGTAATCCAAATCCAGTTCAGACAAATCTTTTCTTCTTTGCATGATATCACATCAGTGCTCTACAACTTGTCCCTTCAACTTTCTTGTCCATTTTCCCTCATGTAAGTTTCACCTCATCATCATCATGTGCCAATGTTGAGAGAGCCATCTCCCAGTGGGATGAGACCGGTCAAGATGTGTGTTTGATGAGGTGAGGTTTCATGGCTACGTGACTAAATTTTCGGATTAAAGAGAGTTCTCTAAATGTCATTAAAATTACATGGGGTGATCTAACTAATTAAGTTTTCGTCTGTGTGTCTAGAGATGGTGGATGTTGAAAAAATGGTGGACTAGCAACAAGGACGAGCAGAAATAATTTGACTAGTAAATTGTAATGAGTTTACCCAATTATAAACTCTATCTGTGTTGACCGATTGAAGAAATCAAGGGTGAACACAGAGTTAAATGGAACTCGCTTCAAAGTAGGTGTGGACTAATCAACCAATCGTGGGCCCAAACGTAGCCCGAAATATGTCCTCATTCCCGGTCCCTCTAGAGGAGTCAACATTTGTACGAGAAACAAAGATATGTATGGATGATTTCTGTTGAATGATGTCCTAATTAAGATACGGCTCACCACCATTGAAATAATGGAATTGGATATGAAATATGTCTTAAAAAAAAAAAAGATAAAGAGAGAAGAACAAATCCAGGGGGATCAGAAGATGATCAACATGGTATGTTTTGCAGCCTCCATGTGAAATCAGTTGTTTGGGTCGTCAGGAAACATTAAACTTTCCTACCGGTCAGAAATTGCAACTACATGATGCATGGGATATCCGCCATATGAGAGACCACAAACTGACATGGAAAGAGCTAGGCCTCCCTAAAGGGACAAGGGACTGCTCAGGCTATATGCATGGTTGCAGAAAGTGCTTTGCATGTGTCAGTGGAGACAAAACCAGAATTTCCATGTCGATCACTTTGTGAGTTACTCGTGAATGTAGTTTATTCGGGATGGTGAAATGGTTAGATTCTTTGGTTAATCCAATAATCAATCACAAAAACGAATAGCAACAACCTTGTATTTCCCTGTAATGTAACTGAAAGCATTGAAAACAATGGTCAATCGAAGTCATTGAGAATCTATAAGTCTTTAACTGCTCGATTTCGTTATGAAGAAATTATAAAGCTAAATTGGTTTGGTCGTATTGGTGTTATTATTAAAAGTTTCTTAGCAATTTATTGATTTGTTTTGATCGAAACAAATTACAGAATATTCGCTTTAATTACGGGTTTTTAAGTTTAATTTTGTTAACCAAAAAAATCGGAACCCGTTTTAGCAATCATAGTTTAGACTTAAAATCACGCTTTAAAATTTAAAAATTACGCTATTCGCTCTTAGGTAAGAAAAACGCTTTTATGCAAAATCATATTTTTATAAATAATGTAATTAAAAATGCATTTTATAGCTTAAAACGTTATGATTTACCCTTCTAAATCACCAATACACTTTTATATAAAAACACACTGTTGACTGTGTGGGATATCAGTGAAATGCATAATCCAAAAAAAACTCCCACTTCTTGACATATATAAAAAAAATTCACCTCTTTTTTGGGCCCTTACCCTTTGCTATCATCTGGGATCTGGCCAAAAATTCCAATTTTAGCAGCAATCATGTACTTGAATCATTTTTCCATTCTGGACAAAAGCAAATTCTTTTTATTGTTTACTCATTCTGCAGAAACCCAAAACCATGAGATTGCTTGTTGCCTTCTTCATCTTCCAACAACAGGGGTACCTATTTGAATACATTATCTTCAAAATGTGCCAAAAGGGGCCCTGTGGCCAGAAGAACTGAGTAATTCCCACCTAATAATATTTCCCAGGCTTCTTATAAAAAAAAAATGTGCCAAAAGGTAATTATTAACAAAAAATGCGGAGTAACTAAAATGCAAAAAAAAAAAAAAAGGACCCACTTCGAGGGAAAAATTGGTTTTTTTACCAAACAGGTAAATATACCCACCTGAAAAAGGATCCTTTTGAGATAAAAATAAAACACTGTGGGGTTAACGTAACTTGATTCCTAGCTAATGATGAACCAGATTTTGATCATGATTTGGATTTTGGTAGGGCAATTATGGTTGTCCAGGAATCTTTTTGATCATCTGTATCCCTTATTTGTAATTTTGACCAAACTGACCAAATTATGACAGGTTTTCTACCCAAAACTTGTTTTCCTGATGAAATGACAGCATTCTAATTGTAATTGAAGAAGCCCTGAACCATAAAACTGCTCATTTTACCACCATACAGTATCCCCCCTCCCCCCTTCATTTTCCCCCTCGTGAAATCAAATTGTAGGGGTTCAAATATTCAATTCATGCCGAACACGGCCAATCGTACATGCTGCGATAATTTTTCTTCACACAAATCACCATCGCGTACGATCCCAACTACTACTGACGATGACTCTACGATATTAGCACCAGTTTTGTTTAAGCAGTACGTCAACAGATTATAAACATGAGTTGTTCGGCCTCTTGAACAATTAGCAACATATCAAATAACTAAGCAACCCGGCCTCCACGAATGAACAACGGTCTTCTACTTCTTCTTCTTCTTAAGCACGAACCATAAAAATTGACGTGATGCACCAGTTTGTCATAACTCGCGTCCAACCATCGCCCCGCGCATCAACAGTTTGGATCTTTGGTTCCATCGAATCAATGATACTCATCATTTTGTTCAAAGATCACCCTGCAGAGATCATCCACAAAATTTTTTCCCTATAATTCTTTGCTAGTTGTCGAGGATTGACACATTCAAAGTCATAAATTGTGTAGCTAATTATAGAATAGACTAATTTTTTTTTTTTGCTGAATTAATGCCACATGCAAGAGTGGTGCATGTGGGCGCAGATAGAACAAAATAGAAAAGGATACCAAGTGTGGGGATGGTAGGGGACGTCGATATCTCGTTGCTTACCGGATGCCATCTCACAATGAAGAAGAAGAAGACCAAGAATCCATCAGACTACGACCTTAGATTTTCTACACCACCAGGGGAACACTATTACAAAATTAATCAATTAATTAATTTTTCCACTGATTAAATTGGAAATTTGGTCACTAAAATAACGTCAACCATAGTGGACATGTCACATGTGAGTGAGCTGAACTTGGTCAGGTTTCTTATTTGGATGAAATGAGGGGGGAAAAATACATTAGTAATCTTCTTCAATAATTAACATTTCAGGTTAAATCTCATTCATTAGGTATTTTCGTTCTACTACGAAGTTTGTCTCGCTTACCTAGTGACTTACTTTTCACCCTAAACTAACTAATAATATTGGTTAGAGCGCATCTATACGGGGAACCAGGCAAGTCTCCTCAAGTCCTAGGAGTGTCTCGAGACACCACTAAAATAGTAAAATTTTTGAAAACGGTTATCGATCTTCCAATAGTAGTTTGAGTATGTGCAAAAACACAAAAAAAGAAAGTGCAGTTTATGTGATTTAAACCCATGACACTATTGATATTAATGAATATGTTCTCCATTAGTCTAGAACACATATTTACTTATTTAAAACATAAATATAATTACATCCCAATTTTTTTCTTCAAAACTACTAATTACCTCCAATTCGGCTAAGGACTATCCCGTCCTGATTACCATTCTAACGCACGAAGAACAAGTTTCAAAATCGAATAGGCTACCAACTCATGAATGATTATCTTGTTTGATATACTAAAAAACATTTGTTGAACACTAGATAATGAGTGTGTTTTACAGTGTTTTCGAAATATGAAAACTCATCGCGATTTTTTGGGTCCGTCACTCAAAATATTGTACTGGTCCAATATTATTTATTTATCATACGAAATACTACTATATATAATTATTTTTTTTTATGAATTTACTATATATAATTTTTGGGTCCGTTACTCATTATAAAAATATGTAATTAGTTCATTACAACTATTAACTAGCTAAGCAACAAGCCAATTAAAAACCAGCTTAGTAAGTAGGAGTTAGGACCATCTTCTTATAAAATTGCTTTCCAGAGGAAGCCAAAGGAAAGGAATAACTAAAAATAAAATACAATAGATTACCATTTGCTTTGCTCCCATTTCTGTCAACAATACCAACTACAAAACCCCCCTCTAAGAGTCACTCTCCTCCCTCTTCCCCACCTTCATTCATTCATTCTCTTCTTTCACGCATTTCATCGAACACCTTTCTTCCCCAGCACTTTTCCCCTTTTCACCAAAATGGCCAGACCACAACAACGGTATCGAGGCGTCCGACAGCGCCACTGGGGATCCTGGGTTTCCGAAATTCGCCACCCATTATTGTAAGACCTCTCATTCTCTCCATTTCTCCAACGTTTCATGAACTCTCTCTGTTTCCTGGCCCCGAAACGTTTTCGCTCCCCCTGTATGTCCTCAGACATTTTCTCATGTTGGTTTGTGTGTTTGCTTCTTTGATGAAAACAGGAAGACCAGAATCTGGCTGGGCACGTTCGAGACGGCGGAGGACGCGGCTCGAGCTTACGACGAAGCGGCTCGGCTGATGTGCGGGCCAAGGACGAGGACCAACTTCCCGTACAACCCAAATGTGCCTCAGTCTGCTTCCTCCAAACTCCTGTCGGCCAATCTCACCGCCAAGCTGCACAGGTCCTACATGGCCTCGCTCCAAATGACCAAACAAGCTTCCCTTCAGCAGCAGCAGCAGCAGCAGCAAGCTTCGAAGCCGCCAGCAGCTACTTATGCAAATGCCAGGGTGAAAACAGAGTCGAATTGGGTGGGTGTGAATTGTAAGAATGTTCAAGTGGAGAGCAACCAGCAGCTGTTCAAGCCATTGGAGGATCATCAAATTGAGCAAATGATCGAGGAGCTGCTGCATTATGGGTCGATTGAGCTCTGTTCTTCCGCTTCACCTCAGCCTTTCTAAAGTTCAGTTGCCCTGCCCTGCCTCTAAAGCTCGAGTCTTTAATTAGCCAGCCATGTGTGGCAGTGGTTTCTAACACTACCCATTTGGCCATTGGTCTGATCTTTAACCCCATTCTTCATGGTCCTTCTCCTTACAGAAGAAGTTCCCCATCTCTCTATTTTATCTCTGTTCCTAGCTACTACTTAGCCATACAGACCTCTTCTGGGTCCTCTCTAGAAAAAGTGTCTACTTAGTAACCTCATTCATGTACAGTAGGTCATATCATATCAATGTTGCTGCTGCTTATCATAATTTGAACATTTCCCCCCGCCTTATGCTAATGTCATCACAAGTTATGTTTCCAAGGTGTGGCCGACCATCTCTTTCATTTTCTTCTGACTGGTTTTGGTAGCGAGAGATTTGGTGTTCGAATCGAGAAGATAACTAATGCCGCAGATAAAGGCAATGAGTGCGGGGGCGGTATGATGTCCATTGGTGGGCGGTTCGGGTTCATACTTGTGAAACAAGTAAATTGTAGCAGAGAGACTTCAACAAGTTAGTGTGTAGAGTCAAGGGGTTAGTATGAACATTGAACAGTCTTGTGGTTTGAAGGGAACATAACAGAGGAAAAGGTTACTGCTTTTCTACGATTGAGTGCCATCTGCAGGCTTTCATTCAGCTTTCACCCTTGAGTAAGAATGCGTAGTTACTAGTGAGGAGGATTGCGGATGTCAGTTGTGGTTGTGGGCGGTAAAATCAAAATGGGGGAAAAAGAGAGGCTCTTTTCAACTTCTGCTTCAATTGGGATTGGTGGGGACACAGCTTTTTCTTCCAACTTGAGCTTCTAAGCGTGGTGTGTGGAACAAATCTGGTCTCCATGTTCCATGGAGATTTTCTTTTACCTTCCAAGGTCAAGTGCTATTTACTGTTTACCCGTGCATCCAGTAACACATAAAAAGACACTGGCTGGTGGCTGCCACTGAAACAGAAGACTTCTCAATAAAAATGGTGGGTTAATGATATTGCTAGTTCTTGTATCGTAGTATTGTTGAAAAAAAAAAAAATTACTTGCACCGTAGGCATCCTACTTAATCGATTTCGATTTTGTTGGGAAAAATTCTATCAATATTATTTTTTGGTGGGTGTTTCCCAACCCCGACACGAAGGGTAATGAGTTTGAGCTGAGGTTAAAGTGTTTTTTTTTTTAATTTTTTTTGTTGTGGTTAAAATAGTGAATCCGTAGACCGGTCAAATCAAGGTTGCTCGTCCAATTTTATGTCTCACTGTTTAAAAATCGTTCTGTTCATTCCCATCCATCTAAACAAATAGATTGAACAACTATTATAAGTTTATAATTGGTTTAACGGTTCTACTAATTGAGCCACCGAACCATTTCGATTCTTATAACAATAATTACGAGTCAAATATCACTTGTAGAATTATCATCCTGCTCCTCCTTGCTATGGAGACACTACTCGATTAGTTTGATGGGTACAGATCATTTTTCCAACTTGTTTCCCCCCCTTTTTTCCATTTAGTCATGAGAGTGACCAAGTTTCAATGGCGTTAGAAAAAAACATTCAGAACAATGAAAACCCCTTTTATGAAATCCTTTTCATGGTTGGTGTTTGAAACGTTTTTGGATTCATGGGATCTGATGGAAGGCTAATTGGGGACATAGATTCCTGGGTGCTACAAAATCCTTTCATAAGAAAATAAGGTGCCAGTTGCCACACGAGGTTCGATTGAGAGCTTCAATTATTTTCAACTGGTCCATACACAGTACTGGCAAAGGAGAGAACAAAAATTGAATCCATAACTAATGAGTTATCTCTCTTTTCACCTCGCTGAATGCATATGTAGTTGTTTCACTTCTGACTTTGTTGATTGGTTTTCCATTTCAGGATCAGATGATTGATGGATAAAAGTTTGAACCTAGTTGGTTGGTAGGAATGTCAATTTCGACCTAAACATAATGAGTATCGAGATATCGCCCCGACCTACCGTGTTGCCATTCCTATTGGCCAGTGTTTGAGTGAGTTATTTGCTAGTAGAAAAAGTTTTCTTGATTGGTAGACCGACATCCAATCTTTGCACAAGTCTATCATACATTGTATTTAAATCAATTATTAAGCGATCGTAAGAATTCATGTATAAGATCTCTTTCATACATAAGAATTTTGAGAGAATTAACGAGAGAATTAACGTACAAAAGCCCTCGACATTTACGGTAAAATTAAGAAGGAACCCGAATAAACATACAGGAATGTGTATGATTTGTGGGTGTTGGTGTCTAGTCCATGTCACCAATGGAATGGAACTTGATGATTGTTGAGCCAGTGGGGGGAAATCGATTCTGTTCCCCACAACACAATTGGGGGAAGGGAAAGGGTACGTGTTAGCCTCATGATTATGTTTTACTTTTGATTTCAGTAAAGTTGGATTAAAAATCATGGGCATGCTAGCCAGTGAGTTTTCCATCATTAGGAGTTTGAACTTTTGGCCATCTTACAAGGAGGAAATTGAATGCAAGGAAATAAAGATAGGTACTAGCTATTCATGGCTCATTGTTGGTGCCAAAATGTTTTGGCTAGAAAGTAAACAAACATGATTCCTATATATTGTCATTACATACCCAAAAAGGATAATACAAGTAGTCTAGTACAATTAGTAAACCAAGAATCTTTGTGTGAAGAGCAAATAAAAGCAAAATCAGCTAAACGGTGCAGTAACATAAGATAATGAAGGACATGTCATGTCACATAATAAGAAATCGTATTGGCACTACTACATATGGCGGAGAACAATGACTCGACAGTGTTGTACAAATTTCATAAATTGCCAGTAAGATAGCCCTACCTCAAACGTTCTTCCGAGTTGGAAGGGAGGCTTCACAGACCATTACACTATTGAAAAGTGACGCGTTCCTACTATCTCTATTATCCCAATCGTGGCTAAGTGCAATCAACGATCGAGGGTAGTATAGCGGAAGTAAAGTTTAATTATCAACCCGGGTTACAAATGCACTATTACTTCGCGGACTAACTTGTTATCTAGTAAATCAAGGTTTGAATCAACTACAAAACAAAGCAAAGAAAGTTGGCCGAAAACTGTCGAGAAAAAGTCACTTGGGTGTCTTTTCCCTCTAGCTACAAAAAATAGACTGACGAATGATGTTCCAAGCATGCCGACTCATGATCTATACCATGGAGAATCCTATTCCCACTTGGACTCCCTCTCGAGTTATCCATTTAAGCTCACGTAAAAAGGACTATCCGGAGGGAGAGTTTCCACATTCGACAAAATAGAACATCTAGGTCGTGCCAAACATTTTCAATGTCGTCCGACTTCACGCTTTATCCATCGACCCACAACAAAAGGTACATACTCTATTTAACCTAAGTAATGAATTAATGACATGTACATGATATTTTCGAAGTAAATTATACATCAAGTATGTGAATCAGGAATCACCATAACTACCCTAGCTATCATAAGTGATATCCCCACACATTCCCTAAGAAATTAAAGTGGTGCCCCATATATTTGATTTTTCAGGACTGTGCCTGTGACCAACCAACCTCTAGCATTTCTCTGATTTGGAAGGATGTATGAAACTGAAAGCCTCATTTTTCACTCACTCCAACAATCAAAAGTAGTCATATCGTGAATTCCACACTGTTTATCATATTAAACTCCTCGATTCTTTTATGGGATTGCAGACAACTAACTGCATCTAAGCAATAATTAATTAAGCGGCTTTTGTTCTCTTGTGGGCTTCATTCCATAGCAGAATTTTACTCTGTATAGACGACCTGATTATTTAATGGATTAAGCCTGGATTGGTGACTGAAACAAAGCTCAATAATTTTTATTGTATTTTCTTAGGTAAGAGTACAAGATGTCTTGAAGGAAATTTTCATTGACTAAAAAAGTATCTCGTTCTAGTTGTAAAACTAACAGGTTATGCATTGGCGGTACATCATTAATACAACCTGAATCTATAATCATTACGGATACCTCAACTTCCACAATTGGATGAATAAGACATATGACAAATGCACAACCATTCATCTAAAAAAACACAAACAAAACTAACAATGTAGCACTTATTTTGATAGGTTTAGGTTTTGTTATTATTAGTTTTTATTCTGTATCAATGTACACCTTCAGCTCATATATAGGCGAACATACGAGTATCCAAAAAACCCTATAACGATTTATTTTAGCTAGCAATTAGCAAACTAGACGTAGTAAAATAAAAGAAGACAAAGTGAGGGCGAGGGATAAAAAAGGGGGGAAATTGAGTAGTGGAAGGGGAGAATTTTCTAAGATGGAATAAAAAAAGTGGTCAAAACCAATGATGGTTTTCCAATCATATATGTTGTATCGTGGAGAATCTTATATGGTAATGTTGGAGAAGGGACAAATCACACACCATACGCATACAGACATATTACATAACCTCATTTTCTTCCAATTTTCATTCACTTGGCTGAAAAAACAGTTTGTGTCGATGCAATGAGGGAAGTTGATGATTGGGTTTAGATGCGTTGGATCAAGTGATGATGATCAATCTTTGCGAAATTCCAAAAAGACTTTTGGATTGGGATTGGAACAAACGAAAAGATAGAAAACCAAAATGAAAAAAGATTGGTGGCCTACGCTCTATAAAGCTCAAATGCTTTTAAAATTTGTGGTTTATTTGTGTTTATTCTTGAGTACATGAGTTGGGATTCTTTTATTATTATACAAAATCGATTTACTCGTATTAAAATATTTTATTGTTGATGACAGCTAAAAAAAAAAAAATAATAATAATAATAAATAAATAATTAGTTATAGAGTGAGCGATTTTTTCTAACGTTGTAGAATCATTCAAAGTATGAACCGGTATAGTGAGTGATTCGGATTTTATCGGTTAAATATTATAAACTTGTTAAAAATTTGGTACATTATAACAAGGGAAACATAAGTTATTCAGACAAGAATGATATAATAAACATAATAATTAAATCTTGAAATTTTGAAAGGAATTACAATTGTTGTTAAAAATGAAAGAAAAATATTTACTAGGCATTTTAAAAAAATTAGTATAGAGTAAAATACTTTTTATTATAAAAAGTTCATAATATGATTAATAAAAATTGTAACATAGTTGGTAAACAACTTATTTCTAACAGGACTGCCCATTTCATAACAAAAAACGCCCCTTTCATCGATAGATCGACACTTGTTTCGTTGGCGAAACTCGTGTGTTAACTGCGCACGGTTTTCAAGAAAAACACAAAACACACGTCAATCAAAACCGTCAAATATCCGCCGCCGAATGTCGGCGCCGTTGATTTGATCGATTAAAGCAGAAACCAAAACGATCGTCAAATAGCCGCCGGTGTCGGCGTCGTTGATTTGATCGATGCACCTTTGACTTCTAATCAAACAACCGTTACTCGGTTCACCACCTCTCCAAACTACGTTCGAACGAGGGTGTTCAACGAGAAACGAGAAACCAAACCGAGAGTGTTCTAAGTTACTCTACTCCTATGGAAGTTCCTCTGGAGAGCTCCGCGACTACGACTACGATCTACGACTACTACGACTCTGCAAAGGAAGTCTTTGACAGAGCGGTTCTACGAAAACTAGAGAGAAAAACTGATAATCTGCGACGGTGCAGTTTGTGATTTGATTTTGCCGTCCCCTCGCTTCTCTCTCTTCCCAATCTTTATACTTCGCGCTTCTCCTCGTCGTGGTAACTGCCTTCGCGCCTTTGTCTCCCACGTCTTCATTCCTGTCAACCGTGTAGGTAACTTCCTCCTTGCTGCGTAACTCCCACGAGTGCGAAACCTCTCTGCTACGCAGCAACTTGGCGAAACGACATTGAGCCACCCTTGTAGTCATCCACCCGGGTTCGATAATCCATCCCGACTCCTCAAGCCAGACTATATTCATCCTTGTTCATAAAACGGCGGTATCACAAACAACACCGCAACGCTGAGCTCCCAGCCCTGCAACATTGATGCACTCACAATATCAATGCCACTTTCGAGGGTGATTCATGGCTTACAACATTGCTCTCTAAACAACGTAGCTCTTAGTATCCCGGCATCGTCGAATTCCCACCATTGATGCCCAACTTTATTGAATTCATGGTGTTGTTGAGCTTCTCAACACTGAACTAAAGCTCATCAACGTCGTCGAGCTCGCGACCTGGTTTTGGGCAAAACAACATCACTTTCACGACATTGTTAAACTCTTGCAACATTGTGTTTGACTAAACAATGTCGTTTCTTTCCTCTTGCGGCATCGTTTTCAACTAAACGACACCGTCCTAAATAATCATTAACAATATTAGTTAATTAATCCGGTCATCACTAGTCAAACTCGTGTGTTGACCAACGACATCATTAGCGCCAAAACGGCTCCGTTTGCCTTTCCCTTCGCGACATTGTTTTTTATTTAAACACTGTCGTTTGCTAATCCGCGATACCGTTGGGCTTACTCGCGGTATTGTTGGGCTTACTCGCGGTACCGTTTTGAATTAAACGACACCGTTGATATAGCCAAAAAATATTAATCCATGGAGCCGCCGCCAGTCGGCGCTCGCATTGGGCTAGGTGAATTTTGGTCACTTACCCGATATGATTTTTAATTAATCGGTACCGCTTACCAGGCTCTCGTGGCATCGTTTTTAAATTCGCGGTACCGTTTTAATTCTCCGCGATGCCGCTTGTCTCCATGCGGTATCGCTTCTCCCCTTCCGACAAGGAATAACAATAATAATAATAAACTCCTTTTCCAACACCAATACCAAAACGCGCGGCCCTCATCTTATTTTCCGGCGGTGTCGTTTTCTGTGTCGCGGTACCGCTGAACTTCCTTGCGGTACCACTTTTCTGTTTCGCGGTATCGTTTTAACTCTCCGCGACACCGCTCGACTCCACGCGGTATCGCTTCTCCCATTCCGACAAGGAATAAATAAAATAAAATAAAATACTCATTTTCCAACACCAATGCTACACACGCGGCCCACCTCTTGTTTTCCGGCAAACAGTGTCGTTTCCAGTGTCGCGGTACCGCTGAGCTTCCTTGCGGTACCGTTTTTTATTTCGCGGTATCGTTTTAACTCTCCGCGACACCGCTCGACTCCAAACGACATCGTTTTTTACCCGCGGTATCGAATTAAATGCCGAGACTAATTAATGCGACATTTAATTCACGCCAAATTAATTTTAGGTGTCAACAAATGCCCCCACAATTTGGTTTATAAGAATTATGAACCAAATTGTTGTCACAACTTATACCACCTAAAATTTCATAACAATTAAGTCAACTTTGCCAAGAAAATCCACAAATCACGTTTTGCCAAAGGTGATTTTGGCAAAAGTTAGTAAAAGTGGCATTGCAATTCTATTTTGGGCTGCAAGGCTACACCCACGGCAGCGTTGTCCTGATCTTTTTTTTATAATTTTTTTTTATTCTTGAATTGGCCATCCCAAAACAACATAGTTGTTGCTCCACTCAGCGTTGCATTACCGAGCAGTGTTGGTTTCAGCCAAAAACAGTTTTGCTTGATTAGCAATTCTTCCTGCCTCTAACAAAACTGGCCCGCCAATCTTGCAACCCAGTGTTGCTTTGGTAGGCCACTGAATATATATTATTATTTTTTTAAATCACTACTGACCAAAAGGCGACTCCAGTCCCGCATGGAACAGTCTATTTGAAAGACCCGCAACGCTGTTTTCCTTCCAAACAACTCTGATTTTTTTTTTCCATCAGTACTATTTCAGCCACAATTTATTTTTTCTTTTTTTTTATCAGGGCTGTTTTTGCCGCATACTATCCTTTTTTTCGCTTCAACATTGTAACTAGCCATTCACACCTAACAACTTTGGCCAAACGAAAAATCATATTGAATGACAAGTCCCAACTTCACTCCAACGGCGGTGATTTTGTTGTTGCAACGTCATTAGCGTCTATATAGCTCAGACCCTTACTTGCTCGACAATGTAAGATAATAACACATCGTTTAATTTGCACGACTGCGGTGTGCATATGCAATATTTTATGATAAACACGCATAAAGTAATCTTTAAATTCATTCAAGGGCTCCTTCGACTCGTACCTGTCGGGTTCTAGCAAGTTGGCACTGATGAAGGTTAAATGTAGATCCTCCTCCGCACCAAGGTTGATTTCTTTCACAATGTCGCAAGCAGCTGCACTAAATCCTTCTTCCACCTTGTGACTTGAACCATCGTCATTGATAGGCGACTCATCATCTCGACCATAGTTGGCCATTAAAATAGGCTCCCTACGATCTCGACCATTATTGACTTGTACTTCAGAATTCAGTGGACCATCTAATGCGAACAAATGTGGTCTCACCATCTCGGACAATGGATTCATGCACGCCTTACTCAACACCCCTGCGTTTGAAACTACACCGTTGCATGATCCTCCTTCCATACTCCTAACCTTTTGAGTACCAAAGCCTTTGCGGTACCAAGGAGCCTCGACCACGTTGCCCCCCACGATGTCGACCATATTGATGCTGACGATGTTGGGAAATGGGTCAACGTCAACAGTCATGGCCTCCTTTCTCGACTCCGATAACTTGAACCGCCCTTTTTCAATGGCATCCTGCACCACGTTTCGGAACACAACACACATGTTAGTCGAGTGAGAAGCACTGTCGTGCCACTTACAATATCGTTTTCCTTTTAATTTTTCAGCTGGCGGGATCGTATGCCCTGCAGTTAATTTAATTTGACCGTCTTTGTAGAGCTGGTCAAAAATCAACTCTGATTTTGAAACATCAAAGGAATATTTCCTAGTTTGAATTGGAGCACGATTGGGCTTTCCACCTTGTGGTTCCCCATCGGCCTTGGCTAGAGAAGCACACACATATGGCTTCCCCTGCACAATCTCGGCCAAATCAACTTCAACCTCGTCAACATCGCTGCCGACGTTATTCACACTATAATTTTCAAAATTGGGAAAATATTGTCCGCGAGAGCCACTTCTCTTATGTTCTTCTTCATGGAGAAGAGATTCGTATCTAACAGCGCAGGACATCAATTGAAACAAATCAGAAAACTCCCTATCTTGAAACTTTTTACGAAGTTCAAAATTCAATCCACCCTGGGCCAGTTTAACAAACTCGCGTTCTGTCAAGTTCACAAAACAGAGATTTCTGGCATTTTTAAAGTTTGTTAAAAAGTGTTCCACTGTTTCTCCTGGCTGTTGGCGCATTCGTGCCAAGTCTGCCATTGTTACTTCTGGCTCAGAACGGTAGAACTGGGCATGGAACATTTGTTCCATTTGCTGCCAAGTTTGAACCGAGTTCGATGGCAAGTTGACGTACCACGCGAATGCAGGGCCGATCAACGAGTTGCCAAACAAACGCAACTTCAAGAAATCACTCACATCACCACACTGAACCGTGAATCGTCCAACATGCTCGACGGTGGACTGATCCCCAGTCCCGCTGAAGGTGATGAAATCAGGCACGCGAAAACCACGTGGAACGGGGTGGTATCTATCAACCCAATCCGGATATGGTTTTCGATACACCGGCGGCATCGCTGGTCTAATCCCTAAACCAAACTGATCCGCCAGCATCTGTGCCACTTGATCTCGAATCACATTAACGTCTTGCCCCCCGAGTTGCCCCCCTTGTGGTACGAATCCACCAGGATCCATGCCAAGCCCGTTTGGAGGAGGAGGTACGTTTTGTGGGTAGCCGCGTGGCGGAACATGATCATTGTTGATAGTTCCTCCACCACCAGCACCGCTCATCGGAGCAACGTAGGGTCTGGCCTCCGGGATATTTTGTGGACCACCACCGTGAAACGGCGGTGGTTCAACCCGAGTGTTAGCGGCAGTGCTAGTCTCACCAAGATTAACTCGCGGAGTTGGTGGGTGCATCACCGGTGTCGGCGAAGTTCCTTGTCTTGGCGGACTAATTCGAGCACTGCTGTTTGGAAAACCAGTTTCGCTGTTTAAATTGTTTTCACCGTTTAGCGGCAAATCCCTAGGTTGCATTACTGGTCTACCCAAGAGCTCCCTGATTTCATTCATATCACGTAGATTTTTATCCCCGAAAACATCAAAATCATGTCTGTTTTTAGTCACAACTTCAAAGAGTTGGCCTAAACGCCTATCAACACGAGACTCAAGAGAATCATGTCGTGCAGTTAAAGCGTCAAAACGTTGATTTACCTCGCCTTTGAAGCCTGCGAACTCATTGTTGAGGCTAGCAAACATGAGACGATTCTCCTCCATGAAATGGCTGATTGACAAATCCCCAGTCGGCCCAGCTGTGGACGGCGGATTCTCGGACCCGCCGATGTCTTCAGCACCGATTCCTTGGCCTCCTTCAATGTTGGCCACATGTTCCTCCACGATTCGGGGCGGGACATCCCCTTCCTGATTCCTTCGTCGCGGAGCCATTCGAACACACGGGTCCCACCAGGTGTGCCAATTTGTTTCGTTGGCGAAACTCGTGTGTTAACTGCGCACGGTTTTCAAGAAAAACACAAAACACACGTCAATCACAACCGTCAAATATCCGCCGCCGAATGTCGGCGCCGTTGATTTGATCGATTAAAGAAGAAACCAAAACGATCGTCAAATAGCCGCCGCCGGTGTTGGCGTCGTTGATTTGATCGATGCACCTTTGACTTCTAATCAAACAACCGTTACTCGGTTCACCACCTCTCCAAACTACGTTCGAACGAGGGTGTTCAACGAGAAACGAGAAACCAAACAGAGAGTGTTCTAAGTTACGTTACCTCTACTCCTATGGAGGTTCCTCTGGAGAGCTCCGCGACTACGACTACGATCTACGACTACTACGACTCTGCAAAGGAGGTATTTGACAGAGCGGTTCTACGAAAACTAGAGAGAAAAACTGATAATCTGCGACGGTGTAGTTTGTGATTTGATTTTGCCGTCCCCTCGCTTCTCTCTCTTCCCAATCTTTATACTTCGCGCTTCTCCTCGTCGTGGTAACTGCCTTCGCGCCTTTGTCTCCCACGTCTTCATTCCTGTCAACCGTGCAGGTAACTTCCTCCTTGCTGCGTAACTCCCACGAGTGCGAAACCTCTCTGCTACGCAGCAACTTGGCGAAACGACATTGAGCCACCCTTGTAGTCATCCACCCGGGTTGGATAATCCATCCCGACTACTCAAGCCAGACTACATTCATCCTTGTTCATAAAACGGCGGTATCACAAACAACACCGCAACGCTGAGCTCCCAGCCCTGCAACATTGATGCACTCACAATATCAATGCCACTTTCGAGGGTGATTCATGGCTTACAACATTGCTCTCTAAACAACGTAGCTCTTAGTATCCCGGCATCGTCGAATTTCCACCATTGATGCCCAACTTTATTGAATTCATGGTGTTGTTGAGCTTCTCAACACTGAACTAAAGCTCATCAATGTCGTCGAGCTCGCGACCTGGTTTTGGGCAAAACAACATCACTTTCACAACATTGTTAAACTCTTGCAACATTGTCTTTGACTAAACAATGTCGTTTCTTTCCTCTTGCGGCATCGTTTTCAACTAAACGACACCATCCTAAATAATCATTAACAATATTAGTTAATTAATCCGGTCATCACTAGTCAAACTCGTGTGTTGACCAACGACATCATTAGCGCCAAAACGGCTCCGTTTGCCTTTCCCTTCGCGACATTGTTTTTTATTTAAACACTGTCGTTTGCTAATCCGCGGTACCGTTGGGCTTACTCGCGGTATTGTTGGGCTTACTCGCGGTACCGTTTTGAATTAAACGACACTGCTGATATAGCCAAAAAAATATTAATCCATGGAGCCGCCGCCAGTCGGCGCTCGCATTGGGCTGGGTGAATTTTGGTCACTTACCCGATATGATTTTTAATTAATCGGTACCGCTTACCAGGCTCTCGTGGCATCGTTTTTAAATCCGCGGTACCGTTTTAATTCTCCGCGATGCCGCTTGTCTCCATGCGGTATCGCTTCTCCCCTTCCGACAAGGAATAACAATAATAATAATAATAATAAACTCCTTTTCCAACACCAATACCAAAACGCGCGGCCCTCATCTTATTTTCCGGCGGTGTCGTTTTCTGTGTCGCGGTACCGCTGAGATTCCTTGCGGTACCGCTTTTCTGTTTCGCGGTATCGTTTTAACTCTCCGCGACACCGCTCGACTCCACGCGGTATCGCTTCTCCCCTTCCGACAAGGAATAAATAAAATAAAATAAAATGCTCATTTTCCAACACCAATGCTACACACGCGGCCCACCTCTTGTTTTCCGGCAAACAGTGTCGTTTCCAGTGTCGCGATACCGCTGAGCTTCCTTGCGGTACCGTTTTTTATTTCGCGGTATCGTTTTAACTCTCCGCGACACTGCTCGACTCCAAACGACATCGTTTTTTACCCGCGATGTCGAATTAAATGCCGAGACTAATTAATGCGGCATTTAATTCATGCCAAATTAATTTTAGGTGTCAACAACACTTGATTAATTACCGCATTTTACTTTTGAACAATTTGCAATCTCGTGTCTACTTACTAATACTACCTACCCATAAAAGAAAATGGCGGTGCACATTTTTGTGTTGCGATGAGGTGAGATTGAGTTATTTGAGGCCTCCATATTAATATATTAATTAATATAATAATAATAATATAATATAATATATAAAAACCTAACATATAATATAATATATAAAAGCCTAACACGTGAGTTACTATTCATTAGTGGCTCTCACACTTCTCCAAGTGCAAATGGGGAATTTCCAAATCCTTCTTTTACCCCACTCTTCATTCTACAATATTTGTGTTTAATTATTGTTCGCTAGGTTTTCGTCTATTGCTTTTTGCACAAATCATTGGCTTTGTGTTTCGTTATTGTTCGCTAAGTTGTGGTCTATGATTTTTTGCACAAATCATCGCCTTTGTGTTTAGTTATTGTTCGCTAGGTTTTCGTCTATGGTTTTTTGCACAATCATCGCCTTTGTGTTTTGTTATTGTTCGCTATGTTTTCGTCTATGACTTTTTGCACAAATCATCGTCCTTGTGTTTAGTTATTGTTCGCTAAGTTTTCGTCTATGGTTTTTTGCACAAATCATCGTCTTTGTGTTTAGTTATTGTTCGCAAGGTTTTCGTCTATGACTTTTTGCACAAATCATCGCCTTTGTGTTTTGTTATTGTGCGCAATGTTTTCGTCTTGGATTTTTGCACAAATCATCGTCTTTGTGTTATCATCGCCTTTGTATTTAGTTATTGTTCGCTAAGTTTTCGTGTATGCTTTTTTTCACAAATCATTAATATAAAAATTAATAAATTAATATATAACAGCCTAACATGTGAGTTACTATTCATTAGTGTCTCTCACACTCCTCCAAGTGCAAGTGGGGAAGTTCCAAGTCCTTCTTTTACTCCACTCTCCATTTTATAACCTTTGTGTTTAATTATTATTCGCTAGGTTTTCGTCTATGGCTTTTTGCATAAATCATCGCCTTTGTGTGTTCGCTAGACTTTCGTCTATGTTTTTTGCACAAATCATCGCCTTTGTGTTTATATAAAAGCCTAACATGTGAGTTACTACTATTCATTAGTGGCTCTCACACTCCTCGAAGTGCAAATGAGGGAGTTCCAAATCCTTCTTTTACCCCACTCTCCATTCTACAACCTTTGTGTTTAGTTATTGTTCGCTATGTTTTTGTCTATGGCTTTTTGCATAAATCATCGCCTTTGTGTTTTGTTATTGTTCGATAGGTTTTCATCTATGAGTTTTGCACAAATCATCGCCTTCGTGTTTAGTTATTGTTTGCTAGGTTTTCATCTATGGCTTTTTGCACAAATCATCGCCTTTGTGTTTTGTTATTGTTCGCTATATATGTTTTCGTCTATGGCTTTTTGCAAAAATAATCGTCTTTGTGTTATCATCTCCTTTGTGTTTAGTTATTGTTCGCTAGGTTTTTCGTCTATGGCTTTTTGCACAAATTATCGCCTTTGCCCACCATTTTGGAGCTCATCTCAAAATACTATCTTCGGGATCCTAAGTTGTTCCCCACCACCGTTTTTCAAGGCCGCTACCATGAGTTTTTTATCGGGCCCGAGTTTCATCCACTTTAGTGTTTTTTCTTTCTTTTCTTCATTTTTGTTGAGTAACCCAAACACATGGGTATCCTACCTTGAACATAAAATTATCGCATTTGCCCATCATTTTGCAGCCCATCTCGAAATATTGTCGGCGAAATCCTAAAGTTGTTCCCCACCACCGTTTCCCAAAGCCGCTACCACGAGTTTTGTATCTCGTCCGAGTTTCATCCTGTTTAGTATTTTTTTCTATCTATTTTTCCTTTTTGTTCAACATGATGACAATTGAGCCCAAACACATGGGTATCCTAACTTGAACATAAATCATCGTCTTTGCCCATCATTTTGCGCCCATCTCGAAATATTATTGGCGGAATCCTAAGTTGTTCCCCGTCATCGTTTTTCAAGGCCGCTACCACGAGTTTTGTATCGGGACTGAGTTTCATCCTTGTTATGGGACAGTCCAAGTACCACATCGGATATACAAGGGAAGGAACCCTTGTATATAAGTGTCCACCAAGCACATTAGTACAAGGCCTTTTGGGGAGGACACCCAAGAGTAAATCCATGCGAGCTTGGCCCAAAGCGGACAATATTGTACTAATAGAGCGGCCCACTTATGACAAGTGGTATCAGAGTCTGGTTCGGGTCCAGGGCGGTGGACAACAGTTTGGTGGGACCCTCATTCAGTGGACCTCGGGATTTGAGGTCTGCGTCTGGTTTGGTGGATCCAGAAGAGATCCACATTTGGGCTTTGGCGGATCAAAGAGAGTTCCACATTTGGGAAGCAGATCAAAGAAAGTTTTGCGTATGATAAAGTCCTTGTACCGAGAAGCCCATCGATACAAGGCATTTGGCAGATCAAGATAATCGCTGAGGTGAGGACACGAAGTTCGTGGTGGTCTTGAGGGGAGGATTGTTATGGGACAATCCAAGTACCACATCGGAAATACAAGGGAATGAACCATTGTATATTAGTGTCCACCAAGCTCATTAGTACGAGGTCTTTTGGGAAAGACACCCAAGATTAAAACCGTGCGGAATTGGCCCAAAGCGGACAATATCGTACTAATTGAGCTACCCAGTTTCAACAAGTGGTATCAGAGTCTGGTTCGGTTCTCGGCGGTGGACGTCAGTTTGGTGGAACCGTCATTCGGTGGCCTCGAGATTTGAGATATGCATTTGTCTGGCGGGTCAAAGACGATTCGCATATGTTTGGTGGATCCAGGAGATTTCCACGTTTGGGCTATGCGGATCAAGGGAGGTTCGCGTTTGGAAAAGCAGATCAAAGAGAGTTCTGCATTTGGGAAAGTCCTTGTACCGAGAAGCCCATCGATATAAGGCAGATCAAGATAATCACTCAGGTGAGGACACGAAGTTTGTGGTCCTTGTCTTGGGGGAGGATTGTTATGGGACAATCCAAGTAACCCTTGTATATTAGTGTCCACCTAGCCCAATTAGTACGAGGCCTTTTGGGGAGGACACCCAAGAGTAAATCCCTGCGCGCTTGACCCAAAGCCGACAATATCATACTAATTGAGCACCTCGGTTTCAACAATCCTCTTTAGTGTTTTTTTCTTTCTCTTTTTCCTTTTTGTTGAGCATGATCACAATTGAACCAATGCCGCTACCGAAAATCCATACCATATCTACTCAATGTTGGTGAGTTTTGTATTGGGACCGAGTTCCGTTCACTTTAGTGTTTTTTGCTTTCACTTTTTTTCCTTTTTGTTGAGCATGATCACAATTGAACCCAAATCCATGGGTATCCAACCTAATTTGATCCAGTCAAAGCGACTTGAAACCAGCTTTAGCATTTATAAATTTCTTTTTTCTTCTTCTTTTGGTTGGGAAGACAATTGAACCTGAATCTAATGTTTTGATGAGTGTTGCATTGTGAGTGAGCTTTGTCCGCTTTTATAGTTGGCAGGTTGGACCAAGTATTGATTTGTTAAAAAATTGTTCAAAGCGAGTTAAATACGTTGTTGACCAGTTTTAGATCGAAAGCGAGTTTTGTACGCTTTAATTTTTTTTTATTTCTCATTTTTCTTTTAGTTGAGAATGACAATTGAACTCTGATCCATCGTTGACAGGTTTTGTATCGAGAGCGAGTTTTATCCACTTTTGTAATTGACATGTTGGGTAAATTACTAAATTGTGAATTTGTTAAAACTGGGTTGACCCGGTCAAAGCGAGTTGAACACAATTTTGAGAGTTTGGGGTCATGAGCGAGTTTTAATCGCTTTAGTATTTTTTTATCTTTTTCCTTTTGGTTGAGAATGGCAATTGAGTACAAACGCATGAGTATACAATCTAATTCGACCCGACCAAAGCGACTTTAACTCAATTTTACAGGGTTTTGACGGGAGCGAATTTTATTTGTTTTTGTAATTGACGTGCTCTGTCAGGTGTGAATTTGTACAAAACTCGATCCAACCAAGTTAAAGTTAGTAAATATAAATATTTGGTTGATGGGTCACATATGAGATGTTTGGTGTTGGACTCTTGTCCTTTCCCGGCCCATAAACTTGGTACAAATTAAATTGAATGGTCGTATTAGCATGTGGAATGTGCATGTTCATGTTAAAGTCCACATGTGCCGTAACCGTCCTCTTCTCTCTTTTCTTGTTCATTATTTGGCTCTCTATTCTCCTACCAATTAATTATTCAGCAGCATGGAGATGGAGTGCGACCCATGTGCCCTTCACCAACGTTCTTATTTAATTGGGTTAATACCTTATTTTGGCCCGAACTATGACCATATAATCAACTTTGGCCCGTGGTTTCAGAAATTAACATCCTGGCCTCAACTATGCAGCATATAGACTCAATTGGCCCGACACATAGTTTGACCGTCAATTTGGACGGTCAACTCCGTTGACCGTTAGTCAACACGCCATGTCATTGCCTAGTCAGCCTAAAAATCATTAAAAAATGCAAATTTCAAATTATTTTTCTAATTTTCTTATTTATTATTAAATTAACCAAAAATAAATTATAAAAAACATAAAATAAATTTGATTTTTTATTTTTTGGATAATTTGAAAAATGATAAATTTTATAAATTAACCAAAAATTATCAAATTATTTTATATTTTTAAAACTTCCCACCAAAATATAATTTATATCATAACTTTTAAATTTATAAAATTTAATTTGATAATTTTTGGTTAATTTATAAAATTTATCATTTTCAAATATCACAAAAAAATTATTTTATATTTTTAGAATTTTATTTTTTGGTTAATTTTAAAATGATAAATAATAGAAATTAGGAAAATAATTTGAATTTAAATTTTTTTAATAATTTTTAGGCTGACTAGGCAATGACATGGCATGTTGACTAACGATCAATGGAGTTGACCGTCCAAATTGACGGTCAAACTATGTGTCGGGCCAATTGAGTCTATATGCTGCATAGTTGAGGCCAGGATGTTAATTTTTGAAACCACGGGCCAAAGTTGATTATATGGTCATAGTTCGGGCCAAAATAAGGTATTAACCCTATTTAATTTGATTACTAAATATGCTTCTTCCACCATATTTAAAATCCAGTAAGAAGACTCCAAAAAGGAAGAAAAGCGGGAGCGGATTTCCTCAGTAACCAATACCTCAGTAACCATCAGTAACCGCCCTATCCACCGTCCATTCCGTCATCTTCTCAACCGTCAGATCATGCAAAAGTAACTACACGGGGGGCAAAATAGTAATCTTCGATCTGACAATTTGAAAACAAGACGTGACAACGACAACCGTCCCGCCTTCTCTCCTTCTTTCTCTCACCTTTCACGCGACAGTTCCACTTCCCTCTGCTCTCTAACTCTCCATTCTTCATCCAATCGCGCACCAAAATCTTCAGAAAACACAGAAGAAACTTCAAAAATCGAAGGATTTTCGCAAAGGCTTTCGAAGAATCATTCAACGATACACTGTTCTCGCTTCTTCGTTGAAAAACGAAGGGTTTCCAACTTCAACGAAGCTCAAAAATAGTTTTCGCACAAAATATCAAGGTAAAACCTAATTTCTTTCTTCGAAATCCATCCACAGAACAATAGAAACAGTATCTCAGTCACTCTTCATGTGAAAATTGTAGTAAACTCGCTAAATTACCGAATTGTTACCATGCGTTGCTGAACTGATGTAGAATCTGTTGTGTTTTGCTTCGTTACCATATGGTAATGTGTGGTAAGCTATGATTGCATGTTGTAAAATAGCAAAAAAAAAAACATAAGTCCTGCTGTGTTTTGCTTCGTTACCATATGATAATGTGTGGTAAGCTATGAATGCATGTTGTAAAATAGCAAAAAAACCATAAGTCCTGCTGTGTTTTAGTTTGTTACAATATGGTAATGTGTGGTAAATTATGATTGCATGTTGTAAAATAGCAAAAAACCATAAGTCCTGCTGTGTTTTCCTTCGTTACCATATGGTAATGTGTGGTAAGTTATGATTGCATGTTGTAAAATAGCAAAAAACCATAAGTCCTGCTGTGTTTTAGTTTGTTACCATATGGTAATGTGTGGTAAATTATGATTGCATGTTGTAAAAAAGCAAAAAACCATAAGTCCTGCTGTGTTTTAGTTTGTTACCATATGGTAATGTGTGGTAAGCTATGGTTTCATGTTGTAAAAAAGCAAAAAACCATAAGTCCTGCTGTGTTTTCCTTCGTTACCATATGGTAATGTGTGGTAAGCTATGGTTTCATGTTGTAAAATAGCAAAAAAACCATAAGTCCTGCTGTGTTTTAGTTTATTACCATATGGTAATGTGTGGTAAGCTATGGTTTCATGCTATAAAAATGGAGGAAAACATACGTCCTGTTGTGTTTTACTTCGTTACCATATGGTAATATGTTATAAGACATGGTTTGATGTAATTACCATATGGTAAAATGAGATAAATATATGGTTTGATTTGGTATGGTAGGAAACCATTATCGTACCATATGGTATATTATGGTAAAAAGCACGCTAACAGACTATTCCTAATTTCTACATTCAGGTACACTGTGGTAAACCAAAGAAAAACTTTTCGCACAAGGTGCAGCCCAACAAGAATATCAGCAATTGCGAGGACTATAAAAGATGAGCAGAAACAGAAACTTGAGATATTAGGCCTAGCAGGCTTAATATCAATCAAGCAGACAAAGATAAACAACCATTTTGCACTGTTCGTAATGAAAAAATACAATCTAATCAAACAATCGTTCAAGCTACCTGACGGGACACGCATGAAGATATCACCAATCGACTTTCATAGGGTATATGGTCTGCCAATGGGGAAAAGGGAAGTTGTACCTCCCACGATTTCTTGGGACGACGCAGCAGATTATGCAATAGAACCCCTACTGGAAGTAGATGGAACATCCACTCCAAGGGTAAAGCTAAGTCAGGTAGAAAAAGATCTTCCTACAACTACAAACAGTAAGAGATGGTTACAATTGTTCTTTCTGCTGGTCACCGGAGGCTTGCTGTGCCCAACTTCAGCCCCTATGGCTGAACTCAACATGCTTGAGTACTTGAAGACTGATGAACTGAAACATTTCACCAGCTACAACTGGTGCAAATACTTCTTCAACCACATGAATGAAGGATTGCAATCACCAAAGCTCTACGTTAGTGCAGATCTTCACTTCCTTACAGTAAGTCTCCATTCTCTTGGCCATTTCAACCTTGTTACTCATATATTTTATATATAAATGATACTCTTTGAAAAAACTAATACAACTATCTGCATAAAAAGGTATGCTTCATGTACAAACTGGACGAAATGGCATTCTCAACCCAGCTTCGAACACCAACAGTAAGCTACTATGATGATAACAATGTTGATAGCAACTTTGACAACATTAAGAGCTACTACAATGGAAAAGAGTTGAACGAGATCGAAAAGGTTGCCAACATTAGTGACGATGAGGCTGATGATGCAACTGACGAGGAAGAGGAGAATGAGCCCGTCTATGAATCACCGAAAAGACAAAGAAACAAAACTCCAGAGCAGTCATCATCACTGAACTTTGATTTGAAGAATATCAGAACAGTCAACCAAGTAAGTACAAATTATCTATATTACAGTTGTCCAATTCATGCTAAGCATAAGTCCTTCTGTGTTTTAGTTTGTTACCATATGGTAAGGTGTGGTAAGCTATGGTTTCATGTTATAAAAATGGAGCAAAACATAAGTCCTGTTGTGGTTTACTTCGTTACCATATGGTAATGTGTGGTAAGCAACGGTTTCATGTTATAAAAATGGAGGAAACCATAATTCTTGTTCTGTTTTACTTTGTTACCATATGGTAATGTGTGGTAAGCTATGCTTTCATGTTTTAAAAATAGCAAAAAACAACAAGTCCTGCTGTGTTTTAGTTTGTTACCATATGGTAAGGTGTGGTAAGCTATGGTTTCATGTTATAAAAATGGAGGAAAACATAAGTCATGTTGTGTTTTACTACGTTACCATATGGTAATGTGTGGTAAGCAATGGTTTCATGTTATAAAAATGGAGGAAACCATAATTCTTGTTCTGTTTTACTTTGTTCCCATATGGTAAGGTGTGGTAAGATATAGTTTCATGTTATAAAAATGCAGAATAGTGATAATAATTGCCAATATCATGTATTACCACCATGGTAACTAACCATACACCATACACACATTACCACCATGGTATCTTACAAAAACTCCCATTATGCAGGCTGAGAATGCAATCAAACTGCTTGAAGCATCAATGAAGGCAATGATGAAAGAAATCAAAGACCAGTACAAAAGCCAAATTGACAATCTGATCAGACACAAGGAGAATCTTGCGAAAGAAAGCTGTGATGAAAATGTTCAGCCAACACAAGGAGAAAAATTTCAGTGTGAAGATGATGAAGAAGAGAATGATGAAGAAATCAATGCCAGTTTGAATAAAACACTCAATGAAATATTCAAACAGACAAAGATAGACCAGAACGAAGAGGAGAACGAGGAGCAAACACAGAAAGAAGATGATTCACAACCATCTACAGTCGATCTTGCTGCATCTACACCGAAGGCAAAAGAAAAGGAGCAAGATGATTCTGCTCCAGGAGCTGTGAATAGGGAAAGCATCCCAAAAGAAGGAGGTCCACTGGGGGAAGTTGCAACAGAACCACCAGAACAATCTGTTCAAGAAGGTCTGAATCAGGGAACACCACAACAAGAGGACACCCCGAAAGCAGTTCCAGAACAGACATCTGCAAAAGAAACAGGAGAAAAAGGAGCTACCAAAACAGCAGATCCAATGGAAGTTGATAAGGAAACAACAGAAGAAGGGAATACAGGGCAAGCTGCGCAAAAGACTGCAGAAACTGACAGCGAGAAAACGGTGTCAGATGATGTTGTTCGAGAAGAGGCTCCAAAACTGACAACCGAAGCTGCTGAGAAGCCTAAAGTGACAAGGGAAGACGACATTCCATCCTTTGATCTCAGCCCTCTCAACCGTCAAACACCAACAACACCAATGAAGTTGACCACCAACACGGCAACCGATCAACCAGGAGAGCCTCGCAAAAGAAGAATCGTGGTGAAGAATGTGCACGAAAATGAAAAGAAGGCAAGAGCAACACCACCACTAGCACAGCCACAAAGCACCCAGTCACAGACGGAGTCATATGCTATATGGTCAAATGCTATATGGTCAAATCTGTACACAAACAGCCAAGAGAAGCTCAAGGAAGTCCGTGAATGCATAGATGCTTACCTAGAGGACCTGAATTCTCCAGCTGTCGAACCAGTTGCTCCACAGTCACAAAAATCACCAGTTTAATGGTCAACACCAACACAAACAACACCTGATGATATGTTCAGCAACATCCTGGAGTACATAAGATGCAAAAACAAGAAATTTGTCAAGAGGTAAGTCATCATCTTAAAACTTCTACTGTTATATGATTTTACTGTAGTGATCTAGTTTGTTACCATATGGTAAAATATGGTAAGATATGGTAAAATGAGATAAATCTATGGTTTAATGTTACAAAATGTAGTAATGCACAAGTCCTGTTTTGTTTTAGTTTAATACCATATGGTATGATGTGGTAAGCTAAGGTTTGTTGTTAAAGAATGGATTAAACCATAACTCCTGTTCTATTTTACTTATTACCATATGGTAAGATGTGGTAAGCTGGTGTGTTTTACTTATTACCATATGGTAAGATGTGGTAAGCTATGGTTTTGTTGTGGTAACCTATTGTTTGATGTGATAAATTAAAGTAAACCATCCGTCCTGTTGTGATGTGCTTTTATACAGTGATGAGATAATGTTTAAAAGGAAGGATGGAACATTCTTGCTGAAAAGGGAGTCAGTACAGTTGATTGACATTGGCTGTGAAATCACATCTGATGTCGTCGACTGGTATGGAGATGTAATGAACAGGAATGAAGCAAAAAAAGGAAAATTCAAAAGGTGGTTCTTTGATACATCTTTGGCAGTAAGTAAACCCAACCATATTCTGTCAATAGTTCTTAGACAACACATATATAAAACACATAATAACAACCACAACTTTCAGGGTGACTGCCAACTGGACATTGATAGTGGCAATCCTGTACTATCTCCAGACGATTACTACAACAAAGTGGACTTGGACATCACCAACAAAGAATGGGCAAAAAACCTCAGCTTCACAGAATGTAACCTTGTAAGTATCTCACCACAATTTTTGCAGTGGTTACCATATGGTATATAGTGGTAAAATTAGTTTGCAATGGTTACCATATGGTATATAGTGGTAAAATTAGTTTGCAATGGTTCTTAACTTACTGTTCATCACTTATATGGCAACTGCTTACCATATGGTATAATGTGGTAAAATTATTTTCCAGTGGTTCTTCCCTTACTGTAATAACAAGCACTACATCATGATTTGTGTCAACATCAAAGCAGAGAGATTTGAAGTGCTCGACAGTCTCCGTCACAAAGATTTTGAAAAACACTACAAACCAATGGCAGAGAGGGTTGTCCAGTACGCAATCAACTACATGAAGACACAGTTTGCAGACAAGACAGTAAGGTGGGAGAGGTTTACCTGGTTCAAGCTCGAGAAGGTTACACAACCAGATCAAATTTCATGTGGGATGTACGTCATCAGGTGGATGAGACACTGGGAAGGTAAGTACAACAGTGCCCTGACCAAAGATTGGAATATGATTGATCTCATAAATGAAGAAAGGGAGTGCCTGATGTTGGACATCATTCTTGATGAAGAAAATCTTGAACGGGAAAGGATCATGAAAGAAGCAACAAAGTACTGCAACATGAAGAACAAGAAGAAAGAGTTGAAAGGAAGGAGATGAAAATTCTATTATCGTTTGTGTTAAGTAGTAGGAGGGTATAAGTAAGCTTTTGAGAACAAACTCACAATGTTCAGTAGCCACTTCATTTTAATTAGTAGGATGGTATGAAACAACTTATTATGGTTTGTATTATGACTAAATGAAATGTTCTGTTTTTTATTATGTTAGCAAATACTTAACATGTGTTCTTAATTCCCAAATTACCACATTTTACCACATGGTATGCAATGTAAAATCAGTTAACCACACAGAACTTCCAAATTACCACATTTTACCACATGCTATGGCATGGTAAAAATCAAATTACCACACTATACCACATGGTAAGGCATGGTAAAATCAAATTACCACATTTTACCACATGGTAAGGCATGGTAAAATCAAATTACCACACTATACCACATGGTAAGGCATGGTAAAATCAAATTACCACATTTTACCACATGGTAATGCACTGTAAATCAATTACCACACATGCCACTTCCAAAATACCATATTTTACCACATGGTATGGCATGGTAAAAATAAATTACAACACTATACCATATGGTATGGCATGGTAAAATCAAATTACCACACTATACCATATGGTATGGCATGGTAAAATCAATTATCACACAGAACCCTCACATTTAACTTCCAAATTACCACATTTTACCACATGGTAATTCACTGTAAAATCAATTACCACACATGCCACTTCCAAAATATCATATTTTACCATATGGTATGGCAAATGTAAACTCAATTATCACACAGAACTTCCAAACTACCACACTATACCACATGGTATGGCATGGTAAAATCAATTATAAAACATAACCTTCACATTCAACTTCCAAAACAGCATATTTTACCACCTGGTTTGACATGATAAAATCAAATTACCAGATTATACCACATGGTATGACATTGTAAAATTAATCCAACAAACCAAAAACCAATCCAAAAGAACAAAATAGCTTCAACAACTCAACCAGCATCAACCATTCATTCAAATAATCCTCTAAGAAAACTATTACAGCTTCAGCCTTAAACTTTCTTCAACAGCCTTCAAATTCTCCTCCTCAAGCCTGCTAGTTTTTCTCTTCTTCTTACTTACAGCCCTTGCAGCCTCCGCAACTGGAATTGGTCGTTTCGAAGGCTTGAATGAATCTTTTTTAGGCTTAAACCCCTTCACTTTTTGGACCGGTACATCATCTATACCAAGATAACAAAAACAAGCTACAATCAATGACAGATATATATAAAATCATTCTCCTCAAAAAATTGCATATATCAAAACACAAAACTCTAAACAATTAAAAACTTACTGTCACCGTTAGAAGACGTGCTTGTTCCAGCAGGTTCAGTAATCGATAGGGCTTCACACTTTTTGATCAAATCAGTCATGAAGGCCATGGCTGATTTATACAAATCATCATCCAATGCAACCCTGCTGATCATTGATGCAGAAACAGCTGACAGATTGAAAAGACGAGAACGGTATTTCGATGGACTATCAGTAGACGAAACTTCAAAAGAAAAGTTCCCTCCAGTTTTCGCTGCCCTTGTCCACCGCTTCAAAATCAAACTGCTAGGAATGTGCTGGAACTTCAGATTGCATGTTGTAGACCACAACATATCATATCCCTTAATTTGATGCTTACAGATCATACCACTTGACTCCCACTTACGGCAGGAACACTTGATTTCACCGTTTTCAAAATCAACCTTCAACACCCTACTATCCAACCTTGTAAGGTCATCCTCCAATATGAAGACATCAAACAGTCCTACATGTCCTTCTGGTTCTATCTCCGTATTGGAAAAAATATTATACGCAAGAGATTCCTTGTACTGATCCAGGAAAAACTTGAATATCTTTGGCGTATACACATTAGCAACTTGCTTCACAATAGGGCTAGTAGAAAACCGAGAATCAGCCAACCTAGAAAAGGCATAGTACTCTTCTTGTTCTTCAGCATCCCTCTTATTATCAAGCATCCTCTCAAAGTGCACAAAGAACCTACTAACGCTAAACTCTGACTGCAAGTAATGTCGAATATTACTATTGCAGCACTCACTTAGCTGGGTACTCTTCATTCCTGCACCAAAATGACAATTCACCCAGGCTGAAGACCACTTCGTCCTGACTTTGTAAATGCCCTGTAACCAACTGTGTCCCAAAGGTCCCTTCCCAGGAAAACACTTCTCAATCATCTTCTTCCAATTATACTCAAAATCATCCTCATCATCAGCATTATACATCAAATAACTAAGCTCACGAAGGAAGTCAGAGTCACACAAACTTCCCAGATTAACAACTGCATTCTGAGCAATATGCCATGTACACAACCCATGAAAACAATCTGGGAAAACAGACCTTATACCAGCAGCAATTGCAGCAGCCTGGTCAGTAAACATTGATAATGGTCTCACACCTCCCATGCATTTCAAAAACTGATCGAAAAGCCATTCAAATGTTGCCTTTGTTTCATCATATAGAAGAGCAGCCGCAAAGACAGTCAGTTGGTGATGATTGTTGAAACCAACAAACAAAGCTACAAAAACATAACAAAATGTGAGTAAAAACAATTCTACCAACACATACCATGTGGTAAAAGGTACGAATAACAATAATACCAACCCATACCATATGGTAAAGACTCATACCATGTGGTAAAGACTTCTAAGAACAAAAAAAACAATTCATACCAGACTACCATATAGTACACACTTCTAACAACGCAAAAACCACCACAAATAACCTTGTTACCAACCCATACCATATGGTAAAAGACTTTTAAGAACAAAAACACAATGCATACCAGCCCATACCATATAGTAAAAACTTCTAACAACCCAAAAACCACCTCAAATAACCTTGTTACCAACACATACCATATGGTAAAATACTTTTAAGAACAAAAAAACAATCCATACCAACCCATACCATATGGTACAGACTTGTAAGAACAAAAAAAAAACATGATACAGAATGATAATAATAATAATCATACAAACTAACAAAGACAATAATAAACAACAAACTAGAAAACATACCTAATGGCCGATACTCTTTGTTAGTCCGGTAAGTAGTATCAAAACTAATTGAATCACCAAAATAATGATAATCCATCCTCATCTTCCCATCTGCCCAAAAAATACTAGCAATGTTCTCTTCAACATCAACCTCCACCTCATGAAAGAACCCAGGATCCAGCTGTGCTTGACGTCTAAAGTATTCAAGCAATGTAGTCGCATCACCATACTCCATTGATAACGTCCTAACCGTTCACAGATGGTTCTTCAAATCATTCTTTGTGAACCCAACAAACTTCCGACCACCACCAGCCCTACTAATTGCATTATACGAAGAAGTCACACCAATACCAGCAGCATCATTCACCTCTGCCAACATTATACCAACGATAGATCTTGTAGCATTTAAACTCTTTAAACCACCTCAGTCGTATATAAGCACCATTACATCCACCCCTGAGTTCTGGAACATTACGAACACGAACTGTCGTATCAACAACACCTGCATTATCAGGGTTATTCTCGCTACCTCTTTTCCAACCTTCCTTATTGCAACAATGCTTGATATAATATACAGCTGAAGAACCACCATTGAGCTTCGGACACGCTGATTGGTTATAAATCCTCACACCAAAACCTTCATGATTCCCATAATCAACATAAAAATTATATGCATCATCTGGTGTATTGAACTCTAAGTCCTTCCAAGAATCACGAACAATAGGATCTATACCATTGAAACCTACAAACATTATGAAACAAGATATTAAATGGATTCCACACCACAACAGTATGAAATCTCAATGTATACCAATAATTACAGCCATGATACAAGAGTTACCACCATGGTATGGCATGGTAAAATCAAATTACCACACTATACCATATGGTATGGCATGGTAAAATCAAACTACAACCCTATACCACATGGTATGGCAAGGTAAAATCAAATTACCACACTATACCATATGGTATGGCATGGTAAAATCAAACTACCACACTATACCATATGGTATGGCATGGTAAAATCAATTATCACACAGAACCCTCACATTTAACTTCCTAATTACCACATTTTACCACATGATAATGTACTGTAAAATCAATTATCACATGATAAGGCATGGTAAAATCAAATTACCACACTATACCATATGGTATGGCATGGTAAAATCAAACTACCACACTATACCACATGGTATGGCATGGTAAAATCAAATTACCACACTATACCATATGGTATGGCATGGTAAAATCAATTATCACACAGAATCCTCACATTTAACTTCCTAATTACCACATTTTACCACATGGTAATGTACTTTAAAATCAATTACCACATGATAAGGCATGGTAAAATCAAATTACCACACTATACCATATGGTATGGCATGGTAAAATCAATTATCACACAGAACCATCACATTTAACTTCCTAATTACCACATTTTACCACATGGTAATGTACTGTAAAATCAATTACCACATGATAAGGCATGGTAAAATCAAATTACGACACTATACAAACTTCAATAAACAAACAAATTTGTATATCTTACCTCCTGATTCACCAGAGTTAGCTGAATGATCAAATCCAAGATCGATAGATGAAGAAGCAGTTCCAACAGCACTAGATGAAGAACCAGATCCTACAACGCTGGTTGAAGAACCAGATATATCAATTGGAACAACATCGCCACAATTTACGTAACTCATCTCACCAGAATACTGCAAAAACACCAAAACACAAAGAACATAACACATGAACAAGCTCGATTAGCTAAACATAAACAAGCTCGACTAGCAGCAATGAAAAACCTCCAACAAAACCAGAGATCAACAGAAAACTCGATTAGCTAAACAGGAAGAATAAAAAAAAAACTAATATCTAACCTCGCCGTCGATCAATTATGGAGAATCAGAAAAGATTCGCCGTCCCCTGTTTCGCAGCGGCTGCTCGCAGTTTCTCTCTACAAAAACCGAATCCAACTCGCGCACACGTCGATCAATTATGGAGAATCAGAAAGCTCGATTCGAAGCTGCTGCTCGCAGTTTCTATCGCCGTCGATCAACCATGGAGAATCGCCGTCCTTGTTTCTCAGCTGCTGCTCCCCCTGCTCGTAGTTTCTCTCTCCAAAATCCGAATCCAACTCACGCACAGAAAGATTCGCAACGGACAAAGAGGGAAAGTCATTTAATTCAAATATGAAATATCGGACAAAAATGCCCCTGACCATCACCGCATCAATCACAGCCACAAGATCCGTCCGCCCAAGATCGACGGTCCCTAGGTGGTTACTCACGAGTGAGTAACAAAAGGTTACTCACCCTATTCTAAGCCAAGAAAAACACAAGGAAACAAAGCTTATCATGTAAACATAAGGGCAATGTTTATTTTTTACCCAAACCTTTTTCAGATTCTTTTATTTTAACCAAACCTATAGAAATTCTATTTATTATCCAAACGTATTATAATTTATCAAAGTCTGGGCATTCATTCTGTTACCGTTACTTATTTCGTCCACGTGAGGGGTGGGATTTTGTTTTGTTTTTTGATAATCTTTTTATTAACAATAGTAAATGATGGTATTCTGACCGCCACGTAGGAAGTCAACTCATTATGGTCATACTTAGTCAGCATTACTAACAGAAAAGTTGACGGAGAGTTAACGTTTGGATAATTTTTAGGAATTCAATAGGTTTGGTTAAAATAAAAGAATCTGAAAAAGGTTTGGGTAAAAAATAGACATTGCCCTAAACATAAAAAGTCGGCTCTATACTAGTTATCTGGCCCTCGTTAAATATCGTCACTTATTTCACCGTGTTGATCCAACGATTGCGCGCGAAGCGCATACCGTTTGATTGAATTGAAAGGTTCTGTTCTAAAAAAAAAAAAATCTGGATGTTGTACAAACGTCCTTTGAAAGGGTAAAATATCTCGGATACCACTTAAGTTAGAATAGGGCGTCGGGTATAGAGATGACAATTGGATCGGATTCGTGGATTGGATTGGTGGATCCATGGATCAAATGGATTGGTGGATTCATGGATTGGATCAAAAGGATTGGTGGATTGATCCATGAATCCAAATGACATCCATGGATTGGACCAAAATGTAAATTTTGAAAAGTTTTGGTACTAAAATGTCATAATGAAAAATTTTAGGTACCAAAATATAATTTTTCAATGATATTTTTCGTATAAAAATATAAATTTTAGGTACCAAAATGTAAAATATAAAAAATATAGGTACCAAATCATAATTTGCCATTTGGATCCATGGATTGGTCCATGAATCCACCAATCCAATTGGATTTGGATCAAATGTATTGGATTTAAATGAATTGGATTAAGTGGATAATTTGGTGGATGGATTGGATTGGATTCATGGATTTGGATCCTAATTGCCACCTCTAGTCGGGTACCACTTATATTGTTAAAATGGACATCCGTTAATTTTTCCGTCCAAGTAACTAACGGTTGAAATAAAAAATTATTTATTTGTCAACTCAGCGTTGACCCATGACCCATGACATGCTGAGTCATATTTTACTTTTTTATAAAATGGGCCATTGTTTTTATCTATTCCACAGCAAAAACATATAAATAAATAAAAAAGCTGCCACTGCCGCCAGAAGTCTCTCCTCTGCCAACTCCTCACCGCCAGAAGTCCCTCCTCTGCCAACTCCTCACCGCCTTCGTCCCATTTTTCACCTTCGTGGTCAGTGAGAAATTGAATTGAATCGTTGTTTGAATAATTAAGTTTGGAGGGGAGAGAATGTTGGAATTGCATGTCGATTGTGGAGCGGTGGTGGTGGCGACGATGAGTTGGTGGGGCGACGACGGAGCTATTTTTGTTGAAGTGCAGTAACGTTGTTGCTTGCCATTCTCGCCTGGGGTGCTGCTGAATCCCGCAGCCGGAGCCACAGGCTGCTGCTGGAGGTCTGCCGTTGCCGGACGTTGATTTGATTGTCGAATCTCCTGATCCGGCCGCCGTTGCTAGAGGTCTGGGGTCGCCAAACGTCGCTGCTAAATCGTTGGACTCAAATCCAAAAGGTGCTGCCGAATTGCCCCATCCAGACGCTATTGTTGGAGCTCTGGAGTTGCCGGTTGTTGGGTCGGCTGCAAAATCTCCTGATTCGCTGCTTTCTGGGCATCAGAGATCTCTGACGTCCAATCTCCCAATCCGTTAAGGGAATCATTAACAAACGACCCAGGAGCTGTCGCTGATGACCGGCTTGTTCCGTGCTCTACAGGTGGCGATGGTGATGCAAAGTGGACGGCGCCGATGACACTGATGATGCCAAGCAATTCCAGCGCCGATTGTTGGAGCTGGATAGAGAAAGGGGGAAATCACTAGCAGTTCACTTTCCTTTACAAAATATCTATAAGATATATGAAGCCAAAACAAGTGTTTAGTTTGCAGGGATTCAAATTTCCAGCCCGCAGAGGGTTTGTCGGAAGGGTACTTTAGGCAATTCACATTTAAATAAAACTGTGCGTTTCACCTCCAACACATTCTGCCGGTGGACCGGGACAGTTTATTATATAGTCGGACCGGGCTGTTGCCCCCTGAAGTATCCGGCCCAAACTCTTCCCCCTTGACGTAGTCGGCCCAAAGACTGCTGGTGAAATGCTTCCATCGGAATCTCACGGAACCCATATTCAGCTGCCGTGGTGCTATATTTTAGCTGGAAAGATGGGCTTATTTCCTATGTGGCTCATGAAGTAATCGGGCCAGAGTTTTGGCAAAACCCATGGCAAATGACTACACACAGCCGGGCTGATACATTCCAAATTCACCTAACTAAATTGGGCCTGTGGGGGTTTTTTTTATTTTGTTTGGGCGGCTTCCTAAATGCTTTGGCAGCGAGTTCCAACTCTAAACTCTAGAGTACAATAATTTAAAAGGAATTTACCAAATAGCAAGGAAGGTGACAGTAAACAAAGAGCAAAATTATATGATGCTCAAAATATGGTTACATGAAGGACCACCTCAAAAGGATAATAACCTTTCAAAAAATATTTGCGTTCACATATTCATTACGCGGTTAGATAGTTCGAAACTAGAGCGAGGTGGACCATTACTAACATTAATCCGATTATACTAATAATACCCTACGCTACTTAGTCTAAAATCGGGAACAACTTAACCAAAAAGAGATCAAGACGATTCTCCACGTTGTTCCAAGGTCCGAATGTGAGCAAGGCCCTATATGGCGACTCACCAATCCTGTTGAGTAGTGGAATGTACTCCACATCTTCCATCTCATCAGGACCAACAACAGCAGACATGACTCGCCGTAAGTAAGCTGATGGACATACGACCTCAAGATCGGTGATAAAATCTTCAATTGTCAAGTGAAGCAAGTATATGCCGGAGTCGGCATTCCAAGATCTCCTCAATTCTTTGACCCAGCCATTCAAAATGTATGACTTGCCCTGGTACAAGCCAAAACATAAGGAGTTCAAAATAAGACCAAATTAGAAGCAAATTCTTTAGATAAAATATAGATTCCGGATAGATAAAATACATGTTCTCTGATTCACCTGATTAGCAACATCCAATTGCATAGGGATAAGATCTATCGTTTCTACATTGTCCCAAATTCTTGCGGCAACTTCATATCGCAGATTTGAAACGAAGTCTCCCATGGAAAAGAATCTATAATTTAGATTAGTAGCAATATTAGCAACTCTATCAACAAATGTTAGAGCTGTAAAACTAATCAACTAATTATGTAAACCCGAATATACACAAACAATAGCAACCCAATACATGAATGTGTCAATACAAACATACAACTCTATCAACAAATGTTAGAGCTGTAAAACTAATCAACTACTTATGTAAACCCGAATATACACAAACAAGAGCAACCCAATACATGAATGTGTCAATACAAGCATACAAAGTTTCCTTGGAGTATCGAACTAAAAAAAAAAATAATATTCTGGATGATAAGATTGTATTAGATCTGGAGAAACCTAATTTGAAGGCCAGCAAGCGAATGTAATTGATGAGTGGTCTGGAAAAATTGGTTGAAGTTCTTGATGAGAGGAAAGGGGAGATTTTGCCGAGGTAGGGTTTTAGAAATTACCTTTTAGAGATGCTGAGATAGGGCTAACGTCGATCAGGCAGAGAGAAGGCCTGGAAAATGAGTGCATGCACTGGAATGGGTTTCCAGTTGCTTTGTTGGCCGGAGAGTGAGCAGAGCAGAAGAAGGCGTCAGGGAGGAAGGGAGTTGAAACGTCTTCGGATGGGTCTTTACGCGGTAAGATTTTAGAACTTACCTCCT
Source organism: Linum tenue (assembly GCA_946122785.1). NCBI lineage: Eukaryota > Viridiplantae > Streptophyta > Magnoliopsida > Malpighiales > Linaceae > Linum > Linum tenue. The sequence goes on along the minus strand of CAMGYJ010000007.1, from coordinate 14,324,095 downwards.
GGAGATGTAGAGATGGTACTAATATCCGTCAGTCAGGGAGGGCTGGATCATGAGTGCATGCAATGGCTTGGTTGGCCTGTTGGTCTTCTCGCCGGCGAGTGAATAGTGACGTCGTGCCTCGGTGCCGTTGTTGGAGTCCGCGCGAGTGGTGATTCGACGCTAGGGTTGTTCGACGAGAGAGAATGCGCGAGCGTCGTGGGAGGGTCGGGGTTTGCGGCGGGAGCGGGAAGCAGGAGAAGCAGAAGATGGCGGGTTGGGGATGTGGATGGTCAGGTTTCTGTGGAGGGACTGGAGGGTAGGTGAGAGCGATGGAGGAGGGAAAGGAAGAAGGGAGTTAAACCGTCTTCGGGTGGGTGGGAGGTTTTTATTGTTTTGATTTATATTGGTTTTTATATTTGTTTGATCCAAACGTGGCCATGCCTGTCCATTTGGTTTGGGTTTTTTGGGTTTTAACCAAACACAAACCAATTGGAAAGCAAATTGTTTCGTTTGGTTTGTTTTAAACCAATAAGCAACTTAATGGTTTTGGTTTGGTTAAAACCGAAAACCCAATAGAAACCATGAAGACTACAATTATTCATCCGCAAGGTTTTTTTTTGTTGTTGTTGTTTCTTTTGACACGCATACCAACCAATACTTTGTGCTGACCATACAGATATGTGTTTGTCAAATCATAATAAATAAATGAAATTCACTACTTCAAAATGGTATTCATTTATTCTATCAAGCTGCCAACCCTAGCGATGCATTGTCAATTGATTCACGTTTATGAGAAAATGACACACCTAATTTCAACTCCTCCTCCCAACCAACAACCTGCTGCTGAAAGGGATCGTCTTAAGCAACATAGTCCTGCGACTCATTTGGTAGTACATTAAATTAACTTTGAAGGTCTGACAAAATCATAATAATTTGATCTGTATATTTCACTTGCAGGAATACTCACCATTCAAGCACAAGTGCACCATATTGATCGCTTGAGTTCCAAAAACCCTTTACTCTGAGAAAAACGTCATTGGGATGGATGTATTGCACCATCCCAATTAAATCTTCCCGTGTGTTAAATGTAAATTACCGAAAGAGAATTTTCTGTTATTATAGGTTAATTGATCAATAAAAAACAAATGGTAAATGAATTGGCAGAAATGTGGCAAAGCCCATTTCACTCTCCCAACTTTTATTGCCGCCAGTGTAAAGGGAAAAGTTCAGTTTAGGATATGTGCTTTTTTCTGTATACTTTTCTGGAAAAAATCCCAATTTACACATGTTTTTAAAAAAAATTCTCAAAATACACACGTTATGAAAATAATTCCCAATCTACGTTAGTTTGGGCCATCACCGCTATCGACGAAGACAGTGATTGCATCACTGTTGTCGACGAAGACAGTGATTGCATCACCGCTGTCGACGAAGACAGTGATTGCATCACCGCTGTCGACGAAGACAGTGATTGCATCACTGCAGTACACGGCCGCGGTGAAGGCCTGACCTGCGTCGAAACTTTAAACAAACGTAACTTTATGCTCGGTTATCCGATCGTAGCGAAATTTTTTTTGATTAAGCATAATTTTTCGAGATCTTGCAAGCCGCAAATCGCCGTAGGTGGTTTGGTCCCGCCTTCGTCTCGAAAATATGTCGTTTGCTACCCCGAACGAGCCTTTTTTCGATTTCGTCAAACTTTGAACGACCATAACTTTGTGCTCCACAATCCGAAAATCATGAATTTTTTTTTTATTTCGCATAACTTTTTAAGGGCTACAATTTTTATCATAGACATATTTTCGGAATGTACTTGGATTCCTGAAAAGGAAGGTAAAGTTATTCCCAAAACCCCTTATATCCATAAATAATTCATTTTTTGAAAATTCTCTCCTACTAAATATTGCAGTCCTTAAAAAGTTATGCGAAATAAAAAAAAATCATGATTTTCGGATTGTGGAGCACAAAGTTATGGTCATTCAAAGTTTGACGAAATCGAAAAAGGCTCGTTCGGGGTAGCAAACGACATATTTTCGAGACGAAGGCGGGACCAAACCACCTACGGCGATTTGCGGCTTGCAAGATCTCGAAAAATTATGCGGAATCAAAAAAAAATTCGCTACGATCGGATAACCGAGCACAAAGTTACGTTTGTTTAAAGTTTCGACGCAGGTCAGGCCTTCACCGCGGCCGTGTACTGCAGTGATGCAATCACTGTCTTCGTCGACAGCGGTGATGCAATCACTGTCTTCGTCGACAGCGGTGATGCAATCACTGTCTTCGTCGACAACAGTGATGCAATCACTGTCTTCGTCGACAGCGGTGATGGCCCAAACTAACGTAGATTGGGAATTATTTTCATAACGTGTGTATTTTGAGAATTTTTTTTAAAAACATGTGTAAATTGGGATTTTTTCCTACTTTTCTAAGGTAGATAGATATATAAATGGACCCATTCTACATAACCAAGTAAAAAAGATATTTCACATGGGCCTGTTACACATGACGGTCCATCTATAGCCCACAACAAGATCTCATATGTGAATGTCGTTTCCCCTAATCAACAGTGGAGGAGGTTTCGGCCCACATGGTTTTTTTGGTTTTTTGGGCGGCTTCCTAGCAGCATTGGAATCGAGCTCCAACCCTAGAGGCTAGAGTACAACACACAATTCTTGGCGCTACCATTGCCTTTCACCGGCGAGTGAATTGCGACCACAGTCTCGGATCCCCGTCGGCAGCGAACGCTTATTTGAGGATGGCGCTAGCTAACCGGTTTTCCCCATGCAGAACACCTGTCCCAAATATCCATCTCCACATATCCCTAATTGGAAGAAGCAACCAATTGCCCAGACTACATCCGCCCCGAACATTGCAATTCAATTCAACCGGGTGCAGGTTGGAAGATGGTTTCCACCTGGAATCAGACGTCACGCAGTCAAATCCTCAGCTCCGACTTTGGCCCTCTCTGCGGCGGCAGCGGGGAATAAAAGGAACCGAGCTGCTTTTCAAGCCCAGGTACTCATTGAACATGGACGGTAAGGTATACTGGCTCTGTTTTAGCGCGTTGTCGGTCCTTGGGAAATTTACATTGGTTTATAACTGGCATATTTGAATTTTCCCCCCTATTTCCATCTCCAGCTCTACACCCTTTGAATAAGCAGTTCACGTTGGTGTAGCAGTTACCTTCCGAAGATGTTGCTGTTGCTTGCCAACGTGGGGCAATTGGTAACTGCCCCAACTGGAATCCATATATATATACCTTCTCTGAATCTCTCGGCTCATTTTATATTTCAGTTGACGCTTGCTAAATCCCGCCAGGTAACTTCTTCTTCACAGAATTTTTTCCCCACTTCATTCCTCCATCAAACCAACCTCCTATTCCTACACTATAACTAAGTGCTTATGTACTTTGGTAGCTACACCATGGCATTCAATGGCATCCGAGATCTTGAGTCCGAGAAGCAACTCTGGTCAGGGCATTGTCGCGTCTCCAGGGCATGGTTGGGTGTTAATGTGACGACTGATAAAGTCTTGCATTTCAATCTCATCTTGATTGATGCCAAGGTACGGCTGTGTTTAATATTAACTTTAGTTGCGTCACATATCATCCAGACTGTCTTATTTCGTCTCTATAAATCCCCAGGGGAATGATATATGGGTGCATATCCCACCAGTTTTACAAGAACACTTCAAACGATTGCTGAAGGAACAGCAGGTCTACACCATTAAAAACTTTGAGCTTCATACGACCCAACTGAAATATCGCCCCATTGCCAATACATATATCATGTCGTTCTCCCGGAAGACTACTGTTGAGCATGTTCCCGATGTCCCTTCCATGCCTGCCTTCAAATTCACATTCCTCAAAGCAAGTGAGATGGCATCTAAATTGAATGATGTGATCGTCCTCTCAGGTTACAACCGCAATTTATTCAGTGGTTGATTTCCTTTCTGTGCTTGCTTGCGTCTAATTTCCATTAACTTTTCTTTGTATAGATGTTGTTGGGCAAGTAGTACAGCACTCGGATGCCATCAAGACAACGAATCTTGCTAGGAAAACCATTCGGAAGGAGCTGCAACTGAAACTAATTGAGTAAGAGCTATCTTTGCGACGGTTGTATCAATATGAATTTGGAGTTACTTGAATGATTGATGATTGCTTGGGTACAACGTTCTACTTTTTCTAGGCAGTATAAATTTAGATCATAGGTTAGTCAGCCTCTGAGCATATACATTTATATGGGTCACTTCATTGTATGGTGTTCATTTACACCCATGCGTAGGCATTATTTATGTTGTCAAACCTAAGCCTACGTTGTTTTACAGAGGGGATGTTGTCAAAGTTATTATCTGGGGAAGAGTTGTAGCTGACTTTGATAAGTTGATCAAGCCTGGTGATGATGAACAAGTCATACTGGTTGTAACTGCGGTTTCTGTCAAACCCTTCCTAGGTACAACATCTGTTTACCCTGTGCTGCATTTGAGATATATGGGTGACTGATCAGTGGGAACAACATCAATTTAATTTTTCAGGTGAACTTTGCTTTAATTCTTCGGGTTCAACAGTGTTGTATCCCAACCTTGATATCCCAGAAGTAAAGGCTTTCACAACCAGGTATTCTCTTTTAATTGCTAATGAATATCCGAATCATAGTGTTGAACCAATGTCAAATTAACATATTTATTTCTTTTGAAAAAGGAATGTGCAACCACAGCAGCCCGTGTTTGTTGAATTACCCCCACCCCCCTTCATCCCTAATATTACTCTATCGGAATTGCTGGAACTTCAATTGGACCCTGATAATGAGGTTAGATTATGGTGTTTTCTCTCATTTTACATTATGGTGTTTTCTCTAATCTATATGCCAATATTAATTCACTTCGACTACAACTAGGAATGTGTGTATGCTGTTGAATGCAAAGTCGTAGGAATCAGGCCATTTTGGTGTTATATGGGCTGTCCAACCTGTGTCCTTAAACCCATAGAAAGACATGGAGAATACTACTGTGTCAAATGCAACAAGCCAACACCAACAAGAGCTGCCAAGTAAATACCATATCATTGAGTTCCAAAATAAAGTCCATCAGATCCTTGAATTATAAACTTCATTGAATATGCTGAATTTCCATTTCGTGCCTTTCCAGATACCGTATACAGCTTGATGTTGAAAGCAGTTCTGTGCCAGCGACCTTTATCATCTTTGAGTATGAAGCAAAACGCTTCTTTGGTGTCAGTGGGAATGATCTTTTCAATAGGACGGGTCAGAACAATGAGGTACCCCCTCCAGATCTACTCCAAATAGTTGGTGAGACCAAACTATTCCATGTCAAGTTCAAGATAAATCTCTACAGTGATTCACAAGCTGATTTCACCGTCTTAAAAGTCTTGGAACCCACAGAACAGGTGAGCTACTCATTAGATCTGCTAGACTTATAACTCTACTATACTGTTTTGTGTACAATGACTATGACATATGTTTGCATGACCTGATTCGTACTTGATTAATAATAGCTTTCATTGAATCCTCTTAAAGTCCTACTATTAATTGTTTCTACTTTCCACCATTTTTTAAAATTTCAGTCTCCAGCTTCTGTTCTTCACAAAGATGCCTCATGTTCATCAATTACCAGTGGAGTTGCGTCTTCCCAAACTTCATCGCAACCTTCCATCCCAGATCCAGCACATCAAGAGGCAGACAAAGGCGTTTCTGTTGATATCACACCTGATAATAAACTGAAACGAAAGATGCACCCAGAGTGAAATCGGAGGGGTGGAACGTTATGTAACCAATACCCTATTAGTAGTTCCACTTTGATTCTGTAGAAGAACAGTTCAATTTCCTTTTGTTGCTAGACTGCTGGGTGTTTGTCGAACCTGTTTATTGGTTTTCCTTAGTTCCCGTTTGTTGTGTTGCACAGTGACAATGGGTCGTTGTGCCATACAATGATTGATGGATTTCAATATATGTACCTATTCTCTTCGATGCAAAAACAGCAGGTGAGGAGTTGGTCGAGACAAGTGATATCAAAAAATACATCGTCAAATTCTTCAACTCTACTGAATTCCAACCCGCATCTGTGAACGATCAATATTTGGCAAATTGAAATGCTTTATCACATCCTTTGACAAATATTGAATTACACACATCGTTATTTTCATCATGCCTTTCTTACATGGTTTCCCTATCCTATGTTTTCATCTCAGCATCCATTACATGCTCATACAATGGGCCCCTTTATCCCGCACTCTCTTAAACCAGCAAATTCATTATTAAATTTCAAAGGAAACATATTGAATGACATTTCAGAGTTCAATCCAGTACAGTTAAACAACTTGGGCATCACCAAAGATCCATTTCATTTTTTGGAGTATAATGAAAAGAAATGTTAATAATTACTAATCCAACTCTGACCAGGTAATTAGCATCAATGAAAGGATCATTGGCTGCTTCCATTTTCACATCATGCCGAGATCAAGGTTGCTATGTGCAGAACCAGACTTATGATTCGACCCACCCCTGCATTAGACCATTCACACCATTAGTCAGAATCCAGACAAGTCGTAGGGTAAAAAATGTTAATAGTTCCTAAGCCGATGCTTACTAGGTATTGCTACTTTCGCTTGCCAATATGGGCTGTCATTTTCCTATTAAAATATATTATAAATACAAATAATAAGTCATTAACTGCCATGATCACCACGTTCTTCCACTATGCCACCTATTCTCAAGGGTAAACCAACTTCCTTCCCTGCAAGTCTATATAAAGAACATTTCCAGCACGTGAAAAGGTTTGCTGCCATCCAAAATATTGACTCTTTTCCAGCGTGCCGTATCAGTGATGGCTCTCCGCAATTTAGCCCAATTGAACCTCCATGACAATGATCAGGCTGTTCGCGTCAGGCTCCTGCGTTTATGGCATACAATGAGGCCTGATGGTGTAACGCTTGACCAAATCCACATGTTGTTTCTCGACAACCAGGTACATTGATTTTATAAGCCTTCTATTCGTTACATGAGTGGGAAGTACGCTATTGAATTCTAAAAATACTCAAAGATTTTTTACCGTGACTTTTAGGGAACAGAGATGCAAGCCTTGTTTGATATTCTTAATGTTCAGTTGTTTGCTCCTCTTCTTCACGTGGGAAGGATCTATTTCTTGAGCAACTTTTTGGTCCAAGAATATGATGATACGTATAGAGTTGCTCCTGCAACTATCCGAATCCGCTTTCATAATGATACGGTGATTGAGGAACTACAGAATGCAGCCGACATTCCAACATATAGCTTTCGGTTTTTGGCTGCTAATGATCTTCCCTTTGCTGTCCATAATCATGAATATTTGTCTGGTATTTCTAATTCAAAGAAAAGCTTTATTTGGCCGGTTTGGTTTTCATATTGTGTACCTAACGATATGTTTGGGCTCAGATTTAATTGGGGAGGTTGAAACTGTTGAACAAGAAGAGGTCCTATTCGAAGATGCTGCTATTTTACGGCGAAAGGGAGTGCAGCTTAGATTGATTGAGTCAGTTGGTTGTTTTTTTTGTACAGGTTACATTTGAAGTGTGCTTACCGTGTGCAGCCAATTCATGCATCTTTTTTTTTAAAAAAATTTTAGGGGACCTATAGTTGATGTCGTCTTATGGGATGGTCTAATTGACGAATTTCAAGCTGTGACACCTAATGATCCTTTACCAGGAACAGTAGTTGTCTTCACTTCCGTTGTTGTTCGCCACTTCGCAGGTCTCTTACATGGTTTTCATTCTATTTTTCGAACCTGTTCTTTTAGTTTAGATTAGTGGTAATTGAGTTTTTAGATGTTATGGTTTTAGGGGAAGAATATTGTGTGGGCTCAACTGCAACGAAAGTATATTGCAACTTGCACTATCCTCACGTGCACCCCCTGCTTGATAAGTAAGTGTTTAACCTTTGATCAATAGAATCAATTCTTTTATTATTCTTATTCTCATGTTTTGGAATTATTGTTTTTTTATTTACAGTATAGAAAATGTCCCGCTGGCCATTGACTACACGTTGGAGGATGCTATATGGTTAAGTGAGATATGTTCCATTTCGGAACTGAATCTATATAAGACTGATTTCACCAACCAGGTAGTTTATATGTACACTCGGTCAACTCCTACAAAAATGTCAACATTCATATTTTGCTCCCATTGAATATCATAATTGTTGGTCTGGACACCATGGTTGGATGTAACTGCGTCTCTAATGCTCTAACTTGACCACTAAACTATCAATTATCCTCTTACCATTCCCAAATGTAAGCTTTCATGTGGTTCATATTGCAGGGGAATTTGTACCTTACTACTGCAACAGTCAAGGATGTTACTGTTTCTTGGTCAAGTGTGCATCTCAAGTTTATGGTGAGGCTGACTGTTGCTACTGGTCCTCATGAGGCTTCTATCATGTTTATGACTACCAAGTTCCGGTGGATAGCGAGCCGGATCATTGAGGCTACAGACAAGGAATGGAGCAATGACTTCAGGACTCTCCTAGCTGCCCTTAGGGGGAATATATTGAAGTTTATGATTGAATTTGGAGATTTCAACGGTCAGACCAATGAGTTTGATTTGGTTCTTCGCAAATTATTCTGGTAGAGGGGGTGACGTATTTGAACAGTGCTTTAATTGAAAGATAATTTCTGTATAGTTGTTCCAATTATGAATGTTGAACTCTTTCCCCGAATAGATTATTACTTGGCTGCTCCATCTATCTCCTGTGGTTTTTACCAATGTGATGCTTATTATTATGTGCCAAATATTACAGCCCACTTATTCAATTTCATATATTCGTATAAACATTTTAACTGAACAATTTGTAACTTAAATTGACCAAAAAATGAATTCATTTTCATTTGATTTCATGTTCCACCGTTTGTCAAATGCGCCGCTTATGTTTAGGTTACCCGCCCAACGGGCCGGGCCCTGCGCTAGTCAAAAATTATATTAAAATAAAGAAAATGTCACTAAGCAAGTCCTGAACCTGCTGAGCTGGCAAACAAATAATTTTTTATTTGAATCGTTAGTTACTTGGATGGAAAAACTAACAGATGCTCATTTTAACAATATAAGTGGTACCCGACGCCCTATTCTAACTTAAGTGGTATAACTCCCCTAATTCTCAAACTTAACTGGTATCGGAGGTATTTTACTCTCCTTTGAATGCTAATATAAGTATCGTAGCCAGATTCTCAGCATAAAAGTTTGAGTTGGTATAAATTATCTCAATCCCAATGGAGCCACGTTAATGCCATATTCCCTTTTGAACTTCCAAGTATTCTAAGAAATTTTGAGAAATAACCGATTCACATTGAGGTTGGCCCCTTCTAATTTCTAAATATACACGCAAATTCCATGATTTAAGTACTCTAATTTTAATTCTTCATTCAAATTTATGACTTCAACGCTAATTAATGATCTCCGATCGATTCTCATTTGAAGAGCAATATATACTTATATAATGACAGCTGAGTAGCAATCTGCATATTTCACCCACCTAACCAGTATGTCGGCCTATAAAAGTCAATGTTTAGGAAACCCTATCATACCGGCAGGTCCGACCGGAAATATCGGATATTGGACTCAAAACAGTATGCAGATTTAGCAGTAGAAAATAGTTAAACCACGATTAAATCATGAATTTAATACAAAATATCTTACTACTGACATTTCTGATATGACCCTTCGTTACGGTTTCACAAACCTTCGTAAAAGCACAGTTGTTTATATATAGGCCGACCCTAGCTCCTGCCTCTTGTGGAACCAAAAGCCCATCAATCACTTCTTTATCATGCATGTTCCTCTTCGACTCTATCAATCGGCTGCTGCCTCTGGGTGGTGTTGATCGCCTTCCTCTCGACTAGCTTACGCAACCAGACGTTCTACTGCAGAATTCCTCTTATTAAGGAAATTCAGTCCTGTGTGGGAGTGAACGGACGCAACCGACATTGTGGATTGGCTATGCAGGGGCCCTCGGCGGAGGAGCCAAAATACGCTCAAAACCGATTCGAGATCCATCGACGGGTACTCTTGAGTCGACAAAAGAAAAAAAGGAGATTTGAAGCTTTGAGTGAAGGAATAGAGAGCTCTCCTATGTTGTTCCTGTGAAAAGATGCAGAAAAATGGCCTTGAAGGGGTGGCAATTCTGGCTTCCCCCTTCGTCTGTGTTGGACGGGGATTTCCTGTCTCCTGGTTCGTTTCCATTGACGAACGAACACCAAACAGAACCCGTAATGGGACCAATACAACCAATTCGCGGATCTATTTGTGATCACCCCTTCGGGGAAGATGTGCCTGTTCCGCCGTCAAAAGATGGTCCGGTAATAAGTATAGTGAACCCAGGTTGTTGCTCCGGCAACGTTTTCCAGTCGAAATTTACTCCTACCGACGTGGCTTCGCAAACCCGATTTGATCGCTCATTTCAAATCACAACGGCGGGACAAAGATTCGGCCCTAATCCCCCGTGTTTGGGGACGGGATGTTGTTCGGCATTATCTCGCCAAGCAAACTGAAAAAATCAAAAACAGTTAGAAAAGCGGATGATCTGATCCTAACCAAATTTGGGATTCCTAGTCCCTTTAGACTTCTAAGAGAGGGATCTGGCTGGCAGAGTGGGCGTCCATTAAAAGGAGCTATTACTCCTGCTATCTCGTACAACTCTTTTCCTCATTCCTGGTTTCGCTCCAGCGAGGTTCTCACAGGTATAATGAATATATCCCTAAGTTCATTCCCCTGTGATGAGAAATCTCTTAATCCCTCTCCGCAGTCTAGTTTTTTACCCCCTTCCTACATTGTGTCGTGGTTGAGATGTGATCAGGAAAACAAAAGTTTGGCTTCGAGCCTTACACTGATTGATCCTCCTAATATGTTTCAGGGGTTAACAATGGCTCGCGCAGCTGACGACCAGGTTGTTGAGTTCCTCCTGGAGGAGGTTCAATCAACGAAATTCCGTGCCTCCCGGACGCTGCTGGGACGAGTGTTCACGGAGAGCCAGCTCACAAATGTGGAGCTCAGGGAGGAGATGATTGCGGCCTGGCAAATTAGGGGTCATCTGCGGGTCAAGCATACCAAACATGGGCTGCTGGAAATCGTTTTCCCATGTGAAGAAGCAAAAATTTGGATATTGAAACGGACTCCCTGGGTGATCAAGGATAAATTGATAAATCTTCGTTCTTGGACGCCAATGATCAGTAAGCATATCTTTGACGATCTTGCTATCGCCCCTTTCCGCATCCAGCTTTGGGATGTGAAGGAATATTGTTGTACTAAGCAATTCAGACAGAAAATAGTGGCTTCCACCATTGGCCAAGTCTTAGAAACTGGGATTTTTGCCTGCAAAGATACGGGGGAAAGCTTCGTGAAAGTTCGTGCTCTGGTTGATTTCTCAAAGCCCTTGAGGTCTCAACTCATGGCAGTTAGTGAAGAACTTGGCTGCTTTTGGGTTCGGTTGAAATACGAATTTCTCCCAACCTTCTGCTATCACTGTGGCCATTTGGGGCATTCGCGTCGTGACTGCTCTTTTGATCCTCCAAATGGGAAAGAAAAATTCGGCCCCCACATGTCTACGAAGAAGCTCGGGCGCAAAATTTACGATGATGTGGAGGATAATACAAGCTTTAAAAGCAATCGAAATACAGTTTGGGTCAACAGGCAGGTCCGACAGCAAGTGGAGGGGACTGCAAATTCTAACAAAGGTCGTGGGCCTGTCACCCAGCTGGGTGAGATGGAAAGAAGAAATCGGGAAACATTTCGGGCGACAGAGGAGGCCCACACTCGAGAGCTGGAGAATTCCAATTCGCCCAGGCCCATGTCAAAGCCCAAGACCACGCTCCCTAGCCCAAGGGGATTTCCAGTCCGAAAATCTCCTGTTACCCGCGTTAGTGGTGGGCCTCGCAAACTGCGGCAGCAAAGCCCAGTTGGAGTTCCTACTCTCCCTCTTGCGCCCGACAGCAGATTCTGGCCGATGCAGGCCCATCGGCGGGGAGGTGGATCGACCCAAAACGCCGACCAGGCTATCCCTGAAGTGCATTCTGAAATGCAAACGGTGTTCGAGCAAACCAGGCGAAGACGCATGATCCTGGAAGAAGACTCGAATGATGATGATGTCAAACCAAACCATGTTGCACCCTCTGACCTGAACATAAAAAATGAGGAGCATCTACACCATGCCCATGATTTCAAGTCTGGCAGTGGAAAGGTTATTCGTACAAGTGCGAGGGAAGAAACGGGTCCACAAGTGAACGCAGGGGATGGGGCTTATACTGATCCGCCAACCTATCTGCAAGCTGCTCAGCAAAATCCTTTGCCGAAAACTATTAAGCGCAAAGGTAGGCTCACACATGGCGGCCCATCCCTTGGTCATGCGAGAGCTTACAAAATGAAAGCTCATGGCGTCGGCATTGTGGGAGCTCAGGAATATTTCCTCCCCAGGCATGAGATCACCCTCTGATTTGCCAGATGGAGTGAAAGAGGGAAATGATGCTAACATCAATGAAGGGAAATTTCTGGAGGACTCAGACTTAGAGGAAGAGATGCCACGCTTTGAGATTAAGAAACGTCTACCTCAGAAGACCGGGAACCAACCAGCCCAGATTCCCTTAGGCCGTGTCAACAAAGTTGTGGCAACCTTTGAAGCTAGCCTATCTTTGGTCCATGAGGGTAGAAAGGGAAGTGATTGTGTTGAGAAGATTCCTATTGATGGTGCTCCGGGGGTGCGGCAATTAGAGGAGGTGGGTGACACTGGGTCGGGTCTGGATGAGTACGGCTCTAACATGCTGAACCCGACTTTTGATTCTCGGAAGCGCTCATTGGAGAATTTAGAAGGGGACATGGGTGTTCCCCCTACTCCGAAAAAGCAATTTTTGGAAGCTGATGAAGTCTCTGATCAGCTGGAGGTAGCCAGCCTTGAATGGCCCCAGCCGGATAAATGAAACTACTGGCCTGGAATGTGAGAGGAACTGGACCATCCCTCACATTCCAAACTGATGTCGGTTTAGTTCGTTCCAATAAACCGGATCTTGTGTTTTTTTCGGAAACACGTTGAGACGGAGAGTAGTTTCCCGCCGTTTGCGCGGGCTAGGGTTTGAGTCTTCTTGTTGTTTTTTTGTTGATGCAATTGATGCTTCTGGAGGTTTAGTTGTAGCTTGGTCCCCCGAAGTTGAGGCTTCGGTGTTTTTTCATTCGAAATTCTGTGTTTGTGTTCAAGTTAATGAAATGAAATTCTCGTATGTGGCGATCTTTGTTTACTTTAGTTGTAATGTTGCCATCCGTACAACCCAGTTGGATCATCTCCAGGACGTATGCGCGGGCATCCAAGTTCCCTATGTTATATTAGGTGATCTTAACACGACTCTCCATGAGAGCGAGAAGGATGGTGGTAACCAGTGGAATGTTGCGCAAGCTCTTGGTCTCCGTAATTTTGTTCAAAACCTGGGTCTTCTATACCCTGGCTATCAGGGGGATCTATTTATCTGGACAAACAAGCGGATGGGTGCGGCTTGTATTCGAGAAAGACTAGACAAGGCTCTTTGCTCCCAATCCTGGCTTGATCGCTTTCCTGATACCTTGATTAAACACTTTACGGATCAGGGATCGGATCATCGGGCGCTCCTCCTCTTTGATAATCCCTATGTTAGAAATACTCGCCCTCTGTTCCGGTTTGATACCCGTTGGGCGGATAACCCTGAAGTCAGGGCGATGGTCTCTTATGTTTGGCAGGAAGACGTCCAGTGTACGCTGATGTTTCACCTTTGGGAACGCCTTAAGAAACTGCGTCATTTATTATATGACTGGAGCAGAGTTGGTACCAATAATTCCCTACGGAACATCATAACTCTCCAGAGAGAAATTGAGCAGATCAAGCTAATCCACCCTATTGATTGGGATGAGATCCGCTGTCTCGAAATCGAATTGACTAGACAATGGGAGGCAGAAGAAGTCTATTGGCAGCAGAAATCTAGAGTTCATTGGTTAAATAAGGGGGATAAAAATACGTCGTACTTCCATACGGTGACTAGAGCTCGTCGTAAACGGAACTTTGTGGCTGGTTTAAGGAAAGAAAGTGGTGAGTGGGTAACTGAGGAAAAAGGGAAAGAGGACATAGCTTCTTCTTTCTATGGCCATCTTTTCACGTCTGAGAATCAGGTTCTGAACATGGGGGAGCGGGTTAATGCTCTGCCTATCGCCCATAGTGTTACCCCAGAGATGAATGCTGCCCTGACAATTGCTGTCCTCCCTGATGAGATTCGTCGAACTGTCTTTGCGATGGGATCTAAGCAAGCTCCGGGGTCAGATGGTTTTACGGGTAAATTCTTCAAGGCCTTCTGGGGGATTGTGGGTGATTCGCTGATTGACGCAGCATGCTCATTTTTTACGACCAGCAAAATGCTTCGTAGCTTCAATCACACCTGGCTCACGTTAATTCCCAAAGTGGATAATGTGGAGTCTATGAAACAGTTACGCCCAATCAGTTTATGCCAATTCGTTTATAAAGTTATAACTAAAATATTGGCTGAACGATTATCGTGTCTCCTACCGCAAATTCAGGAGTGTCAAATTATTGAGAATATCCTCCTTGGTCACGAGTTGATGCATCACTTGAAAATCAAAAAGCAAGGGAAGAAAGGGTACATGGCTCTTAAGGTTGACATGGAAAAGGCCTATGATAGAGTTGAATGGTCGTTTCTTCTTGCGCTTTTGAACAAGATGGGTTTTAACTCAGTATGGCAGGGTTGGATACATGAATGCCTCTGCTCTTCGTCTTTTTCAGTGTTGATGAACGGTACTCCGTCAGGATACTTCATGCCAACCAGGGGCTTACGCCAATGGGACCCTTTATCTCCTCTTTTGTTTGTGCTCTGCACGGAGGGGTTTGCGACACTTTTGAATAAGGCTATCTTGGATAACCGGTTGGCAGGGGTCAAAGTTGCATCGCGTGCCCCCCGAATCTCACATTTGTTTTTTTGCTGATGATTCTTACATGTTCCTGCGTGGTACTCTCCAGGAATGTGAGAATTTGATTGAGGTATTGAATGAATACGACGAACTTAGTGGACAGCGTGTCAATCTGGCTAAATCGGCGGTTTGCTTTAGCAAGAATATTACTCTGCCTGACCAAGAGTTCCAAGATACGATTTTGGGCTTGTGAGCGGTAGGGGTGCATGATAAATATCTGGGGCTCCCTACTTTGATTGCTCGTTCTAAAATGGAGACTTTCCAGTATTTAGAAGAAAAGTTGTTGGCAAGGCTTTAGGGATGGAAGCAAAGGACATTGTCTTGGGCAGCTAAGGAGACTCTTATTAAATCTATTGCTTTGGCATTACAGCTGCATCTGATGTCCTGTTTCAAATAGCCTCTCTCGCTGTGTCGTCTTTTGGACAAACATGTGGCTCGCTTTTGGTCGGGTGATAATGAGGGCCACTCTCGAATTAGGTGGATGGCCTGGCGTGACATGTGTAGGAGTAAACATGAGGGGGTAATGGGGTTCCATCGGTTTGAGCATGTCTACCAAGCTTTGTTAGCCAAGATTGGATGGCGTATTCTTGTGGAACCTCACTCCATGCTGGCCCAAGTCTATAAGGGCAAGTATTTCCCTTCAGGGCACTTCCTGACTGCTAAAGCTCGATCTCGCCCTTCTTGGGGGTGGCAAAGCATCTTGTATGGTAAGGACTTACGGGAGATGGGCCACAGGTGGAAAATTGGGAATGGGCGTTCGGCGTCTCTGCTTCGATCCCCACGGATTCCTCAACTACAACTTGTTCCTCCGCGGTATAATCCTATGGTTCTGCCAGAAGGCTAGATAAGAGAAAGGGTCGGTGGAAGGCGTCAGCGAGCTGAATGGATAAGGCCAGTTGGATCCGTTTGTGGGAAGCTAATATCCCCCCCCAAGCTTAAGGTGTTTGTTTGGCAGATTCTAAACCAGATCTTCCCCACCACGGAGGCCCTCATTGATAGAAAAATCCCTGCTCATCCTCGGTGTCTGGTCTGTTGGGGTGGTCCGGAAACCATGGAGCATTTGTTTCTGGATAGTCCGGTCGCGCGTGCGCTTTGGGGATATTCGGGGCTGGATTATTTAGGAGAGGGGTTGCCTCGACATACTTTCCCTCTGTTCCTTAAGTGTTTAATGGCTTTAATCCAGCAACCTCAGCTTCTTATGGCAGTTGTCTCCGTCCTGTGGCGCATCTGGAGATCTCGTAATTGGGTTGTATTTGAAGGTAAGCAATATGGGTTCCCTGCGTTAATGCGGGAGTTTTCCCAACAAGTTGAGGAATGGGTGGGGTTGCCGGTGGAGGCGCCCCCCAGCTCCCTCGCCCTGTAGTACAACAACCTGGGCTATCGAGTCCCACTGCTGGGATTGTGTGTCAATGGGACGGGGCTACTAGGAAGGTGTTTCGTTCGGCAGGTGGGTGGGTTCTTCTCGCTCCGACTGGGGATGTTCTTCTTGCCAGTGGGGTCCAGTTCGCTGGGATTGATGAACCGGCTGTGGTGGAACTGCTTGTGCTCCGGGAGGCTATTCTTTGGTGTTTGGGCCATGGGTTCACGGAGATAAGGTTTGAAGGGGACGTCAAGGTGATCATTGACAAAATCAACCAGGCAGATATTCGAGATAACCAGCTAGGCGCGGTTCTAGAAGAAGTGTTGCAAGTTGTTGGCGGTACCCCTGGGTTTAGTGTTCGATTCATAGGTCGGCTTAGTAATAGGGTAGCCCATATGGTGGCTAGAAAAGCCCTCGCATTGTACCCGACTATGAGTCATTTTTTTCATTTTCGGGTCTGGTTGTTGTCCAGGATGTAACTATCTTTGTTTGGAATCAATATATGATTATCTTTTGTCAAAAAAAAAAACAAAGATCCATGTTGGTAGTGGACTGGATGGATGCCCACCCATTTAGAGCCCAATCAGTACGCCCTTGTGGGTGGCCTAAATACACTACACTTACCCTCTATTTTTTAAGGATTAAAAATTGTACCAAAAGTTATATCGGACAAGTCAATGGTAGGACATTTTATGTTGAAAACGTGGTTTAATCGTGGTTCAACTATTTCAGGCTTATTCATTATATATCGCCAAAATTTTCTTTTGTTGAAACTCGCTAGATTATTTTTATCCTAATAATAACTTCAATATATCAGGCTCTAAACCTCAACTAGATTATTATATGTATACTTTGACGTGAATATAGGCTAGCAATTGTCTAAAACTATATAGAATTAGGAGTTGTTTTTCGAATCATGGTAATTGAAGTAACTTATTGTTGTTGCTAACTAAGGCCTCACTGCAAGTATTGAAATGACATTTTCAATGAGCCACGTGAAAACACTCTTTGGTATCTAATGGGTGACAAAATCATGAATGATTATTGTATAAGATATATTGACATCGATATCATATGAATGCAAGTTCGTCAATATATGAAAACACATTATGAGGCACTGCAATGACTCAAATTTTTCTTGCAATATAAAAAAAATTCGGACCCACCTTACATAAATTTTGGCTACGCCAGCCACTGACTACGGGTAGTAGGTACTTGTATGTTTATAAACCTTCAATTCAAATGAGACTTGGTCCAACTTAGTCGTCCAAGTCAAATAACCGAGCGCCTCTCCCATTACTACGTACTTTGAAATTTTGACTCTTGATCATTGTGCAACGTGCCTTTCTACTATGCTTTAAAGTATTGGTGCTTTAAAGTACAACTTCAAGTTGTACCACAACGTTAAAGGTACAAGTTAGAGTTGTACCATAAGGGAATTTGATATTTATGTTGTGGTACAACTTCAACACTTCAAGTTGTACCATAACTTAAATGTACAACTTTAGTTTGTACCATAAAGGGATTTTACAAAAGAGTATAGGTACAACGTAAAGTTGTACCATAAAGCTAAAAGTACAACTTCAATTTGTAACATAAAGGCAAAAACTAAAGCACCAATGCTTTAAAGTGTGTAAAATTCCTCTTGTGCAACCACTTGGTTGAACTTCTTCGCTTGGGGAAATGGGAAATGGCTGCAGCTTTTGGAAAAAATAATATCCTCGTCGACAGAAGAAAATAGATGAATTCACATATATGCACGTGTTGATGACTCGCACTATAAGCAGTTTCGTCCGCATGGAAGTAATGTAACCTACAGGAGATAATTGCTGCTACAAGTTAATTCTTGACAGTAACTACAAAATATTATTATATATAAACTTGAATCCAAATTACTGTTGCCTAAAATTTTAGTTTTGGTCAACTATTTTTTTCAGTTTTACATTTATTACCGTCATATCATAATAATGTCAAATCAAAATGGGTTTTTATTGTGGTTGTGTTATTGGAGTAATGTGTTTCTTTTTGTTGTTGACTCTTTCTATATATTTTATTTTATAAAATCTTGGCTTTATGTATAATAATATTATCATTAAAATGCAATATGGGTAGAGATGGTAACAAGTCGGAGTCAGATAATTTACAAATATATTATAGCAGAGTTGCCTAATTAGCTTATACTTGAGTATGCATACACAAGAAGGGACAACCCCACTTACTCGTATGCTTAGATTAAGCTCAATCATCTTTCAAGTGGAAATTGTTAGTGTTGTGGTATATGATCCACGATTGAACCTCTCCCAACAACTCGAGTTATTGGGACCAATTGGTTCATGACATGGTATCAGAGCCTAGAACCGAAAGGTCATGTGTTCGAATCTCCACGACCCCCAATATTAACCGTTGTTTTTCAAGCACATGGTATGGTGGGCCTGTGCAAACTTCAAGCCCGTGGGTTGGCTTTCGTTTGAGGGGGCGTGTTAGAGAGTGGTATAAGATCCAGCATAACCTTCTCCCAACAACTCGAGTTATTGGGAGCAACTGGTTCATGACAGAAATATCCCACTACATATATATCATCCCCTAAATTCTCATTGTTGCCCTAATTGAGATAAAAAGATCTGAACCCCTAATTAGCTTATACGTGAGTATACATGCACAAGAATAGACAAACCCACTTACTCGTATGCTTACATTAAACTCCATCATCTTTCAAGTGTGAATATCCCACTACATATATCATTTTACCCTAAACTCTCTTTGTTCCCCTAATCGGAAGAAATGGATCTGAACCCCTAATTAGCTTCTACGAACGCATGCATGCACAAGAATGGATAAAATCACTTACTCGTATGCTTATATATATTATGCTCTAACATCTTTCAAGCTCCATCATCTCCCCCCAAAAACTGACGATGAGGAAGATTTTTTCCTACCTCATCGCTCTGCTGGACGTGATGTCCATCGTCGGAGTTGTAATTTCTTGGTTTTCCATTCTTCTCCTTTCCCTCCTCAGTTCACATTCATAGTGGTCGAAGTGTACCGCCTGAGCGTCCTTCCCGACCCCCTCCATCCCGGCGTTATCTGAATCGACAGCTTCTTCCAAGTCGGCCTCCTTGCCCGCAACCCCAATAATTTAAACACGACATAGCTAAATTCTAGACATTATCAATAATTAATCATGTGAGTGGAAGGAAAGATGATTGATATACATGGGGTTATTGATATCAACCAGTTATAATTCCCTTGTGTATTAAGATGGCAAATTTCTATAAATTTTAGTATGTGCTTAGTTGCTTATTTCAAAATATAAAGTACCAAATAATTGAATTCATCAAAAGCTTGGCACATTTCAATAAAATAGAAGATTATATTATTAGTTTTGTCTAGGCGCCGTGCAATTGATGTGGAATAGCTAATAAGACAAATTAATAAAAACACACAAACCTTCAAAAATTCAACATTTATACTTCCATACGAGCCACAAAAACGTAGATGTGGCAAACAAGTAGTCATAAAATGTGTCTGCTACCTATAGAACGATGAGGAATATAACTTTGACAAGTTATATAACAATACTTATATTACAACATAATGGTCTTCGTACTATACTTATACTCCAATTTTACGAGTACTATTATGTAATACTCTAGGTGTTAGTAGAAAGTATGGAAGATCCCCTCGCTGAAATGTTTTGCTCTCCGAAGGTAGCATAAACATGCATCGGCTCATAATGGATGTTGTACTTCTTATTGGGGTTGAGAGTCATGAGGCCGACCTGGAAGAACGAGTTAATCCGGAGATCTACGTGTTGGATGGTGGTGTGGAAGGATGGTTAGCTGATACACGTATACGGTCAGTAGCCACGGTGCTGGAATCTAGAACGATGTCGAACCGGTAGACTTCAACGGCCAGAACAGTGAACTGAGGTGGAGATGGACGCAGCGAGAGAACCCCTCCCCCCCTCCCCCCGCCCCGCGTGATGGGGATGAGTGCCGCAATTTTGGTATATGACAGCTGAAGCCCCCAGGATAGATGGATAACAGAAGAGTTTAATTTTGGTATATGACAACAATTCGACCTGTTAGACTGCTAGCAGTAATAAACCAACACAGGTGATTACAACTATTGGTGAGTTAAACCTCATTGAAACAATGCGAGCATATGAATAGTTGGAGCCCTGCGCTGGTGACCTGAGTTGCAGTAGACTTCCCCTGTTCTGTCTTGTTCACATCTTGTTGCTTTCGTAGATTTTTCTAGTTGTATTCATTTCCTTCCTTTCTTTTCAAGTTGGTTGGGTAAGCTGTGCCTTATAACCAGTCTTCTATCCCTTCCATTATGTTGCTTCCTTTTTGTTCCTCCTGTAATTGTTCTGTTTCTTTCTGAACTTGTGTACTTTGTCTTCCTTTTAATAAAATCTACCATCACGTTCATAGGAAATAACACAAATGTATTTCACGAGCATCAATTTCTACCAATAAGGATGACCCAAGAACAACAATGGAAATCCCACTTTGATGGGCATCTTAGCAAATATTCCACAAGGATGAAACATTAGAAAAAAGATCAATGTGTCCTTCACGCAAGGTTGTTTACCATGGAGATATAAACACAACTAATTAGAGGAAGTTATTTACTGTGGTGGTCATCAATTTGGGAAAAGAATGTGAACACTGAAGATCAATTCAACAAAGAGCTGCAATTTTTTTGCAGAAAACAATGACCAAAAGCATAAGTAAACAAAATCAAAAGAAGTAACAAAATGATTGAGCCCCTAAGCATAAAAGTTGTATTATTGATACAAAACATCTTCCAGAATTTTCAATGCAAACTAGTTTCAAAAGCAATAACAATCTAACTTCTTTGAAGACGAACCTGGTGAAAGGATAGAACCAACGGAGGAGACCTTCCAACCAAAAAGCGTCTTCTTAACAGATCTAAAAAGATTCTCATAAAATTCCCAGAATCATCTTAAAAACCAACCATTCTAAAGCCGACAGCAAATTATCAGCATTACGACCCTCAACCTCCCACTGGACTATATCTCTTTAAGACCAAACCTAGTAAAATACTCATCAAGACGGGTTCACTCAGTTAAGTTATAGAGGTCTTATGCTACTGGATTTGACACTCCACTGCATTATACAAATGTAACAAGAAAAAAGGAGTCTAAAGTGCATTCCTAAACACAAAGGACTAACTGATCACTCGTTTATTCCCCCACTGAAATTTCATAGCGACAAAGTATTGATCAGAGAAAGATGCAGGGTTAGTTCCAGATGTAACCCAACCCAGTGGCCCTATTTCATGATCATGTAGATCTACTTCCAAGAGCTACTCTACTCTTAATTAAACTTGACGACTCCTAGTAATTGTGACTTGAATAAAAAAGAACTAAACCAATTGAATTTCAGAGCAGCTGCAAACTAGGATCAGAGGCTTATTTGCTGTTATCTTGCAAATAATCAATTCATCTCCCCTAACCGGAACAAAAAATCACTACTACAGTCTGAATCACACACACAACAGGAACTTCAGCATCAATTGCCAACATATGCCAATACTGAATTTTCACTATGTATTGTTCATTAACTCAAGAATCAAACCAAGAAGAAGGGTTGAAACAAAAAAAGAATCAAAGGGGAACTGGCAAACCCACGGTAGCAAAGGTGCGGCAGTCGACGGTCAGAGAGAAGAAGAGATCATCAGAGACGGATGATGGGAGCGGGGAAAGAAAGCCGCGGTCGTCTGATGATCATCGAATCCCTACGATTAATCTGACTGATCTCCCCTCTCTCTGTTGCTTGTGAATTTACCATAAGGAGGATTGCGCGGGAAGATTAATTTCGCGAGCGGCGATTTCAGAGTTTGAGAAATATATTTACTGAATTTTGGCAAAGTTGAATTCTTGAAAGAAGGTGAGTTTTCTCACTCCTTGAGTTCAATTGTTTTTTATCAAATAATTTATTTGTACAAAACACAAGGAATAGTACAATAATTATTTTCCCGATAAACTATATAAATACGCAACTTTTAAAGTGGTTTGCATATATGTGTTGCCGATAAGGGACTAAATGCAACATATTGTTTTAAGTAATTAATTTTAGTTGCCTATACTATTAATTTGCAACACTAGAAAAAAGTGTTGGCATTGTATACTTATGGCAACATTTTTAGATAGTGTTGCAAGAAGTCCTTTTTCCCGTAGTGTGACAATTGATGTGCTGCATGTGTTCGTTTGCGTGCCTGTTGTTGTTCTTGGTTGGTCTTTTCTGTGGGCATGCTGCTTCTACTCATTTCTGCGGCTGTGTATCTTCTTCTACCTGTGTGTACGATGCTCAATAATAAAACCATGTGCGCCTATGCCTGTGCCAGCGTGCCAAATTTTCGTCATCAACACTTCGAGCACAACTGTTTTTTGTATGTTATCTTCTCTTAACTCTCTATATCGTACAATTCGATGCTCGTAAAAGCTTGTGGAGTTTGCTGGTGCAAGGTTGCGAAATGGGTGACATCAGTGGCGGATTCAGAAATTTTACATAGGGTGTCCTCTCCTAAAAATTTAATTTAATTAATAATCAATAATTATTAAATAAGAAATATATGATTTATACAAAATTGAACAAAACACATGACGTGTTTCGTATTCAGGAAAAATTATAAAATATATTCGATGTCTAACAATGCTCTACAAATCTATATCGATATATCCAACTAGACAAGGGGAGTCCGTAATTGGGTTAATCGTTAGCTTTTGAAAATAATTGGCGATAAGAAATAGCTTTTTACTAGTATATTTGGATTTAAAATACAAGAACAAATAAGTTGTGGTCTAATGAAAAATATGTTTCTCATAATAGAAGTGACCCAAGTTCAAATCACATAAGCTACCACTTAAAAATTTTTATTTACATGTAGACAAACTACTACTCGGGGTTGGATAATCATTTTTCCAAATTTTAAGAGTGTCTCACTATCACTTGAATATTTTTCATCCATATGCAAACTACTATCGGGGATTGAATAATTGTGTTCCCAAATTTTAGGGGTGTCGCGGGACACCAGGATGAGTTAGGATGGTTACTATTTTTTTAGTAACCATGGTGGCTACCTATATCTACACCCTTTATTCTCAATATTTTTAAAATAATGGCCTTGATTGATTAAGGTTAATTTTGGAAAAAAATATAAAACAACACCGAATTAATATCGTTAAAATATAACTTTCCATATATTCTCAAACCCTAAATAATTATATATCCCCAACCCTAATAAATCCCTTCTGCCTCTCCCATCCCGATGAACAACCAACCTGCCGCCATCCCTCCACCTGACCAACCTCCGTCATTCTTTCTCACCCTTTGCCATCCCTCTTCACGTCCTTCATCTCCACCAACCCCATCCACCACTTTCATTCTCCCCTGCCTTCTCCCAAACCCACCCTCCACCTCTATCTCTCCCTCCCAACCCAACCCCACCCCATCACCGTCTGCCGCTCTTCTCCCCTCCTCCCCAATCTACCGCTCACCCCTCATCTCTCCGCCGTGAAGACATGGCGCCAACAATTTGTCGGATTTCAGATCTGGTTTTTTCATATTGGTATTATTTTTTTACATTGGTATTGATTGTCATGTTATGGTAGTTTTTATATTGATTTTATCGCATTAGTATTGATTTTGTTGCATTGTTATTATTTTTGTTGCATTGGTATTGATTATCATGTAATGGTATTAATTTGCATGTATTGGTATTGATTAAATCTGCAATGGTATTGGTTTTTTATGAAAATGGTATAGATTTATATTGGTAGTTTTCGTGTAATGGTATAGATTTATTTTTGCACTGGTATTGATATTTTTCAAAGTGGTAGTGGTTGTCTAATGGATTGGTAGTGATTTCGTGGTTTTTTTTTTTCTTTTGCAGAAAGATTGAGAAAACTAAGGAAATGGGATCTGGCTGAAGATTATGGAAGTGAGAGAAAGAGAGAGAATTGTAATTAATAGATTCTTGTAACTACCTAAAATATAATTTATTAAAAAAATTAATTAATACAATTTATTTTTCATACCCAATTTACCCTTAGTAACCACGATGATTACTACTAAAATGTAATCACCGTAACCTGTCCCACGGGACACCCCCAAAGTGCCATGTATCCGCCACTGGGTGACAAATGCTCGTATGTCGGATTTCGCAGTGTTTGTTTGATTCGGTGAGAGAGGAACAATCAACTTTTCAATAGCGCCAAACGGGAGGAATGGAGGTGATAGCTTTCATGTGCGGATTCAAGTTAGGAAAAGGGTTGTCAATTGACAAGCCTTGGATAATCATTATAAAGCTTAAGGGGCTCGCTGCAAAAATTGAAGAAACGGGGACCCAACTTCATATGCAAAGTGACACCGTGGACAAACCACATACATGGTCTGTTATAAATTGAACTTCGATGAGGCAAATCTTTGCAGTTCGAGTGACGAGGCTCGACGTGATCATCCGAGACGGAAATGGTGACTGCGCAATGGCTACAATAAGGCGAGAACAGATGAAATGGCCGGTGGAGATAGGAGATGCAACCGTAATGATTTTTTGGCTGAAACTCGTGAAGGATAGGCATATGTTGAATGTTGTACCGTGATATGATCCTTCAAGCACGAAGTGTACATCATACTTACAAAATCGAATTAAAAAAGCTTACATAAAATGGTAAATGCAAGTTTATTACTCATGTCTTGTAATCCGCTCATCCTGGAATAAGATCAGGTGACTAAGGGGGAGTCCCTTTGTCACATGACTAAGTCAATCTCAACCCTTCAATCTCATTAAAATCTAATGGTTTCAATTAATTCAGTTTAATGAAGGACAATATAGTAATTGCATGAATAATTTTTAATTATAAACTGAATAAAAAAATATCTGGCGTCCAGTCCACGTCCCTTCCGCCGGCCATGGAAATTCCCGGCGCGTTTCCATCTTGGCAAACGCTATTTCCTTTGTCTGGGAACAATTGCAACTTCCAACTCCAGTTACGAGAGAGAGTCCTTTTTCTGGGAACAATTGCAATTCCCCATCAGTTAAGAGAGAGAGATTTTCCGCCGTGAATTTTCCAGCGACCGCGACAGTTGGTTATGTTTGTCAAACTAATCTGTAATGTTTGCAAGTCTGGTTTGTAATTTCGAATTAATTATGTTTGTATCGTTTCTTATTCTAGTTTGTCAGTTTTATCTATTGTGTTTGTAATATTATATGACAAATTTTTATAAATTGTAATTTGAAATGTTTGTTTGTTATTTTGTTTACTTTGTATCTATAATGTTTGTTTGTCATTTTTATCTATTATGTTTGTTTGTAATATTATTATGAAATGTTTGTTTGTTTGTTATTTTGTATACTTTGTATTTATTAGTTTGTAATACTAGTTTATCGATTTGTATTATAGGTAGTGGTATTTTATACAGTTAGTATGGTTTGGACCGTTTGTCATTTTTTTAAAAGTTTGTAAGCTTTGTTATTTTTGTAATGTTTGTAAGCTTTATTATTTTTGTCCAACATGTTTGTTATTTTTGTCAACCATGTTTGTAATGTTTGTATACTTCTGATATGTATGCTTTGTATACTTTTACTATGTGGTCTGTATACTTTGTAATATCCAGTTTTGATATTTTCTGTTTTTAGTAATCTTTGTATATAATGTTAACTTGATTTATATACTTATATCTTGTGATTCTAATACTTTTTAATATTGCTTTGCATAATTTTATGATTGAGTATGTATACTTTGTATTATTGATTTGTAAAGATATTCACATCGATTTATATTGTAAGTAGTTGTATGTTGTATACATGGTAATATTAGTTTGTACATATTTGTGATATGATTTGTACACTTTTATATTCTGATTTGTAAATCACATATTATTGATTTTTTCATTTTCATTATAATGTTTGTACATGGTGTATTTTTACTATATATTTTTCTGGTATGGATTGCACATTTGTAGAAAAAACTGATAAAAAAACAAAGTAAACTCATGTGAGTGGGATGTTATAAAAAGCTTTCTCTTCCTCCTCCCGATGTAATACAAAGAAAGAACCAATTGAATTATAAAAAAAAAAGACATGCGGTGCTGGCCCGTGACCAAGAAATAAAAAAAAGTAATGAAATATTATAATACCATAATTACCCTTTTCATTTATTCAATATCCCTTCTCACCTTTTAACCATTAGATTAATATATCCAGATCCAAGGGTTAGGAGGAGGTTAGTCACTTGATTAAGCACCCCCTTAGTCACAGGATCCTTCCTCGGTCATCCTTTTCCTTCCCCTAATATGCTGATTCAGTCTATTTGGGCCATCCTTCGTCCTTTCTTTCCTTATCCTACTTCACTAATGAAAGACAGACAACTCAGTAGTTCGGATTCAGACACTCCCTCCAGTATATAAGCTCTCCTGATTAATCCCCCTTCCCCCAGAAAACAAAAACGAAATTCTGCAAGTAATCCATCAATTTCCGCTTCCACCGGATTTATTGGGAAAAATATCTAATCCCATTTCTCATACCCAACCAACCAAAATATCCCAATCCTCCCCTTCCTACTTCCGCCCCTCCGTCGCCGCCTCCGACTCCCACCACCATCGCCCCCCGTCGCCTCTCTCTGCCACGCCCAACCTCAACACCTGCTTCTACCACACCGACCTCGGCGTCTTCTCTCTCACCTGGTCTCGCACCTTCCTCTCCCACTCCCTCGACCTCCTCCCCACCGGCCACCCCCACCATGACGGCGGTGCGTGCTCACCACTCTCCCTCACCCACTCCACCGCCCCCCCCCCCCCCACGTGCTCCGCCGTCTCCTTCCACCTCCAGATCAAGCCCTTCTTCTTCTTCTGGAAGAAGCACGGCTCTAAGACGCTCCCCGAGTTCCAGATCTTCTGGAACCTCTCCCGGGCCAAGTTCGGATCCGAGTAGGAGCCCCAGTCCGGATTCTACATCGTCGTCGTGCAAAACCGCGAAATCGTCCTACTCGTCGGGGACTTGACTAGAGAAGCATGCGGGAAGCCCAAATCGGTGCGGCGGCCGCGGTCGAGCCAGTCGCTGGTTCTGAGGAGGGAACACGTCATTGGGAACCGGGTTTACACGACGAGGGCGAGATTCGACGGCAGGAACCGCCAAATTTCAATCGATTGCAACTGTGGGAGCGACGCCAGGCTGAGCTTCGCCGTCGAGGGGAAAAGGGTGCTGCAGATTAAGCGGCTGAAGTGGAAGTTTAGGGGGATCGAGCGGGTCGAGGTGGACGGGGTCCCGATCGAGATCTCGTGGGATGTCTACAATTGGCTGTTCGAGGATGTGGGGAGCGGTGGCGGGCACGCCGTGTTCATGTTCAGGTTTGAGGGCGAGGAAGAGGAGTACGATTGCGACGGCAGCGGAGGAGGGGGAAGCGGGTTAGCGACGCCGCTGACGGAGAAGAGCGGCGGTGATGGCGTCGTGCCGTGGTAGAGTGGTGGTAACTCGTGGGGCGAGTTCGGGATTATGAACAGGATCGAGTGGAGGAAGGTGAAGAAGGGGTTGATGATGAGGACGACGGCGGCGAGGAGTTCGTCCTGGTCGCCGATTTTGATGTCGCCGACGTCGTCGGTGGGACGAACTCGTCGGTGATGGAGTGGGCCAGCATAGAGGAGAGCGAGTTGGGTTGTGGACCTCAGGGCTTCTCTTTGTTGGTTTGCGCCTGGAAGAAATGACGTGGCAGAATTATGATAGATTTTCCTTTTTTACTTTTTAATTAGTGTTCACATTGGTTGATTTTTTTTTAAATGTGGGGTTATATATTTTTACTTTCCCCCCTTTATACCATTGTTAGTTGGGTGAGATTTTTCAAACTAACCACATTTGTTTGATGAACATAATAGCAACTGATTTATTAGAGATTGTCATTATTATAGTTCAGAAATCAATCATTTCTACATCTCTGTTTTTATCTTGCTTTTAGCGTTTCTCCATGGGATTGGTTTATGTCTATCCACCCTTTGGGTCCATAACATCATTTCGAATAATTGAAATGAACGAATTATCATTTTAATTCTTACCAACAAAAAGTTCGTGTAGCTTAGAGTCCATGGTTTGTTATAATGTATCATCTTCACAACTAGTGCCAACGCGACACCTAAGAATTACCCTTTCTTTAGGTGAACTAATAAACAATGCATGTGGAAGGTGGCAAAGGCATGGAGGTTAGGCATAGGCAGGAAACAAGGGGGGAAATCAAAAAACTACCACTGTTTAAAAAAATTACAAAAGTACCACTCATTCCGAAGAAATTCCAAATCTACCACTTTATTTTAAAAACCGCTCTACTCAGGGGCGGTTAAAATAGAAACCGCCCACCCAAGCGACGGTTTACCATGGAACCGCCTGCTAGACAAGCGGTTTGTCTTTTTTGGGAAAACGCTCTTCGAAGGAGCGGTTTTTATGATTTCCCTAGCACAAACCGCGTCCTTTGGGAGCGGTTATGTGTCGGCAAGGTAAAATGCTTCACAGGGAAGCGGTTTACCATGTCAACACATAAACCGCTCCCCCAGCGGTTTGTGCCTCGTCACCCGACATCCGACATGTCGGCATGCTGGAGGTTGCAGGGGTGGGGGCTGCATGCCAAACTAAAACCGCTCACCCCCAGCGGTTTCCAGTGTAAAATTTGCCTATAAAAGGCAGGTCCAGAAAACTCAAAATCTTCACTCCATTCCTTCTTCTTCAAATTTCAGTTGTGCACCTTTAAATTATTTAGTTTTTGTGATTAGCGTTAATTCGTAAGTTTGTTTTGTATTACTTTTCATTGTCATTTGTGATTTTTATGTTAGTAACTTAATTACAGTTTTATTGCAAATGGCATTCCAAAAGTTCACCCTCGGGTTGCGGTGGAATGGTTACACGGAAGAGACCGGAAAGGGTGTAAGTTACGTGGGTGGCAATTTTTATAAAATGAAGGTCCGTACGAGACCGATGCTTGAAGATCTCCATCAAATGTGCACTGAGGTTACCTGCATGGATGGCACTAGAAGAGTTGATCGTATGGTGTATCGATATCCAAACAGACATGACGGATCGTTGTGGAATGAGGAATTCCTCATTACCACTCAGGAGGACGTTGATGCCATGGTCCAATTTTTTATCACCAATAAGATTAAACAAGCAGAGATGTTCGTTTACACCGAGGCGGTCGAAGGTGGTGTATGTCATTCTAGAGATGGCCAAACATTTGGTATCCACGGTGCGAGTGTATTATACGAATATCATGCCCACCAGGAGTACCAAGACTTGAGTTGGAGGCAGGAGTATCATGATGGAACTGGAGGTCATCATCAATCCTTCCCATCATATGAAGAAGAAGCTCAACAGGCGGATGGGAACCAATAAGCAGGCTACCAGTACCAACTTCTACCAAAGCGACGTTAGTTACCACAACTACCCTTACGGAGCTGGTGAAGGTGAAGGGGGCCTTTCATGATGATCATCAGATGGAAGAAGAGGTCAATCGAAGTCTAGTTAGTGACCCTGAGGTTGAAGAAGAGCAAGGAGATGTCAATGCAGACAGCTTCGATCCTCTTGAAGGTGCTTATGATTCCGGTCCAGATTCTGACGCAGATGGTGATGAGGTGCCTCGCGACCGTGTACCTATCTCGTACTACAATCACATTCCAAATGAATATTGGTATGTTGATGCCGACATGGAACCGCCAGAGGTGCCAGTATGGGGTCCACTCACTGGCTTACGAAGGGCCAACAATTTGCAACGAAGAATGAGGTCCGGCACGCTATTGCCACTGAAGCAATGACTCGGAGTTTTGAATGGCACACAACCCATTCCGACATGAAGAGGCTGATGGTTAGATGCAAAAATCAAAATTAGGGATGCAAGACTAGGGTCTGGGCCATCAAGACAAGAGAGTCGGCCATTGGGTCATATCCCGTGCTGTGAACACATACAAATGTGTGTCATCAATAACATCCCAAGGCCATCAACAGTTGAAATCAAGGGTGGTTGCCGCGGCTATCAAACATCTAATTGAGGAGCAGCCCGACGTGAAGGTTAAAACCATCATCGCCGACATTTCTAGTCGTTATGGTTCTATCATTAACTACAAGAAGGCGTGGCATGGAAAACAGAAAGCAATGGCCGCCGTGTTTGGTGACTGGGAAGAATCATATACATTCCTTCCCATATTGATTTTGGCTATGGAGGGGTCTAACCCTGACACCATTTTCTCTCCCTGTTACCAAGATGAAGAAATTCAGTCGCCGGTGCCTGGTAACAAGCGCCATTTCACTGTAAGTTTATGATTTATACATCTATAAATCTATTATAACAAACAATATAAATTAATGAAATCAAGGTTGTTTCCAAGAAATATACATAATTTAATAAACATTAATATTAAGCTAACTAAAACAATTAACTAAAATGAATACCATTTTCGAAATTTAAGTAAAATTATTTTGTACACATACACATAAAATCAAATATATTATTTTGTACTTCGTATTGATTGTTTTCAATAATTTAAAGCAATACAAGTACACTCGTAAAACTATTAGGAGAGGTATACATCTCATTAGAAACACAGTCTGTTTGACAGAAAAAGGGGGGATCCGAGGATCTCTTAGAACCCAATTATCCCAGCTCATGGGAGGATCATGATGATCGCTTAAGACCCCATTTCCTTAGACATGCATTTCTTTATAAAAAGTATAAATAAGTGGTGTATTGTATTGTATTGTATTGATTTAAATTATTGAAAATAATCAATACGATTAACAATTAAGTAATTTACTCCACTAAACAAATAAATTATGTTAACAAAATAAAAATTACAAGTGATGATAAATAATATGTACCTTGTGGTCGTTCCAAACGTCTCTTGAACGATGATTGAATTGATCGTATAAAACAGTCAGATCAATCGGTACTAGATCAACGTAATATCGTTGATTGTATATATCAACATCCGGCCCAACCTACGATAGCATAACAACAACATAAATCAATTAGTATATAAATTAAATAATACCATTATAACAACAACAAAAATTGGGTCAAATGAGTACGTACCGCTTGATAATCATAACAGTAAATACCCTCTTTTTTGACAAAATTGGCCATTGTTTAGGATCCGGACAGAGATTCAACAGTTTTCTAGTGAAGATCGGACTTAGCCGCAACCAACAAAACAACTACTTCCAAGATTTTTGGGTGGGGAGGGGGATTGATAGAGTGAGAAACTTAGAGAGAGAGAGAGGAGATTGGGTTTGGTGTGAAGAAAATGAGAGAAAGGGGGTGGGTATTTATAGGGGCGTAACCGCGTCCTGAGGGACGGTTTGGTATTTTTACCCCCACCAAAAACTGCGCCTCCGACACATGGTTTACACTTCCCAATGCGCAAACCGCGCCCTTGGGCAACGGTTATCAATCCACGACGCGGATCACTCCGCTGGCAGGAGGTTAACCGTCAGATCGCCTGCCTATCACGCGGTTGTATAGACCGCCACATGGAGGTGCGTTTTGGCAGCTTCCCAATGACAAACCGCCCCTTGCCCGCACGGTTTGAATGACAACCGCACCTTCGTGGCGCGGTTTATGTGGATGGTGGTAGATTTGGAATTTCTTCGGAATGGGTGCTACTTTGGTAAAAAAAAAATAAAACAGTGGTAGTTTTAATTTTTTCCCGGAAAAGGCATCTAATTAGGTCTGCTAATTGTTTAGGGTTAATTAGGTTGCTAATATTTTAATTAGAGAGTTGTATGTTACCTATTAGTGGCGCTTAAGAGTCAAGTGTCCTGCTTAATTTACTTTACATGAATCATATACTAGTTATTTGACCTGAATCTACTGCAGAGTCGCCACGTGGAGCCATCAGAGTGCGGATCTGGTGACTAAGGGGGATGCTTAGTCACTTGACTAAGCCCCTCCTAGCCATTAGATCTGGACACTTCAATTCAATGGTTAAAAAGTGGGAAGGGCTATTTAATTAATGGCAGGGTAGTTTGGGTATTATGAAAAATTACGAAGTATACAAACCGGATTTACAATCAGTACAAACCACACAAATATACGAACAGTACAAACTAGAGCGAAAAAATATACAAACGTATGAACTGTACAAACAATACAAACTAGACCGACAAACAATACAAACCATACAAAAAGAAAAAACAACCGGGTTGACTTTTGAGGCTCCATCCCTATATAGAGGGGCTCCTTCCCAAAGTCAACCCGGTGTTTTTTAGACATACAAACAGTACGAACATGGTGGACAAAAATTACAAACTAGACCGACAATCCATACGAACGGGAAAAAACTCCCGGGTTGACTTTGGAGGCTCCATCCCTATATAGAGGGGCTCCTTCCCAAAGTCAACCCGGGTGTTTTTTAGACATACAAACAGTACGAACATGGTGGACAAAAATGACAAACTAGACCGACAATCCATACGAACGGGAAAAACACCCGGGTTGACTTTGGAGGCTCCATCCCTATATAGAGAAGTTCCATCCAAAAGTCAACCAGGTTGTTTTTTAGATATAAAAAACATTACAAACATGGTTGACAAAAATGATAAACATGGTGCACAAAAATAACAAAGTTTACGAACATTACAAAATAACAAAGCGTACAAGCATTACAAAATATGTCAACAAACATTACAAAATTGGCACTGTCGCCAGAAAATTCTTCTCCGTCCACGATGGTTGCCGGAAAAAAAATTTCCGACCAGAAAAGTTTCCGATCAGAATCTCTCTCTCTCTCTAGGACGAACCAAAAAAATAAATGGCACTGGGACGAACCAAAAAATAAATGGCATTGGCAATGGAAGGAACGTTTTTTTTTTTTTTTTGAAAGAGCAATGGCAGGAACGTTTTTTTTTTTTTTTTGAACAAGCACCCCTCCTCCAAGTCCCCCGTCAGCGGCGGCGGAGACAACAACAACAGCAACAGGCCGACGGCATCCGGAAACTCGTCCAGCAGTTGCGGCGGAGGAGGAGGAGGAGGGGGTGACATGTTCGGGTCGGGCCACGTTGGCGGCGGTGGCGGGGGGCACCTCTCCGGTTCATGGCGCCCCTCCACCACCACCACCACGGCGAGGAGACGGCCTGCCGGGAAATTTTGATCGGCGAGGAAACGGGCTGGACGGCCGGGGTCGCTACTGTTGGATTTTTTAATTATTTATTTCTGAAAATAAAATAATCATGAATCATGTAATTACTACACTACCCTTCATTAATTTGAATTAATTAGATCCATTGGATTTTAATGAACTTGAAAGACTAGGATTGACTTAGGCAAGTGACTAAGGGGACCCCCTTAGTCACCTGATCTTAGCCCACTTAGTAAGGTATAAAATAATTGGCCGTAGTGAATTCCTTGGAAAAACCAGTTCAAAGAGTGGATGAGTTGTATTGTAGTTTGGAAGTTTGTTTGCATTTGTTATGTCCAGAAAAGAAAGCCAGCAGGAAAAATTCGTTGGCCAAAACCAAAAACAAAGAGGAGGTTGAACGAATCAAACTTTCAAAATGCAAACTGAAAGATTAGATAAAACAAAAAACAAAAAAAGTGCTACATTACCAACTAGCATTGATGAAAGAAAAGGTTTGTTTGCCAAAGTATGGCCACGTCAGGAAAATATGAGAGCAGGAATGTTCTCAAATTATTGGATTTGGTTATATGTTGGGTTAATACCTTATTTTGGCCCGAACTATGACCATATAATCAACTTTGGCCCGTGGTTTCAAAATTTAACATCCTGGCCTCAACTATGCAGCATATAGACTCAATTGGCCCGACACATAGTGTGACCGTCAATTTGGACGGTCAACTCCGTTGACCGTTAGTCAACACGCCATGTCATTGCCTAGTCAGCCTAAAAATCATTAAAAAATCAAATTTCAAATTATTTTTCTAATTTTCTTATTTATTATTAAATTAACCAAAAATAAATTATAAAAAACATAAAATAAATTTGATTTTTTATTTTTTGGATAATTTGAAAAATGATAAATTTTATAAATTAACCAAAAATTATCAAATTATTTTATATTTTTAAAACTTCCCACCAAAATATAATTTATATCATAACTTTTAAATTTATAAAATTTAATTTGATAATTTTTGGTTAATTTATAAAATTTATCATTTTCAAATATCACAAAAAAATTATTTTATATTTTTAGAATTTTATTTTTTGGTTAATTGTAAAATGATAAATAATAGAAATTAGGAAAATAATTTGAATTTAAATTTTTTTAATAATTTTTAGGCTGACATGGCATGTTGACTAACGATCAATGGAGTTGACCGTCCAAATTGACGGTCAAACTATGTGTCGGGCCAATTGAGTCTATATGCTGCATAGTTGAGGCCAGGATGTTAATTTCTGAAACCACGGGCCAAAGTTGATTATATGGTCATAGTTCGGGCCAAAATAAGGTATTAACCCTTATATGTTTTAGCTGACGAGATACTAGCATCAAACAAAGAAGATGCGAGATTTGGATCCTGAAAATGTGTATACATAATATGACAATATATAATAATATTCATCTTCAGATGTTTTCATGATAGTATGATGCATGGCGAATTTGTGATCTTGCATACTCGTCCGTTAGCACTTGATGCTTAAACTACAGCTGCGGTAAGAACGAATTCAGAGATAGAACTGTGAGGAGCTGAGATAGCGTAACATGGAGTTTCTAATGCTAGGACAAGTGTTTCGATATGTACATGGAAAGATACAAATGCTCTAATACAATACTATGCTATTCGGTTTAACTTGATTCTTTCAACCCACAACTAAGCTAATAATAATCTGCATTCTGGAAGCAAAATCTCTGCATCCTGATATCCGGTACAGATGTAACTTTCAGCCATCAATCACAATCCCACAACAGCGAACCTCTGTCATTGTTGTAGCTGAACACCAAGGGAAGCCGTGATCACCAGCCACTGCCAGGGTCAGCAGAAGACGACTTTTGCTTCTGTTGCTGAGTCGTTCGAGCAGAATAACCAGCAAACCAGGCCGCACTCATCAGCTGAACACCCAGAATCAGTATCCAACAAGACACCAACCACCTAATCGTGTCCAACATCCACACGGGCGAATTGAGCTCGGTCGCAAGCTTCAAACCCCTCATCAACTGCAACACCCGATAAGTCTCGTACACAACCGGGGTCACCAGCCAGACCGGTGACTGCCAGTTCCAAGTGAGCAACTCGGTCAGGAATTGCACAGACAGAAGCAGGAGGTAAGGCCCCATTAGAATGGCAAAGGAGAATACAGGCAGCTGTGGTTGAAGCAAACCCTTCTGCGACCAACCCAACATCACCAGTGGTACCGCGAATCCAGCTACGGCGGAGACCATGTTCCAGAACTTGTAAGCCAACGGCGGCTGGCTGTTGCATGCCTGTGGCAGGATTCCAGACCGAGCACAAGAATCGGCCATGAGAAGATACAGTGTGACTCCAAGGTTGTAGATGCTGTCCAGTCCAATTAAAGCGAGCAAGCTCGCTATGTTGGGTCCAAGGAAAACTGAGGATAGTGGAAGCCATAGAGTTGGCACCATTCCGGTGACAAGAAGAAGAGCAGGGCCTAGAAACCACAGCGGCCATTTCAGGAACTGGAATTTAGGGCCCTCCTGCTGTGTCTTTATCTGTGCGAGCTGTTCTTCACTCTTGGTAGATGGTTCTTCAGCTGTTCCATCAGAACTCAGCGTTTCGAACAAATTGGCAGGTTTATTCAAGAAATCATTGCTCTCATCTCCAGCCCCAAGAGCATATGTAACAGGCGGTGAAGGTTCCCATGGGGTTGATTTTGTGCAGCGAATACCGGAACGATTTGATAGACGATATCTGGGGAAGCTGCCGACTTGGCATGTAGATGGAGGTTTCAACAATTTCAAAGCCCTACGATGAACATTAATGATTGATGATGGCGGTGAAGCTCTAGCAAGAGACGCCATTTCTTGAAAATTACCCCAGAAAAAAACGTAGAATTTTCTGCAACAGTCAAATGAACACAAGGAGAAAACCAAGTCAGATGACCCAAATATTTTAGATGAGCAAATCAGTTAGTTAAGTGTGTTGCTTTCATCCATTGCAATAGATTGTGGAGACCCACGAATAATATTTATGGTATACCCTAGAGGACGATCAAAGTTGCTTCTTTTTACAGTGCAATGAGCTGCATAAGCAAGTTTCAAACTACTCGGAAAATCAAGTGCGGAAACAGTAGGAACATGGGATGGAATGAAGGATCGAAGGATGAAGCATCGTGCTAATCCAGCAACCCATCTTTTCTTCATTTTATATCCCCACATATCAACGCATAACCTAAGGATAAACCCCCATACTGAACAAAATTGATATTGTAAACGAAAAAGAACAAGGCTTTATCCACCATTCAAATCATGGAACATTCGCGGAATTGGCACCTTCGCAGCGGGGAAGGTGGTTTCCCACCGATTGAGCGTAACCCAGCCCCAAAAACTTCTGAATGTGAATTCCCAGCCCAGAAGTAAATGTTACTTTCCACAACCATCATACAAGGTAATTGCTCGAGAAAAAAATTCCAGGTAAAAGTCTTTGGAGCTAGATTTCACCATTATCATCTCTAATAGCCCTAGAAACGAGAAAATGGAGCGGGTTCGAGATGTTGGGAAGCAAAGAAAGGGTAACAAACACAATTCGCAGGAGAGCAGAATAAACGGATTTTACCTTCTTAACTTTTCTCTCCAATCATGGAGACGAACTGAATGCTTCGGAGCCAAGAAGCACAGAGGCAAAGAGGGAAATTGATAGGAGAAATGGAGGAATTGAGAAGAAGAGGGGAGGAAGGAGGAAAGAACAGAGGAAGAGGGGGAAGACGAGAGATTGAGAAAGAATTGGGGGAAATATCTGTAATTTACTGATTTGATTCCCTTTTCACGACAGCATAACTGCACAATTACAAAACACACTCCAAACTAAACCTTTAGGACATACAAGAATCATTACAGAAGCCGTCGCGGGGAAAGCATGGTTGGGAAATGAAGTTCTGTAACTTGAATCAGATTTCCAGGTGTGAGAAGCTTTCCGGACGAGTCAGTGTGGCGGAATTTTGTCCCGCATAAAATC
This sequence comes from Linum tenue, assembly GCA_946122785.1. Classification (NCBI taxonomy): domain Eukaryota; kingdom Viridiplantae; phylum Streptophyta; class Magnoliopsida; order Malpighiales; family Linaceae; genus Linum; species Linum tenue. Next base: position 14,286,637 of record CAMGYJ010000007.1, on the reverse strand, counting down.
AGGGTGTTCATATGGCTGGTCGCGCACAAGAAGATCCTCACGCTGGATAACCTGCAGAAGAGAGGTTGGATGCTGGCCAATCATTGCTATATGTGTCACAAAGCGGAGGAAAGCATCAACCATCTATTTATTGATTGTGAATTCGCCAAGCAAGTTTGGATTGCGGTTGGCAGAGTGTGCTCCAACTTTGCCCCGCCGTCCGGTGATATGTTAAGTACCATTAGAAGATGGAGCTGCGACCATCCTGATAATCTCGTCGATTGGATTGGTTTTTGTGCACTTCATGTGATCTGCTGGCAGGTGTGGCTTGAAAGAAACAGCCGTGTTTTCAGGGGCAGGTGTTGTTGATATTCTTAAGAAGGCCCTCACTCTAATTGTGGATGCCCTGATTGCTCATGGCAAGATCAGCAGGGAGCAGGGCGAGGAGTGGATGTTGGATATTCGTCGCAGCTCTGAGACCTCCCTTGGCTTCGGTTAGTAGCAGTGGTAGGAGATGTTTGGTTTGTGAGGGCTAGGCTTTTGTGGCTTGGGTCTCGCTGTTGGGTCATTTGGTTTCTTTGCTTTCATGTGTTCCCTGTGGTTTTCACTTTTTTTCTTCTCGGCTTTGCTTGGGCTCTCACTGGCAGAGTTATCTTTTTTTGGTTGTTCCTTGTGTGCTGCACCTCTTGTGCAGCCCCTCTGTATTATACTCTGTTTCTTTTATCTTTAATGCATTCTTCACCTTCATCAAAAAAACTTTTCTCTCCAATCATGGAGACGAACTGAATGCTTCGGAGCCAAGAAGCACAGAGGCAAGAGGGAAATTGATAGGAGAAATGGAGGAATTGAGAAGAAGAGGGTAGGAATGAGGAAAGAACAGAGGAAGAGGGGAAAGATGAGAGATTGAGAAAGAATTGAGGAAAATATCTGTAATTTACTGATTCGATTCCCTTTTTCATGACAGCATAACTGCACAATTACAAAACACACCCCAAACTAAACCTTTAGGACATACAAGAATCATTACAGGAGCCGTCGCGGGGAAAGCATGGTTGGGAACTGAAGTTCTGTAACCTGAATCAATCGGTTGGCATCTCAATATCTGCATGTTCTTCAAGTTTCTGAGAACGCAGATATTGCCTAGCTTCGTCATCGATCTGCAGTAATCACGTCGATAGCTCTGCCATTGATGCTAAACCCGTCTATTGAGAGATGAAGGGATAACACTCTCTCCCATGAGAAAAATCTCACAGGCTATGAGGATCAAAGTCTTCAACTTGGACAACTTTCATATATTCCCTGGAATTCGGAGCTCAACTTCAGAATGTTCAAATTGCAGTTCCTCCAAGTAGACAGATGAACACTGCCATACCTCTTTGTTGCTTAAGATGTCTAGAGCACTCTCGTTGTACTATATTCTGTTGCGCTTGTTTATCCAAGTCGAATAATTAGCTCTACCTAAATCTATGATATGATCATTGTTAAATTTGATCAAGGACCTCAGAACAAGAGTCTCAACCCCACTTTATGGATAAAACCTGCAGTCACTCCACATATATATTGGCAAAACTTTGTCCTTCCAATAAAGAAACAAAGCAACATATAAAGAAATGTTTGTTATTCCCCGTAAGTTAATGCATCGTAACTCATCCTCAGGCTTTCTTGAATCTTACTAGGAGGGACCCATGCAGCTTGTACAATTTTTTCTGACAGAGCTGTATAATTTTCTGGAGGGTAGTCCATTCAAAATTGCTAAACAGTTGAAGCAAACAGTCGCGACTCATCTCTTCAAGTTCATACAACTTGTGCTATTGATACAAGTTCAAAATTTTGTCTCTAGTTGTGATCAAAATTCTACATCATGTTCACTGGGGATACTTGTTTTTTATGATGGAAGTTATGGGGTTTCCTCAGAGGTTTATCTACTGGATTAGATTGTGTGTTAAAACTGCAAAATTCAGTATCTGCATTAATGGTGGATTGTGTGGTTTCTTTGGGACGCAAAGGGGGGTGAGACAGGGGGACCCCCTCTCTCCCTATTTATTTACAATTGCGATGGAGGGGTTATCACTGCTTTTGAATCGAGTTGCAACAGCAGGGGAGCTGGCTTTCCATCCTCAGTGTAAGAGAGTGGGGTTAACCCACTTGTGCTTTGCAGATGATCTCCTTATATTCACAGAGGGGTCAGGCCAAACTATTCAGAGGGTTCAGGGCATATTGCAGGAGTTCCACACTATCTCTGGGCTAAAGTGTAATCCAGGAAAGTGTGATGTGTATCTTGGTGGGAATTATGTGCAGTTTAAACAAAATGCTTTGCAGCTTTCAGGTTTTGCAGAGGGAATTTTACTTGTTTGGCATCTTGGAATGCCCCTAATCTCAAGGAAGCTACCTTCTAGTGAGACTGATAAGCTGGTGGCCCTCATTACGAAGAAGATCAATTCCTGGAGATCAAAGAAACTTAGCTATGCTGGAAGGCTGCAGCTAGTAACATCGGTTTTGATGGGGACTCTTCAATATTGGATGCAGATCTTCATTCCGCCCAAAAGAGTGATCAAGCAAGTTCAATTAGTTTGCTCCCAGTTTCTCTGGCATGGGGGGAAGAAGGGCGTGCTAAAGTCAGTTGGGAGCGTATGGCTAGGCCTCGCAAGGAAGGGGGTTTGGGTTTACGTGAGCTTACTGCCTAGAACAAAGCCTGTACTGTTCAGTTCATTTGGTTATTCTTGATGAAAAGTGGAGCAATTTGGGTGGCTTGGTTTCAGCAATATAAGATCAAGAACAGAAGTATATGGACTGTACCTGCCAATCAGAGCAGTTCCTGGGCTTGGAGACGTATCCTCAAGCTACGCCCTGTGGTCCAGCCTCATCTATTGATGAGGAACAATCAAATTCTTTGGGACAACAACCCTATGCCTGCGTTTAAAGCCTCTATGGTTTGGAATACCTTGCGAGTTAAATATGAGGTGGTGGATTGGGCAAAGCTTATATGGGGGAAGAGTCATATTCCCAGAAATAGTTTTTTGGCATGGATTATCATGGTGAATGGCACTGTTACTAAACTACAACTGATGCAATAGGGTAAGCAGACTGATGGTTTTTGCGTGTTTTGTGGTGTTGAAGTGGAAACCCGAGAGCACTTGTTCTTTAAATGTATCTACTCTAGCCAAGTTGTGTCAGCACTGCATATGGGAGTGTTTTGTTATGGCTCTTGGGAAGCTACTGTTGCTGCAGGTATTGCTAGTTGCATCAAGGCGAAGGTGGGACGAGTGACCAGTCTTATCTGGTGCTTATGCAGCGCTGGGGTATGGAAAGAAAGGTGCAGGCGTGTTTATGGTGCTATAAGTAAACCTGTGGAGGAATTAGTTCGTGAGGTTAGTGTTGAACTGCATATTGTCTGTCGAGATAATGATGATTTGTTAGAAGGACTGAGGGTATTAGGACTGATAGAGAGTACATAGGAGAATGGTAGCAGTTTTGTTACGGGTTGTTTTGTGGAGGAAATGTTTGGGGTAGAGGATCTTTCTTTTATAGGGTTGCTCATTCCGACCTTTCCTTTCGTTGTATTGGTTTGCCATTTGTGCTTTGCAAGTGGTCTCTTTTTGGAGAAATAAAAGAGTAACTTATTCAACGGAAAAAAAAATTCTACATCCTGCTGAAAAGTCTTCATGTTTTGAAAAACTCAAACATCTCATTGACATCATCAAGAACAAGAAACACTTTGTGTCTACAGACACTATCTCTTACCACATGAATACCGGTATCAGCACGTTAAACTAGATCATCAGTATGCCTCAAAATGCTAGAGATAACCTTGTTCTGCAAACTTACTTGGCCCTTACCATTCGTTGTTCATGCTTCTGATTCATCCTCCAGAAAGCATCAGTGACCAAAATGAGGACAAACCTTGTTTAACATGAAAATCAATTCCAACCAAGTCTTGATTAGGCACCAACCTGTAACTCCACATCATATATGAGTCAACTCGTGAGATAACTGCATCTATTATATATAGCTCCCTCGCCTGCAAATTGAATGAATAGTGAGCAAGAGTCGTTTTGCAACTAAGCAAACAAAACTCTCCGTATGTGGCTACCACCCTTGCCCATCAGATTTCCCCCCACCATTTGAAGGGCTTCCCTCCATTCCATTACGGTACGTAGCTGCTTATATGTGGAAGAAGAAAAATTACAAATAAGCTTTCTGATATGTTCACTGGGAGTGAGTTACACAACCAAATTAAGAGCAGTTTTGTTGCACATAAATGGAGTTTTTTTACCAAATATCTTACTATTCTCTGGAGAAGGACCAGATTAGTCCCCATTTTGAAATGGCATACCACATTTGCTAATATGGAACTCAAAGCTACTGTGAGAACTTGGGCTGGAGGAACCAAAGGTGTCCCAAAGTATGGTTTTTTTTACTTTTTTCTACTTTTCATCTACTGGATATTTAACCTTTGCTCTACAATAGATTATAGTAAGATATAAAGCCAGAAAGAAGTGAACAATCCCAACAAATGTATGTCATCATACTTTGCCCAAGAAGTAGTGATGGATTCGAACCTGTGACCTTCAGGCTCAAGACGAATGATATTATCACTAGACCGAATCCTTATAAGTTTAATTTTTTTTTTTTGACAAAAGATAATCATATATTAATTCAGAACGAGGTAGTTACATCCTGGAATTCAGCCAGGTCTAGAAATCAAAAGAACGAATCATAGTCGGCGACAAAGAGAGGGTCTTTCTAGCCACCAAATGCGCCGACCTACAAATCGTACATTAAATCCTGGATGCAAGGAAAAATATTGTACTAGTTCTTCAAGAATAGCCCCCATACTGTTATCGCTGATCTGCGCCCGATTGATATTATCAATGATTGGCTGGGCATCCCCTTCAAATCGAACTTCCGTGAACCCACTTGCTAGACACCAACAGAATCGACCACCATAGGGTCATCAATGCAAGGGAACTGAGCCAGCAACTCGACCACCATAGGGTCATCAATGCAAGGGAACTAAGCCTCCGTAGCAAGCAGAAGCTCACGGTCTGGAGTTAGCACCACCATCCCCCCTGCCGAGTGAGATCCACTTCTAGTAGCCCCATCCCACATACATATCACCACGTCCGTTCGACTAGGACTCGAAGTATGAGGCATCGGAGCCACCCTAAGCGGCCCCTTGGCATTCGGCAACTGGACCCATTCCTGAAACTGCTGATTCAACTGCCTCATCAAGGTCGGTATCCCAAACTGTTTTCCCTCAAAGACAACCCAGTTACGAGAACGCCAGATCCTCCAAAGTACAGCGACCACAACCATAAACATCATGGGTTGTTGTAAAAGTGCCATTAACTTCTTCAGGAACAAGGAGAAGGTATGACGAGGCAATCCATGCCCTAGATGCTCGAGGCCCGAGTGGTCCCAAATAGCACGAGCTACAGGGCAGTAGAGGAACAGGTGTTCCATAGTCTCCTTCTCAGCCCAACAAACCGGACATCTGGGGTGAACCAAGACATCCTTCTCTAGGAGGGCTTATGTGGTTGGCAGGATCCTGTTGAGAATCTGCCAAACAAACACCTTCAACTTTGGCAGGATATTTGCCTCCCAAACCCGAATCCAGCTGGCCCTATCCATCCAACTTACCTCAGCCCGCCACCGATTCTTCTACTTATCCAAACGGACTGCAAGATGGTAGGATGATTTTACCGTAAAAACCCCATCAGTCGATTCATGCCAGAGTATTTTATCCGCCACGTTCTCCCGGGGGAGGGGGATAGCTTTAATGGCTTTACAAGTAAGTGGGTCAAACCACTGGCTAAGCTTGACATCACACCATCGCCCTTCCCCAGAGCATATAACTTCCGAAACACTAGGGCCTCCTCCCTCAAATAACACTTGAGGTTTAAAGACAGAGAGAGGGGGATGTAACCGCGGAATCCAACTATCCCCGAGTAAAGATGTCGTCTGCCCATTACCAATCTGCCACCGTAAGCCCATATGCAATAGTTCCCTTCCAAAAAGGATGCTTTGCCATCCCCAGGAAGGGCGAGAGCGAGCCGTAGCGGTGAGGAATGTTCCATTGGGAAAATACTTCCCTTTATAGACTTGGGCCAAAAGTGATTGGGGTTCATTAAGAATCCTCCAGCCAAGTTTAGCCAAGAGAGCTTGATTAAAATGCTCTAAATGAAGGAAACCCATCCCCCCATCATGCTTACTCCTGCACATATTGTGCCAGGACATCCAGCTAATACGAGACTGTCCATCCTCAACACCCCACCAGAACCTAGCCACATGCTTATCTAACAACCTACAGAGAGACAGAGGTAAACGAAAATAGGACATTACATGCAACGACAGCGCTAGGGCTATGGATTTAATCAATGTCTCCTTAGCGGCCCATGATAACGTCCTTCGTTTCCACCCCTGAAGTTTGTCCAGAAGCTTCTCCTCGAGGTAGCGAAACGTAGACATCTTAGACCAGGCTATTAGCATAGGGAGGCCAAAATATTTATCATGAACCCCTACCACCCCCACTCCCATAATTTGGGCCAAGAACTCTTGATCTTGTACTGCAATATTCTTACCAAAGCATACCGCAGATTTAGCCAAGTTCACCCTCTGTCCACTAAGTTCCTCATATTCATTCAAACTTCCAGGAGATTCTCACATTCCTAGAGAGACCCTCTGAGAAATAAGTAAGAATCATCTACAAAGAATAAATGTGAGATACAGGGAGCCCTGGGAGCCACTTTTACTCCCTCTAGTTTGCGTTCAGAGATAGCTTTCTTAATGAGAGCAGCGAATCCCTCTGTACAGAGCACTAACACCAGGGGCGATAAAGGATCCCCCTGTCGAAGACCTCTGGATGGGGCAAAGAACCCGGATGGTGTGCCATTCATCATGACCTGAAAACAAAGTGGAACGGAGGCATTCATGAATCCAACCCCTCCAGGTTGAGTTAAAACCCATATTTTCCAAAACAGTAAGGAGAAACGGCCATTCGACCCTATCATAGGCCTTTTACATGTCAACCTTAAGGGCCATGTACCCTTTCTTACCTTGCGTCTTGATTTTTAGGTAATGCATTAACTCATGCCCCAGGAGAATATTTTCTACAATTTGCCGTTCTCGGATGAAAGCATTCTGGCCTTCCAAGATTATAAGTGGCAAAAGACCAGCCAAACGCTCAGCCATGATTTTCGTTATGATTTTGTACACAAATTGGCATAAACTTATAGGACGAAGTTGTCTCATGGATTCCACGTTATCCACTTTAGGGATCAATGTCAGCCAAGTATGATTGAAGCTGCGGAGCATCTTACTCGAAGAAAAGAAAGAGCAGACCGCAACAATCACTGAATCACCAACAATGTCCCAAAAATCCTTAAAGAACTTCCCTGTGAACCCATTAGAGCCAGGCGCATGTTTTGACCCCATCGAGAAAACCGTTTGTCTAACTTCGGTTGGAAGGACTGCAGCAGTGAGGCTAGCATTGATTTCAGGTGTAACATTCCGGGGAATAGGAAGCGAATCTACCCTCTCCACCATGTTCAGTTCTTATTGTGTCTCAGCGGTGGTGAACGGCGTTTGATTTCAAAAATGGGTTCCTCGTCAGTAGACAGAGTCACCTCCAAATCCAGATGCTCCATCGGGTCTGGGCTAGGAGGCGGGTAAGACCTCGATGGTGGGACATCCAGCGCTTCTTCCCCTGCCAAAGACTCCTCCACAATTCGGCCTGTTTCTTCCTGCTGGGCTCGCGAGGACTTGGCCCGCCCACCACCCTTCTGGCGTTCAGGCTGCTTATTGGGCTTGTTGCTGGGCTTGGCCACCTTAGCGGGCTGAGACTGGGCCTTGGCCTTCGCTCGGCCCTGGTTCAGGGAAGCAGGGACGTTCTTCCCCTTCACATGAGAGTCCCAATCGCCGCCACTAGCCGGCTTGTTCACTAGAGTTGGGGGAGGAGCAGCAACAGGGAAATCATCCTTGATTCCTCTTCCAGAATCAAACATCGGCGACGCGACTAGTTCAATAGGACTTCCATTGAGCTTCGGGCATTATCCAGGTTGGGGACAGCAGGTTCGACCCATATTCCCGATTCGCCAATCACATGGGTCTCACGAGAATCATTTCGATCCTTGTTGTTGGCTTTCCGCAGTCTTCTTCCCCCATTTGAATCAGCCCGCGAGTGAGTCTTCCCGCTCAAAGGCTGGCTAGCACGAGTGCCCTTTCGAGCAGATTGGCTAAGATTTTGTCGACCAATCTGTAACGCCGGCGCCTTAAGAATCAGGAAGTGAAGAGGACTTGCTTTCTTCTTCTTCAACGTTGGTTCCACAGTCAGTAACGGCTGAGAGGAGGAGCCCATCCATAGAGGGCTAGTATCCTTCTCTTGAGTTTGCACAGGTCGCATCCCTGAATCCTCCCCGCGATCCGACCGACGAGAGTGAGGCGCAGGTGGGTTCTTGTGACCATAAAGTTCTTTGCTCACCCAAACAGACTTGGCCATTCCATTATACGGAAAGTTCTCCTTAGCATCCTCATACACCTTCGTTCCTAGCTTCTTGGTCGACATATGGGGGCCGAACTTTTCTTTTCTTGCCGGTGGATCGAACACGCAGTCGCGAAGAAAATGGCCAACTCGGCCACAGTTGAAGCAAAAGCTCGGCAAGTGTTCATACTTGAGGCTGATCCAGAAACAACCAGTCTCTTCGTTTGAGACCATGATCTGAGATCGAAGAGCCTGGGAGAAATCAATGAGGACCTTCGTCTTGATGAACCATTGTCTCGTGTCAGGGCACGTGAAGATTCCAGTTTCTAGGACGCGGCCAAGAGTGGAAGAGGCCACTTTGAGACCGAACTGTTGGGTGCAACATTCTTCCTGGACATCCCATAATTAAAATCGAAACGGGGCTATAGCCATCTCGTCGAAGGTCCTTTTGTTGACATTCGGTGTCCATGCTCTTAGGTTCAGTAGCTTCTCTTTGATCACCCAAGGAGTTTGTTTCAGCACCCAATTTTTTGCGGACTCATTCGGAAGGATGAACTCGAATAATCCATGTTTCGCTAGCAGCACCTTGATCCTCCCATGTCCTTGCCAAGGATAGTTTAGCTCGTCGCGCAGCTCATTAGGCATAATGGTGCATCCAGTGAACAAGCGCCCCAGGAGAGATCGCGATCTTCGAATCTTGTCCGATTGAATCTCATCCAGCAAAAATTGGACTACTTGGTCTTGTGCAATGCGGTTCATTTTTTCAATCTGCATCAAAATATGGAAGTCAATGTGATTATTACTTCAGTCCCAGAGAGCCCTTATGTCTCGTTCGTGTCCCAGCAATTCCGGACCCAGCCAAGGACCACACGAAAAAGGAAGACGTGCTCAATACTGGTTCAGCAGAACAAGACGGGATAGGGATGGAGCAAACAATAGGGGGAGTACCTGGGTGAGCACAGTGCTTGGGGGAGGTTGCTATTCTATTCGCCGCCGCAATCAACTCTTTCCGAAAAGTGAGAGTATAAGATTGGTGACGGTTGGTTAAATAGCCGCAAGAGCTCTGTACTCCTCCAAACAAAGTCCGGTTAACCCGTTTCAGGACTCTCTCAGTTCGTATAGGGGTGGGATTAGGAGTCCGTTGGCAGGTATGGAGAGAGAATAATCCCCCAATCCTCACCGCAGAATCCAGGATCAGGATATGCCCGAGATCCCTAGCACTGCCACATCGGCTAGCTCGAACTCGCAGAACAGAGGAGCCATTGCCGGCGGCCACCACCCAAAAATCAACGCGCGGTTGTGCGCCCATAGGAGCCTTCTTCTTCAGTGAATCAATTTCAAACATCGGAATAGAACCAGGACCTGGACTTGGCCCATTTCGGACGATTTGCGAACTTTCTTCGCTTAAAAGGCAATCTTGTGCCACAGGGATCATGTTTTTTCCCAGATCTTCCGGTTCAATTTCAATCGACGAAGGTAGCCGGAATCTCTAGCCTTCCTTTCATGTTGTGCGCAACCTTTTGGATTTAATTAACCCCGGTGCGACTTCATTGGTGAGGAGTAGAACAAGCGTCCTCTTTCCGATCCTGTTCGCGGATCGATTCATCGTCCAGTCATTCCCAGACGAGGCGTGGCCATTCTCCCATCGCCGTCGAACCACCAAAACTTGCGAATTTGCCTTACTAGAGAGTTGCCTATGCGTCTCCGATATCCTTTGGTTGGCTAGGCTAGCCTTTAGAATAGCTTTAGCCATACCAAGGAGGAGTCGCCCTAGCTGAAAGCAAAGATGGAGGAGAGAGGAGAGAGCTCCTCTTGTTTTTTTTTTTTTTAAGATTTGAATCACTCTATCCCCATAAGGTCACCGAATCCTTATAAGTTATTGTCTACTTTGCTAAAAAACTAAACGGATTTAACTATTTTCCAAAACTTCTAAGCCAATTTCCATGAAACAATGAATAAGTTTCTCCACATATTTATCAAAGAAAAAGGTTTCTCATATGATTTTTTAGTTCTCATATTCTGATCACCTTGCTCATCATCGTCTTTGGGGCTTCTCTTTGAATTTCTAGTCCCTCTGTAGTTAACTTACATAACAACAGGCACTATTGCATGGATATCACCGATAACTAACCAACCAACAGCCACTAGTATTCCTCTTTGTCCTTTTGAATAAGCATGAACAAAAAGGAAACTAAAGAAAACAAAAGGAAGCATGAATGAAGGAGTAGAACTCCTCTTGTATACATACCACAGTGCAAGGCATTATTAAAAGAAGCTTGGTATTCCTTTTTGTCCTTTCTATACCAACTTTGGAAACAACTCTTACAGTACAGGCTACATGTCACACAAACACTATAGAAATTCGCGTTCTTCCTCAGCATAGAATCTATAGTGGTTGGGGGGATGAACCTAGTCTCTAACGAATCCAGAATGCTTGCAAATTAGGCAACCACTTCCTTCTACTTTACCTTCTTATACAAAGGCTAAATCTTAAAGCAAGACGTTGTAACCTTTCTTTTTGGCCCCTCACCTTCAAGACCAACTCACCATAGGTTCAGGAAATGCTTTGTCATTTTTGAAGAAGAAGTAGAAGAAGTTGTCATTTTTGGATGAACAAGGAAGAAGAAGAAGAAGAAGAAGAAGAAGAAGAAGCCTCTTTTCATTTTATACAAGAAACCAAAGAAACCCCGGAAATGCTGCAACAAACAAACTTCTAAAGCAGCAGTTCCCAGAACCCACCGAACATGATTGCAAGGCACGGCAGGGATAAACATGAGAAGTCTGGGTTCTTTTTCTTTTCCCTATCTATAGGTCGATTGGATTCTCTTCTGTGAAAAATCTATGTAACACCCTAAACATGGAAATTGAGAAAACCAACCCTGTCCAGTTCCAGTTAGAGCATCAAGACCATCAACTCATATGCTGTTTCCAGTACCCCGTCTGATTTCGGAACCCGAGCAGTTTTTTGTTAATGTAGTGGGTGTGGTGGATGCAAATCTACTCGAGCGGCTCCTTAACTTCTTCTTCTCTACTTGCTGCTGCGTCCTGGCATCTGACCTAACTTGCCTGACTTTAGCCCCATTCAGCTCTGCTGGAAGGACACAGTTACACAGGAAACCTGTAAATTTATCCAACAACCCATCAAGCACATTAGATGTTGTTCCTGATCTGCTTTCTCTGGGAAAAGAAATGAATGATATTCAAGACGCGATTAGCATATGATTTCTGGTTTGCTTTGTGTTGAAGACATGCACAACAAATGAAGGCATAAGCAATTGCTCTTTATCGAGCATAACCAATGGAACCATTCAACTATATTCAGCAGCAAAAGAAACAATATTCCTACTGAAAGGTTGGTCCTTCAAAAAGAAACCGCCATAATCAGCAGCAAAAGAAACAACATTCTTCATTCGTAGATTTCTTATCATCAAAATGAGAAAGGAAAAGTAAGCAGATAATGTTTGAAAAAGCAATGATGCTACAAAAGACAGCAACTTTGACCAACTGTGCTGCAAACCAATGCTAAAGTGCAGAGGTGTATTAGATTTCTAACAAATACCATGCATTTTCCAGCGGTACACAGATAAAAGTATACTTCACCAGTTTCAAAATTTCAATTGGCCCTTCAGTTGCCTCATTTAGTTAAAAATCAAACTATCACGACTTGCTCATGAATGCAGAATAGCAAATTAGCCAGGTAGGTATGCTAAGGAAATTTCTCATACCTAAACAAGCAAGTCGGTTGACCCAACTAGGGATTGTTTTCCCAGTTAACTTGAGACACACATCATTACAGAAGTGATTGCAGTTCTTGGTGATGAGATGGTAGGTATTCCCAGAATACTCTTGTGCCATTTTCTCCATCATCGACCGAACTTCCTTAGGACCCAGATCAGTTCTTCCGATGAGTATTGATTTCCTGAAAGTGAAACCAGGGCACTGCTTTGGTTCGACCTCGAAAATCCCTGTCGTTGAATGGTCATGAGCTCCAAAACCATACTCAACTCCATGAACTACAAACAACACATTATTAGTATTCACCATAAAGTCCTAAACTTTCCCAGCTTACAGATCAAACCAACAGCAAATGAAGTTAAGAACAGAACATAATGCTCAGAAATAACATTTCACAGAGTTATTGCTGCAAGCCCACCACAGTTAAGGATGAAGATGAACTAAAATCACGAGAAGCTACAGCTATTGTTATTCAAAATTGGAAAAGCAATGACATAGAAGGAACCTAACTACTCCAGTCAATCTGGAATAGCCAAAACAGAAGAGGAAAGTTCAAATAAACAATAACAATCAAAATCCCACCTAACCAGTTGACTCCATGGCTCAGCTGAAACCAATACAACATGGACAATGACTGATTAATTGACTGGTTAAACAACCCATAATTTCAATTCTTCGCTGACTTTTCCTACTACTAACTAAACCAAAGATCACCCCCGCAGACATTTTGACTGCTGACAAAAGCAAATAATCTATTAACAAATTTCCCACCTCACCGGTCCTCCCTCGAAACTTCATTCTTAATTTCTCTGCAATACGTCAAGTTCATGAATCATCAATTCATCATCCACACGAAAGCCAACAAATCCCCCTTTCCTCATCACACCAGATCAAGATAAACGCCAAGAACCCAATCAGTAATTGCAGAAACTAGCCGCAGATCTAAGCTAATCTACGTTACATGAAAAACCTGAACAACACAAAACCATATAGCGTAAATGGAGGGAAATTGTCTAACCTTGGACACCAGAATGGTAGATGCCGAGGCCGACCCAGTAAGCGTAGCCATTCATGGGAGTCAGATCGTAAACATTCAGATACACCGGCACCGTACCGGTCTTCTTCTTGTGATGCAGAAGGATCATTTTACAGAACATTTTTTTTTTTGTTTCTTCTGGCTATTCCTCCCCTGAAATCTAACCCAGATCAAAATTCCCAGAATCAACCCAGATGGAGGAAAGAAATAAACTTCTACGAATTCCTTGACATGGGTAGTGGGATTCGAAATTCGATCCACCTAAAACCCCCCTCCCCCAGAGAACCCGCTCTTTCTTTCTCTCTCACACACGCGGTGGACAAAAATTTGAGGGGTTCGAGGGAAATTCGAAGAATTTCAGGGTTTTGTTGTTTGGGAGGGGGGGAATTAAAAAATGATGCGGGAATTGGGAGCCGTGATCCTACTTCCAGCATATATATATTTTTAAACTGAAGGGATTAATTGATAGTTTCCATGGACGGAGGCACGGAAAAGTCGCTGGCCGGCGGCGAAGTAGAGAGAGAAACAGAGAGAGGGGGGGGAAGGAAGGTAGGAAAGTGAAGCCACCGGCGGACTCTCAAAGCTTGCGGCCATCCATCATCGTTGTATTGTAATTTGTATTAGCGTGATTTTCTTCTCTCATTTTCCTTGTGCTTTTTCTCTTCTAGAATAATAATATTTATGGACTGCCTTTGACAGAAGGGAATGCGCTTTTTTTGTGGGGAAGAAGAAGTGAATGCGATTGAACAGAAACCCAAAACTAGGGCTGGGCATGCGGGCGGATCATCCGCGGGTTTGGGCCGACTCACCCGCATTTGACCCGAATTTTGTTAAATGGGTGGATTTGTGGGTGGGTGACGGATTGCGCTGGGAGCCATCCGCCGGGTGGTGGATGGGTTGTGGGTGGGTGCGCGGGTGACCCGCTCAACCCAACAACAAAAAAGATCAAAGTCGTTGGCGCTAGAGAGGGGAGAGTGGAGACGTTAGACATAAACTAGGACTGCTCCTGGAGTTTGAACCTCAAAGCCAACCTTCCAAATATCGATCTCCTCTTCTTCCCTTTATTTTTTCCTCTAATTCTTGTGCCTACATCACCGCTCTTTCCTTTGTATAATTATTTTCCTTAGTTCCTTGCACCTGATAATCATCTCAATCTGTAGAAAACTCTTTCATAATAAAATTTCTATCCAATTCAAGAACTAATTCGACATTTTTCGCCCTATTTCATCTTCTTGTTTCCCCCGATAACTCTCTTCACCTATTATCATGTCAAGTTGACTCCTTTATATTATATACATTGTGATGTGGATGAACCCACAAACCCACCCGCATCATCCACCATCCGCCCGACCCAACCCGAGACTAAATGTGGGTGGGTGGTGGGTTAAAAATTATCAATCCGTTTAAGCGCGGGTGGGTGCATTTTATGGTCAAAATCCACCCAACCCACCCAATGCCCACCCCTACCCAAAACCATGACTCAGTTTTTTATTAATTTTCATAGTAGTGGTTTTTTTGTCTTCATTATCATTTATCAATTCCCTAAATCGCCATTTTATTCTCGTTTGTTTGATTACGTACGGTTGCTCTATCTGAGTTCTAATCTGGTTTAATCCCATTTCGTTTTTTTTTTTTTCTTCTTATGGTTCTCTCGTCGCCGATCCAAATTAAAGCAAGAAATTCTGTGACTGTGAGTGAAGGAAAAATGAACTATGAATAACACGGCATAAAATGATTTGGTTCATAACACGGCATAAGAGGATAACTCACTGGGTGGGTACAAGCTGTTTGTTATGAATTCTTTTTTCCAAAGCTACTGTTAGATTTTTAACTTCTTTTTGTCAATTGTTAGCTGAACAATGAACATAAGAAGTACCATAATCAATGGACAGTCGAAATCGATAAAGTTTTGAAGGGGGTTATTAACATTAACCTTTGATAAGGATGAATCAAATCACATTTTATTCCATTTAGTAAACTTGTGTTTATCAAGAGAATAATTTTTGTATTTGAGTAACGACTTTTGATTGTATTGCATTGAAGCGCCACGTCAATTAATGATAATCATGTTATAAATTTTCATCATTATGACTACAATATAAGTCGTCATTATACATGTCCAACAACCAACAGGTTTGTATAGTGTTACAAATATAATTTTACAAGTACGAATGTCTAGCTCAAAACAGCAGCTTCCCGACCCGGTGCATCACAATCCTAGGTCGGATAACTTTTGTTAGCAAAATATAAGCATTACTCGCCAGTTGCCACTACCACTTATGAAACAATTGGAGAGTGGTGTAATTACAACGCGTCATGTGGAGTAAGTAAGTAACTCCATTCTAAGATGTTGTCATGTTGTTTGATGTTCAATAGATTATATTAGTATCATGTTGTAATCCGCGTTTCCTAGTTAACAAAATGCTCTCAACAGATATTGGCGGAATCTCGGCTCCGACGCCGGCTCTTCTACCCTCTGAACATCCGCCTGACACCCTTAGCCCTCCGGCGGCTAACGTTTGTAATCCTTTAACGTTGAACATGGATCAGGCTACCAGTTTGTCGGATATGGCTATTGATTCTTCTTTGTTGATTGTGCAGTAACAGGAGAGCCGGGTTCCAGTAGCGGCGGCGCAATCGGGACAAACAACAGAGACGGCAACCGACCCGGTTTTTTCCTACGCTAAGGCGGATATGGGGTTGCCGTAGATGGCGACAACTCTGAGCCAGGAGCATCGATGGACCCCGGTGGGTGAACATGACCTAGTGACAGGAGATCGGAATGGGGAACCGGCTCAGACAGTCTCAGCTGAATTCAAAGCAAAGATTTGCGCGCCCTGGCAAAGAACTCTCGTGATTCGGCTGCTTGGGCTGCGGATTGGTTTTGTCACCTTGTGCAATCGGCTTAAAAGCTTATGGCGTCCGGTGGGTGCCATGGAGGTCAAGGACCTGGATCACGACTGCTTTCTAGTGAAGTTGGAGAGCGAGCAAGACTACTTCCGTGCCCTGACAGATGGACTGTGGGTTATATATGATCACTTCTTGGTCGTCCAACAATGGACTCCAAAGTTTAAGGCATCTGATCCTCTACCCAAGATCATGATCGTTTGGGTTCAGCTCACAGCTCTGAAAATCCACTTCTATCATAAGGAGGTGTTAACTACTTTGGGGAATCTCATCGGACGAACTATCAAACTAGATTATCATACTCTCACTCAACAACGAGCTAAATTTGCTCAGTTAGCGGTGGAGGTCGACATTTCGAAGCCTCTAGTTCCTAGCATTTGGCTTGGCGATGAATTGTAAAAGGTCGAGTACGAAAACCTTCCAGAGGTATGCTTCAAGTGCGGGAAGATCGGGCATAGCTCCGGAACATGCCCGCAAAACAGTACTAGTGTCTCGTTAGCTCTTGTGGACGTCTTCGGTGCTCTACCATCGACTAGATCGTCACCCCCGCCGGAGGACTCCACCCCGGGTTTCGGGCCGTGGATGCTAGTAAAAAGGAAAGCCCGGCGGAATTCTAGGGAGGTGCAGCGGAAAGGAAAGCGACATTACCTTCTGTGACAATCTCCAACGGTTCCCTATCTCAACGAAACACGGGTCAAGAAAGGAAAGCGACAAACGGGAAAAAGAGTGGAGACGACGCAAAGAAAGGGAAAGAGAAGGTGATTAACGAGG
The DNA here is from genome assembly GCA_946122785.1 of Linum tenue. Classification (NCBI taxonomy): domain Eukaryota; kingdom Viridiplantae; phylum Streptophyta; class Magnoliopsida; order Malpighiales; family Linaceae; genus Linum; species Linum tenue. The sequence goes on along the minus strand of CAMGYJ010000007.1, from coordinate 14,269,730 downwards.
CTGGGGGGAAAGGGAAAGGGCTCCTTGGGCCGGGGCCCAGCTCGGGTACCTCCGTAGTAGCTAGGTCGAAACCCGCGGCAAGTGATGGGGCTTCGCCCTCAGCCCTGCAGATCGACCCTAGCCCGTACCAGCTGGCTTCACCGATTGCGCCAGGGGATGTTAATGGGCTGCAAGCCCAACAAAGAATCAAGGGTCTCCCCCCAGCTACCTGTGTTACGGACTGTTACGGGACCAAACAGAACGGTGATGCACATTGTTGAAAATCTCCAAACATCAAAAGAAAACTACAATATGATCCCCGATCCCATCCCCTCTTTATCGGCAAGAGCAAAACAAAGCAAAAGCAAGAAAGCGCAAGGAAAAAACAGATCGCCCATCAAGCTGAATCCGAATAAACCCCTTCAAATTTGGTCACCGGTGAAAGAAAGGAAACCCAAATCCAAAGCTCGAATGGCATTGCTGACTCTGCAAGAAATAAATGCCTGGACTGAGGCAGCAAAGCTACCAACAAATGGAGATAGGGCGGCGGATCTGGCTGAACTGGATGATCTTTCGAAGCCGGCGAGCGGCCTGGACGACGCGGAGGTCTTCAAGGCGCGATGGAAGTTCCCCGAGCTCAGAGATTTCTCCTCGCCCCTCCCTCTTTCTGTTGGGTATCCTTTTTAATTTGTATGTCGATGAATCCTAAGTTAAAAGTGTTTGCGTGGAACGTTGGAGGCGCGGGAAGCAGAGCTTTCTGTCGTGCGCTGAAGCTAACAATTCAGACTCACCGCCCGGACTTCGTGGTGCAGCTAGAGCCCCAAATGAGCGGCGAGTCAGCCAACGCGGTGTGCGACAAGCTGGGGTTCCCTAATTCTTTTTGGGAGTAAGCCGAGGGCCGGACAGGTGGTGTGTGAGTTTTCTGGGATGGAAGAGTTTTCTCGGTGCAACCTTATTCATCCTGTTCGCAGCTCCTTTCTTTGCAAGTGAACAGAGCAAGCGATCCTCCGTAGATGTTGATTGTGGTGTACGCCTCACCGCTGCAGAGGGACCAACGACATCTTTGGGAAAGGCTTATTTCCTATAGCAAATTCATTGATATGCCTTGGCTGCTCACAGAGGATTTTAACGCCATTAGCAAACCGGAGGAGAAATCGGGACCTCCTGCGAGGAACATGCTAAAGAGATGTCAACTATTCACCGAGAGACTTCACTTTGCGGAGCTAGTTGAACTAGGGTTCTCTGGTCCTAAATTTACCTGGTCAATAGGAGAACAAAGCCACACTTACAAAGCTAGCTGCTTGGACAGGATTCTATGCAATCTCCGTTGGAATACAGCCTTCCCCAACTCGTCGGTGTTACACTTGTCGCACTACCAGTCGGACCACAACCCGACCCTCGATCACTCCGTCCCGTGGAGTTCGTCAGGGAGACCCCCTTTCTCCTTACCTTTTCGTGCTTTGTATGGAGAGATTATCTCATAGGATTGATGAGGCGGTTAATAATGGACAATGGAAAGCTGTGCGGCTAACCAATGTCGGCCCGCCACTAACTCACCTTTTTTTTTTGCATATGATCTTTTATTGTTTGCAGAGGCGGAAAGGAGACAGATCCGAGTCATTAAGCAGTGCCTAGATGACTTTTGTTATAGCTCGGGTCAACGGGTCAACTATAACAAATCCATTCTCTATGTCTCCCCGAATGTTTATCGTTATAAAGCCGAGCACTTGAGCACGTGTGCGGGGATTCCTTTGAAAGATGCTATCGAGAGATATCTCGGCATTCATGCAATCCAAGAGAGCGTCACCAGAGGGAGATACCAATCCCTTATTCTGCGCATACAAAAAAAGATGGCACCTTGGAAAGTGAAACGTTTATCCTTTGCAGCTAGACTCACAGTCGCTAAATTGGTGACTGCTTCCTTGCCCGTCTATACGATGCATACAGAACTGATTCCTAGTGGTGTGCGCAGGAGTATCGACAAGATTGCCAGAGACTTCGTCTGGGGAGCAGAAGATAATCACTCCAAATTTCACCTTGTTGCATGGGAGAGACTGACGATCGCAAAGGATCAAGGTGGGGTGGGTCTCTGTCCAACCCGCCAGGCTAACCTGGCTATGCTTGCTAAGTGCGGCTGGCGTCTTCTCCAGGAGAAAGATAACGTTTGCCATCAACTCCTCCTCTCGAAGTATGGGGGCCAAAGGACAGGGCTTGCTGTCTTTCGAAAAACTCAGGGAAGTTTCTTCACCTGAAGTAGCTTCTCGAAAGCTACTGACCTCCTTAAACAAGGATGTTCATGGAATATTAAAAATGGGGAAAAAAACTAAATTCTGGTATGATCCGTGGATTTTGCAGGTTCCCCTGAAGGAAGTAATGACTGGAGACTTGTCGGGAGACTTCGAGGAGGCGGTGGTAGCAAATTTTGTTCGTGATGATGGGAGCTGGCGTATGGAGCTGTTCTCCAGCCTCCTGCCACCTGACATCTGTTGCAAGATCACTAGCACGACAGTTGATAAAATCTCCCAAGAAGAGGAAGTTTTGTTTTGGACTCCGTCTGCGATGGCCGTTTCTCCACAAAGTCAGCCTATGGACTCCTTTCCAAGAAAGATCAGCAGCCTTGCGATGGGATATGGAATGCAATTTGGCGTCTCCCAGTTCCGAAACGGATCAGAGGTTTTGTGTGGCTGGCAATTCAGGAAATGATATCTACAAATGCACTTCGGTTTCAGAGGAAGGTGGCGACGTCACCCTACTGCCCGCGTTGTGAAGGGCGTCCGGAAACAGTTCTCCACATTTTGCGAGACTGTGCTCCAGCTCTTTATTTTTTCTCCAGGCAAGTTCCTCAAGGAAAGCAACATGCCTTCTTCAATGCTAACCATGATGAGTGATTCCGCAATAATATTATGAGTAAGGAGGCTACCACCTCGGGGATCAATTGGCCGGGCTTTTTAGCATGGACATTTGGCTTTTATGGAAAAATCGCACTACTGCTGCCTTCAAAAGAATAGGTGTTGCTCTTACTGCCCCATCTCTTATGCACTCTATTTTTACCAAGGGTAGAATTTGGAATGAGTCTTGGTAGGCACCTGACCTGTTCCTAAACCACAAGAAGCAAAGAGTCGAACGGGTTGTGGCAGCCGTGGGGTGGACTCCGCTAGCAGAGGGCTGGGTTTTGGTAAACACGGACGGGGCTTCAAATGGGAATCCAGGCCCGGCGGGAGTTGGTGGTGTCGTGCGAGATCCGCTGGGGAACTGGCTGGGAGGGTTTGTCGCCAACATTGGCATCGCAATAGCCGCTTTAGCGGAGCTTTTGGCCATTTTTTATGGGTTAGAGCTGACTTGGGAACTTGGTTTTCGTGTGGTAAAGATAGCCACTGACTCTCAGCTTGCTATTCAGTTGATTCAGGAACGACATGATCCCATCCACCCCTATGCCACTCTTTTGAGTCTCATTCTGCGGATGATGGGGCAAGATTGGTCGGTTAGTTTGTCTCATACATACCGAGAAGAGAATAGAGTCGCAGACTGGCTCTCGAAGCACTGTCTCGTCTATCCCTACGGTATGTATGAGTTGGCTGATCCACCTACGAGCGTGGTTCCGATATTCTAGGATGATGCTAGGGGCACTACCTTTGAACGCCGAGTTGTGACTAACTCCTCCGCCCTCAGTTAATCTCCCACTGTAATCCCTCTTTTTCTTGGCCTCGGACTCCTTGCTATGCAAAAAAAAAAAAAAAATTATATTAGTCAACGTGCCATGTTATCTCTTGACGAAAATTATCTATTTTCAAATTACAATGCTTGATCTATGTGATAAGATGTAATGGTTTAAGTACGTGTCGGGATTTATTGCTAGACAGATTGTTGTTTTGCTTGAGATATTGCTCCAATGATGTCACATTAAACCTTTATTGGATCGAAATGGTAGAAACTACACCATATTCAACGATGAACTTATTTATGAAAATAATATATGTGACAACAAATAGCTATAGGGCTGATAATCGGTCCGGTTATAACTGGAACCGTTTAGTCGGTTCTCGGTTAATCGTTCAGCACTTCGTGCTTACCATTAACTGGACCATTTATATATTAGTCGGTTAACCATAACCGCATAGTCGATTCTCGATTATTTTTTCGATTAACCGGATAACCGTTAAGCAAATGATTTAGCAAAGTTATACCAAAATAATTTATACGTAACATAGCCAACGAAACACCTCCTCCTTTTTTCAATTGTGCATTTTTGTAGATTTTTTCCTAAATATGTACCTTAAGTTGTTAGTGAATACAAAAAATTAACATATAAGCAAGTCCAACTTTCCACCGTGATCCTTCTAAAGCCCTTATTTGAAAATATTCTCATTTGAGCTACTATTACAACTAGGGTATGCAAGAGATCTTGTAGGCCTTCAAACATCTCATTATTTTTGGCATATGCTTGCGGCTCATTGAGACCTATTATTTGCGACAATAACTATGAAAATGGCCGTAATCGGTTAGTCATTTAATCATCGGTTACTAATCGTTTAAGTGTCGGTTATTAATTCACTGAATTTAGCTATCGGAAACCAACTGTTTACTGTTTAATCGGTTATAAATGTAACCATCAACTATCGATTCCGGTTCGGTAATCGGTTACACCGTTAACAAGATAACCGTTTACCCGCCCGTACTTAGTACTTACCGCGATGCTTTGCTTCACAATCATCTAGATCTAGCAAATCGGTCCAGCTTCAAAGATACAAATTCTAAGCCCAGACCTGCTACAAAGCCCAGGAACAGAAAAGCCCACATTAATCTTGGCCCATGATCATTGAAACCCAATGCTACTCGGATTTGTCGGCTTCTCTGATCACAAGCAGCTGTAATCCTAAAGAACTGGAAAAACAAAACCCTTCAGTAGTCATTTTGCTCGACGGTTAAACCCTGGTTAGGCCGCCGGCGAGAACCTCAGAAAATCACATAACCGGCAATAGAAATGGCTGCCAGGTTCCTTCGTACCGCGCACAGAGCCTTGAGATCATTCCAGCACAGTCACCGAACTCTTCCTCCTTCGTTCAAGCTGGCCGCCTCTAGTTGTCTCTTCCAATCCAGAGCTTTTGCCACAGACAGAGCTTCCAAACCGCCTTCCGAAGCCAACATCCTCCGAATCCTCGACAACGAGATCGAATACCAGTATGATTACGCCCCGCCGCACCAGGTTCGACCAATCTAATCCCTCGATTTCTCTGTTTCTAGTTTCGCCCCAATTCGTTTAGGGTTTTAGAGCAATTTGAAAAAACTGGAATCCAGCTATTGATTATACCTTGGTTCTAGCCGGCGGTGGAATTCGATTCGTTCGTCGTGGAGGACCGACCGGGGCAGCAGTGGATGACAATGGCGAGGAAGTTTGGCGCTGCTGAGGAGATAAAAATCGAAGCGACAATGTTCGATGGGTATGAACTCGTTCCGAAGCCCGGGGAAGATAGCTCCGGCGAGGATTTGCGGCTTCATATCAGCTTGCTCGTCGACGTCTCTAAAGTCGACGGTGGCGGCACATTGGAGTTCGTTTGCTCGGCGTGGCCGGATCGGTTGGAGATCCAGAAACTCTATCTGCTTCCCAAAGACAAGCTGCTCGGCAGGCCGTACTTGGGTCCTGATTTCCGGTATGGCTTTCTTTTTCTCTCTTGTACATTTTGCACATTGTTTTGCATGTTTCATTTTGATATGAGAATCATGGATTTCAAGAATCCATCACTGCCCTTCTTACCTTGTAGTTTGATATTACATAGATTCTTACAATCCCATATACAAACTGAATTACGTATGTGCTTGCCAACGGCCCTTGAATGATTCATGCTGTGTTCATCAGGAGTTTGAGTGGCAAGCTTCAGGGTAGGTTTCGGAGCTTCTTGGAGGAAAGAGGGGTAGATGATAAGCTCTCGTTTTTCTTGCACGAGTACATGACGAACAAGGATAGGATTGAACTGATTCAATGGCAGCAAAGGCTGAAATCTTTTGTTGAGAATTAGAGAGCTTGTAGTAGTAATTCCATTCCCTTTGGTGGTATGAGAGTTAATCCCCTTGTTGATGACAGGGATTTTGGGCGAGAATCATTTTATTTTGTATATAGTTCTTGAAATGCTCTTCCATTTTGATACTTGTGGGGAATTGGATGCTGGAATGTGATAGCAGGAGAAGATAACAATGATTTTAACTTGGCCGAGTTGTGTAATGGAATGTGGCTAATGTGAATTGTTTATGGTCAATTAGGAACAGTTAACAGATAAACAACACACTCATGTGAGTGGGTTGGGCAATTAGGAGTTCCATTGTTGGGCAACTTTGTGCCATTAGTGATGTTCCCTCAAAGGTTAAGGCTTTTTCATTTTCTTCTTCTTTGGCATCAAAAAGAAAATTGGAGTAGTGTGACATCTCTCCATCAAATCGATAGTGTTTTCTCGTGACATTACAACCCACCTAGTTTTGTCTTCAAATGAAAGGGTAGGTCTTTTGTAGTAATGCTTGCATTATCTGGCTTAATCAGATCCTAACTGCTTAATTACCTTACCTAATTGTTGTCAACGATGATAAATTGACAACTATCGCCTCACTTTCATCCCAAAGCAGGGAGTACGCCAGTTCATAGGAAGGAAGGAGCCATGGCCCCCCTAAAATTTTGGATCTAGATATATATACACATGGTTAGAAAAATATAACATTTACTCAGTGGTCTAGTGGTTGACGAGAGCATATTAGTTTCCTCTACATATTAGCGGTTGGGGGTTCGGTTTCCCTTTTTTTTTTTTCATGAAACGGTACCGGAGACCATATCGGAAAAGTCAACGGTAGGATATTTTATGGCAAAATCGTGGTTTAATCGTAGTTTAACGTTGGTACCGTCAAATACTGTCTATCGATTTAGCCTCCGATACTGATATTTTATGGTTGAACCGTCGATACGATATGGTTTCATGGACCATGATTTCCCATTTTTAATTTTTTTCCATGAAACTGTACTGGAGACCATATCGGAAAAGTCAACGGTACGATATTTTATGGCAAAATCGTGGTTTAATCGTAGTTTAACGTTGGTACCGTCAAATACTGTCTATCGATTTAGCCTCCGATACTAATATTTTATGGTTGAACCGCCGATACCATATGGTTTCATGGACCATGATTTTTATGGGTGTTTATTTCACTTTTTGAAAAGTGAATTTCATCTAATTTCACTTTTTTCATGTAATTTTAATTTTTTATCTGCCCATTATTTAGTTTTTTAAAGGTGGATTTTAATCCTTTTGGTTGGGTGAAATAAAATCCCTCTGGTATCTATTCTGTTTGCATCTTGCCTCCTTGTAATTTCGATCTTGGCTATGTCCATATTTCAATTTATCTCATTTCTACTTTTAGTTTATTTCACATCTTGAAAGTCGAATTTCACTCTTTTTCATGTAATTTCAAGCTTTGATATGTCCAATTTTCAGTTTAGTTCATTGTCGAAGGTGAATTTTACGCAATTCCTAAGTGATATTTTTGTACTATTGTTTTTTTATAAAAGTGATGTTGCCTTTTATTACGATGATCATATACCTAAAATTTAATTACAAACCTTAAAAATAATATCTCGCGACAAACAACTTCGAACAAGATATATCATGCTGCTTGGATTCCACATATTTTATGTCGTTTGGTTTTGGTGATTGTTCGGTTGGGATAGTTACAATGCATTGTTTTTTTTGAGTTTTCTGCACAAACTATACATGCATTGTTTGCTTGATGTGATAGTAATATCTCAAGTTTTTTGTGAGATTGTCATGGTTGTCAAACCGGTTTCGTGTCGGCTGGTTCAACCGGTACCGGTCACCAAACCGGCTGGAAAGAGGCCGGTATTTAACTGTGATCAAATCGGGTCAATGCCGGTCAGATCCGGATCTCAAGTTTTTTGTGAGATTGTCATGGTTGTCAAACCGGTTTCGTGCCGGCCGGTTAAACCGGTACTGGTCACCAAACCGGCTGGAAAGAGGCCAGTATTTAACTGTGATCAAATCGGGTCAATGCCGGTCAGATCCGGTCAATTCCAAAAATTCCGGTCGGTAAGACCAGAAACCGGAATTCAATGTTACACATATTATATCCAAAAATAAACACCCTCCTTAGGATTTGAATTTTGAACTAAGTACCTCATGTTCATTTTAGTCTCACTTATACACCAGTAGGCTACAAGCAACTTTGTTGTATATATTAACCTTATATATTATATATCTAATACTTAATTTTACACAAATCATTATAAACATTAATAAAATTCATTTTATATACTTTTATTTTTAAGCATCTAATTGTTTAGTATTAGTTACCAATTCTTAGCTATAAATTATTTTGTGTGAAATAATTTTTCTAATTGCTTTTTGATGACTAATTTATTTGGAATTGAGGATTTTCATTTGTCTTATATATTTTATTAAAACCGGCAAAACCGGCGTGAATACTGGTTGTACCACGGTCGGACCATTCCACTTTCAAAACCGGCACACCGGTATAAACCGGTTTGACAACCTTGGAGATTGTTGAGATTGTTTGTTTGAGATTGTTGGAGTGTTTTCCTCTTCCAACTAATGTGTTTCGCTTTTTTATATTAAAAACAAAGGGTAAAAGTGACATTTCACTTAGAAAGCAATATATCTTATTTAAATACTAAAATAACTATCACAAAAACCAAACGATGTAAACTACAATACATTAATTTTCTTATATACATGTATATTAGTATGCATGCATTGATTACAATGCATCTATTTAACTATCACCAAAACCAAACCACCCTAAAATCTTGTGCATAATTAGAAAATGATATTTTCTATTACTTTGTCGGGGAAAAAATCGACCCTTCCAATCAAAATATCTTGGCTCCGTCTCAAAGTAGCTGAAATATTGTCACCAGTCTTGATTGGGTTCGAGTTTCCGTGGTTGTTCCATAGCTACCTACCATGTGCAATTTGTTGATTGGTTGATATTTGAGTAACTGATAACTGAGAAGATGAAGTAATGGGATGGTATCTTCATCATAATGAATCTTTTGACCTTTTACCCTCGGCTTCTACCAGACAGGTAGGAAGCAGGTTTTTGGCACTGGAAAAGCAGCAGGTCAATTATGTATAACGAAGAAATCCGAATCAGATCTTTAATTTAGAGGTTATTTGGAAGTTAGAATTCTATATGATACATTTATATAAGAAAATTGGTGAATTGTAGTTTACATTATTTGGTTTCTGTGATAGTTATTATAGTATTTAAATAAATGATATCACTTTTTGGGTGAAATATCACTTTTACCTTTGTTTTTAATATAAAAAGCAACACACATAGAAAGTTAGGGACATATTTGGAAGAAGAAAAAAACACAACAATCTCCATCAAACAATCTCAACAATCTCAACGGAAATTTGAGATTTAACTATCACTCATTTTGAGTGATAGTTTGTGTCAAATCAAACAAACAATGCATGCATTGTTTGCGCAGAAAATAAAAAAAAAACGATGTATTGTGGACATTGCATGCATAGTAACTATCCCAACCAAACTATCACCAAAACCAAACGACTCCGTAATTTGAAGAATTTATCATTTTTTTGGTAATTGAGATTGACAATCTCTCATTTTCCCCTTTCTTTTTGTAAGTGATCATCATAATCATTCAACCTCCAAACATTATATTTATTAAATTCATACATTTAAATAATAGATTTAATTGAAATACATAAATAGATTAAATACGTCATGTTAGAGAATAATTTCCAAACATTTCCGTCCTATGGAATGGGACAATAATCACAGTAGTGAGTTGTTTGTTTGTGTTCCTGACTCGTGTTTGGATGTTCCATGACCGACATATATAGGAAAAAAATTTCCAGGATCCACCATTATAATGTGGCCATTTTTCAGCATCTAGTGGTCACAGTGACACCCTAGTTGACCGTGGGAAGTAGGAGGCATCTAGGCATTTTAAAGCCTAGGAGTGAGCAACACTTCGATATGAATTGGACCAACGATAATCACGATCCAATTGTAAAAGAAATACTACGATTAGACAATAATTGTTTTTGGGTTCGGTTTGATCTAATACAAATATCAATTTTGTCCAATTTTCTTAAGTGCTTGAAATATTAATGGAACCTCGAGTCGTATTATATTTCAATTCGTAATGGTCCAATTCAAATGTTGATTTGATCTGTTGCGATCCGATCTTGACCAAATCATTGCATGACGCTGGAAAAGTCTAGGGAGTGAATGAATTGATCTTGGCCACCATAACAGTTACATTTTCACATAATACATCTTTATTAGAGAGAGAAGGGATATTTCAAATTTTTAAAATTTTAAATAAAATTGATTTTCAGAAAAATCTAACATGTCCTCCACTACACTCTACCGTGTCAGATACAACTAAAAATAAAGGCAGTGATTAGAGGAATTAGCATGGTGCCCTCCTATACACTACACTGTAAGCTTTCAAGTCGAAGAAGAAGATGATTTCTCGTGGTGGAGAAGAGAGTGAGAGTGGGGTTGGATACCAAATGGTGTCGCGCCGTAACAGGTTTGCCTGTAAAGGCGTGTTGCAGGCGTGGATCTTGGGAGGGGTATGCACGTAGGCTACGTGCAAGGGAAATTATATGATTTGGTGTTTGGTGGAAGAAAGGAGGTTTTGGAGAAGGAAGAAGGATTTTGTATGTGTGAAGTATGGAAAAGAAGAAGAATAGGGTTTGGGGAGGGGAACTCGGCGGAGAGAGAGAGGAGGAATGAGGAGGGAATTGCACCAAAATATTGTGATTATGCTTAATGATCTCTTCCCAACAATCATTCCATAAATATAATGAAATTCATTCTATAACTACCCAGATTTATCCTCATAATTATTCTTCCCAAATCCCTTAATCAAGAGAGGAGGAATGAGGAGGGAATTGCACCAAAATATTGTGATTATGCTTAATGATCTCTTCCCAACAATCATTCCATAAATATAATGAAATTCATTCTATAACTACCCAGATTTATCCTCATAATTATTCTTCCCAAATCCCTTAGTCGCAGTTATAGCATTTGCCATCGCGTCGTTTCTTGTCCATCTCGGCCAGAGTTAACCAAACAAACCCTCCTGGGGTGAGTCGAGGTCCGGTCCGTCCGGTTGGCCCACCACCTTCTGTCCCGACCGCTCCTACTCTGCTCGCCGCATTAGTTTTGTTGGTCTCGGTTCCCGCGATCCCTGCAGCCCCAACGCCACCGCCGCTACTCATCGTGGTTGATCCACCTCCACCTCCGCCCCCGACACCACTCCCACAACCTCCAGATTTAAATGGCATGGCACTCGCCTTCTACCTGGCCAACTCTTCTTCCTTTCTCTTTGCTATTCGGAAGGTCGTTCGAAGCGAGTTTGACTCAAACACCTTGACTGCCGCAGCGATCTCAATCCTTAAACCTGCCAAACAAATCCCGACTAGTGTCTCCTCTGGAATGCCGTAGCAAAGATTACCCAAGCGTTCAAATTCGAATTGAAACTCACTTACACTGCTCGTCTGCTTAAGCTTGACTAGCTGTTCAGAAGCAGACTCGTCCCTCACGTTGAATCGTATGCCGAATTCCTCCTTGAACCGCTCCCAAATGATCTCCTGCCCAACTATGGCATAAGCTCGCTCCATCCGCTCACACCATTGTTGTGCGCCCCGTCAAGATAGAAGGCTGCCAGATGCGCCTTCTGTTCCCCCTGGTTCCCTGGTGTCGAAATCAACGGTCAGCTCGTGATAGCCACGCGCCTGCGTCCTCCAATCATGAAAACCTCGCGAACTCAATTACTGGTGGTTTGGTCCGGAACATGATCTCTTCGTCACCGTACTTTACGCAGCCATAGGGGTCGTGGTGTCGTCTAGGCTCGATCACCTCCCATCTGTCATCACCTTCCATTCCCACCACGTCATCTTCGTTCCTCCCATAGCCCCCATCTCCCGCGAAGCTGCCACTGCCTCGGATGGGACCTCGCACCTTGGATGTGCCGAGAGCGGGAAAGTTCTCGTTCCCCTCCCGATTATCGCGTTGCGGCCAGAATTCTCCGCACCTCACTTCCCGCGCTCCCCTGCCCGCTTCCCGCGCTCTCCTGCCCGCTTCCTGCGCTCTGCTGCCCGCTCGTCCCGCTCCGGCCCAGGGCATGTCGTTAGATCCGAGACCCCATCCATACTCATCGTCGCGGCTTCCTCGAGCCGCAGCCGGCCCCGAGAACTAGTGGGACCCGCCCTGCTTCGGCCCATCTTCCGGTCCTTGCTCTCCCTGCGGCAGCTTACCCCGGTTCCTTGGCAGCACCAAGGACGTTTCCGGTAATGGCAGGAAGCCCTTGTCCTTCTTGTTTTCATTTCGCGTCGCCGACGCCGAGCCTTCACTCTTTTTCTCGCGCCGTCTTCGTCGCCGTTGTGGGAGGTGTGACGCTTATCCATGACCGGGACCACATGAGGGGGTGTCGTGGTGGTGGTAATCGGCCCGCCTATGCAGCCATTGCCGGCTCTCACCTCGGCCTGGATCTGGCCTAACACCTCGACGAGCCCACTGAGTCGAGCCTTCATGGTCCCTTCCACCTCTTTTGCCGTTCGACTCACGTGCTCCATATGATATTCCAGTTGTTCACTGAATCGTGAGAGCTTCTCTTCTGATTCGCTCTGCTTTGCGACCACCGTTTGGAGTGGAGCCATGACAGCCTCCACGTCGATCTCGTCATTCACGGCTCCGTCTTAGCCTGACTTCTTTGACATCTGTCTAGTCGTAGCTGGCATACACCACTCAACCTGCTTTGATACCAATTTGTTGCAGGCGCGGATCTTAGGAGGGATATGCGCGTAGGCTACGTGCAAGGAAAAGGAGATGATTTGATGTTTAATGGAAGAAAGGAGGTTTTGGAGAAGGATAAGGGTTTTGTACGTGTGAAGTATGGAAAAGAAGAAGAATAGGGTTTGGGGAGGGGAACTCGGCAGAGAGAAAGAGGAGGAATGAGAGAAAGAGGAGGAATGAGGAGGGAATTGCACCAAAATATTGTGATTATGCTTAATGATCTCTTCCCAACAATCATTCCCTAAATATAATGAAATTCCTTCTATAACTACCCAGATTTATCCCCATAATTATTCTTCCCAAATACCTTAATCAAATTCTCTTAATATCCCTAGTTATCCAAAACATCCATAAATCGAAAAAGTGCAAGAATTGAAAAATGCTGAAAATAATCCTGCAACGGGGCGGTAGACAAAAGCACTCCTGCTACTAATGCTTCTCATCATCGGGAGGCTTCTTTTGGCAAGCGTCCGTGCTCTCGTTTGTGCGCGGTCTGGTGGTCGCCGAGGGCTTGTGAGCTGTAGAACTTCCTTTGGCAGTAGCTGCAAGGGAACACCTTGTGCTCCTCCTCTCCGCTTTTATCATGTTCGTTGCTGAAGCAGCCGATAAGGTTCAGCTCTCTATTACGGGAAATTCTCGGCAAATCCTCGTACACGAACTTTAGATTCGTTGCTCGACACTCTCGAGTATATGATCTCCTTGATGGCGAGATCTACCTCAAATTGCTATGAAACTACTAAAAAATAACAAAGTAAGAAACATAAATTGAGTTTCAATCTTCAATGACATTAAACTAGAGAGTGTGTACATATTTATAGTTATAGAAATATATCATTTCTCCTATTCAAAATATGACTACTTCTCCCATAAGAAAACAATAACCGATTTCTAAACAACAACTAAAAACAATCCAAATCCTACTAAGACAATTAAAATAATAAATAATACTAAAATTCCAATAATATAAATAATTTACCAACTAATTAATAAAAATAGATGAGTTTAAAAATTTCTAATTTATCACGATGGCTCGTTTGGTAACACTCACAATCATTATCATCAGCCGATGGAGCTTTCCTCATGACTTGGCTAACTATAGCATCGTTGGTAATTTGGTATTTAACATGGAGTTCCGAGGTTTGGCCTAGAAAGTGGACATCGGCATTTAGCCTTTTATGGTAGGAAAAGAGCATTTGGATTATTATATAAGATAAAAAAAATTATAAGATTCTCTCCTCTGAATGATACGTCGGTATCCAACTCATCTTTGTGTTCATCTTTGTGAGTTCAATTATGCATCCAGTCAAAGTGTTACATTTTCACCAAAAATTATAGGGATTTCCTATGGTAACTTGAAGTAAGGTAACTTGAGTTTTCTTACATGCTATAGTAGGTTTCACAGGTCGTATTACGTAAAATACAACAGGCATTACGTAATGGTTACGTAACATATGGTAGTCTTACGCAACAGTTGTAAAAGATCATTACGGAAGCCTTACATAATAGAATGTGTCTTTACGTAATGAGTATTAACCTCGCGTTATGTAAAATGCTAAGTCATTACGAAAGCCTTACGTAACGCTACTAATTTAACTGTTATGTAAGAAATAATTGTCGTTCCGCAACCTTTACGTAATGGAATATCTTTTTATGTAATGAGTATTAACCTCGCGTTACGTAAAGTGCAAAGTCATTACGGAAGCCTTACGTAACGCTTCCGATTTAACTGTTACGTAAGAAATAACTATCGTTCCTTAACCTTTACGTAATGAATGTGTATTTTACGTAACAGTTGTAAAATGTCATTCCGGAAGCCTTACGTAATGGAAGGTATTTTTACGTAATGAGTATTAACGTCGTGTTACGTAAAGAGCTAAGTTATTACGGAAGGCTTACGTAACGCTTCTAATTCAATAAGAATTAAAATAAGGAAAGAATAAAATAAGGAAAATTATATTACATGGTATATATGTCGGGGAAATGGTCTATATATATATTCTTTGTTGTTGGGTAAATTACATTATTTCGCTGAATTTACTTCTTGCACTATGAGAGGGGGAAAAAATAGTGATGGTGACGTTGGTGGATCCAATGTCCCACCCGAGGTTAGAACATATTGGAGGACATGGATAGTTAGTAATAATTCACTCTGACCTGTTCTGTCCTATCCCGCCCACTCACCTGGTGTGAGGAAAAGTAGATCGAGAGTCGACATGCACCCTCCTTAGTTTACTAGCTAGCTAGTTTCCAAACTCATTCCAAATTCACAAACTTTAATTAGATTTCATCAATCTCATCACTACAAAAGCGAGAAAATTCTCTTCAAAACATAATCTCAACCCTCGTCGATAATTTTTCTGTATGAGATCCAGCTTTTAAAATCGTCACATTGAAACATCTCGTCGCGTCACTCCAACACATCGATTGCTTGGCTTTGCATCCTGTTATGATCGCAGCATCGATCGTTGCTCTCGACAATGTTCAAAGATGACCTTTGGATCCTGAAAATGGTT
Organism: Linum tenue; assembly: GCA_946122785.1. Classification (NCBI taxonomy): domain Eukaryota; kingdom Viridiplantae; phylum Streptophyta; class Magnoliopsida; order Malpighiales; family Linaceae; genus Linum; species Linum tenue. The sequence continues at coordinate 14,254,383 of CAMGYJ010000007.1, read as the reverse complement.
GGATCTAGTGGGTTGGGGTTGATCGATCCAGAAGAAAGCTAATGCATTTTAGCACGTACACAACGCCACCATACCAATCATATACGTACGTACGTGAATACATACATACATACATACATGTAGTAGAAACTCCCTTGATATGGATCTATATAGTTTTCTTTCTTGGTTGGGGGAGGAAAAGGGAAAACAAGAAAATACGTAAGAAACATATATATATATATATAGCTAGTCTTAGAGCTTGAGGGCTAGGTCAAGCTTATGCAAACCATCATCACTTTGGCCCTTAATCGAACTGTTACCATTCGCCGGCGGCCAACCCAACCGACGCGGGTCTCGAAGCATCGGCATCAGATTTCCGGCCGAAGAAGAGGCAGAGGCAGAGTGAGAGTGGAAGTAGTGGGGTTGGATACTAAACGGCGCCGTGCAGTAGTAGACCTGCCAATAAGGGCGGTAGGCAAAAACACCGTTACTGCTGCTTCTCATCATCGCGAGGCCTCTTTTGGCGAGCGTCCGCTCTCGCTTGTGCGCGTTCTGGTGGCCGCCGAGGGCTTGCGAGCTGTAGAACTTCCTCTGGCAGTAGTTGCAAGGGAACACCTTTCGCTCCTCCTCTTCTCGGTCGTCGTCGTCGTTATGACGATCGTTGTTGATGAAGCAGTTGATGAGGTTAAGCTCTCGAACATGATCGCGACTGTCATAATCACCCGATGATGATGAAGGTTTCTGGTTCATGATCACTTGGCTAAGTATATCGCATGGTTTGGTATTTTACATGGGATTTCCGAGGTTGTTTGGCCTAGAAAGGGGACATAGGCATTTAGCCTTTTATGGTAGGAAAAGAGCATTGGGGATTATTATTATATAAGATGAATAATGATGAGATGATATATTGCTATCCACCTCATCTCCCTCTTCTTTGTCTTCTTCTTTGTGGGTTCAATTATGTATGGAGTTGAAGTGTTCCATTTCCACTAAAAATGATGTTAGTTACACAGTACATGTGTCGGGGAAATCTAAGTCAATGATTTGTTGTTGGGTGAATTGCATCATTTCACTGGATTAACTGTTTGCAATTTGAGAAGGGGAAAAGAGTGATGGTGAGGTTGGTGGATACCGTGTCTCATATCACGTCACGTTTTTATCATAATTCATAATATCGTCTGGCAACTTTCAATGGATTATATTATCTCGTACAAAAAAACTTTACTCATTTCTTGTTATGTATCCCCAACTTGATTGAAGAAAAGGAGTACTTTAGAGGCCCAACCTTCCGTTATTATAATCCTCATTCGTCTTTCTCAAATTTGGGAACAACATGTTATATTTAATGTATACTCAAATTTCTTACAAGAAAGTTACATGCAATACCATATATAGATATTAAAATGGACGAAAACTTAAGGAATTTTACAATGCTATATAGTATTGGTGCTATAGGTTTTTGTCTTTATGGTACAACTTGAAATTGTACCTTTAACGTTATGGTACAACTTCACATTGTACCTATACTTTTTGTACAAATTCTTTTATGGTACAACTTGAACTTGTACCTTTATGTGATGGTACAACTTCAAATATACATAGAAAACATCTGAGACAATAGAATATAATATTTCATGGGATGAGTTAGCTTGATGACTCGGGCCTAATTGCACACATTTTATTCCCGTTTTCCTTGGGCGTTTGTAGCATTCGGACTCCTAAAAAGGTGGTTTTACGCTAAGTTTTGTGAGTTTTAGTGTGTTCAGGATCCAACAGGTGAAACCATCACCGGAGTCGAAAGTTGGATGAAAAGAGGTGAAAATCGGGCAAAGAGGGTGAAGATAGAGGCCACGGTCCTCTATCTTCACGGCCTCTATCTTCACGGTTTAGCATGGGAGTTCACGGTCCACTATGGCCGTGAACTGAAGCCCAAAACCATGAACCGCGATGCGTCCATGGAGAAATCTGCAGTTACTAATGCGGGACGAGTTCACGGCCAACAAGACCGTGAAGATAGAGGCCAAACTGTGAACTCCTAATGGCGAAGCGGTGCGTTTCGACAGCGTGCTCTGTGTTCACGGACGCGTTGAAGAGTTCATGGCCGTGAACTGAGCCCGATCCTGGTATATAATGTGAGCTGAAAGGAAGAGAGAGGGGAGATGTCGTTTGTGGTGGATGTCGGTATTACTTGCAATGACCCATGTATTGATTGTCAATGGCCATTGAGAATTCCCACTTTGTTCCCTTTGAGTTGTCCCCAAAGTATTTGTGTAGGTTGAAATATTACCTTTGTGTGAAATGGCTTGCTTGGGGACAAGCAAACGTCTAAGTCTGGGGGAGTGATTCCGGCCTAATTGTACATGTTTTGCCCCCGTTTTACTTAGATGTTTGTGCCAAATTCACTCCTAGAACGTTGGTTTTACGCTAGGTTTCCCGCGTTTTAGTCTGTTTCAGGATTTGACAGGTGAAACCAGCCTCGGAGTCGAAAGATTGGCAAAAAGGATCAAAAACCGGGAGAAGAGGTGAAAAAGGGCCAGTTTACGGCTAACCAAGCAAGTTCACGGTCATGAAGAAGAGCCATGGACCGTGAATCGCGAGGCGTCCAGAGCCAAAGTGGAGGTTATTGACACAAGGTGAGTTCACGGTCACTAAGACCGTGAACGAGGGCAGTTGATCATGAACAGAAGTGAATGATGCGGCGCATTTTGGTGCACGCCTGAAGTTCACGGACACGTTTCATGGTTCACGGCCGTGAACTCAGCCCGTCTCGGGTTTAAATGATGAGCTGAAAGGAGGAGAGAGGGGAGAGCCCATTGTGTGTGAAAAGCCTTCTTCAACATTCTAGAGAGAGAAACACGAACCAAAGGGAGAAGAAGGCTAGGGTTTAGCTTCAAGGCAAATTTTGGGAAGACTTCCTCCAAGGAAAGCTCAACTCAAGGGCAAAGAAGACTGGGAGCATCCTCCAAGATGGTTTCCATATTTTTCCCTTTTGTTTTTCCCACTTCTAGCATGGAGTAGACCTCCTTTCACTTAGGTGTTGTGAAACCCTAACTCTACCATGTAGTTTTCTTTTATGTGTATTCGATGATTGTCATTGGGTATTGTTCAATTCAATGATTGAGCCATTATTTATCACGATTGTGCATGCTTGTGCTTAAAAACTTAGGGGTTGTGCATGTTTTGTGCTTAGCACCCTTAGGTTTGTGCATTTAGGTGCTAGCAATCTAATTAGCCACCTTAGCCTAGCTTAGAGAGGAAAATCTCCCTTCCAAGGGAGACTCAATCGAGTTGGTTTTCCTTCCGCTTTCTAAGCCACCTAAACTAGGTTAAGTTAGGGCAACCCTCGATATTGAGTTAAGAAAGTCAGTTAATTGCGATTAAGCAGTCCGACCTTAGAGTTGAGTGAGGGAGTAAGTCAATTACCGATTGTCTAAACCGAGAGGGTCGAGTGACACGGCCTTTCTTGCTTACCTCGATTTAGCAATTGAGATTGTGGTCGACCACATATACGTCCCTCTTCGGATCGCGATTATCGTGCCCAAAGCAATTGTTCCAATCCACATAGCAAGGTAGCAGTTAGGGGGAAGCGACACCCGAGTGATCTTTCCACCAAAGAGTTATCAAAACCATTTACCTTTGCTTTCTTTCATTTCAATTAGCAAATGCCTAAGGACAGGTAATGCTTCTAGCCGAAATGAGATGCCCCAAACGATTTCTATTACTTGTGAGATCTTTGATGTTTGGGTCATCGATTTTATGGGACCTTTCCCCTCGTCTTTTGGTAACAAATACATCCTTGTGGCTATAGACTACGTCTTAAGGTGGGTTGAGGCTCAAGCTCTCCTCACCAATGATGCAAGACGAGTCTGTGAATTTCTGAAAAAGCTGTTTTCACGATTTGGGACCCCGAGGGCCATCGTTAGCGACTGAGGAACCCATTTTCAAGGGCAATTCGATAAGCTCATCTCTCACTACGGTGTCACCCACCGGGTGTCCGTGGCCTACCACCCCCAAACTAGTGGACAAGTCAAGCTATCAAATAGGGAGCTTAAACGGATCCTGGAGAAGACCATGGATCAATCTCGCAAAGATTGGTCCTCAAAGCTCGATGATGCTCTATGGCCATACCGCCCGGCCTACAAAACACCCATAGGCGTCTCGCCTTATCAGTTGGTGTATGGCAAAGCGTGACACTTACCCGTAGAGCTAGAGCACAAGGCTTTCTAGGCCACAAAGCTTTTGAATATGGATCCTAGTTTGTGTGGAAATGAAAGGAAGTTGCAGGTGCTTAAACTTGAGGAGTGGCGTCTCCAAGCCTATGAGAACACCAAGATTTACAAGAAGAGGACGAAGCGCTTGCACAATGCCTGCTTGAAAGGAGGGAAGGATTTCCAGATCGGAGACCAGGTTCTCTTGTACAACTCCCGGTTGAAGTTATTCCCTGGAAAGTTACGGTCGAAATGGTCGGGCCCGTATGTGGTAACGCAAGTGTTCACATACGGGGTGGTTGAGATCTCCCACCCGGAGGAAGGAACTTTCAAAGTGAATGGACACCGTCTGAAGCGTTACCTTAGAGGAGAGGTAATGCCACACAAGGAGGTGGTGTTCCTGCAAGATGCATGACCTAGAGTCTCCGTCTAGCTTAAGACGTTAAAGAAGCGCTTGTTGGGAGGCAACCCAACGAATGTTAGCAAGTTTGAACTACTACTACTATGTATTATGCTTGTAATAACCTCGCCTCGAGCGAATCATATTGTGTTTGTGTGTGTTTGTTGTCTCTCCTTGAAGCTCAATTATCCTACCCCGGTTCGATTTCAACTTTCACTCACCAAGCCCAAGCGGTAACATCATTCTACCCCTTTCTTACGCCATTGAGGGAAATGTCGAGTTTAAGTGTGTGTGTGTGGGGGGGGGGGGGGGGGGAGTTTACTAGTACGCTTGTGTGAGTGTGCTTAATGCTTGGAGCCTTTTGCATGCCCAAATTTCAAAAATTTGAGGGCTCCAGGCAATGTTTGCATGAGCAAAGTGATCGAATGGTGGGAAATTCTCGTGTTTATTGGCATTGGTCTCAACTTGTTGCAAGTGATCGAGTATATCCTATGATGATGACTGAGAAGTTCATTAGGATAGGGAAAAAAATCTAGTTCTCACGTGTGCATAAATGAATGGATGTCTTGACTTGATCACTTATTGTTTACAATTGCCATGCATCGTGTTTGTGAATTGGAATAGATGGTTGGGTAACTAGGTAGCTTGTGAGCTTTGAGCCGATCGTTTTCTTCCGGTGTGATAGTTCCCTCTTACCACGGTGTGTAGCATCACAAGTTGTCACTAGTAAGTATGATGGAGGCATAGGATTAGTCTACGCCCATATGTTGATTGTCCCCATATGTGTCATCCTTTAGTCAAACCCTTTGAGCCGTGTGACTTCGTGGGTCGTTCTCGATTTAGGAGCTTCGTGCGTGTGAGCTTAGTGGTGTTAATAGAACGACCCCAATCCTTTCTTCGTGTCTAAACATGAGTCATCCTTGTGTCCCGAAGCTCTCACCTTTGAGTTTCCATAGAGGTTCTACATAGGAAGTTCGTGTGCGGTCCTTGCTAGGGTTGAGAAAAATTAAGTGTAGTGTTGGAGTTAGTTCCTCAAAAAGATAGCATTGGTCGTTAAGAATATAGGTTGCAAGTGTTGTTACTCTCTAGTACCCCCCTCGAAAAGAAAAAGGGGAAAAAGGAAAGAAAAGAAAAGATAAACGAAAAGAGGTAATAAAATGGGGTAGATAAAGTAGAGCGTGCCACGAAAAACTAAAGTACATGCTCTAGGAGGGGTTTCTTGGCACCCAAGCCATCGAAACCCCCACATTGTTTTAGAAATCCTTCACTACCAAACCTTAATGTGCTAGCAAGGGTAGATCGAGGAAGAGCGCTTCAATGTAGTTCATGATGGGTGATAGTTTGGAAAGGAGAGATAAGGATTTTGGCCGATGCTAGTGGCCTTGGGTTGAAAAGAGAGGCTTTAGTCAAAATCATAGAACCTTCGGGTTTAGGTCAAAGATGTAGAACCTCACGTCATGATTGCCACCACCCAAAAAGCTTTTTCCCATATCCAAGACAATTGCCAGTCATCTGAACTCGTGTCTAAGACCTCCAGACGAGCTAGTGGAGACAACCATCCCGTGAACTCTAATATCTAGAGGTTACCATCGTGGTATTGAGACGATAAGGCCGAGATTTTAGGATTGTGCACATCTTTTGCACCAAAAAGGTTCCGACCCCACTGGTCTTGAGAGTGAACGATTCATTCTTGCTTTGCATGTCATATCATACCCCGGTGAGGACCTTTGATGCTTTTCCATTTGTTCCTCGGAATTGAATTCCATGCATGGTCGGTTGTGATTGATAAGTGGTCTTGTTGCAACTTGCATTGATCCATGAACAAGGTGAGAACTTTTCGTTTGCAGGTTTTGGTGGCTTCGAATGTTGTTTGTGGTGGATGTCAGTATTGCTTGCAATGGTCCATGTATTGATTGCCAATAGCCATTGAGAATGCCCATTTTGTTCCTTTTGAGTTGTCCCTAAATTATTTTTGTAGGTTGAAATATTACCTTGTCTGAAATGGTTTGCTTGGGGACAAGCAAACGTCTAAGTGTGGGGGAGTGATTCGGGCTAATTTTACATGTTTTGCCCCTGTTTTACTTAGATGATTGTGCCAAATTCACTCCTAAAAGGTTGGTTTTACGCTAGGTTTCCCGTGTTTTAGTGTGTTCCAGGATTTGTCAGGTGAAACCAGCATCGGAGTCGAAATATTGGCGAAAAGGACCAAAAACCGAGAGAAGAGGTGAAAAAGGGCCAGTTCACGGCTAACCAAGCAAGTTCACGGTCTTGCATGACCGTGAAGAAGAGCCATGGACCGTGAATCGCGAGGCGTCCAGAGCCAAAGTGGAGGTTACTGACGCAAGGTGAGTTCACGGTCACTAAGACCATGAACGAGGGCAGTTAACCGTGAACATAAGTGAATGATGCGGCGCATTTTGGTGCACGCCTGAAGTTCACGGACGCGTTTCATGGTTCACGGCCGTGAACTCACCTCGTCTCGGGTTTAAATGATGAGCTGAAAGGAGGAGAGAGGGGAGAGCCCATTGTGTATGAAAAGCCTTCTTCAACATTCTAGAGAGAGAAACACGAACCAAAGGGAGAAGAAGGCTAGGGTTTAGCTTCAAGACAGATTTTGTGAAGATTTCCTCCAAGGAAAGCTCAACTCAAGGACCAAGAAGACTGGGAGCATCCTCCAAGATGGTTTCCATCGCTTTCCCTTTTGTTTTCCCACTTCTAGCATGGAGTAGACTTCCTTTCACTTAGGTGTTGTGGAAACCCTAACTTTACCATGTAGTTTTCTTTTATGTGTATTGGATGATTGTCATTGGGTATTGTTCAATTCAATGATTGAGGAATTATTTATCATGATTGTGCATGCTTGTGCTTAACAATTTAGGGGTTGTGCATGTTTTGTGCTTAGCACCCTTAGGTTTGTGCATGTAGGTGCTAGCAATCTAATTAGTCACCTTAGCATAGCTTAGAGAGGAAAATCCCCCTTCCAAGGGAGACTCAATCGAGATGGTTTTCCTTCCGCTTTCTAAGCCCCCTAAACTAGGTTAAGTTAGGGCAACCCTCGATATTGAGTTAAGCAAGTCGGTTAATCACGATTATGTCGTCCGACCTTAGAGTTGAGTGAGGGAGTAAGTCAATTACCGATTGTCTAAACCGAGAGGGTTGAGTGACACAGCCTTTCATGCTTACTGATAGACCGTTATTTACACATGTTTTTACCCCTGCTCTTACTCCGTTTGAGGTGTTGATTCTCGTGTTTTAGGCCGATTTCACGCTAGGTTGTGCTTGTTTGTGATATTTCAGGTCCTAGTACGTGAATGGAGGCTTGGGAGCGAGTTTGGGGTCGATTGGACGAGGATCGATTGCAAGGCAAGGTTCAAAGGAAGTCGTGTGGGCACGCACGGGATTGTGCGTGGCCACGCACGGCCGTGCAAGTGACCAGTTTGGCCGTGCGGGATTGTGCGTGGGCACGCACGGGATTGTGCGTGGCCACGCACGGCCGTGCAAGTGACCAGTTTGGCCGTGCGGGATTGTGCGTGGGCACGCACGGGCACAAGTGAAATCCGCACGGCCGTGCAACATACAATTCTGGCCGTGCGGGATTGTGCGTGGGCACGCACGGGCACAAGTGAAATCCGCACGGCCGTGCAACATACAATTCTGGCCGTGCGAGATTGTGCGTGGGCACGCACGGGATTGTGCGTGGCCACGCACGGCCGTGCAACATACAATTCTGGCCGTGCGAGTTGGCTGAGGTTCAACTAATTGATACGCCGCGTTTTGAGGTGCACGGCCAGAATGGTGATGTGCACGGCCGTGCACCCTGGCCGTGCGGGTCGGGAATTGTTGTTTAAAACCCGATTTTCAGCGAAAGGAGAGGGGGAGAGCTGGGTTTTGGATCCCAAACACCCAAGGGACGAACCCTAGAGAGAGAGCGACTTGGGAACATTCTTGGAGCTATTTTGGAGGATTTCTTCGCCATTGGAGCTCGGGAATCAAGCCCGGACTTGAAGACTGATCATCTGAAGATTCTTACTGCAGTCTCTCTCTTCTCTATGGAGTAACTTCCCTTCACTTAGGTTTTGAGGAACCCTAGCCATGTTTGTTTGATTGGATGATTGTATGAGTACTCTGACTTGATAATCTTGAGTTCATATTCAATCTATGCATGTTTTCACGATTCAATTCTGCTTTAGTCGAGATTATTGATTCTGCTTTGATCCTATGAGAGCGAATACCTGATTAGGTCAATAGAGCACCATAGATTGATAGTAGTGGATCGATTGCTTTAGTCGAGGGTTGATTCACTGCTTTGTACCGATTGAGAACCTCATTCGATAGAGGGAGTCTAGTTCAGAACGCCTTGATCGATTGTTCTAGAGAAGGATACGTCCCTCTAGGCAATTGACTCAAGAGGGCCTTGTTCCTTTAGTCGAGACTCAAGGTCTAGTCAAGGATTCTCCGCATTGTGAATGAAAGTGAAACAAGTTAGAGATCATCGATCGTTAATCTGGCTAGTGGCTAGGGGGAATCATACCTAAGTGAGTTCCCAACCTGTAATTAGATTAACTTTAACTGTAGTTTGCTAGAGTAGTTTTAGTTCTTTCAACTTAATCTGTTTTACTAGATAACGAACTGAAGCTGAGTAATAGTAACTCTAGAGACCCGTGGATTCGATATTTATTACTTGAGCCACTATACTACAGTCCCTTTTATTGGTTACACTTGGCCATTGTTAGGAGTTGTGTTTTAGCAAGTCAAGTTTTTGGCGCCGTTGCCGGGGACTTTCTAGAGTATTAGGAAAGGCAGAAGTTTGTTACTTTAGCGTTTTTCTTTTCTTTTCCACCCTTGCTTTTCACTTGGGTGTTTTTGTTTTTGTTGGTGCAGATCTGAATCATGGATCCTCATGGCTTCTCCAATCATTGGGGGTATCCACCACCGTCCGAGTGGTATTACCCCGAGACCCCCTGGAGCAATCAAGGAGGAGAAGACTATGGATCCGGGTTCCAGTACCAACCCCCTTTCTATGGAGAACAATCTGACCCCTGGGCATATCAAGAACAACCTCATTACCAAGAAGACTTTCTTCCACAACCAGAAGGGCCATCAGAGCTGGAGTTACCCATGGCGGCCTTCACGGGCCATTCTGCAGAGCCATGCTACACTCCACAGCCAGATCCAAACTATGAACTGAGGCTTCTCTTGGAGCAGTTCGTTCGGGACTCCGAGAGACGCAATCGCAAGATGGATCTTCAAATCCAAGCCCTTTCCTCTTCCGATCCCTCATTTCTCCATGATATGGAGGAGGCTGTTCAACACTCAGCGAAGCAAACAGAGTGGGTGGAGCAAGTTTGTGCACAACTTGCTCAAGGTCACCCGTCTGCTACCATACTAGAAGAGGACGAGGAAGAAGAAGGCTACAAGGAAATTGTGGAGCACACAGAAGTTGTCACGGAGAGCTCCCGTGATGATCATGATCAGGAATGTCCTGTCGTAGCCGACCACCCTTTCCCACATCCCACACTGAGCTTTGAAGAGGTGGGCATGAGTGAGGAGATGCAAGAAGATCTCATGAAAGAAATTGCTTGGCAACTTGCTCTCCAATCCGTGTTAGAAGAAGAAGAGCGCGAAAGGGTGCAAAAAGAAGTTGTGGAGGATGACGAAATTGAAGCAGAAGGAGTTCTTGATCATTTCCCAGGGGTGATACCACATGAAGAAGGAAGGGAGGTTGAAGGAGCAATTGGCGTCCAGGCTGAGGACGAAGTTGAGGTGGAAGAGGCTTGCACCGGCCATGAGTTACATTTGATATCTCCACCAAACTTCGAAGAATTGCTTAGCAAGGACCCATTTGCAGTGTCTCTTTGCCAGACCAAGGCCACTTCGACATCGGTCCCTCTTGGTGGACGCGATGGTGGTCAACTTCGAAGAATTGCTTAGCAAGGACCCATTTGCAGTGTCTCTTTGCCAGACCAAGGCCACTTCGACATCGGTCCCTCTTGGTGGACGCGATGGTGGTCAATCGATGTTGTCATATCTAGTTTGGGGCAATGAGGCGAGAGAAGAGAAGAAGAGGTCTCGAGGGTGGAGACTTCATCCGCGTCAAGTGCACGAGCTTCCATCACCTGTCATACCACATGCTCGTGATTTGAGACTCCACCTCATCGACGAGAACCTCAACTTCAAGGAGGTTCTAGCATGGACCGAAACTTAGGAGCCATCGTCTGGCTCACGACGTGAAAGAAGCGCTTGTTGGGAGGCAACCCAACCAGTCGGTTTGCATTTCTTTCTCTATTTCTCCTCGGTTGAGTCAGTTTTGTTCTTTGATTTTAGAGTCCATAACTCAACCTTTGTGAGATTTTGTGTGGTGTTTGTGTTTCGACCACTCTCTCCTCATGGAATGCACCGCCTGCCTCGTCCACCGCCATTCACCCTTGATCTGGTAACTTCGTTCTACCCTCCTTATCTTTCCTCCATTGAGGACAATGTCGTGCTTAAGTGTGGGGGGGTGTTCGATTACGTATGCGGGTAATTTATTAGATCTGTTTGTGTGCTTGGAGCCTAGTCCACTGTCCAAATTTTTGAATTTGAGGGCTCCAAGTACGTGTTCCTTGCAATTGCCTGCTCAGTATGCTTTGAATTGACAGTCTCTGTAGTGATTTGCAACCTAGGGAGGTAGTGTAGCGCTATGGAGGATGTTGATGCATTTAAGACGTTTCATTTCTTCTTCATAGTGTGTTGGTTGATTGAGTGAATTAGTGATCTTAGGACCCTTGAATTGTGTGGTGTTGTGGACTCTCTGCCTGTCATGGACTCGTGTATCATGTTTTGAAAATAACAGGTGCTCGAAAATGTGCTTTAAAATAACGTCTCCCGTGCGAATAGGGCGAAAGTGTGTAAGGGGAGACGGGAATCCGTTCCCAATTTCCACCTACTACCTCCAGCCCCCTTACATGTCTTTCCCCCGCACGAGGCTCGAGACAACTGCTCCTGGCATGGCCGGTAAGAGCCGGGCTCCCGCAAAACCTTTGCTAGGTGGGAGCCCCCATTTTCTGCAAAAACAGGTTGGAACCCTTGAAAAAAGAAAAAGAGAAAAACAGAAAAACAAGCAAAAAGAAGAAAGAAAAGGGGTTCCAACCATCTTCAAGAAGGAAATCGAGCACCTTGAAAAATGTGAGTCCATGATCTTTTGTTTTTGAGAGTCTCTTCATCCACGATTCATTTGTCCTCTGTTCGCTGTTTGCCATGATGCTGACTCGAGACTAGTGCTCTCGCCGAAGAAGCTATGAGATGACTTGTGCGTCGGTTGACCTCGTAAGTTGCTAAATGATCTAGGAAGTCCTCTACCTACGATCGAGGTTGTTTGTTGCTATAGAGGTCTGGAGAGTTGCATTGGTTTGAGTTAGGTTTGCTTGGGGACAAGCAAACGGTTAAGTGTGGGGGAGTTTGATAGACCGTTATTTACACATGTTTTTACCCCTGCTCTTACTCCGTTTGAGGTGTTGATTCTCGTGTTTTAGGCCGATTTCACGCTAGGTTGTGCTTGTTTGTGATATTTCAGGTCCTAGTACGTGAATGGAGGCTTGGGAGCGAGTTTGGGGTCGATTGGACGAGGATCGGATGCAAGGCAAGGTTCCAAGGAAGTCGCGTGGGCACGCACGGGATTGTGCGTGGCCACGCACGGCCGTGCAAGTGACCAGTTTGGCCGTGCGGGATTGTGCGTGGGCACGCACGGGCACAAGTGAAATCCGCACGGCCGTGCAACATACAATTCTGGCCGTGCGGGATTGTGCGTGGGCACGCACGGGCACAAGTGAAATCCGCACGGCCGTGCAACATACAATTCTGGCCGTGCGGGATTGTGCGTGGGCATGCACGGGATTGTGCGTGGCCACGCACGGCCGTGCAACATACAATTCTGGCCGTGCGAGTTGGCTGAGGTTCAACTAATTGATACGCCGCGTTTTGAGGTGCACGGCCAGAATGGTGATGTGCACGGCCGTGCACCCTGGCCGTGCGGGTCGGGAATTGTTGTTTAAAACCCGATTTTCAGCGAAAGGAGAGGGGGAGAGCTGGGTTTTGGATCCCAAACACCCAAGGGACGAACCCTAGAGAGAGAGAGCGACTTGGGAACATTCTTGGAGCTATTTTGGAGGATTTCTTCGCCATTGGAGCTCGGGAATCAAGCCCGGACTTGAAGACTGATCATCTGAAGATTCTTACTGCAGTCTCTCTCTTCTCTATGGAGTAACTTCCCTTCACTTAGGTTTTGAGGAACCCTAGCCATGTTTGTTTGATTGGATGATTGTATGATTACTCTGACTTGATAATCTTGAGTTCATATTCAATCTATGCATGTTTTCACGATTCAATTCTGCTTTAGTCGAGATTATTGATTCTGCTTTGATCCTATGAGAGCGAATACCTGATTAGGTCAATAGAGCACCATAGATTGATAGTAGTGGATCGATTGCTTTAGTCGAGGGTTGATTCACTGCTTTGTATCGATTGAGAACCTCATTCGATAGAGGGAGTCTAGTTCAGAACGCCTTGATCGATTGTTCTAGAGAAGGATACGTCCCTCTAGGCAATTGACTCAAGAGGGCCTTGTTCCTTTAGTCGAGACTCAAGGTCTAGTCAAGGATTCTCCGCATTGTGAATGAAAGTGAAACAAGTTAGAGATCATCGATCGTTAATCTGGCTAGTGGCTAGGGGGAATCATACCTAAGTGAGTTCCCAACATGTAATTAGATTAACTTTAACTGTAGTTTGCTAGAGTAGTTTTAGTTCTTTCAACTTAATCTGTTTTGCTAGATAACGAACTGAAGCTGAGTAATAGTAACTCTAGAGACCCGTGGATTCGATATTTATTACTTGAGCCACTATACTGCAGTCCCTTTCATTGGTTACACTTGGCCATTGTTAGGAGTTGTGTTTTAGCGAGTCACTTACCTTGGTTTAGCAATTGAGATTGTGGTCTCCAACCACATATGCATCCCTCTGTGGTTCGCGATTATCTTGCCCAAAGTAATCGTTCCAATCCACATAGCATGGTAGCAGTCAAGGGGAAACGACACCCTAGTGATCTTTACACCAAAGAGTTATCAAAACCATTTACCTGTGCTTTCTTTCATTTCAATTAGCAAACGTTTAAACCAAAGCTTTGTTGCTAGATAATGATTTCAACAACTGAAGTAGGGGTAGACGGACTGGCCCGGGTCGATATCTAAATACTTTCCATATACTGCACCCGATTAGAGTTTAAAAACTCGGGCTCTAGTTGAGGTTTTACTTTGGTGTAGTTTCATGCGAGTCAATTAGTTTCCTTTTTCACTTGGGTGTTGTGAAACCCTAGCTATTTGCCATGTAGTTTTTGTGTGAATTGAATGATTGTTTATGGGTGTTGTTTAATTTAATGATTGAGGTATTTTCATGTTGATTGTGCATGTTTGTGCTTAGCAATCCAATTGGCCATTCTAACCTAGATTAGAGGAAAACCCCCATTTCAAGGGAGGCTCAATTTAGTTGGGATTCCTTGGGATTTTTAAGCCACCTATCTAGGTTAATGTATGGCAAACCTCGATGTTGAATTAAGCAATTTGGTGTAGCGTTATTAAGCCGACCAACCATAGGGTTGAGTGAGAGAGTAAGTCAACCATCGATTGCCTTAACCAAGAGGGCTACTTGAGTAGCCTATAATGTATCCCTTGGTTTGGCAAACGAGAGTGTGTTCTACGACCATAGTTTCATTTTCTAGCGGTTCGCGGTCACCTTGCCCGTAACAATTAATTCAATTCCTCATGCCATGGTGGTAGTTAGGGGGAAGCGAAACCCGAGTGATCCTTCTCACATAGAGCTTTCAAAACCATTTACTTTTGCCTTGCTTTACTTTAATTAGCAATCTTTTCGACCAAAACCGATTCGCTAGATAATGTTTCAAACAATTGAAGTAGGGGTACAAGGACCGGCCCGAGTCGATATTTAAACATACTTGCCCTGTATTGAACCCTACTAATGTTTATACTTGGACCTTAGGCGGGAATTAATTGTGACATTTGGGACGAGTCACTTGACTATCCTATAAGGTGTCGAAAAAATAACACTCCCTATCTAAAGAATATATTATAGACTTTCCAATTAAAGGCTTCACCATTTCAAATTTATGGAATCCTCATGCCTCCACGTTAGCAACGATCCTTAAACCAACAAACCGTGTTAAAAAAAAAACACTACGGAGAAAACTGCCTCAATAAAAAACTCCTACACATTTTTCGTGAATCCCATATGTTCTTCTACGCCGGCATTTTCTTCTTTCCATTATTTAAAATTCCGTATAATCTACACAATAAATAAAAGGAAAATGAGGAAACTGGGAGCCCCATTTCAAATTTACTACATCTAGAGTGAAAATAGGAAGGGTACTTTCATCTTCACAGTCATTTATTAATTTTTTTATTTACATGAAAAAATACATTGCATCCAGAGTGAAAGTAGGAAGGGTAGTTTCGTCTTCACAGTCATTTATTATTATTTTTATTTACATGAAAAAAATACATTAGTAATGGGATTTGAATCATGATATTTGCAAACAAAGACAAGAAACATAACCAATTACACTAACAAATTTGTTTGATCTTTTTAAATTAAAAATATATTGTAAGGTTAAATCTGAAAAATCGAGGACTTTTTCACAAATGTTAGCCAACCCACTAACTCTCCCGTACATTTTTTTTTTTTGTATTTGCTACTACTAATTTCAAATTTTGTTTATTCTAATTCAAGTTTAATAATTAATTTAATTTCTATTTATCTTGTAAAAGGAGGATAATTTTAAATTTCAACCCAAATGTCATTGATTTAAATATTGCATATCGAATTGCACTCTTGAATGTGCAAAAGCTATGTAGAATTATTATCAGACTTAATTTTTATAACTAACATAAAGCAACGATATTTTTTAACACATAAGGTTTGAGTGAATATGTGGCACATGTCTTTAGGAGAGATAAATATGGAAACGTTGAGTGATGTTGGTTTGCCGAACACGGATGGAAAAGATACAACTAACATAAATGTGCCCAAATAGTGCCCCGGCCCACTAAACCCTCAACCATTGTCGTCTCTCCAAACTTTCCTACATCTATAGCGAAAGTAGGAAGGGTAGATTTATCTTCACAATCATTTATTATTTTCTTATTTACAGGAAAAGAATACAACATTGATGTGATTTGAATAGCGATCTCTTTGAAAAAAGATAAAAAAAACATAAACAGTTACACTAAAAAATTTGTTTAATCCTTCTAAATTAAAAACATACATGAACTTTAAATACGAAAAATCATTGTAATTTCCATCACGGTTAGCTAACTCACTAACTCTCTTGTAAATATTTATTTTGGTATTAGATACTTATATTTTCATATTTTGATTATTTAATTCAAGTTTAATAATTAATTTTATTTCTGTTTATCTTATAAAAGAAGAATAATATTAAAATGGCAACCCTAATGTCATTGGTGCAAATATTGCATATCGAATTGCATTATTTTTTTGAATGTGTAGTAGAGATGTAGAATTCTTAACAGAGACTTAAAATTTATAACTATCATAAAGCAACAATATTTTTGAACACATAAATTTTTAATGAATTTGGGGCACATTCTTTAAGAGGGGTAAATATGGAAATGTTTAGTGACATTGGTTTGTCGAATGAAGATGAAAAAGTCACAACTAATGTAAATTGGGTCCCGCCCCACTAAACTCTCAACCATCTCTCTCCAAACCCTCCCACTGGACTTGACAATTGTCTAACCTCCTTCACCTATATTGTTACGCTAGAGCAATCTTCGGAGGGGTAAATATGGAAAGGTTGAGTGTTCTTGTTTGGAGAGCTGATTAGTGGGTTATTTAATTTCTTTGACAGTAATGTGTATCTCTTGATCATCAGTTCATTTGGTTGATCTTCTAGGTTGACTTTTGAGTTGATTAACAATACATAGATATATTATTTGTTGCTTTTGTTATGATACTCGTTTTCAGTATCATCATTTTCCTAATGGGTATCTCTTGATAATCAGTTCATTTGGTTGATCTTCTAGGTTGACTTTTGAGTTAATTAACAATACATAGATATATTATTTGTTGCTTTTGTTATGATACTCCTTTTCAGTATCATCATTTTCCTAATTAGAAATGTTTTGTGGTTAGTTTCCAGTAAGCAAAGGATATTCTTATTAGTGTTAACATAGGGAATAGCTTCAATCATATATTACTTTTACATAGATTTTATATGTAAATGCTGAGATAATTGCTGAATTGAATTATTCAAGCTATAATGTTGATTTTCAACATATAGAGCATAGTTTATTTTGAGTGAAAATAACCGCATGATGGCAGATAAGTGGATACAATATGATGTTTCGTGATAGTGGTCACTTGCTTCCATATTTAAAAGTGGAGTCCTAATAACTACAATATAAAAAGCATGAGTGATAGCCATAATTGGAGCAGATATAAGGTGGTTTGATATTCTTCTCTCTGCAAGAAATAAATACATTGTGAGCATATGTTGACATGGGAAGGACTAAACGAACTCTTTGTGTTTGTAGTATAGCCTGTTGAAATATAGACATGTCTAGACCCAACTGATTGGTCATTTTCATCTGGAATTTATTGACGGGATTTTTGATCATCAAAGCCGCATGCCAAGTAAGCACCCTCCTTAATCCTTCTATCTTTCTTAATCTACACATGCATATCCTCAATGGAAATATGTATGGAATTGTAATTTGAGTGCTACATTAGTATTATCTGAGGTGGTTGTTCTGGAATTGTGAATCGTGATTGTATCTCCTCTCTAAGAAATTGTCAAGTTAAGCTATGAATGAGACTAACATGAGCTTTCTCTTTAATTTAGAGGGTAAGAGAGCAATGACCCACATCAAATTGATTGGGGGTTGACGAGACCTGAGAAACGGTCTAGGCTTCTTCAGAGCAACACAAGATCTTGATAGTATCTCTATCAAATCAATTTTTGTTGTCATGCCTGATGTTGATACAAGATGTTTACCTAGAGGAGAGCCCCAACAAGTTAGCTCTTGGAGTTGCAATGCAAAAATGGGTTAGGCAAAAACAGTTTATACAAAAGACCATACTATGATCATATAGAACGCATGGGTAGAGATAGCCACCAATCTCATTTTATTGACGAAGACACCAGGAGAAAAGAGGAATCAACATTGGTACTCTAAATTTTACAAGGCTATCGTACTGATCATTTCTTTGATTTCATGTACATTCGTATTTTGACTGAAGTGATATTACCACAAGCCATAAGTTGCAGCAATGAATGGTTGTTTGGATGAATGTGCACTGATGCAAAATGCCATGTAGCTGCCATAAAGAAGTAGTAAGAGAGGACCAATCAATGTGTTTGCTGTCGAGAAGGATAAAAATCGTGATAATGAAGAGGTTACATGATGGTTGGCTTATAAAGATTGAAGAGATAGAAATTAGTAAGTCATTTGTGTGTTGGTAGCCGGTAGAGGTAACGATAAAAGTTGCTATATGTTGGTGTTTCCATGCATATGTTGCTTGCCTGTTCTTTTGTTTGTATATGAGATTTCTACAACAGATTGCATGATTTGTATTTATTTTCCTTTTCTGTCATTTTAAAAAATCAAACTATTTATCTGGAAAAAACTTGTCAGCGCATTCCATCGACTTGATTTGGACATTGTTGGTTTTGGTTTTCTCAGTTAGGAATTCATCACCTTTTGTGTCACTGTGGTTTTTGGTCTAAGGGCAAGTAAGCATTCCTTTGGTTTTTTATGTTCCTCTAGGGGCATCAAGTTGTTTGGCAATAGTGGCTAGATTTAAGGCTAATGACTTAATTTGGATTATCCATTATAGTGTATGTTTTTACTATTTCTTTTGTAATACAATGGGATAATTGACTTTACATCATATTATTATGGTGTTCTTGACCTACCTCCGGCCACCGCCACATACATGCTAATGGGTAATATCAGTCAGAATCAGAGTACCAATTTCCGAGACTACGTCCACCCAAGGGGCCGGGTAATAAGCACATATATTTAAAACTATAAGGGAAAACTTGACCTCCCATTTCAAATTTCCTGCAATGAGAGCAAAAGTAGGAAGGACATTTATGTCTTCACAATTACCTATCTTTTTATTTATGTATAGAAAAAGAAAGAGAAATATTGGGATTCGAACCATGGTAACTTCAAAGAAAGTAAAGGTTCGTAACCAATAATCCCATATAGATTTGTTGTATCTTTTTAAATTTAAAATATACGTGACCTAAAATATGAAAATCACAGAACTTTTGAATAGTTAGCTAGCCCAATAAATATTTTCTGTAAGTACTTATTTGGTGTTTTGATACTTCAATTTTGAAATTTTGTTTATTTAATTATAGTTTCATACTTAATTAAATTTTTTATCTATCTTATAAATAGACGGGCAGGTTCATGCTGGGTTTAATCGGGTTGTGGGTTAGTCGAGTTGTGGGTTCATTGGGTTCTGGTTAGTAGTGTTGCAGGTTCATCTGGGTGTGGGCCAATTGAGTCACAGGTCGGGCAGGTTGTGGGAGGATCGGGTTGCAGGTTGTTCAGATTAGCGCATCGAGTTACTTTCCCCTTGGATATTTCGGGTTAGTATATGAACATGGGTGTGATTGGCAGTATTGAATTCGAACTAAAAGAAGAGTACCATTTCATATACCAATCTCACTCGTGTGTGCCTAAAGCACTCAATATGTGCGCATTATACTCTTGCGGTCCAAGTTTTGCACCTATTGTGGAAATTGTAAAACCACTTCACCACAATGTGTGAAAAGATATGTGCTCCTCATAGACATTGAGAATGAAACTTACTGCTTCATGTGGTTATCCTCTTAGGAGTAATGTTGGTATGAATTAATCATGGAATTATGATGGTGCTTTTGTGAGAAAAAATCAAAAATAGAAGTAGGCTGCCTTGAGGATTCGCTTGAGCATAGAGCTGTTAATTGGGTGTCACACTTATGAATATGTAGATCTTCTTTTCACCTGCTTCACTCCAACTTTCATTTTCATTTCCTAAATGTGTCAATATGCTTCGGGTGTTACATTACATAGAGGTACCCCGCAACAGCTAAGTCGGCCTCACCAAATATAAACACAAATGTTAAGTTTGTGTCAGGACATGGAAGTCTCATATAAAATGCTTTCCTTTTCAACATCATTGCAGGTTGCAGCTCATTAGCTTAGGTGTTCAACCTCGCGTTTGAACACTAACTTGTGTTTACTCAACTAGGTTATTTTTAGTTGTGAGATTGACGGTTAGGTGTCAGGACTATGCATATGTCTTGTATAGAAGACAAGTATGGATGTTTCATAGATATTATTTGCGATAGTTTAACTTTCTATAGTTTATATGAGTCAAATATGGTGTCCTCCACACCAAACGAACCAAATTACATGTCGCTAAACTAAGGTTTATCCCATCAAAGTACTCCATATTCTCGTTTATTAACACATGTTTTGCATTGTTATTACTATGACCGATAACTTCGCTGTAGCCGATTTGGTATTGCTCATCATGTGACCTCCAAGCTGTTAAACATATCGGCTTAGTAGTTTTATGACAAAACTCAAAGTTAAGACAACTCATCGCCTGCTAGCATTTTGAGGCTTGAAGGTAAAGAATCTAATTTGCATATCAAGCTTACTGACTATAGGTACTCCAACACTGCAAACAAACTTTGTTTATTGAGTATCATTGAAGAAAAAGGGAAGACATCGACAAAAACAATGACAACTGCCTAGATAATATGGTAAATTTAATATATATTTTCACTCAAACTTTAGAATCGCACACACCCATAATGTTTTCATGCCTGCTAACATATTTTCACTCTTCTTCCCAATCCATGACAATATAGATTTCCCCCTCTAACTTCACCACAAGTAACCGATGACACTACTGATGGTGAATTAGTGAATATTGAAGATGCTTTCCATCACACTAATTACAAATTTTGCCAATAGAAAACTTGGAGGTTTGGATGATTGCAATGCATAGTGTTTTAAATCTTTATACTATCCACATCTCAAGAACACATGTCATTGTTTTCGCACTTCCCTTTCTATTCACTAGCTTATAACCGTCCCGTTGGCCGGAATGTTCATATTTTAATATTTGTAATGTTCATATTTTAATATTTATATTTTTATGTTATGTTTAAGTCTATTAATTCATTTAAGTTTATTGAAAATCATTCAATCGCGATGCTACATAAAGAATGAATATATAGGTCGAACATTCAGGGAAATACCCTCCTCATTTCAGAATATAAAAATGTATCATTAATCCCATTTTTATAATGATAATTGAGGCCCCATTAAAATAATATTGGTTAATAGATTGTCCATAAATATATAATATAAAAGCTCATTGGAATTCCCACACGATCCATAGATAGTTTGAAACTTAAATGAAACCTCACAATCCCACATAAATGGTTCAAAGCTCTCTTCTATGAATAACATGCCACTAATAAAAAAGAAATGGATTTATAAAAAAAACAGAAATCAAGAGTTGTTGATTCAAGTAAATCATATGCTAACAACTCAACTAAAAGGAGACCATCAAAACTTGAGAGCAAATGGCAAAATTAGAGTTACATCCAATATACTAATAGACTCGATCAGAGTAATGAGGCACAAAATTAGACAATCCTTATCTACAGGTTCCAGTAGTTTGAATAGTGAATCGACCTTAACTCTAGTAAATCAATCAATGATTCCTCATTTTAACATAAACATAGGTTGTGATAGTTGCAACAACCATAACACCTAAAGATCCAATAGTTTCCACTCTCCGTTGTACAACCAACTTTTCATCCCCTACATCTTCAATCTCTCGACATATATGTTTTAAACCAAAATTCAATTCATAATCCTCCTTCTGCAACTCCATTTATGCTACTTTGATGGACCTTCTCTCCATGAACCTGAATTTCTCTTTCAATTGAGTTTCTTGTCAGCTTGATCTCCAACTCCTCAATCCTCTTTCTTGTATTTGGCCAACTCATCTTCCTTGGGGCAGTTTTAATAAGCTCGTAAAACCAACACTCATCTTCAATTCCATCAATATGCTCTTCTCCTCCTTCTCTGTCTTCACCTGATCCAGTTCACTTCCATGCCCTTCAATACCCTCTCCATTTTCATTAATATCCTAATCATCTACCACTTCTCTCTTCAACTGTTCCGATTTTGCTTCTATGTCTTTCAATACCCTCCTTGGTTCAATCACTACCCTGACCAACTGCCTCTTCACTGCCTTCTGCCGCAAACTACTTCCATGACTTCTTATACACCTTCCTCAAAATCACAATCAACTGACCAATATCAATCCATGGCCTTGGATCAGTTTTAAACTCTCTATGAACATCTCAATTCCACAAAGTCTAAATCTAAATATTCTTTCAGTTAATCATGAACTTGAGTTTATCAAAATCTAATCCACTCCTTCTAAGTTGGAATTCCCATCCCCCAAGCTCATTTTTGGTTCATTTGATCCCACATAACCATGATATTATACCTCTAACTAAAATAAATCAAAGCATTTTACGAAAAGAAACTGAACCATGAACTTTACCTGCTACCAAATACAAACACGATTTCTTCCTCTCACCACTTCCCTTCCCAAACCCAATATCAACTTTTACTCCAAGTTCACACCCCCCAACTTCTAGTGTGTGGTACTTACCGGAAAAAAAAACTTCTAGTGTGTTGCGTGAAAGCTTAATTTTAGCAATCATTATGTTTGCAATTAGATTAATGGACACCAACAAGCGCCAAAATTCCACCAGACAATGAGTTGTCTTCACTTTGAGTTTTGTCATAAAACTGCTGGCCCGATATGTTTATCAGTTTGGAGGCCATATGATGAGCAATACCGAATCAGTTGCAGCGAAGTTACCGGTCACAGTAATGACAATGTGAAACACGTGTTAACAAAAGCGAATATGGGTTACTTTTATGGATTGACATTAGAATGATGGGATTGGACAATGAGATCGTCCTTAGTTAAGCGACATGTAAATTGGTTCATTTGGTATGGAGGACACAAACCGTTAAAATTCTAAATTATTTGGGTGAGTTTATATTTAGTGTTTTCAAAATCATGGTGATTAAAATATCTAAACCCAAATGAACCTACCCACGTACACCTCTAGGAAGAGTTTCAAAACTTAGTATGTAACCGGGCAAAAATGTTCAGAGAACCAGTCCAATGATTGCTTCACTATAGTTCTGTAAATTAATGGTAATTTAAGAATTCTATATCACTTCTACGTATTCAGTAATATAATTCGATATGAAATGTTCGAACCAACAATATTTTGGTTGCAAATTTATGGTTATCGTCTATTTATAAGATAGATAAAAATTTTAAATTAAGTATTAAACTATAATTAAAATAAAAAATATCAAAATCGAAGTATCAAAACACCAAATAAGTACTTACGGAATATTTATTGGGCTAGCTAATTGTTGAAAAGTTCTGTGATTTCATATTTTAGCTTCGTATATATTTTTAATTTAAAAAAAATACAACAAATCTGAATAGTCTTATTGATTTTAAACCTTCACTTTGTTTGAAATGACTATGGTTCAAATTTCAATATGTCTATCTTTTTCTGTAAATAAATAAAAAATACAGATAATTGTGAAGACAAAAATATCCTTCCTAATTTCCCCCTCATTGCAGGAAATTTGAAAAGGGAAATTAAGTTTCAAATAATTAAATGGGTTAATACCCTAGTTTGGCCGAAGTTTAGCGTAAGTAACAGTTCTGGCCCCAGCTTTCAAATAAGACATTTACGACCTACTTTTGAAATTATTGGACAGATTTGGCTCGAAACTTATGTTGACTGTTAATATTAACGGTCAAACATTTATTTCGTCAATGACTAAGCATCCAGTGCTGAAGTGGCAGTGATGTGGCATGCCACGTCATTAAATAATATTGATTTAATTTTTTAATTAAATTAAAAAATCCCATCTTATTATCCAAATCTCCCAAAGCCCCAAATCCAAACCCTAATGCAAGGGAACTTCTCGGTGAGATTACGGCAGGGGATTCGCAATCGGAAATGGCCTCACCGACCCTGCATCAATACAGTGCCTACCCTGACTTCGCCCTCGCCGCGAAACTGATCTCCCAGTCCGACCGCGACTCCATCGTCGCTACCTCGTCCCGCCCCGCGAATCAACCATTGATGCTTGCAGCCCGCAGAGCGGCGACTCCTACGAGGAAGCCCTCTAAACCTGCAACCAAATCTTCCAATCCATTCTCCAGATTGTCGGCAGCATAAACGTAACCCTAAAAAAATTCCCATCAATATCAAAATCAATTTGTTCCCCTGCAACCATCGTCTCAAGTGTCTGGTGTGGAACGGCGGTGGGAATGGTCGTGGGTCGTTACCAGATCCATTCCTTTTCTTTTGTGCGGTGGAAATTACTAGTTTGGGTTTTCCCTAGGTAGCTAAAAGAGAGCTGCTTTTGGGGTGGAAATGGGAAAGTTGGGGAGGGGCATCTGATTGGTTGTTAAGTTGGATCTTGAGCTCAAAGAAGTTCAGAGAGAAGGAGAAGAAAGCTTAGGAGACCTTCATGAGCAAGGATACGGTGAAATCAGAGTGGGAGTGAAAGACGACATCCACTTCGTCTCATGCAGCAGCCAGGTCTACGACGCTATGACGGGGGACTAGATGCTCGATTTCGAGGTCGGGATAAACGAGTTGCTAGAGAGCGGGGTCAAGGTGCTGATCTGCGCCGGGGAATAAGACCTAGTCTGCAACTGGCTGGGGAACTCGAATTGGGTCGGGGCAGGGGAAGTTTCGCGCCGCTCCCAATGTGTCGCCAGACACTTTTTCCTATTGAACATGATGTTGATTTAGATTAGGGTTGGATTTGGGGTTTTGGAGATTGGATATTAAGAGAGGACTTTTTTACTTCTAATTGAAATTAAAAAAAAATTAATATTATTTAATGACGTGTCATGCCACATCACTGCCACTTCAGCACTGGATGTTGAATCATTGACGGAATAAATGTTTGACCGTTAATATTAACAGTCAACACAAGTTTCGGGCCAAATCTGTCCAATAATTTCAAAAGTAGGCCGTAAATGTCTTATTTGAAAAATGAGGCCAGAACTGTCACTTACGCTAAACTTCGGGCCAAACTAGGGTATTAACCCTAATTAAATCATATACCTTAAATTAATAGAACTTAAACCCTAATATCACATATACTAAGAACATAATCAATGATTCTGATTCGCCAAGATGTATACAACATACCATATGCACTGTATTAGGATTTAGAGAATTACGATGTAGGGTTTAGTTACGTGATTAATCTATGATCTAGATAATGTTATTTAACTAAAGAGATGCAATAACCCTCAATCCATCGAGCGTACCATAGAATTTCCAATGTATATACACATACCATTGTTTGTTAAATTTAGCCTATGATAATTGGCTCATTTGTCAATGGTATTTAGTCTTTCAATTCTATTCTTATAATTGTCAACCATTAGGGAAATTGTTAGCCAATGATTTTTGGTCATTCACTTATAGCATTGAAAATGTCTCATTACAAAATCATAGATCACAAATTTCAAATTTTATGTTTTGAAATAAAATTTTGTATAGCACTTTTGTAAACAATCCCTGTATTCCTACAAACTACAAAGTCATGTAACCTAATAAATGAAAAGTTGTAAGACATACATAAACTCAAAATGTACTATTCGATTCTTGGTGAAGAATTTTGTAATTATAGGAACTCACTTAGTTGATTCATGGGTTAATTGCATGGTTGGTCACTAACTTTACAAAAACCGTTCATTTATGGTCACTCTCTGTTAGCTGCCGTTAACGGCGTCCGTTAAGTGATGACGTGGCTGACGAATTCGCCTAATCATCACCTTTTAACCCGAAAATTGACTGACCCGACCCACCACGTCATTTAAACCCTCAATGTCATCCAAACCTAACCAAACCAGACCAGACCCGACCCCTAAATAAAGAACTGACCCGACCCACCAATTAATCTACCCACTTTTGACTAAAACCCTAATCGAAGACAAATCCATCTGCCTCCATCCAGCCGCTTCATCATAGCAACCGATTCCAGGCCTCCACCATCCTCTTCCCACCCTCTTTCCTCCCCTCTCACCACCGCCACCGTCGTCGGCCCATTTCGTCGATCATTCTTCTTCTTCTTCTTCCATTTCGTCGATCCCACCGACACCATGTCCCATTTCATCCCCAATTCCTCCTCCTCCTTCTCATCTGCACCAAAAAAAAAAAAAAGAACCCAATCCAGAGTGAGTCGAATTGAAGCACAACTCGTGACTCAGCGAGCTTAACCTAGGTTGTAGTAGTAGTAGTAGTAGTAGTAGTAATAATAATAATAGTACCTTTACCGCGGGAGAAGCAGAGGAAATCGGCGCCGTCGTCGAGGAAATCGAGGTCGTCGGGGAGGAAGAAATCAGATTGGGTATCCTGGTAGCGCTCCTGGAGCCAGTAGTCGCGGAACCAGGTGGAAGATTGGATGAGCGACCACCACTGATCGGAGAAGTCCTCCACCGCCTGGTAAGCCATGGGGACGAACATCGGCGCGTTCGGATTCAAGCTCGACTGCTGATGAGCAAACATTACATCCATTGCTGCTGCAAGAAAAGGGAGAAAAGGGTTTGACGAGGTCTGGAGATTGAGGATAAGAATGGCGATTGGTTCAACTTTAGTACGGTTTATATAGGGGGATGATGTGGAAGAGTTAGAATTGGAGCCCGTTGAGGGAGCGGCAGGCCAGAGGTTGGAGGTCGAATCGTCGGTGTTGAGGAGGACTAGGCCGCCGGAGTTGGTGATGGAGAGAGAAGCGTTGGCGGTGAGCGGGGGGGAAGCATTGGCCCAGGTGGCAGACCAGACGACGACAGCGGCAGTTGGGTTTTCTGTGCCGCCGGAGAAGTTGCTGTGGTTGTTGTACCAGATGGAGAAGGAGTAGAGGTTGGGAGAAGCGGGGAGAGGGAGGAAACCGGCGGCGAAAGTGGAGTTGGGAGAGAGGAGGAGTTTGTTGGAGGAGGGGCGCCATGGGGAGTCGGAGATGGAGAATGAAGTGAGGTTTTGGGAAGTGGTAGCGGGGCCGACGACGGTGGCAGTGGTGAGAGGGGAGGAAAGAGGGTGGGAAGAGGATGGTGGAGGCCTGGAATCGGTTGCTATGATGAAGCGGCTGGATGGAGGCAGATGGATTTGTCTTCGATTAGGGTTTTAGTCAAAAGTGGGTAGATTAATTGGTGGGTCGGGTCAGTTCTTTATTTAGGGGTCGGGTCTGGTTTGGTTAGGTTTGGATGACATGGAGGGTTTAAATGACGTGGCGGGTCGGGTCAGTCAATTTTCGGGTTAAAAGGTGATGATTAGGCGAATCTGTCAGCCACGTCATCACTTAATGGACGCCGTTAACGGCGTTGGACGGCAGCTAACAGAGAGTGACCATAAATGAACGGTTTTTGTAAAGTTAGTGACCAAAAATGGATTTAAATATTTCGAGTGACCAAACATGAACGCTTTTTGTAATGTCAGTGACCAACCATGCAATTAACCCGTTGATTCGTAAAGCTAGGTATATCATGATGATTCACTATGTAAATAATTACAGTTATTAATTAATTCGATGATTGATTGTTGCGGTGGATAGTCCTATGATTTTGAGATATTTTAGTATTTTCTCTCTTTAATTCAAAAAATACATAAACATTGTTGTAGTCCAGTTGGTTAGGGATATTGATTATCAATCTGAAGGACTCGAGTTCAAGTCTTTGTAATGACATTTTTTTTCTCGTAAGAAGATATTTAAGTTCAAAGTTGAACTTACAAATTTACCCCTAACTACAATTAAGGAGGGACTCGAGTTCAAAATCTCCTGAAGTACCTCTATATATTATAGAGGGATTAGATTTCCTCTATGCTCAAATCATTTGTCTCAGAATAATTCGAAAATAGTCATCCGACCAACATGTCGAATATAAGCTAGTTTCAATAATTATTTAGAATCCCGTATCAAGGGAGCAGATCCGGTGAGTAACCTTGTGGTGTTATAACCCCGTGCATAACCCAATAAGAATCCATCACATCAGCACCTCCTTCTCTCTCCTCGAAAAACCTTTAATTTTCCATCCTTTAATCTTTAACGGACGATTTCTCACTCATTTTAACTCTGAATTTTTTTTTACACAGTTAGATCAGATTAATTGTGCTCTTCAAAATGATATCCACTTTGATATTTTTTGGAACAAAAAAAAATTTATCAGTTATTACCAGTCTATACCATATGGTATTGACTGTACCATATGGTATTGACTGGTATTAAATAATAGCATACCATATGGTATGAAAAATACCACCTCATACCATGGTGGTATAGTATAGTATGGAGTTGGTAACGAGAGGTATGAAATTTTTTCACCAAGAAAAATTTGAAATCCAATATATTATGATTAAATCGTTCCTTCTGTGTAAAAATTTTCGAAAATGACCATATGGTATGGAGATGGTAACGAGAGGTATGAAATTGTTTTTCTAAAAAAATATTGAAAATGGATATCATTTTGTAGAGCACAACAAACTCGTTCCATCTGTGGAAAACAAAAATTGAAATTCAAGTTAGAATGAAGAAGATATGATCCAATAAAAAAACTAGGAAAAATAAATTACTTTAATTCTCCAGTCTTAGATCTGCAGCCACTTAAAAGAAGGGTTCATATTTGGTTACTCATAGTTATTCATCCTAAGATTAGAGAGCAGATCCGGTGAGTAACCTTATGGTGAGTAACCATGAGTAACTCGTCCACATCAGCATGACATCAACATCCCTCTCTCTTCTCGAAAGCCTTTTATCTTTTCCCCTTTAATCTTTAATGGACGATTTCTCTTTCGTTTTAAGTCTAAATTTAAATTTGTTTGCACAGATAAATAAGATTAAATGTGCACTTCGAAATGATATCAATTTTGATATATTTTTGGAACAAAAAAAAATTGAGCCATTTTTTACTAGTCTATACCATATGTTATTGACTGGTATTGAAATAAGACTATACCTATGGTTTGAAAAGCGTACCATGGTGGTATGAGCAAACCAAGACTGTAGGATGGTTGAATACATGATAGTAGAAGTATATTAACTGCCATTTACGACTTTTAACATTGTGCACCACAAGATACTACCTCGTACCAAGGTGGTATTGTGTGGTATTTTTTGGTCCTGTAATTTGTTAACCCAGAAAATTGTAGATCCAATAGATCATGATGAACTCGTTCCTTCTGTGCAAATGTTTTCAAAAACGAATTAAAAACGAAGAAGATACCATATGGTAAGCGGTTGGTACCGAGAGGCAAGAATTTTTTTCTCAAAAAATATTGGAAATGGATCTCGTTTTGTAGAGCACAACGAATTCGTTCCATCTGTGAAAAAAGAAATTGAAATCCGAGTTAAAACGAAGAAGATATGAGTTGATTAAGAAAGCTATGAAAAATAAAAATGGTGTTTAATTCTCCATTTTTAAATCTGGATTTTCAAAATGAATGGTCAAGAGTTAGTTATTGATGGGTGCATACCTATCTTGAGCTCTAAGATTATGGGGCCTATCTTGAGCCCCGAATCAACTGCAACGAGATTATTCCCCATATTAAACTGAATTGTTGTACTTTATCTTTTTTATTCCTAATCTTTTTTTAGCAATTTAGCCAGGCGGTGGGTGTAACTCACCGTGAATCAAACTCTACGACCAAATAAAAATTTCCAACCCTTGATCTCTCAAATATTTGTTGAATAATTGTAATCCAAGGTTTAGAATAGAATATTATAGAAAAAGGTTTAAATGAAGTGATTGACCATACAACTTTGATATGGTTGATGTGATAAAGGTTTAGTTTTTAACATCATATAATTTTTAAATAAATATATGTGTAGAGATCATACTTAAATTGAACCAAATACATAATGAGACATTAATTCTTTCTCAAGACTGAATCAATTTTTGTGATGATATTAGTATAAGTTGACAACCGTTACAATTGCTTCAAGGAATAGGTATGATAAAAAAAGAAGAAGCTCAAAGGTTGTTTGAGCTCAATTATTATGTATATGAGACTAACTAGCGTGGGCCCCGACCATTTGGCCGGAGGAAGGTGAGGTATTAAATTTGATAATGTAATAGGGTGTATATCTTATTGTTGTATAGTTTTTTTATTTGGAAACACGTGATAAAAATAGTGAATTTTAGTAGAAAAGAGACATGAATGACACAACGAATAAAAAATCAGCCTTATAAACCAAAATCAAGTACCTGTTACCTTGTGAAATAATATTGTTTCTGGTAATATGATGAGGTGGAGTAAGTTTTATAGAAACCAAATTCCAGAAAATCGAATAAAAAATCGCCTATCCCGCCGGTTTTCGGGAAATGAGCATCTCACAATCGTTGCTAGCTTTTACTCGGCCCGTTGGCCGATTAATTTGCTTTATAAAACTTTCATCTTGTCATCATTGTGCTTTCTGGTTTTTTGCCAAGCCATGATAAAATCTAAAGAAATCAAGAATGAACAACACGATTTGGGATAAGAACCACCGTTCCTGTATCCCTAGAAAATGGTGGTAAACACGGACTCACCTGCCAAACTGGTTTGGATTGAGATTTTTATCGGGTATCAGGAAACCATGTGATTATAAATTAGACTTGATCAAAATGGGCCAAAACTTGAAATTCAGCCTGTTTGACCGACCCATGCCAAACTCTAATTATTCTTTACTTTTAAACTTTATATTTGAAAATAAAAAATAATGAAAGAAAAGATATTACCGCAATTCGCCATTTGCACATCACTGATTCGGGAATAAAAATATAGAATGTCGAAAGGAAACTAAAAATGTTTAGGATCGTTTTAATGTTAAAAATAACCAAATAGATCTTTCTGTTTAGTTTTTTTCTAACAAATACCAAACTATTCCCTAAAATATACACTATAATTTAATCATTATGATATCAAATAATTACATAATATATATTTGAAATGATAAAAATTGGACTAATTGTGTTGGTAGAGGTTGAACCATTGAATAACTCTAAAATACATTATATTTTAGCCACTAAGATATAAAATAATAGCATAATATATATTATGCTAGAGAAAATAGCTTGTTTTAGAATGGCAAACCCATGATATTCATTTGTTTTACTTGATGGGCAAATCCCGTGTAGGTCAGGCCCATTCAACTCTTTTATTTTATGATTAGTGGGTAGCCTATTAGAATTCATGCATTAGTTTATTGTTAATTGTTTTTCTTTTTAGCAATAAAAAGGAGTATTGTTTTTGCCTTTTCATATATATTTTACCACCACGGAAAAATAAAAAAGGACTTAAAGAAAAAAATTGACACTCCTGGACCCGTTTAAATCCGCATGTGTACATTAAGTTGGCCCGTTCCACAGAGGAAAAAGAAAAAAATTGGCACTCCCTATTCTACCCTTCCTACAAACGCTCATAGAGCAGGAAATTTGAAATGGGGGAAGGGTTTTTCCTCTCTGCGATTATATGTTTTTAATTTAAAAAGAAGCAACAAATGTACTTAGTGTGATTGATGATCTTTTTTTCCCTTTAAAATGGTCATGGTTCGAATCCTAGTAATTGTCTTTTTAATGAATAAAAAAAAGTAATTGTGAAGACCAAAATGTCCTTCCTACTTTCACTTTGGATGCAGGAAATTTGAAATGGGGCTTCAAGTTTTCTCATTTGGATTTTATTTATTGTGTAGATTTTACCACCGCGGAGAAATAAAAGGACTTAAAGAAAAAAAATTGACACTCTTGGACCCGTTTAAATTCGCATGTGTACGGTAAGTTGGCTCGTTCCATAGAGGAAAAAGAAAAAAATTGACACTCCAATTCTATCCTTCCTATAAACGCTCCTGGAGCAGGAAATTTGAAATGGGGGAAAGTTTTTTTTTCCCTCTCTGCGATTATATGTTTTTAATTTAAAAAGATACAACAAATGTACTTAGTGTGATTGGTTATGATTTTGTTTTTCTTTAAAGTGGTCATGGTTCGAATCCTAGTAAGTGTCTTTTTAATGAATAAAAAAAGTAATTGTGAAGACCAAAATGTCCTTCCTACTTTCACTCTGGATGCAGGAAATTTGAAATGGGGCTTCAAGTTTTCTCATTTGGTTTTTATTTATTCTGTAGATAAGTAAGTACAAAATCATGTAGTAAACACGTGAAGTTCTTACAATAGAGATTTTATTTTTTGAGGACGCAACATCTTAAGTGGAATTTTCATTAATGTCTCAAAATTTATATGAAACTATTTTGGGTTAAATGTTATAAAATAAAAGCACAAGATTTTATAATATATAAATAATATCAACGTAAAATATTCAGTAGCTGAAAATTATTTAATTATGTGGTTAAAATAATAATTAATAAATAAAATTATCCGACTGTTGGGCTGAGCACAAAGCTAGTTAGTTATAATTATTTTGGGTATTAAATTTGTGTTACATTTAATAATCTTTGAGAATTAAAAATTCATATTAATTACATTTCTTTTTTCAACTATCATGCACTTGTAAAGTGATACAATTACACTAATACAACAGTTATTGCACTGATACAACAACTATTGCATTGAAAAAAGGAAATAATTCATATAAGCTTTTAATTCCTATTGATTATTAAATACAACACAAATTTATTAATTTAGAAGCCTATAATTAACAGGCGGTCTCGTCTTTCCAACCCATTTAGGGGTAGATGGGTAATCATGCTATCTCATCCCTATTTCATGCAATAAGGTGATTGTATAGAATGTCCCTAACATTAATGTTTGCTCTCTCAATTTAATGATTTTCTAAAAATTGGCATAAAATTCACGGTTATTTCGTTTATGAATCATAGGGTGAAGAACTCATTTGTGTTACATTGTAGCATAGAACTTGTTAGAAACCCGGTCTTTGGATGACCGGGTCTTCTATTCGCAATATGATTCTATTTATTTATTATTGATATTTGAGTTATTCATTAGTTTTTTTTCTTTTTGAAATTTCTCTATTAATATGTATGTTACGTCATCATCAATCAATAATAATATCTACAGAAAGTATCTCTCAAACCTTAATATATTTTTCTCAATTTAGTCTCTCTCCTTCTTCCTAAAGACTTTGGTCATTCCCATCTAATTCTTCCCCAATTATATTCATCAATCCCTAGGGGTGGGCAACGGGACGGGACGGGATACCCGTCCCATTTTAAACGGGTACCCAGTCCCATTTGGAGACCAAAGTCCATCCCATATCCCAAACCTATATGGGAAACGGGTACCCATTACCCGTACGGGACGGATAACGGGTACCCATACTACCCATAAATACCCAAAGTTTAAACCACTAAAATTTTAACAAAAGTTTAAACTTAACTTGTATTTGCTTAACAATCACAAGACACAAAATACATCCCAATCACAAATACTTGGTTTGCAAATTACACATTCATAAACAATCACAACACATAGAAATAAATCATTCCAAGTACCAAATTATAAAAAAAAAAAAAAAGTTTCATTCAACACATCCCAACTCTATCTACTAATTCACCAAACATGTCAGTGAAAGAGTGAAAGGGTAAGGGCCCAAATGGAATTGAAATTGAAAGGGTAAGGGCCGAAATGGCCAATGGGTTTTGAATTGGGTTGGGCTGAATTAAATTTCTGCATTTGTATTGAATGGGTATAACGGGTACCCATATTACCCAAACGGGTATTCGCGGGTAACCCGCGGGTACCCATATTAGGAATGTACAATCCCAAGTCCCATCCGTTTATAATATTACGGGTAATATGGGTACCCGTAACCCTTAAAAAACGGGACGGGTACGGGTATACCCAAATACCCGTTTCCCGTTGCCCACCCCTATCAATCCCTAATCCTCAATTCTTCTTCTCAAATCCCTAATTCGAGTCTCAATCTCTATCTTATTACAAGTAATCGCAGGTGACCAAAGTCCAATACCCAAGAAACCCTAGAAAAGAATTTCTTACCGTGGTATCAGAGTCATGGTTGTAGGCACCCGTACCAGAGCTGCATCCAACTTGAAGCTCTCAATGAAAGAGCTCTCAATGAAAGAGATGAGAAGGAATTTCGAGTTGAAGCTAGAAGAGTAGTTGAAGAGAAATGATAATTTTCGAGTTGTTGCGCCTATGCTGTTGCCAGCCTTCGCCGCAGTTGCCGAAGACCAAGGAAGAGGGCGAGCCCTTAAATGATTCGTACGTGCTGAGTTGGTCAACAGATTAGAGAGCTTGTAGCAGTACTTCCATCCCTTTGGTTTGGTGATTTTGATGATCAGAGTTGATTCCTTGCATCTTGATACTGGAATCAATGTAGTTATGTGACAGCAGAAGGAGAGGACATGGACAGTTATGGAAGACAACGGCTGGTTCCTTGATAACAATGATTATACCTCAAAGACAAAGAATGTATTGGCCAATTCGCAACTTTGTGAGATGGGAGGGGACTGCCGACTTTGGCTGGTCCAATAAAATTAGTGATGTTCCCTCAAAGGTTGAGACTTGTTTTTTCTTTTTTCTTCTTCTTTTGTCGTACGTGTTTCTTTATTCTCCCCATTACCACCTAGTTTTGTCTTCCAAATGAAAGGGCAGGTGGTCGCTAATTAAGGATCTTTTGTAGTAATTAATGCCTGCATTAACTGCCATAATCAGATCCTAACTGCTTGATTACCTTACCTAATCGTTGTCCTTGATGACAGTAATCACCTCACTTTGAGGCTTGCTCAGTTCAGTGGTTCCATAGCTACCTGTCATTAGTATTTTGTTGATTGGGTTGATGGTGACTCGATGGCATATAGATTATAATGAAGCTTTTGACCTTTTATTCTCGGCTTCAACTAGAGGCAAAGTTAGTAGGTTTTCGATCACTGGAATAGCAGCAGCAGGTCAATTATGTGTAAAGATGAAATCTGAATCCAGATCTTTTCCATTGATTTATTAGTTCTGTGGAGAAAGAGAGAGATTCTCAGTTGGGCCCGGATAGAATAACAACACCTTTAATGTTGTTATAATAACAGCAGGGTAAAAGGGTCAATTAATCAAATACATTAAAAATAAAAATTAAATTAAAACAAAAAACAACTAAATACACGTTTCTGATTTCTCCGCTCCCAAATCTCAATCCCTACGGATCTCAATCGTCCCAGCGTTCCTTCTTCTTCCGGCGCCGGCACAAATCCAATAACTCTGGCACCACATCGTGGAGCGTGCAGTATGCCTAGAGTCGGGTGAGGACACCGACGACAGAAACGACGACGGTCGCTCTTCGGAAATTCGGGACAGCGGTGGTGGATGAGGAGTCGGCGGGGCTGAAGAAGATCCGAATCCGAAGCCCTCGGGGGAGGAGTCGGCGGGCTGATCTACGGGGATATCACCCGTGGAAAACTCCGGCGTGCCGCTGGTGAAGTTGGAGTACAAGCCGAAGTTGGAGTAGCTCTCCTGTTCGTCATCGTGGAAGGACCCGTGGTTTCACCATCCTCTCCACGTCCTCTTCGTCGTCTCCGCCGAACTCATCGTCTCCCGCGCCGCCGTCGTCCTCTTTCCTCGTCAGCCTTTCATCCTCTCGCTCACAATTACATCATCCTCCCATGCTTCGTTTCCTTCGTCCTCCCAAATCCACCTCCTTCGAAGGAGCTCAACCGGATGATAAAGAAGCTTGAAGACTTTTTACCCCCCTTCGAAGGGTCATGCTGTTGGTAATCTTTCAATAGAGTGATCTGTGTCTGAAGCAAAACCCTTGACAAAATATTGCCATGGCTTCTGTTTGTTTAAAGTATATGTTTGTGCAAGGGTTGCATTCCTCTGCCTGTTCTTCTGTATTGTATTTTCTCATGACGGGATCCAAGCTTATACACTTGAGGCAAATTCTTTAAAGTGGATGATGCGAGTACACAATCTTTACCTCGCCAGCAGCTTCCTGCTGCTCTTCCCTGAATCCAGGAGGCGATGTTGGCTTGGATTCTTCTGTTATTCATCCTTAATGCACCAGTAGGTTGTTTCTTAAGTATTCCTGTCTTAAAGATAATTAATGTGCTTGTTGTTTTAGTTAGTAAATATAGGAATATGATTTTGTTACGTATAATGCAATTAAAAAACGAGGTAAAGCACATAATTTTCGAAAGCACACCAGAAACCTCATAATGCAAACCACAAACTCCGTAAAGCAAACCACAAAAAAGCAAACCAAAAACCTCCTAGTGCGGACCACAAATCTATTAAAACGAACTAGAAACCCCACAAATCATATTATATTCGATTTAGAATAATCCAAATCTTATATCGATTTGGTTTAATACAATACAATCTGGTCCATATCAAACCATTGCATGCCCTTAGAAAAGCCAATGGAATGAATGAATGCCATCTTTGCCACCATAACAATTATATAAGCGAACACCACTAATTTTAAGGGTTCGTTTGGAATATCCGATTCTGGACGTTGTATTCTAAGTATACACGAATTCTGCCGAATACAATATTTTTTTACTTGTTTTTATCACAAAATGCATGTATATAGACAATGCATGATGCCAAAATACATATAAAATGATGTATATTTAATCAATGTATACTTGTTTTTTGTGAGATTTAGTATTCATAGTACATTTCATTTCATGTGTAATGATCCATGCATTCTTCTATGTTTTTTTCTAACAAAACATTCTTTTAACCCACACGTACTTGTATATACACATATATAGTTTTAATACACATTTTCCAGAATCAAAATTCCAAACATCCCTAAACCTCAAATCGTCGTTATAAAGAAACAATTATATACAAAGCACTTCTACTATGCTATATAGTATTGGTGCTTTAATGTACAATTAAAAGTTGTACCATAACATTAAATGTATAAGTTTAGGTTGTACCATAAAGCAATTTGTACTATTATGTTATGGTACAACTTTACAACTTGAAGTTGTACCATCACATAAAAGTACAAGTTCAAGTTGTACAATAAAAGAATTTGTACAAAAAGTATAGGTACAATCTGAAGTTGTACCGTAACGTAAATGTACAATTTTAAGTTGTACCATAAAAGCAAAAACCTATAGCACATAAAATTTCTCCATATATATAAATAGTTAATTACCGGTGCAAGTAAAAGCTGAAAATAATTATTCCATTAATACAGTTTCTTTGTTTTGATTGGTGGGGGCTGGGAAAAGAAGCAAAGGAAACAAAAGCTACCCAGTAGTACTAGTACTCTACACGCCCCCTCAACGAAATTCGACTTATGAACTTGAAGTTTGCACATGCCCGCCATATCATGTGCTTGAAAGACAACGGTTAATATTGAGGGTCGTGAGGACTTGAACACGTGACCTCAATGACAAACCATCACATGGACCCTTAATCGAACTACTCTCATGTGGTGGCGGCGGCCAAACCAATCGACCACCCACTTCGCCGCGGGTTCCGGGCTTTGGTCGGTGTCGAAGAATAAGTGGTGTGGCGGGAGATGTACCAATCATCATCAGCTTTCCAGCCGAAGAAGAAGCAGATGAGTACCAGTGGCGGAGAAGAGAGTGAGAGTGGGGTTGGATACCAAACGGCACCGCAGCGCCGTAGTAGACTTTCCAATAAGAGCAGTAATCACCAAAAGCACCGTTAGCACTGCTGCTTCTCATCATCAGGAGGCATCTTTGGCGAGCGTCCGCTCTCGCTTGTGCGCGTTCTGGTGGCGGCCGAGGGCTTGCGAGCTGTAGAACTTCCTCTGGCAGTAATTGCAAGGAAACACCTTTCACTCCTCCTCCTCCTCTCTGTCGTCGTCGTTTTCGTCTTTATTGTGATCGTTGTTGTTGAAGCATTCGATGAGGTTCAACTCTCGAACATGATCGCGGCCGATGAAGCTTTCTGATTCATGACTTGGCTAAGTATATAGCATCGTTTGGTATTTAATTAATTACATGGGATTTCCGAGGTCTGTTTGGCCTAGAAAGTAGACATAGGCGTTTAGCCTTTTGTGGTAGGAAAAGAGCATTTGGGATATATTGGTATCACCCTCATCTTTCTCTACTTCTTTGTGGGTTCAATTATGTATAGAGTTGAAGTGTTCCATTTCCACCAAAAAATGATGTTACGTACACAGGACATATGTCGGGGAAATCTAGGTCAATGATTTGTTGTTAGGTGAATTGCATTGTTTCAATGAACTTACTTTTTGCAATTTGAGAGGGGAAAAAAGAGTGATGGTGAGGTTGGTGGATCCCGTGTCTCATATCACGTTTTTATCATAATTCATAATATTGTTTGGCAACTTTCAATGGATTACATTCCTCGCTCTGCATCCCCCAACTAGATTGAAGAAAATGAGTACTTTAGAGTTTAGAAGGCTCTATCTTCCATTATTATAATCCTCATTCGTCTTTCTCAAATTTTGGAATATGTTATATCTCACGTATACTCAAATTTCTTATCAAAAACTTACGTGCATACAACATATAGAAATTGAAATGGACGAAAACTTAAGGAGAAAAAAGTAGAAACCAATATGCATTAAAAAGTTGGATAGAATCATTCGATTATGCATGGAAAACACCGTATCTATAGAACTAGTTGGGGGGCCGGCCAATTGGCCGGATTTATTCGCTAATCGTGTAAATAAACAATTTGTATGCGAGAGATAAGTTTCTTTGGTAGTATGACAAAATATAACTTATTCAAATAATCGAAACATTTAAATTGATTGATAGTATAAAATAATTCAAATTAATAAAATAATTCAACCACTCAAAAGGATCAACATAATAGTGTTTTCTGACACTCTAACTTACTAATCAACTAAAATGATTTTATGAAAAATGAAAGAGAACTTACTCCTAAAAAGGTGTTTCAAAGCACCATTCTATCTACTCCTCATTGCAAAGGAAAAAAAAACCCTACTCCTCACCGTTATAGATTCCGTACGACATGTATTCTTTTTTACTTGTTCACATTGCCTCCTTCATGAGTAATAACATCATCTCCACCAGTAGTAATATCTTCGGCTCTATTAGTGATACACTGATATCCATTATCAATTGCCTCTTCCTTTCTTCTCTTGCATTTCAATGATCGCTTCCTTTTTTCCTTGCATTTCTTTGAGCACACAAATATATTGGTAAACTATTTAGTTATTTACAAATACAAATAATCTTTTTTAATTATTGTTCTCTTGCATTAGCATTACGAATTTAGATTATAGGCATTCCAAAGCACAACATATGGTGCGGTTTTATCGAATCATAAGTCTTTAATATACATTAGAGTAAAAGTTGTAACTGGATACAATTGCTTGCATGTTAGTGCGACAGGAAACAAAGTTTCACTTTAATTTTAAGATATATATGACATACTTTCGTGTATATATTAAAGAATATGACTAAGTGCCATTTATGCATGGATTAAAAATTGAAGCCAAATATTTATGCATGATATAAAAAGTGAAGGCTTATACACTTGATAGTACAACCAAGTATACAATTGCATGCATGCTAGTGAGAAATAAAGGAAAGTTTCACTTGAGTTATGAAAATCATAGCAAAGCAAACTGCGATAGGAGATTGTTCCCTAACTAATGTGAAATCCAAACTTCTGTGATGAGAAGATAATTTAATTCGAGGTAGAAAGACCTTTTCCATCAATATGAGTACCTATTAGAATCTCCAATTAATAAACCATGTTTATATGTAGTCTCTTAATAATCATATTTGTGCCATTGCAAAGACATGTACTTTGATCCATATTTCTCAATAAAATTTTAGGGCATCTTTCCGCCAAATAGAATGGTCTTGGAAATTACTAATCTTCAATGTATTAGGAAACTCCACATAATAATCTACCACTATGTGATGTTAGTACCAGGATCAACCTCAATGAATCTGAACTATGGATCAAACTTCATCTCTTGGAAATCTTTCCGTCACGAAATTATTTGTTTTTTATACTAATTCGTAATGTGGAGCTAATATAACACGATAAACACTATAGGTTCCTTCACTATAACACAAATGGAGATCAACATACACATGATTCACAATATCAACAATATCATCTCCTTCACGTGGTGATATGATCCAAATTGGCGACTTCTACAAGTCACAATTACTTGCCAAAGAAGCTATCAAGGTTGGAAAGAAAAGAGGCAGAATTTGGTTGTGTTGGAACAGTGTCAAGGTACCTACTTTGGAGGCTTGGTTCTCACAATTGGCTCACTGAAAATTGGAGGCTAAGGGTTTGTTTTGAAGATAAAGTCTTCCTCTTCAAGTTGGCATGGTTTTTTTATCCAGAAGAAGTCATTAAGGTTGCTTTCCAAGGCCTCAAAGTTGCTATCTCAAAACAGGAAAACTGCCAGAATCTGTCTAAGTATAAATCTGTGTTCATGAAGCCTACTTTGGAGCTCAATTCGAGGAGCATGGAAGAGATTCAAGTCCAAAGGCTTCTACAACATGAAAATAGGTATGTTTATCTACCAAGGGAAGGAATTGGATGAAGGATTGGAGTTCGGGAAGGCCTCGAACGAAAGGCGTGAAGTTAGTACGAAAGTGATAGACCGATAATTACACATGCTTTTACCCCTATTCTTGAGCCGTTTGAGATGTTGATTCTCGTGTTTTAAGCCGATTTCACGCTAGGTTGTGCGTTTATGTCACATTTCAGGGCTTAGCGTGGGCATCGAGGCGAAGGAACGAGTTTCGGGTCGAAGGGAGCTCGTTTGGGTCGAAGCGCGCTGGAGGACAAAAATACCCGGCCATGACCATAAATACCCGGCCGGGTATTATTTTGAGGAGACCGGGTATTTATCGTTTTGGACGTCTGAGGAACAGAGGGGGTCCCGGTCGTGAAGCTTAAATCCCAGGTCGGGGATTATTGGCCATGACCGGGGATTTTTCCCTGAGGCAAAACGCGCGTTTCCATTATACACGGTCGAGACCCAAAATACCCGACCGGGTATTTCGACCGGGTATCGCGACAGGAAGCACTTTTAAAGGAAAAGAAGGCTAAAAATCAAGGGTTCCGAGTTTTAGAGAGACAGAGCGATTCCTAGAGAGAGAAAGCGACGAACCAGAGTTCCCAAGTGCCATAGCTTGATCTTCATCACCATTGGAGCCCAGCTTGAGCTTGGAGGAGTGCCGACTGACAACCAGGAGCAGAAACTCATCCTTCACAGTATGATTTCCGCGTCTGAATCTGCTTTTGCTTCTCTCTCCATGGAGTAGTTTCCCCATTCATCTGGGTATGTGGAACCCTAGATTTGTATGTTAGGTCTGATTTTATGAACCCAAGTACAGATTTTATGAGTTGATTATATTCGATTGAGGCATGAATGATTGAATGACTTGAATCCTGATCAAATTCCTGTTGTTTCTGCTTTAACCTAGAAAGAGAATATCTGCCTAGGTTGATAGAGCACCCTTAATTGGAGGTAGTGAATTGGCGACTTTAGTCGACGAGCCAATTCATTATTCTGTACCGAATTCAATTCGGTAGTGGAGGTTTGGTTCGTTAGGGCCTCAATCTGTTTACTCAGGTGGAGGTTAGTCGCCTGCTGGAGACTCAGATTGAGAGGGTCTGGAGACCTTTAGTCGAGACTTCAGACTGTTTAAGAACCTTCCGCAGTATAACTTTCATGAAAACTGAACTTGGTAAATTGCAATCCGGCTTAACTACAGTCTAGGGGGAACCATATCCGGGTGACCTCTCTCGACTTGAAAACAACCGTTTAACTTGCTTTGTTTGTTTGTTCATTTGGACTTGCACTAAAGTTTCACTGCTAGATAACAAGAATTCACCGAGTAGTCATCAAATCTAGGACCCGGGTTGACATTAAAACCCAAACCCGCTATACTACGCTTTAGGAAGTGGTTGCACTTGGCCAATTTCTAGAGTGACAGTAGGAGTGAGTCATGTTTTTGGCGCCGTTGCCGGGGACGGCTAGGTTGTTGAAGAAAAGTGATTTCTGTTACTTTAGCATTTTCATTTTTGCATTGAGTGTTTGTTCTTTCCCACTTGTGCCTTCACGGGTTTGCATTGCTTGACTGTGTGCATATAGTGCATGACCCGTAGCCAGTCGGGAGGTTTACTGCCGTTGGATCCAGAGCTTGAACGCACCTGCCGCCAACTTAGGAGACAACAGCGAGCTAGACTGGCTACGGAAGAGCGCATAGACGGCCATTTGAGCAGCGAGTCCAAGGACGAGTACGAGATGGAAGGCGAACACAACCCACCCCCGGGGAATCCTCTCCAGGTTCCCCCGGTGAATCAGCTCTTGGGGAACAACCCCATACCCCAGGCAGATGGGGTTCATCATCATCCACCGCCGCCGGGTCCCACCTTGGAGTACTACTACACTCCACGGATTGCTGACATCCGCCCGGTCGTCCTCTATCCCCCCATTCCAGCGAACAACTTCGAGATCAAGCCATGCTGGATTCAACTCATTACATCCTCTATCTAGTTCCATGGCTTGAAGGATGAGGAGGCAAGGGTGCATCTTTCCTGTTTTCTGCAGCTGACGAACGGGTTCAAGCTAAACGGTGTCCCGGATGACGCAATCCGCCTTCACCTCTTCCCCCATTCTCTGGCGGGGAATGCTAAGAGGTGGTTGGAGACCCAGCCCCCATTGTCCATCACTTCTTGGGACGATCTGGCAGACAAGTTCGTGCACCGGTACTACCAAGCATCGAAGACCATAGAGATTCAGCGGGAGATCACTCACTTCCGCCAAGAGCTAGACGAGTCACTTCGTGATGCATGGGAGTGGTACATGGGATATTTCTGGCAGTGTCCCCATCATGGCTTCAGTGATGCATTCACAGTGGGGAACTTCTACAGTGCTCTCTCCCCGGACAGCCAGAGGGTGATTGAGTCTCTATGCCCAGGAGGGGATATTCTCACTAAGACTCCACCCGAGCTGAACCAGATGATCAGTACCTTGGCTGCCCGAGATCATTCCTGGGGGCAGAGCAGCAGAGGCAGAAATTCCCGGGACCGTGGTGTGCACGCTATGGAGGCCAGGTCCGGGTTAGAGCAGCAGGTGGCTGAGTTGGTGCAGACATTGAAGTAGCCCAACAGTCTTATTCCGGGCCGAGGTACAGCTACGCCTCCAGTAGCTCAGTGTCAGTGGTGTGAGAGCCCGAATCATCTGGTGGAGGACTGTCAGGCTATGAGGGAATCCTCTACTCCCCAAGAACAGGTGGACTTCATCGCCAATGCTCGGCGCCTTGACCCATATAGCAATACATACAATGAGGGGTGGCGCCAGCATCCCAACTTTGCCTTGAACAGCAACACCACTAAACCACCTGGTTTCCCAGCACCAGCGGGTGGTTTCCTGTTGTTGGCGTCGAGCGCGAGATGCCTGGCTAAAATACGTCCCTATCGCCTCTTCCACCTGAAACCCTAACTCTGTTTTTTGGACAAAGATCAGTGAAGAACAAAGGAAACCTCGAGCAAATGCTGAAACACGATTAAACAAACAGGAAATGGATGCTATGGGTTCTAATACTTCTTTCCAATTAATATTGGGCTTAACTCATAAAGCCCAAGAGAACTTCGGTTAGAGCCCGGTTATTAAACGCAGATGCCCAGTTACACCTTCTCCTTATCCGCTGCGTTTCAACCTTCTCGTCACAACTTCTCGTCTCAACCTTCTCTTAATCCGCTGCGTTTCAACCTTCCCTTCTCAACTTCTATGTTTAGTTTCAGAGACTTACTTCCCCTGTTCTAAACGAACTCAGAAACCTTGCATAAACAGAGGAACAGATTAAGCACAATAAACAGAAAGGAAACACCGTCAGTTTTTACGTGGTTTCCAGAGCTGGGTAAAAGTAATCCCAACTCTGACTAATCCACGGTCAGAAAATCACAATGCTGTGATTTCCGACGTTGCACTAAGCTCACTGTTCTTAATTGTTTTACACTTTTACACCAATGAGCTCAATCGATCCAATCCTGGAAATCGATCAGTTCTCTAGTATCCTGATTTCTCTCAGCTATCCAGCTACAATGTTTGTCCCAAACACTCCTCAATTCAAATTCTCTCCAGAAAGTGAATCAGTCTCTCTTTTCGTATCAAACTCACTAGCTACACTCTTTAGCTCTTCTTGCAGGATTGATTTCCCGAAAAGTGATTAGCTTGATTCAGAGAAGTTCTTCTTATACTCTTCAGGGACTAGCCGTTGCAGCTTCAGGAATGGTAAGTCTCTTCTTTGAATTCTTTCCTGTAAATGTTCTCCCAATGAATTGCTCCGCTCCCAGGATATCTTCTTTCCTTGCTCTATGATTCATTTTAATGCTGACCCATTCTATCCCAGATTTCTTTCCTTTGTTCTTCTGATTCATGACTGACTTTCCTCCAACATTCTCCCCCTAAGTCAGTCAATGATCCCAACAGCTGCCTATGCCACTTCTGCACACATTCAACACACAGTTACGTGCAGACTGTTCTAGATTGATGATCCAAGACAAATCATATTTCAAGAGATTTGAGCAATAAAGCTAAGATTTCATAATTGAACTCATGACAATTGAGACACAGTCTCCAGACAACCACATAGACACGTGCTCATACAGAGCTTTATTGACACTGATACGAGACACTTACTTCTACCAGATTCCCCTACGAGCACTAATCCCTTAATAAGCACCACAGGTGCTCCCCCTAAGATATTTATTCCCCTAATAAGCAAATACGGATGCTCCCCCTAAGATCAGTACTCCCTTAAAAATCAAATTTTGGTGATGGCACATAATCCGAAATAGCATCTTCTTCCTCCATCATCATAGCCCTGCTGCTGCTTGCCTCTTCTTGCCTGAAC
This sequence comes from Linum tenue, assembly GCA_946122785.1. Lineage (NCBI taxonomy): Eukaryota > Viridiplantae > Streptophyta > Magnoliopsida > Malpighiales > Linaceae > Linum > Linum tenue. The sequence goes on along the minus strand of CAMGYJ010000007.1, from coordinate 14,209,807 downwards.
ATGGCTTGAACAGCCTCTAACGGATCCATCATAGGTCGCTTGCCATTATCTCTGACAGGTATTTCTGGTTCTCTCACTGCTTCATCCCCATCTAGCTCAGCAAGACTGAGACCATCCTCAGGGAATGCATGGGCAACTGAGTCTCCCCCTGGAGCATTGACTAGAGGTCATCTACGACCAACAGAGGCATCTACCTTGCGTATAATGAACTGAGCACGAAGAGAGCTAAGCATGTCCACACGAGCGACTTTGAACCTTAAGTCAATTCCCAATGCTAACAAGATCTGAGTGATCTGAGGAGCAAAAGGAAGATCGGCTTCAAAGTTATCAGCATGATAGTTCAACATATGGTCGAACATCAAATGGGGATAGCTTATAACTCGATTCTCCTTGGCACTTGCTAGAATCCATAAATCAGATTGATAAATGGTATTGAGGCCAAACGAGCGAGGTAGAAAAAGCCTAGTGATGAAAAAATGCAGAACTTTGAGATCATCAGGAAGTCTCCCAGCATGAAATTCCGAAGGATAATAAAGACCTGTATCCCTAGTGTACAGCCGCAAGGCATCTCCTTCATTGAACTCAACCGAATGGAAGTCAAGCTCATTCATGACTTCAGCCCCAGAAACTGGAATCCCCAGAAGTAAGGACAGCAACTCCACATTGAGTGTTATGAGACAGTTGTACACTATGGTAGTGAAACATGGTGGAGAGATGTGAAGACAGGGCTTCATATTAGCATAGAACATGCGTACAGCCTCTGGTCGAAACCCAAAGTTTCGATTTGGTAGTATGTCACCCCAGCCTATGGTATTGATCAGGCGAGGGATATCCATCCCATACCTGTTGAAAGTTGATGGATCAAGAGTAATGGAGGGATGTAAAGGGCGATCTTGAAACTGGAGGAGATATCGAGCATAACCAGCTGCATCCTCAAAGCCTTTGCCATTAAAAATGGCAGCTTGAGCTAACTTCAAAGAAGTCACATGCTGGTTACCAGAAGCCATTGATCTTCTGTTGAAATCAGTGAGGAATATGATATGAGGGTGATGATAGAAGACCTCCGACCCTAAGCCTTTTTATAGGAGAGATGGGGATTAATTAACAAAAGGGAAGTTCTAAAGAAGGTAACCAGATCCTTGGTCCGAAAGCTCAGAGATTCTTCAAATCAAGAGGATTGAGTATAGGAAAAGAGATTTTCTTATTTGAAGTAAGTGGATTTGAATAAAGGAAAGAAAGTCATGGTTGAGCAGACAATTCCTCTATGTCCTTCAAATTGAATAACCCTAGCTCTCGTCGGATCCGAATGAAAGGATCTGAGCCCAAAGGCTTTGTGAAGATATCAGCCCATTGGTAGTTCGAAGGGACAAATTCTAAGTGAATTGAATTTTCTTGAACAAGATCCCTAATGAAATGAAATCTAATCTCTATATGTTTTGTTTTAGAATGTTGTACAGGGTTCTTGGACATGTTGATTGCGCTCGTATTATCACATAGTACTGGTAGAGAGCCAACTTCAAGACCATAATCAAGAAGTTGAAATTTCATCCACAGTAACTGAGTGCAGCAGCACCCTGCTGCAATGTATTCTGCCTCTGCAGTCGACAAAGCAACAGAATTCTGCTTTTTACTAAACCATGCCACAAGCGAAGTCCCCATAAAGTGGCAGGTTCCATATGTGCTTTTGCGATCAACTATGCAACCAGCATAGTCTGAATCAGAGTATCCTACCAATTCTAAACTTGATTCACAAGAGTACCACAATCCAAAATCAATTGTCCCAGCCAGATATCTGAAAATTCTCTTAACGGCGGACAAATGACTCTCTTTTGGTGCACTTTGAAACCGGGCACATACACACACACTAAATAAGATGTCAGGCCGACTAGCAGTCACATACAAGAGAGATCCAATCAGTCCCCTATACATTTTCTCATTTACTGTATTTCCAAATTCATCTTTGTCAATCTTAAGAGAAGATGCCATAGGTGTGATGGCAGTTTTCAGATTACCAAAATCAAATCGTTTAATCATGTTTTGAATGTATTTGGATTGACAAATAAAAATCCCTTTTGAGGTCTGTTTTATCTGTAAGCCCAGAAAGTAGTTAAGTTCCCCCATTAGGCTCATTTCAAAGTTGGTCTTCATAAGATCTTCAAACTCTAGACACATTTTCTGACTTGTTCCTCCAAATATTATGTCATCGACATACACTTGAACTAACAATAACTGCCCTGATTTTTGTTTAGTAAAAAGTGTTTTATCAACTGACCCTCTCTGAAAACCATTTTCCAAAAGAATGGAGCTCAGTTTGTCATACCAAGCTCTGGGAGCTTGTTTCAAACCATACAGAGCTTTCTTTAATTTGAACACATGATTAGGATATTTTTGATCCTCAAAACCAGGAGGCTGTGCAACATACACTTCCTCTTTTAATTCTCCATTGAGAAAAGCACTCTTAACATCCATTTGGTAAAGTTTAATCCTAGATGCACTAGCAAATGCACACAACATCCTAACATCTTCAAGGCGAGCTACAGGGGCAAAGGTTTCGTCAAAATCAATGCCCTCCTCCTTATTGTAACCTTGAGCTACTAATCTAGCCCTATTTCTAGTTATTACTCCAATTTCATCTGTTTTATTTTTATAGATCCATTTTGTCCCTATAATTATTCTATTTTCAGGTTTTGGAACAAGTTCCCACACGTTTGCCCTCTCAAACTGATGCATTTCCTCAAACATTGCAGCAGTCCAAAACTCATCAGACAGAGCCTCTTTTATAGACTTAGGTTCAATCATAGATACAAATGCAGTATGAGAAGGAGTGGTTTTGGATCTAGTAAGCATACCTTTGTCTATGGACCCAATTATTTGGGTAGGAGGATGTCTTTTGGTGATGTAGGCAGGAGGATGAGCCTCAGCAGCAGTAGTGCTTGCTCCTACTCCATTGCAGGTCTTAGATGTGTTATTTTCTTTGTTTGTTTCCTGCTCATGATCCGCTTGATTTGGATCAGTCAAGTTCATCTCCTGAGCTTGAGACTCCGAGTTGTTGATTAAGGTCAGGGGAGAAGACCTTCCAAGCCCAAAATCATCATCATCCAAAACATCTGAATTCTCAAAAATAGCTTCATCAAATACCACATTAATGGACTCCTCAACTTTGAGGGTCCGTTTATTAAAAATCCTATAGGCCTTGCTAGAGGTTGAGTATCCTAAAAATACAGCTTCGTCTGATTTAGCATCAAACTTCCCAAGATTGTCCTTAGTATTTAAAGCAAAGCACTTACACCCAAAGGTACGAAAATATCCTAGATTGGGTTTTCTACCTTTCCAAATTTCATACGGGGTCTTGTTTAAACCCGACCTGATTAAGGCTCTATTGACAACATAGCATGCTGTATTAATGGCTTCCGCCCAGAAGTATTTTGGAATCCCATAATCATGAAGCATGGTGCGTGCAATGTCTATCAAGGTCCTATTTTTTCTTTCTACAACCCCATTTTGCTGTGGGGTTCGAGGGGCAGAGAAGTTGTGGAAGATTCCTAATTCACTACAGAAAATTTCAAACAGGTCAGAGGAGAATTCCCCTCCATGAACAGAGAGCCCGATGGTGAGTCAATCGGCGACGAATGCGACGAAATGGTCGCCGGCGAGGAGGACGCCGAAGGTAAGCTTGTTTGTTAGGTTGCATGTTGATTCTTATGATTTTGGTTTCATTTAGGGTTCTAAACCTTTTTGTTCAACTTCTCTGGGTTTTTGGTCGATCGAAGGAAGGGATAACGAAAGTCCAAGAGCTTCATCCTTTTTGGTTAAAAACAAAACCCAAGTAAATCTACAATCACAAAAGCATATGATTTTCCTCCATAACTTACTACATTTGAGGGTCCAAATAGATCAAGGTGGAGCAACTCTAAAGGTCTTGAAGTAGAGATTACTGTTTTACTTTTAAAACTAGTTCTGGTTTGTTTTCCTTTGGCGCATGCATCACAGAAAAATTCAGGTTTCTCATTCATCTTAGGAAGACCCTTAACCAAACCCAAACGAGCTAGTTTGGATAGAGTGCTAACATTTACATGTCCTAAACGTCTATGCCAGACTTCTTGAGGATTTCTGTTTAAACTGACCAGACAGGTTTCATTAAAACTTTCTTTGTCATTTAGGTCAATTGTATATATTTTACCATTTCTTTTCCCAGTGAACAAGATTTGTTTAGACTTAATATTTTCGACATAGCAACAGTTAGGTTCAAAAATCACTCTGTTTTCCTTCCCACACATCTGACTCATTGACATTAGATTGTGTTTTAAGCCACTGACCAGCATTACATTTTTTATTGAAGGACAAATTCCCACTTGACCTTTTCCAATGATTTCAGTAGTGTTATTATCACCAAAAAATACTTTTCCAAAACTACCTAGTTCAAGATTTGAAAGCAAGGATTTGTTACCTGTCATGTGGTGTGAGCACCCACTGTCCATTATCCACTTAGAGGTCTCCATGCTCACTTGAAGACATCTCTGCACACACATATAAATCATGCTGTTTTTCTCACCCAGACTTGCTTGGGTGGTTTTGAATGATATTTATGCCAGTCAGGAACTTTTAAAGTATAATCAAACAGATTGGTTTTATTTTTCCTGCTTTCTTATCTTAATCTTCTTTCACAGTCTCTTATTCCATGACCAAACATGTGACAGTAATAACATTCAACTAACTTATGGTGTTTATTCCTGTTATTCATCTTTTGTTGTTTTTGATACCCTTGAATTCGATTTTCAAGTCCTTTACATTTCAGATAACAATTTTCACCTTCTTTTATCTTAATCATCAAGCTGTCCTCCAAACTCTTTTCTCTTAGTTCACTTGCAGCTAACAACCTTTCAAGTTCTGCTATTCTTAAGACATTGTTCTCGTTCTCTCTCTCTAAAATTGAGTACTTTGTTTTCACATTTCTAAATTCTATTTGGATTTCTCTAATGGTGTCAACTAACATGTCATCATCACTTTCATACTCAATTTGAGGTTCAGAGATACTTACCTGTGAGTGACAGCATCTTGAATCCTCATCTTCTTCTGTCTTGTCTTCTGCAATTGCCATGAAAGACCTGTGTACTGTTACTTCCTCTTCTTCTTCTCCTTCATCTTCACTTCCACTCCAAGTAGCAGCGTATGCCTTTTCTTTCTTCAGTTGAGGACAGTCTGCTTTAATGTGTCCTGATCTCCCACATTTAAAGCATCCAGTTGAGTTTACTCCTTTGTAGTTTTGTATGCCTTCATTTCTGCTTCGAATTGAGGTTCTTGCTTGCCCCAATTTTGAGCCTCCTTCATTTCTCTCCGCCTCTCTGAATTTAGATCCTCCATACTTCTTCTCCTTTCGAATTCTGATAAGTCTACTGATCTGTTTACTTAAAAGAGCGAGCTCTTCATCTTCCATGTCATCAAGCTCTTCGGACTCATCCATCTGGCTTGTAACTTTGAACACAATCCCTCGCTTTCCCTTATCAGTAGTGTCCTTCTCTTGGCCAGACTTTTTTAGCTTCTCTTCATGAGTAGCTAATGACCCTATAAGCTCATCTACGGCAAGATTCTCTAAGTCCTTGGCTTCCTCGATTGCTGTTACTTTCGGTATCCATTTCTCTGGTAAGCTCCACAAGATCTTTCTGATCAAATCACCACTCTCATAGGTTTTTCCCAGATTCTCTAGGCTGTTCACAATATTGGTGAACCTCTCATACATTTGTCTAATGGACTCACCTTCCTCCATCTTGAATAGTTCGAATTGATGCTTTAAGGAGTTTATCCGAGAAGTTTTGACTTGTGAAGTACCTTCATACGTTACTTGAAGCTTGTCCCATATTTGCTTGGCTGTCTTGCACCCAGCCACTTTGTGGTATTCTTCTGGTCCTAAGGCGCAATACATTAGATTTGTGGCCTTGCAATTTTGTTGAAACTTCTCGTAATCTTCTTCAGTCCATTTCTCTTGATCAGCCTTGAGCTCATGTGGCCATTTGATTACCCTTGCCCATAGCTTTGGATCAGTTGATCCAACAAACAACTCCATCCGATTCTTCCAGTACCCATAATTCACTCCTTCAAACCTTGGAGGTCGATTCTGAGAGAACCCATCTGCGAGATACAGTGGTGCATTGCTTGCTGACCCAGACGCCATCTGGATCTACCAAAGGTTGTTAAACCTTTTCCAACTGGTAACGGGGCTCTGATACCACGTGTTGTTGGCGTCGAGCGCGAGATGCCTGGCTAAAATACGTCCCTATCGCCTCTTCCACCTGAAACCCTAACTCTGCTTTTTGGACAAAGATCAGTGAAGAACAAAGGAAACCTCGAGCAAATGCTGAAACACGATTAAACAAACAGGAAATGGATGCTATGGGTTCTAATACTTCTTTCCAATTAATATTGGGCTTAACTCATAAATCCCAAGAGAACTTCGGTTAGAGCCCGGTTATTAAACGTAGATGCCCAGTTACACCTTCTCCTTATCCGCTGCGTTTCAACCTTCTCGTCACAACTTCTCGTCTCAACCTTCTCTTAATCCGCTGCGTTTCAACCTTCCCTTCTCAACTTCTATGTTTAGTTTCAGAGACTTACTTCCCCTGTTCTAAATGAACTCAGAAACCTTGCATAAACAGAGGAACAGATTAAGCACAATAAACAGAAAGGAAACATCGTCAGTTTTTACGTGGTTTCCAGATCTGGGTAAAAGTAATCCCAACTCTGACTAATCCACGGTCAGAAAATCACAATGCTGTGATTTCCGACGTTGCACTAAGCTCACTGTGCTTGATTGTTTTACACTTTTACACCAATGAGCTCAATCGATCCAATCCTAGAAATCGATCAGTTCTCTAGTATCCTGATTTCTCTCAGCTATCCAGCTACAGTGTTTGTCCCAAACACTCCCCAATTCAAATTCTCTCCAGAAAGTGAATCAGTCTCTCTTTTCGTATCAACCTCACTAGCTACACTCTTTAGCTCTTCTTGCAGGATTGATTTCCCGAAAAGTGATTAGCTTGATTCAGAGAAGTTCTTCTTATACTCTTCAGGGACTAGCCGTTGCAGCTTCAGGAATGGTAAGTCTCTTCTTTGAATTCTTTCCTGTAAATGTTCTCCCAATGAATTGCTCCGCTCCCAGGATATCTTCTTTCCTTGCTCTATGATTCATTTTAATGCTGACCCATTCTATCCCAGATTTCTTTCCTTTGTTCTTCTGATTCATGACTGACTTTCCTCCAACAGTTTCCAGCAGAGGCAGCCCTACCATCCTAGGCAGGGGCAGCCATTCCAGCAGCCCCAGCGTCAGTATGTGACTCACTCCTACTGTCACTCTAGAAAATGGCCAAGTGAAACCACTTCCTAAAGCGTAGTATAGCGGGTTTAGGTTTTAATGTCAACCCAGGTACTAGATATGATGACTACTCAGTGAATTCGTATTATCTAGCAATGAAACTTTAGTGAAGGTCTAAACTAACAAGCAAGCAAAGCAACTAAACAGTTGTTTTCAGGTTAAGAGAGGTCACCCGGATATGGTTCCCCCTAGACTGCAGTTAAGCCGGATTGCAATTACCAAGTTCAATTTCTATGATAGTTATACTGCGGAAGGTTCTCAAACAGTCTGAAGTCTCGACTAAAGGTCTCCAGACCCTCTCAATCTGAGTCTCTAGCGGGCGACTAACCTCCACCGGAGTAAACAGATAGAGGCCCTAACGAACAAAACCTCCACTACCGAAGTGAATTCGGTACAGAATAGTGAATTGGCTCCTCGACTAAAGTCACCAATTCCCTACCTTCAATCAAGGGTGCTCTATCAACCTAGGCAGATATTCTCATTCTAGGTTAAAGCAGAAACAACAGGAATTTGATCAGGATTCAAGTCATTCAATCATTCAAACCTCAATCGAATATAATCAATTCATAAACTCTGTACTTGGGTTCATACAATCAGACCTAACATACAAATCTAGGGTTCTCCATACCCAGATGAATGGGAGAACTACTCCATGGAGAGAGAAGCAAAAGCAGATTCAGATGCGGAAATCATACTGTGAAGGATGGATTTCTGCTCCTGGTCGTCGATCGGCACTCCTGCAAGCTCAAGCCAAGCTCCAATGGTGATGAAGATCAAGCTAGGGCACTTGGAGACTCTTGTTCGTCGCTTTCTCTCTCTAGGAATCGCTCTGTCTCTCTAAAACTCGAATCCCCCTCTCTTTTGGGCTGAAATCTGCCTAAAAGGGCATCACTGGCCAGAACACGATCGAGGGCACGGCCGTGTTCTGCTCCAGCCCGCCCGTGCCCTCTGCCACGTGGTAAATACACGGCCACGGTCTGGGGAAAACACGGGCGTGTTTTGAAGTAGGACACGGCCGTGTTTTGAATTGACCCCGCCCGTATTTTCCTCTTTTCTTCATTCAACTCTCGGCAGTAAAAGCACTGGCGGGCCCTTTGGTGTACACGGTCGTGTTCTTCAAGCCTCATGCCCGTGTTTTGGTCCTAGCTCGACCAAACGACTTCCAAATGCCCCGAAACTCGTGTTTGGCCTTCCCTTCGACGCCTGGGACCTGAAATATGACAAAGTAGCACAACCCGGCATAAAATAGGCCAAAACACACAACTATGCCCCGCAAATGGGTAATAAATAGGGGTATAAAAACATGCGATTACACCGTTATCCAACTCCCCCACACTTAACCGTTTGCTTGTCCCTAAGCAAACCAAGTCAGACACCAGGTAAGCTCAAAACACTTCAATCAAGCAGGCTTTAGGGCAAATCATATCGACACAAAACATGTGGATCATACTGGCTCTCGATCATTAACACATGGCAACTCGAACGACAACCTAGATAACCACCACAGATGACATTCGAATGCAATAAAGCCGAGCAAAGGAAGAGTTCCCTTCTGTTCACCAACCAACAAAGACTTGACTCAACCACTTGTTCAAAACAGTCACTTCATGCACAAAGCTCAAGATATCAGAATTAAGACCGAGCAATCTAGGTCCTCACCGGGGTAAAGAGTATAGAGAATATGAAAAAATGAATCGCTCACTCTCGACCAGTGGGGTCAGGACAATTTGATGCGAAAAATGCGCATGCTTAATCTCTCAATCCCTAACGTATCTTCACCATGAATGCAGCCTCTAAATGCTAGAGCTCACAAAAGGGGTGTCACCACTAACTAATCCGGAGATCTTAGACACAGGTTCAACTGACTGGCTAGGGTCTTGGACATGGGGAAAAGGCCTTTTAAGTGGTGGAAGTTATAGCACAAGGTTCCACATTTCCAAACCCAACAAAAATCACAGTCAAGCAAACCAGTAACTTTCTTTCTGCTATTCTGCATTACTCAAATTCTTTAGGGCACAAGAGCGAAGGAGGTTATATAAATGTTAGCATTTCCAAGCTAGACTGCTAAGAAACACCACTTAATGGGCCTTATTCAGATTTTTGGTGGTGGCTCTCTTTTGCTTTCATTTTTTCTTTGTTTTTCTTTAGTTTTTTTCTTTTTCATTCCTTAAGAGAACCACCACCTCTGCACATTTTTCAAACACACGCCCAACTTTTGAGCACTACCTCCAACCCTCACATTACATTTAGCAGAAACAGCAGAAAACATGTAAAAACCACTCTGTGGAACCTTCTAAAAGATACAAAAGGGTGATTTTTCATTGCAGACCGAAAGAAAGAATAACACACGGCTCAAAGGGTCGTGGGCTAATCCTATGCCTCCATCATCTTAGCTAGTGACAACGTGAATGCTACACATCATGGAAGAGGAATCTATCGCACAAGAAAGAAACAAGCAGGCTCAAATCTCACATGGCTACCTATATGCTCTATCTCACATTCTGATTCCCTGAACTAGATGCATAAATGACTGTCAAGAGCAAGTGATCAAATTCAAGTCGCAGTTGGTAAGCAAACAGTTGAAAACTGAACCCCTACACAACTCTACTACACATCTCATTCATCGTAATAGGCTGTCTTAGTCACACTCAAGTTGTCATGCATCAAGTCAAAAGCCATTCAATTCACTAATCACATCCACAGTGCCAATACGATCAAACATCAAGCAAACAGCAGTGCTTGGAGCCCTCAAATCTCGAGATTTGGATAGTGGACTAGGATCCAAGCACCCATACACACGTTCCAATTAATACAAAGAACCCCCCCCCCCCACACACACTTAAATGCGACAATGTCCTCAATGGAGCAGTGGGAAGGGTAACGATGTTACCGTGAAATGAGTGTCGCAACTGCACCTCGAAATTGGGGTACCCGTCGCGATTTGCTCGGAGTCGCCATCGATCGTACTTGTGGGTGGATCGAACACCTTTTTGGCCCGGTCTTGACCTTAGCGTCGAAACCGGGATTTGGTCTGCGAAATTTAGAGTTCTGGGTTCGGGAGTACGGTTACGTGTGAGGAAGTGTATTCACATCCCACAACGCCCCAAGTGGGTACTACATAAGTCGATAAGCTTTTAAGGTTGTGTGTGTTATTATTTGCGCCTTTATTGATGTATTTAATTATCAGATTCAATGAGGTAAAATGTAAAGAAAGAGTTTTTTTTAGTTGGACTCGGACCTATTGGTTGCCTATGTACCCGACTTAGTCGGGATCAAAGTCCACGTAGTTCGTTTAAATTGAGAGATTTTAAGAAGTGATCTCAACACGTTATATTGATCGTTGTTTAGTTGATAAATTGAGTTTTTAGGAAATGTATTTATGATGTTTCGATTTAGCGATTTAGTGATAAATGACCTTTGAAAGGGTTTCACCGTGACGATTATCACGATCTATTGACCATGATTTTTTTACAAGAGTTGTTTAGGAAAAATATGTATTTTGACGTTGCAAGAAAAAAATTATCTCACAATGATTGGATGTTGGATATCCTTTGGGTATAGGAGTAATCGAATTAATCCTAAACTAAAGATTCGATCACATTTAAATTTTACGTATTAAGAATGTTTAACATTTAAAATCCTAAGAGGTTAATAAATGTGCAAGTGGCAGGCGATAAGCCTAATGGTTTAAACTGTTGACTGAAAAATTAACTTGACATTGAAGTCGATGGTTCGATCTTAGGAGAGTATTTATTTTTTATTTGCGGTCCGGACTCCCTCGGGTCGTTTTGGTGGGAAACGCGTGGGGTCGTTTTAGCGAGCAAAGGATATAATTGTGGTCACTGGTTAGTAACACAAACCCTAACCCTGGCTCATTTCCGCCGCTTCCACTTTCTTCTCTGCTCTGTCTCTTTTGTTTCGATCTCCTGGAAACCAATCGAAAAAGAAAAACCCAATAAAAGGAAACAAGGAACCCTAAATCAAGTCGTTTCTCGCTTCTCCTGTCGATCCTTCTACTCTCTCCTCCATGTCCAATGCACGGTCTCTTCTCCTCTTGATCGAGACGAACAGAGAGCCCGATGGTGAGTCAATCGGCGACGAATGCGACGAAATGGTCGTCGGCGAGGAGGACGCCGAAGGTAAGCTTGTTTGTTAGGTTGCATGTTGATTCTTATGATTTTGGTTTCATTTAGGGTTCTAAACCTTTTTGTTCAACTTCTCTGGGTTTTTGGTCGATCGAAGGAAGGGATAACGAGGGTCCACGATCGGGACCCCCTCTATTTCTCGGGGTGAAAAAGGGAAAACCCCCGACCTTGTCCCAAAAATACCCGACCGGGTATTTTCGGTTCAAGGCTGGGGATTTCCCAGGATGGAACACAGCGTTTTCAAACCCCCCCCCCCCCCGGACCGGGTATTTTTGGCTCAAGGCCGGGGATTGAGTTGCACTAAACGCTGTATTTGTCGACAACCCCCGGTCGTGGAATCAAAAATACCAGACCGGGTATTTTTGAGCCCCGACCGGGGATTTTTGCTATTTAAAGCAAAACCCCGAACAGTTTCTCTCTCTACCCTCATTTTTCCAAAAATTTTCCTCTCCTCTTCGTTCCAAATCCTCTCCCCTCTCTCTTTTTGGCCACTGGCGGCCAACCCTCGCCGCCGCCAACCCCCGCCGCCGGCCGCCGCCCCCCGCCGCCGGCCACTTTCAGGCGAGCCTCCCGGGCCATTTTGGCCTCCTTCTCGCATCCCTCACCCATTTTTTAGCCTTAGCTACAGTTCTACTTGCGTTTTCAGGAACATGTCCCTAGACCATTCGTTTGTGCAGGGCCTGCGCCTGCACCCGGAATACGCGGATCAGTTCCGCGCGGTGATTCGGGGGAAATTGGAGCGCCACGAAGGAGATGAGAGAGACCTTCGGCCACGAGCCGGAGCCTGCGCTCTCCCCACCAGGGGACCTTCGGCCACGACGGAGATCAGAGAGAGGCGAGTCTTCCTCTGGTCCTTCTGGTCCGTCGATGTCTTTCCCCCGCATGAGGCTCGAGACATCCGCTCCTGGCATGGCCGGTAAGAGCCGGGCTCCCGCAAAACCTCTGCAAGGTGGGAGCCCCCATTTTCTGAAAAAACAGGTTGGAACCTTTGAAAAAAATAGAGAGAAAAAAAACAAGCAAAAAAGAAAGAAAAGGGGTTCCAACCATCTTCAAGAAGAAAATAGAGCACCTTAAAAAGTGAGTCCATGATCTTTTGTTTTTGAGAGTCCATTCATCCACGATTCATTTGTCCTCTGTTCACTATTTGCCATGATGCCGACTCAAGACTAGCGCTCTCGCCGAAGAAGCTATGAGATGACTTGTGCGTCGGTTGACCTCGTAAGCTGCTAAATGATCTAGGAAATCCTCTACCTATAATCGGGGTTGTTTGTTGCTATAGAGGTCTGAAGAGTTGCATTGGTTTGAGTTAGGTTTGCTTGGGGACAAGCAAACGGTTAAGTGTGGGGGAGTTTGATAGACCGATAATTACACATGTTTTTACCCCTATTCTTGAGCCGTTTGAGATGTTGATTCTCGTGTTTTAAGCCGATTTCACGCTAGATTGTGCGTTTATGTCACATTTCAGGGCTTAGCGTGGGCATCGAGGCGAAGGAACGAGTTACGGGTCGAAGGGAGCTCGTTTGGGTCGAAGCGCGCTGGAGGAAAAAAATACCCGGCCATGACCAGAAATACCCGGCCGGGTATTATTTTGAGGAGACCAGGTATTTATCGTTTTGGACGTCTGAGGAACAGAGGGGGTCCTGGTCGTGAAGCTTAAATCCCCACTCGGGGATTATTGGCCATGACCGGGGATTATTCCCTGAGGCAAAACGCGTGTTTCCATTATACCCGGTCGAGACCCAAAATACCCGACTGGGTATTTCAACCGGGTATCGCGACAGGCAGCAGTTTTAAAGGAAAAGAAGGCTAAAAATCAAGGGTTCCGAGTTTTAGAGAGACAAAGCGATTCCTAGAGAGAGAAAGCGACGAACCAGAGTTCCCAAGTGCCATAGCTTGATCTTCATCACCATTGGAGCCCGGCTTGAGCTTGGAGGAGTGCCGACTGACAACCAGGAGCAGAAACTCATCCTTCACAGTATGATTTCCGCGTCTGAATCTGCTTTTGCTTCTCTCTCCATGGAGTAGTTTCCCCATTCATCTAGGTATGGGAAACCCTAAATTTGTATGTTAGGTCTGATTGTATGAACCCAAGTACAGATCTTATGAGTTGATTATATTCGATTGAGGCATGAATGATTGAATGACTTGAATCCTGATCAAATTCCTGTTGTTTCTGCTTTAACCTAGAAAGAGAATATCTGCCTAGGTTGATAGAGCACCCTTAATTGGAGGTAGTGAATTGGAAACTTTAGTCGAGGAGCCAATTCATTATTCTGTACCGAATTCAATTCGGTAGTGGAGGTTTGGTTCGTTAGGGCCTCAATCTGTTTACTTCGGTGGAGGTTAGTCGCCCGCTGGAGACTCAGATTGAGAGGGTCTGGAGACCTTTAGTCGAGACTTCAGACTGTTTAAGAACCTTCCGCAGTATAACTTTCATGAAAACTGAACTTGGTAAATTGCAATCCGGCTTAACTGCAGTCTAGGGGGAACCATATCCGGGCCTCTCTCGACTTGAAAACAACCGTTTAACTTGCTTTGTTTGTTTGTTAATTTGGACTTGCACTAAAGTTTCACTGCTAGATAACAAGAATTCACCGAGTAGTCATCAAATCTAGGACCCGAGTTGACATTAAAACCCAAACCCGCTATACTACGCTTTAGGAAGTGGTTGCACTTGGCCAATTTCTAGAGTGACAGTAGGAGTGAGTCAGAAAGGTGCTTTTGGACTGTTGCTGGCAGCTTACTTGCGCTTGAAGAAAGGGAGTTTAAACCCGAATTTTGTGTCCTTTTTAGTGTAGAATTTTACCTTAATTATTTCCTAGTTATATTAGGATTGTATTAGGTTTTATTTGCCTTTAAATACCGTTCTATTTCATTGTAAAATTCAGAGTTAATTAATCGAAAATAAACCGTTTGGTTTGTTCAAGTTTGCGAACTTGTTTTGGGTTTGGTGGATTCCAAACTTGCTGAGCTTGTGTATCGATTGAATAGTCACTTCAATCATGGTCGAGCAACTACCATTCTATACCAATCGAGCGTTCCCCAGGTGTGGAATCGTCCTTTTGGTTCCGTTTTATCCAAGTTCGTATTAAGAACGCTTTGTTCTTGATTCGAGCTCAATCGATTCTTCGATTTAGTTGTTAGCTGCGTGACTTTGATAATATACACCCCCAGGGGCGTATTAAGTGGAATACTCAAGGAAGCCGGAGTTGAGATCATTAGTTACCAAAAACATTGGATCCCACTACATCACTTATAGGCAAAATCCATTTGCTGAATTCTTCAATATGAATAGCTTATTAAAACCCACAATTTTTTCGAGCACAATCTCATATTATGAGAGAGCTTCAAAACTTTCAGTACCGGTCATAAATATTAACTTATAGTTGAAACAAGTTACCTTCCAAATAAATGTTTTTCGTGTACCTCCAATTCCATAACAAAAGAAATAGTTTTCATTTTCTTCCCCCACGACTTTAACAATTTCAATGAATGCCTTCATTTGCTATGAATTCAATTTTGATACAATGAATTTAATTCTTCATTAAATATTTGGATTGTAATTTAACTCCTCAGAGATCATTTGATTTCGATAATTTAATCTCATAGCTTCAATGAAATAGGCAAACCTAGAAAATCAACCATAGAGTTCCAAAATTTCTGCAATGATTTATCTATCTCCATCAAGTATATATTTTTTATCTTAACGGTAAAAATTGCAAATTGAAAAAATTTAACTCCCTTCTTAAATTGAATAGGATATCCTTATAAAAAAAATGAATAGGATATCATTTACTCAATAATTCCTAAATTTCCCCCTAAAATATTGCACGTCAGACATTTGATAGTGAATAAGAATTGTGGCAAAGAGATTGGTTACTTTATATCCAGAACCCCGAAAGGCAAATTTCTCAAGATGTCACTCCACTCATCATCTGCCAATAACCCAGAACATTACATGTTTATTGAAAAGAATCATAAGCTACACCATTAACTGTTCTAATTTCTTCATAAGAATCACAACTTCTGACAAAATGTCGCGGCATACGAAGATAAAATATGTCCTTGTTTGATGGAGGACAATCATATAATTTTTCAATACACACTTTGTTCTTCCTCATCTGCCACCTTCTGGTCCAAATGAAACATTGAGGGAACTCCACAAAGTATATTTGTGCGCCTCAGAAGAATGAACATTGATTTCCATCCATGGCAATAGCAGTCATATTTTTTTCAATTTTGTTTTCAACTGTTTGGTTCTCCTTCGTTACTACTTTATTCTCCCTAGGCACATGACATACGCAACACTTAAGGTGAACTACATCTATCATCAAACTTAAAAATTCTCCAACATGCTTCACCTGATGTTATGTAGCGACAGTCTGGAAATGCTTTAATCTCATCAATATAAATGAAAGTTACGTAAGAATTTCCTTGATTTTGTGGTTGTTTTCCATTACCACCTATTAAGATGTCAGAGTCACCATTGCTTTGTGTCTGTTCATGATTGTCAATATATTTGAACAAAGACTTGATAATGCTTAAATAAAATAGTAAATTAATCCTATAATAACTCAAAATGTTCAAATAATGTAATAATAAAGTAAGAAAACCTATTAAAATATGAAAGCGTTATATATTGACTCTTTAAGTTTGGTTTCACCATATTTCGATCTATATATTTCCAAAAGGTAAGTTTTTGGAATTTTGGTTGAAATTTTATTCTCTTGGCTTACTGAGTTGCATGTCTTACCTTATCTTATCCAATAATATATGGAGATTCTATTCCAGCACCCACTTATTTCAACTTTTCTCGGCTCCTGCGCAAACCACGGAGGGAGCCTTTGGTCATTTTCTTTCTAATTCGTACGGGCCTTAGAGCACAAAAGGGTTCTAACTTCTAATTTATATGGGCCTCCACAGCATGGTTGCTGATTGACGGGCACCCATTATATGTCTAGAGAATATATCATGTCCAGTTGAATAATTCACAATGTGCATACAATTTATGGAAATCTCATTATGTTATGACTTAATAGTTAGTAAAATACGTTACGGGAAAGTTACGTTTAAAATACGTACGAGTATTATACTTCGTCTTTTAGTTAATGTTACGTTTAATAGTACGTTAATAGTCTTAAATATATAAAATTAATTATTTTTATAAATAAATATGTAAAAAATAGCAAAGTTAATAATTTATTTCATTAAATATGGATACTAAACGTGTTATACGGGTTTTATACGTGTTTAGTACGGGAGCCGTCAAATGAACGGAAACAAATGAAACGGCTTGACAATAATACAGATACGGAAGTTTTAAACGGATAAAGTACATACGGGTACATATACATATATTAAATGGAGTATTTACTAACTATAGCCATTTAGTCCTTAAAACGATACAAATACAATGGTGAAGTGCATGGTGCAAGAAAACCAATTTTAACCGGACCGGATACTGAACCAGAAAACTTAGTGGTTGATGATTTAGCGGATAGAACAGTTCATGCACTATAATATAAAATACATAATACACTAATTTAGGAGTGAATTTATCACTACTCATAAAAATTTTCAAAGCCTTATCATCTATCACCAAAAAGTTCTAACAAAGCATTCAAACTATCTCACAAAAGAATCATAATTTTTTTAGGATAATGTCTATTTTTTATCCAAATCTTTTTTAGATTCTTTTATATTATTCAAATCTATTGAAATGCTATTATTTAGCCAAATCTTTCGTAATGCATAAAAATATTAACTATTTTTACGTTATCGTTAATAATTTTGTAACTCTTTTCTTAGTTAAAATACTAAACTTTTGGAATGTTGACATTTATGTGTCACTTTCAAGTTAGTATCATGTTGTCAAGTCAATATTACTAACAAAATTGCTAATTAGAAGTTAGCAATTGGTTAATTCTTAGTATTTCAATAGGTTTGGATAATATATAAGAATCTGAAAAAGGTTTAGATAAAAAAAAATAGACATTGCCCTTTTTTATTAAATTCAAGTTAGTAATAAGAGTGACAATCCATAGTAACCATATAAATCCGACAAGGATGCTGGGAAATGAAAAAATGAAGCATATGTAATATTAGTGATTGAAGTTGGATGGTTCATATGGTTTTATGTTAAACCGTTAAAAATCATTTGGTCCATCTCTAATCGTCCAACCAAATGAACTGAACCGCTCTTATAACTGTTTTAGTGATTCTACTGGTCCAACCGTTGATCCGGTTTGGTTCTTATACGAAGAAAACTGATAAATGAAACTTTTAAGCCTAAATTAAGAAGACAAGAAAAAATTTAAAATTTTAGAGAGTTTAACTCATCAGTTCATTTCAAAATTTATACGACATGCAGAATTACTTGATCAAATAAGAATACAAAATGAGAATTGCATTCCTGTTATGCCAACAATAACTTTGCAATAAAGTAGCCACAATTGTTACACACTATAGTGCAGAGGCGGCGGGATGCATAATCCTACACAACAACTAACTCTCACCCCAACTACTATATAATTCATGGATTAGAGACACCTTACTATTCCCATCCAACACATCTAGCCCTTCCCAGTTGGTTATTTGTTAGTTCTTTCTTCCATGGCGACCGTCATTGTTGATGCTCTTTTACTTTCACCCACCACAAGTCCTTATTCAAACGTTGTTGATCTTTTACTAAATTTTTTTTCTTTTTCCTACTCACTACCCAATTGCAATTGCCTCTGTACTAACATGTTATTACGTATTGATAGTAGAAATTAATCTTTTTTAGCTCGCATATAATCATGGTTGTGCGAGGATTTAATTGTATTTAAGTGCTACAATTCTTCAATCTTTACTTCTATATATTTACTTTACAAATTTTATTACCAATATTCTTATTTTATAAAGAACTAATCTCTATATTTTTAATCACATGCTCATGCTCAAGATTGAGCTTATTACATATTTTGTGAATTAATATGATATCCATTGTGAAACAAAAAAAAAAAGCTTGAATGTTGTTTTAATTGGAGGATAGTCAATATGCAATCCAAGCTGATATCCGATCTCATATTTTAAAAAGAGGAATTGAATTCTTCAATGTTAGTTTTCGAGGAAGTAGTTGTCAAACAATCCCAAGACGGATATTATTCTTTTACTCGATATGATATGATATGATAGTTATTAAATCAAAGTGTAAAATAACAACAACCACGCAAATTCAATTCTATGATTCAAATTTTGAAAAATTAATAATATCTCTAAATTTGTTCAGGATAATGATATTTAGGTGCAAATTCCGAAAGGGAAAATCAATGACTCTTGGCCACTGTTTACTTACCAGAGAGTTTACACAATCAAGACTTTGTGAACGGGAGATTACAAACCAATTCTAAACAAATTGGCCATCAAGTTTGAATCAAATACAGAACTCGAAGCATGTGATTATATTCCAGTCATACTAGCTCACAAATTTTACTTCATCTAACAAAATGAGATTGACAAGAAGTGCAACCAAAGAATTTTTTTATCAGGTTCGAATTACTATTTCAATTTAAATTTACTTCAATCTAATGTGTATACAACGAAACAAATTAATAATAATTTTTTTCATTCCACGACTAGCTTATTTAGTATTCAAGTGTATTGACATCTAACACTCACTGGAAAAATTACCTACAAAGAGGCTCCAACAAAAAATTCCCGAGTATGTAATTCTTTTTATTTTCAGTTTAAAATAGCATGCATTACTTTAAATCTAATCACAAATCTAATATACAATTTGGGTGCAGTGAATTGATTGTCAAGATAACTCTCTTTGGTAGGATAGTTTCCCAATTAAATATCATCCTTGCAAATGCGGTTAACCCGCCTCTCATCCTAGCCGTTACATTACATCATTATATATAATGTCGTTCAATACAATGGTAAGGAAACAACTGTATTACTTTATCATTATTAATCAAACCCTTTGCAAATATATTAATGACATTTAATTAAACGATCATCAAATTTGCAAGCGAGAAAACCTTCTCCTCGTCTGGAGCGACTTTGCTGTTGGTGAATACAAGAATTCCATAAGTCACTAATTTTGGGCCAAGGTGAAATTCATGAGAATTTAATCACTATATTTGTTGCACGTAATAAGTTTGAAGTTTCAAATAGGAAAATGAATTAATTATCATTCATTTTTAAGGTAAAAAAGTGACTGAGATCGACCAACTCTCCCAGTGAAAAGCACGAAGCACCTCAACAACTACTTTCAACCAAAACACTACAAAAAGGTAAATCAATTTTTAAAAATTAAGGATGGACAGAGGTTAGTATCATTTTCGATTGAACGACCCATTAACTATCAAATGCTAACATTTTATGTAATGTGTAGGAAAATATGTATGCAAGCATGATGATGATTAATATTAATTACAAAATTGCGATATTATCTATTGGATTTGGAGTATATTTGGAACATGCACCCTCTGATTATTATTTAACTAACCTGCCTACCATGTCTACTTCTCACATGTTGATTTTGAATTAATTGGGTCTGTCATCCACTAAATAAATTGCTATCGACTGTATACCATGCGCAAATTATACTTAGTTATATGATCAAGTATATAGTTCTTCAATTTTTATATCAAGCAGACAAGCACAGATGATACTCATTTGTATTCTTTTAACTCTAGACAAATGCATTGAATTGCATAACTTGAAACTCCATATGAATTTTTCTTTATTACCCACTAGCATGCATGCAGTTGTATTCTTGATAACATGCACAAGTACATGCCTTTAATTTTTAAACCATGCACAAATGACACTTAGCTGTATTCTTTAATCTATGGGTAAATGCATGCCTTTATAACATAAAACTCCAGTGGCACTTTGCTTCCTTTCGTACTAACATGCAAGCAATAGTATTCAGCTACAATATTAATTCTCAACACATATTAAACAACTATGATTCTAGAAAATCACACCATATATTGTGTTTTTGAATGTCAATGATTTAAATTCATAATTCTAAATGAGACTGCTAATGGTGGATGTACTAGATTCGGTGCTAGAGATGACGATGATCTTGAGAAGAAAAAACACGTTGTTCACGAGGAAGATACAAGTATCAGTGATGAGGGGAAGAACAAGTCATGGTATTTGTGAATATTTTACCATCAAATTTTTGCGCTTAATAAAATGCATGAAAACAAGGAAAAGATTGTTGAAATACAAGGAAAAACGGAATAGGAAATTGACAATGGAGATAAATATATCTTTAATGGAGATGAAGACATTATTATTGGTGCAGATGATGATCATGAAAAAGTGCAAACAAGCCAAAAAGAAATTTTGCAATAATCTCTAACGATGAGGAGTAAATAGAATGGTGATTTTAAAATATCTTTAAGAGTCAGTTTGAGGTTGCCTTTCATTTTCGTAAAAAAAAATTAGCCAATGAGTCCGTTACAATGTCGAAAAACACTATTTTTTTTTATCAAAACGATCGCTCGTATTACCGAGAAAACAATCAGATACAAAGGAGATCAAATGGCCGAAAACAGCCATGCAACAAAATCGAACCCGACTAAAGAAGGGAACAAAGAAAGGGTTTTTCGTGCCACCAAATGGGCAACCATATTACAACGCCTACCAACAAACTGGACAGAGAAATGCACAAAGGATTGACGAAGCACCATCATCTCCTCAAGAATCGTCCCTCCACGGGTATCTCCGGTCGATCCTGCCAAAATCTTGTCAATGACGACCTTAGCATCCCCCGCAAAAAGAATCGTTGTCAAACCCCGTGCAAGACACCATCGCATCGCATCCCTGAAAGCCAACAGCTCCACAAGGAAAGGATCCTCAATGAACTCGTACAGCCGCGCCTCCGCAGTCACCACTCTTCCCAACGGATCCTGTAACACCCAACCCCCAGCACCATGAGACCCGCATCTCACAGCCCCATCAACCCGAACCACCCAAAGGCCCGGGCTGAGAACCTGATTAAGACCCCCGGAATGCCCGGTCCTACCACCACCACCATCCACGACCGGACGCGCCTCATTCGCCACCTCCCATTCCACTACCTGCAACCGAAATTGTTGAAGTACACTATGATATTGATAATTTTGAATTGTTGAAGTACTTTAATAATTTGGATTCTCTTATGTTACCAATCAATTTGAATATTTCGAATATTTGAATAATTTATATTTTCTGTTACTATTAAAAACCACGTATCTCTCATACAATTTGATTATGTTGTTGACATGATTGGCAAATGAATCCGGCCAACTGGCCAGACCTGTGACTAGTCTAAATTATGTACAAAGATCACAGGATCGGTCGAACGAAGAATGTCGCGGCGGGTCCCCGGTGATGGGATTTTAGGATACGACAACGAATAAGGCAAGCGTCGTTCATGAAGGAGAGACGGTGTCGTATTACTCGATGGCCAACGGGTCTGGGTTCGGCTACGATGATAAAAATGTCCATTTATTCGAAGATCCAGTTTGCTCGGAATCTGGGCCTTGGGGGATACTTCTTTTGAGCCCATGGACAGTACCGGAACTTTGATATGCCAATGTCAGATAACTATTTCTGTCACTGCTCACCTTTGCCTAGTGCTGTTAATGAGCCGAGTCGAGTCGAGCTTTGCCATAGTTCGGGCTCGGTTCGTTAATATATTTCCAGGCTCGAGCTCGGCTCGTGTTCGTCACGAGCTTTAATATGCAAGCTCGAGCTCGGCTCGTTTATGAAAATGAAAGCTCGAGCTCGGCTCGTCAAATAAGCTTAATGAGCCCAAATTCGAGTTCAGCTCATAAAATGTTCATGATAGCTCAAGATTGACCTAGAACTGCGCACAAAATTACATTCTAACCTGTAACAAAGTCTAGCAAAGTAAAACACAATATTTATCCCAATTTCAATACATAAAATCCATGAATTATAATTTTTTTTTTATGTCAAACCATTAAATGAGCTTGTTCGCGAGCCTTCGAGCTGAACATGGTATGGCTCGAGTTCGGCTCGTTTAGTTAACGAGCTTGTTCGCGAGCCGGCTCGATTAAAACGAATCGAGTGTCGAACGAGTTTTTCTCGAATCGCACACCGAGCCGTTCATGAGCGGTTTGGTTCATTAACAGCCCTACCTGTGCCTGAGGTGATTTGAATATAATGCTTAGCCGTTAATGAAACAAGTTGTTTATGAACGGCTCGGCGTCTGATTTGAGAAAAACTTGTTCGAGTTTCGATTCGTCTTAATCGAGCTGGCTTGTGAACAAGTTTGTTAACTAAACGAGTCGAACTAGAGCCATATCATGTTCAGCTCAAAAGCTTGTGAACAAGCTCATTTAACAGTTTGGTATCAGAAATGATTGAAATTTATGGATTTTATGTATTGAAATTGGAATAAATATTGTGTTTTGTTTTACTAGACTTTACTACATGTTTGAATGTAATTTTGTGCTCAGTTCCAGCTCAATCTTGAGCCATAATAAACATTTTATGTGCTGAACTCGATTTTGGGCTCGTTAAACTTATTTGGCGAGTCGAGATCGAGCTTTCATTTTCATAAACGAGCAGAGTTCGAGCTTACATATTAAAACTTGTGACAAACTCTAGCCAAACTCAAGCCTAGATAGTTTGGCTCGGCTTGGATCATTAACAACCGTAATTATGCTTGACATAAAGGGGTTATTAGGCCGTGCTAACGTTATTTGATCGTTCTCTTGTTCAATTTAATGATAAGGAACCCACAGTGCTAATACAAAGACGTTATTATGGGCTAATTGTGATGTTTGAAGTTGGCATGTTTTATCTTTTAACTAGCTGGCCTCATTGTTTTTTTTTTTTTTTTTTTTGCGCCGGGAAAACTTAGTGATTTAGAAGTTAACCAGGCCTGAGTTCAGGTCCTTAAACCCATTTTTTTAAGGAAGATCTTAAAGCGTTGTGATTGGTTGGTGTGGTTTTAGGTAGTTAGTGAGAAGTTATTAGTTAATTAGTTGTTAAGGGTATTTAAGGAATTATAAATAATATGAAACTTAACCTAATTAAAACTATTAATATAATAAATACTGTCACGTTCTCCTTTAACCCAATTCAACCGAGCCTTCTCTCTCCTTCAACCGGTCGGCGCCTCAACCTCCCCCGCTTAAGGTCGTCGTTCCGGTCGTCAACTCATCCGCTACAGGTCGTCGATCCACACTCCGTTCCGCTGCAGGTCGTCGGTTGGTAGTCCCCCGCGTCGGGTCGTTGGTCCGGTCTTCGTCTCGCTGCATGTCGTTGGTTGGTCGTCCCCCGCGTCGGTTCGTCGGACGGGTCTCCGTCCTGCTGCAGGTCGTCGGTTGGTTGTCTCCCCACGTCGTCTCGTCGGTCGGGTCTTCGTCCCCTCTGCTGGATGGACTTTTTCATCGACCGGTGTATCACCTGTCATCCACCTCCCCTCTGCTACTGGTTGCTTTGTTGGTGTTGGCCAAGGTAAATTTCTAAGCCTATTTTGTGTTTGTAATTATTAACTAAACAGTCTTTAGTTTTAAGTTTATTGGTGACGTTAGTAACTTTGAAAATGCCTTCATCAATTTGTTTATTTCATTATCAATATTTTTATTGCATTATTAATTTTTACTTGTGTAACGCTGTTTGCAATTTTTTTTGCTTACGTTTGTAATTTTTCAAATGACATTATCAATTTTTCATCTTATGTTTTTTAGCTATTCTTTGTTATATTTTTTTTATTAACTAAATAGTCTTACTTTTAATTTAATTGGTGACGTTAGTAACATTTCGAAATGCCATTATCAAAATTTATTATGTCATTATCAATTTGTTTATTGCATTATTAGTTTTTACTTGTGTAAAATTATTTGTAATTTTTTTGCAAACATTTGTAACTTTTTCAAATGCCATTATCAATTTTTCATTGTATGCTTCTTAGGTTTTCGTTTATTATATTTTTTATTATTAACTTACCAATATTTACTTTAATTTAATCCGTTAGTTTACATTACCAAATGCCATTGTCAAATATTATTATGTCATTATCAATATTTTTGTTACCAATGCTCAATCAGTAATATTTTATTATAGATTATTTTTTTGGATTAGTTATTAACCTTTTAGTATAAACATTTTCACAATCAACACCATTAATATCAATTAACTGTTAACATTTATGTCATCAATTCGTAACTTTCAATTGTGATCTTACCAATGTTTTTAATAACTATTATTAACGTTTTTCTCAATCATTTCATTGCAGTGGGTTTTTTTCTCAAGACCACTTTGTTGCCTACTGTGTTGATCTCAAGAGTAAGCAATTCCAATTCATGAATAGCTTGTCTCAAACGTGGGATGGAACAACGTACAAAGAGTATGAAGAGGAATTGGTTAAGTACATCGTTGCTTTTTGTGGCTCGATAGTGAATTGTAGCTATAATTTTGAGGAGTTCACATGGGTGGAAGACCTAGAGTTGAGCCTTTCCTTTGGATTAAGAATTGACGTCTATTTCCCTTTGGTTTTTATCGGATTAAGGATTGCCTTGTAATTTCATTTTCAAGGGTTGACTAAATACGATCAGCGACACTATTTTGGTTGACATTGTTAATTTGAAGGGAAATTATCATTTATTTCTGCTTCCATAATCAATGTGGATGAAAATGCTTAGTTATTTAACGTGTTACTCTTTTTTTATAAGATTTAACGTGTTACTCTAGTAGCACTTGTGTTCGTTATATTTTTCATTTTCCTATATCTATTTGGCTTTAATAATGGTTATAAAAACAATGATAAACTGAAAATAAAGATTAATAATTGATGACATAAATGTTAATACTTAATTGATATGATTGGTGTTGACAGTGACAACGTTTATACTAAAAGGTTAATAACTTATCAAAAAACTAATAACCTATAGTAAAACGTAACTGATTGAGCATTGGCAACAAAAACATCAGTTATGCGAATCATTGAGCAAAAAAGTTAATAATACTTACAAAGAGATTAATAAGGTCAAATTAAAAATTACAAATCGATTACAGATAAATTATTAATAATGATTGTACAATCGTTGATAGGTTACATATAAAATGTTAACAATGGAAAATGACGTTAATAATAAAAACATATTATGCAAATGGCGGGTCTCTGATCCTTCCTTGTCAGAGCCGCCTAACAGAAGATGATTCTTCTCTGACTTCAGCCAACGAGTACCTATCAACAATCTTATATTACGCTATTAATAATATCATCAACGTTTTCAATAATATAAGCAACGTTATCAAAAAGATCAATTTGTAAACATGCCTTATTAAAATCATGATCAACCAAATTAATGTCACTATCAAGTTCAACACATTGTCAACCCATTATTAACTTTTCCCAATATTATCAACAGTTTTTTTACACAAACAATACTATTAACCTCGTTAACATTTTAACATGTTCGAATAAATATTATTATTAAAATATTTTCAACCATTATCAACTTTACTTCATCCCTTATCAACATTTTAACATTAAGACATCAATATCATTAACAAAAAAAAATGATACTCTATCCATAAAACCTTTCTACGAAAAACAAATCCAACACAATAAGATCCGGAAATGATATACACTACCAAAAAACCATTCGAAATTCCATACCAACTCTAAAGCCGTAGCACGTTCCATGTCAACGACGGCCGCTCAACCACACAAGTCGGTCGCGTTCGGAGAATCGCCGTCTCGCGTGCGGAGGCTACGGAGGAAAGTGCGAAGGTTGTGGCGGAGTCGGGGCTCAACTTTGCTCGACGGAGAACTGGACGGGTGTTGCAGAGCTGCGGCAAAGCTTCGGTGATCGAGGAACTGGACGACGGGGTGTTGCGGAGTCGCCGATTGATGTTCGAATCAGGTTTCGCGCGGAATGGATGTCGACGGCTAGGGTTATAGAGGACGACAATCTTTTCAAAAATGGTTTAGCCTTCTGTTAATTAATCGTGAGTTTAATTTCCGTTTTCTATTTTCATTATTAATCTCATTAATATTTATTATATTCCTTTCTTGCCCTTCTAGGTAGTTATTCAATGATTAGTAATGTTTTTCTCCCTGTTCTTCCTATTGGCTGAAATTGGTTTAAGATCTTCCTTAAGGAATGAGGTTTAAGGACCTGATCTGACCCGATTTAAGAATGGAATTATCATTGACCATAAACAATTTCAAATTCATATCATCACCAAAATATCTAATAAATTGTTCAAACCGTCTCACAAAAGAAATCGTAAATTTTTTAAATCGAGTTAAAAATTACGAGTCCCATGTAAAGTCGACAACAATGTTGGAAAATGAGAAGAAGAAGTTGCGTTAATATTAATAATTATGGTTTGATAGTCTTAGTTTATGTTAAAGTATTTATTAAAAAAATATTGTGGTTAAAATAGTGAGTTAGTTGACCAGTTAAACCATGGTGGTTCATATGGTTTTATGTTGAATTGTGAAAAATTATCTGATCATCAATAGCCGTTCAAACAATGAACCAGACCGCTATCGTAACTGGTTTGACGGTTCTACTAACCCAGCTTTTGATCCGGTGTCATTCTTATAACAATGTTGTGCTGTAACACAAAACCACTATATGTTGACTAACTAATGTCCCATTCTTTATGACACCCATTATAAATCTGCTACAACCATTCCAGAAAAGGACACATTATTAGGAACTTATCCAACTGTTATGACAGGAGAAGAACCGTAAGCAAAATATGGTATCGCAATTTGTCATATAAAAGTCTTTACTTATTAGCCAGTTTAATATTGATTTTGCAGTTTGATCTGCGCAGCTAGCAGGAACAATGACTATAAATATTCTTATTCTCGTTCAGAGGGACAGGCAGGACACAGCATTTAGCAAACGCATCTTTTATCTTTTTATGCAGCCGGCCACAACTGAACCATGACATATCTTTTCTTTGTATAAACTTTGTCTCTAGGTAGATCCTCTCTTGTACCCAAGATAATCCTCTCATTAGTAAATAGTATATATATGATCAACTATGGAATCTCTTCCGATAACTCGAGTTATTGAGATCAATTAGTTCTTGACATGGTATTAGAGCTTTCTGTGACCGAGAAGTCTTCTGTTCGAATCCCGATAACCCTCCATCTCAGCATCATCGATCATTGTTTTCAATGAAATCCATCTTTAAATCTCGATATAATTCGGTCTAGTATTTACTCATTCGAGTTCAATGTATAATAGAAATTCGTCTTTAATTCATGATTTAGTCTAATTAATTATCACGAAATAATAAAATATATATGTTGGGTATTTACGCTTTATTTCCAACTCACGCCAGCCAAAGGTTTGCTCATGCTCATGTGCCTTACAAAAGGGCAGAGGGAATCTCAAAGATTTGGGCACTCAACATGAATCTTCCTCATATCTTTTTTATTGCTTATATTATTACAACCCCAGTTTGTTTTTAATTCATCATTCTGTTCAAGCCTACGTACCATTGGTTGTGACCGCCTTTTTATGCCTCTCTCTCTCTCTCTCTCTCTCTCTCTCTCTCTCTGCATAATTATTCAGATTAAACTGCAGAACCCTAGCTAGACTTTAAACTAATCGACAGTCAAAAGCATGGTGGGTATACAATATAATATGAGAAATTGATTATAATAGTTGTGGGTTAGGTGGCATTGGGATCTTTGCATGGATCACTATAACTAACTTGGATGGCTACATCACTACCCACTAATCATAATCTCGATTTGGAGCCATTATTGTAAGCAAATACTTAAAAATCTTCTATATTGTTGCAGATTATATATGTAGCTAGCTAGGCAATGATGAGGAGGGGTCGTGGAATATCTCTAGCTTGAGATTATAATACATGTATATGCATATGAATATGATGATGAGCTAGCGTTCGAAAGTATCTGGATGATATATCTCATATGTCTTCTCTTACGAAATTCAATTTTTTGTAATAATCAATATTATTATTATTATTATTATTATTATTGTTATTATTATTTCTAATCTATGTACCTTCTAAATTATGGTTTTGTTGCTACATAATATGAGACAATTTTGAAATTGCTCCATGAGGGAATTAAAACCGTCAACCAATGACATAAATATTGGGACGAATAACTTATGTTTCATGAGGGAATTAAAACTGTCAACAAATGACATATCTTCCGTTCATATATTTGTAATGTACCTAACCCATGATCATACGCAATGAACTCTAATATTTGGGAGACATGGACCAACCTAGGATTCAATTTCATAGTTGACTCCTCTTGTTTACCTAGAAAGGTTCAGGGGAAAAAAACTATAAAACCATTCAATGCATTAAGCTTGTATGCATTAATGAGATTACTTTATCAATAAAACATAAGTAGCTAGCTAGCTAGTTTTTGTTGTTGTTAATGATGATGATGCATGGTAGGACAAAATGAAGAGGGTTGCTTGCTAGGCTAACAAATAGGTAATGAGCCTCACGAATAGCATGAAAATCCATAGACAATCATCTACGATACAAGTTGCATCTAGAGGTGACAATTTCGATTTGATCTATCATATCTCGTACGTTTGGCATGTTTTAAGATGGATAAT
Source organism: Linum tenue (assembly GCA_946122785.1). Classification (NCBI taxonomy): domain Eukaryota; kingdom Viridiplantae; phylum Streptophyta; class Magnoliopsida; order Malpighiales; family Linaceae; genus Linum; species Linum tenue. The sequence continues at coordinate 14,180,699 of CAMGYJ010000007.1, read as the reverse complement.
ACTCGTCTCTTAGGCAAGGCGAGGTTGAACATGAGTACTCGTTTCGACATGACTCGTCCTATTTTCAACCCTTTTGTCTAAATTATATGTACTTTCACTCAAACTACTTACTTAAAGTTTTTACTTTTGCTACATCGTATTTTAGCTATAATAAAATTTTAAATAGATGGGAACCTCAACTTTTCGAATTTTTCAACTACATTAACTATCATGACAAAGTTTGTTTCTCGATTTTTTAGTAAAAAAATAATTCATGTTTAAAGTTCTTCTCTTTAAAATTTATATTTGTATGAGTCAAATTGTCCGTCTCACGCTCAAAACAAAATACCCAACCTGCTATAGGATTGGTACCAAATACCCATCCCGACCTACCCATTGTCATTCACGGTCGCATCAACAGATAAATTGGTAGGGTTTGTTTTATTCTTATGTGGAACCCAAAAACAAAAGGAATTGTTGTCTGCCCTTCCATTAGCAAATTGTAGCCCACGCAAAAGAGAATGCAGCGTCGTAGTGGCCATAGAAGTGGAAGCTGATTTGCTAGGGCTTTCAATCCCATCATTTGGTCTCTCCATTATTAGTTGTGCCTAGTTTTCTCCTTCTCCACCAACACCAACCCAACCTTTCGCAAAGTTGGTGGACAAGCTAAGTGACAAACCATTGAAAATTTGAAATCCCCCTTGATTATGATGATTATTTCATTTTGTTGGTTCTCGAGGCCCTTCAGAAAAGAAAATGGTTCAAGTTAAGCAGAGGTTTTTGATGAGTGAAGTGAACACTAGGTCTTAATTATCTAAATCATAAACTATAAACTCTAAGATGGTGTATTGATTTTTTCTCTATATTTGGACGAATTATAACCGTCGATTATTGTTTCTAATTAAATTGATCTTGGGGTATAAGATTTAGAGAATTAAGACTTAGATTTTGATCTTTAAGGGTTAGAGTATAGTATCATGTCATTAAGATCAGTCAATTCAAGTTCTGGATAGCATTTTCTTACTCAAGGTAAGCGGTACCCTGGATTTCACCCTGGGTACCGTAGAACTCCCCCTATATATAATTGAATTTTCAAAAAATAGTCTGAGGGTAACCATCAACTATAACTGGTTTTTTGCGAACCAAACTCAACAAACTTCCACTTGCATTAAAACTAATCATCCATGTATCCGATAGCAATCGAACTAGAATGTCCATCAGGGTTATGTCATGTGAGATGCTTCATTAGTAGATTCGTCAAGTTGTCTTCAATTAAAATGTTGGATGCTTTGAGATGGCGCATCAAACATCAATTATCTCTCTAATAAGATGAAAGAGTTCTAGAAACCTAGATAGTATGAATCGTTTAAGAAGAACCTAATAAACCAAACTCATATTACCGTTATAAAAAAAAAAGTATAAAATATATATGTTGGATATATCGCGAGACCGTAGTTGCTTTGCCCGCCATTTTTTTCTTATTGGTACAACAATATAGTTCGTTAGAGGCGACAATGCTAGAAACAACACCAAGCTTGGCAACGAACTTTCTTGACCCCTATCACTTCTTTATCATGTGGAAAAGCTACATATTCGATTTTCGTTATAGAATCGGCTATGTTATAATTTATATTGCTTTCAACTCAATAATCTCACAGCTCCACCATTCAAACCAAAAGCATATATCGACTTCGACAACAAAAGAATTATCACACTATAATCCAAAAACTAACATAATTATTTACAATTTGAATCCCCATAACCATTTACAATGAGTTCATCCTCCTAAGGAACTAACATATTCAAGAATCAAACCAAAGTTTTATATGCTTTAAGGCCAAGCTTTATCCATAAAAAAATTGGAGGACTTTATTTTGCGTTAAAAGGAACAAACCTGGCCTGTTAAAGCTAAAGTTGATTGAGCAAAAGCAAATAATAACAATATAAACAACATTAAAGCACTAATGAGTAGTGTACACAAATTATGAGAAGCCGTAAAAAAATTGAAAATAAAACAGGTTGACCCAATAAAGGGTAATTGGGCTGCAGAGATCTGAAGCACGCTTACACCAGAAATTAGAAAAGGGTCAATTTTTCCTGTCACTGCCACTTCCCTCCTGCTGTAAATATCCTTTTTACCACATTTGCCTTAAAGTTGCTCAAAGATCAACAAGCTATGCGGCTTGTTTTTTACTGGAGAGCTCAGGAACCAACCTATGTACTGTAGGTGACTAATTAGTAATTACCCAATAAATAAATATGTACAAAAGCTTGAGTACTAGCTTGCATGTGGTTTGCAGACTCTAACATTATCCATTTAGCAGTTGCTGGTGATGTTTAAAATGAAAAAAATTATTAACATACTCGCTTCTTGAAAATTATTGAATTTGAAAATTACGTGCATGGTTCGAACAATATACATGATATTTAGATAGAATGCTTTACTATTATGTGACATGAGTTTATGAAGGTGAATGGAGTATGAAAATTAGGGCTTTATTCATTTTTTGAATGAGCGTGTAAGATATGCCTACATAGATTAACAAGAGAAGATATTATCAAATCTGAATAATAATATCCGTTTTAGTGATAATGAAGATTTTTTTTTTTTTTACAGTAGTGAAATGAAGATTGACCGAGTGACATTTTTCCAAATTTATGACAAATATCAGCCACCATGATAGTTACTCAGAGCTACATGATCTAAAACTTTATACAACAAGACTTCAAAATAGTAAAATATCACGTTAATTCCTTAATTTTCTCATTGAGAATAAAGTATATGCTACCAAGTCAATTTATTACTGCAAAATAATCAATTATCTGCAAGTAATTTCAAATCTGTATTCCTCAAATTAAGGTACCAAATCAGGAACCAAATCTATGAACATTATCACCATGACCATGCATTTAAAATAGAAGAAAACTAAAGCAAGAAAAAATTCATTAAAAACATGAAAAAATTCAATTTTATAAAATGAAAAAGTGGTAAATCCTAATCTACAGTTAATAAATTGATTTCTTATTAATTAACACTATTATTGACTTCTTAAAGTAAGTAAACTAGCTTTCTGCAGCTTTGCTCTGGACGTCTCCTCTTTAGATTACCTTGGCATTAGCGCAATTAACTCCAAGTTAATTACGTCTCCTCTTCAAGAACATTCACTTCAAGTTTGTAAACAGAAAAAAAAAAGATTGAATCTTTGATTAAACAGCAAAGCATAACTCACGCCGGAATCCAGCTCTCACCGTCCATTTCTACTTCTCCAGATTCCATTCTTTCCCCTCCACTTGCTTCCTTTCCTTCCTTCCTTCCATTTTCCTAGCCCCTGCCTCCCAATCCTTCACGAGCATTAAACCCAACAATCACAACAGTGTCAACGCCGTCTTCCGCTCTCTTTGTCTCACTTCACCTTTTCCCCTCAACCTCTCTCTCTCTCCAGTTGTTTTCTGTTTCCGTGGGTTCTGTTTGTGTTGAGTCCAAAAAATGACTGTGGAGCAAGGAGTTGGAGGGAATCAGGACCAGTTCCCCATTGGCATGCGGGTTTTGGCTGTCGACGATGACCTAACTTGCCTTATGGTTCTGGAAACCCTGCTTCGCAAATGCCAATATCATGGTCTTCTTTCTTTCCCCTTCTCAGTTTCTTCTGTGTTTTTTATGAAGTTTCTGTTTTGATTGGTGGGTTTATCTCCTTGATGTTTTGCTCTTTAGAGGGTCTGGCCTTTTCCCCCTTTTTTCTGCTGATGGTAATGGTAAATTTGAGATCTTTGTGATCCGTTGACTTCATTTAATTGAGGTCTTCCTTTCGGTGTTAGCTTTTGTCATACGAGGGGGAATTTCTTTTGATTGATTGCCTTGTTGGTCCCTTGGAAAGATGATTACTTTTGAAAGATAATTATGGTTGATGTGTACTTCCAATCATGAGCAGTTGTTGAGACTGCGTTGACCTGTTTCGCTGAATCATTGGATCTCATGGATCTGTTTAAACTCTCATGATGGCTAATACCATGGGAGAGGAATTGATTGCCAGATTCATATGGGTTTTGATGGTCTTTTTTGTTTTATTTTCTGCAGTGACCACCACAAGCCAGGCAAGGATGGCATTGAAGATTTTGAGAGAAAGGAGGAACGACTTTGACCTTGTTATCAGTGATGTTCATATGCCAGATATGGACGGTTTCCATTTGCTCGAGAAAGTTGGGCTTGAAATGGATCTCCCTGTCATAAGTAAAATCTCAATGCCTACTCAAGTTCTTATTGCTTCAACTGCTAGTTAAATGTTGTTGCTTCCATTTGCTAATTTTTGGAAATGTGTTGTTGATTGCAGTGTTGTCAGCGAACAGTGATCCGAAGGTGGTGATGAAGGGGATTACTCATGGTGCTTGTGATTACCTGCTGAAGCCCATTCGGATTGAGGAGCTCAAGAACATATGGCAACATGTTGTTAGGAAGAAGAAGCCCGATAACAAGAATAATGTTGACAAGCCTCATTCTCAGAGTGGTGAAGCTACTTCAGACCACAAACTGAACAAGAAACGAAAGGACCAAAATGATGAAGAAGATGATGACCCTGATGAGAATGGAAATGACAATGACGACCCCACCAGCCAGAAGAAACCCCGTGTTGTTTGGTCTGTGGAGCTGCATCGCAAGTTTGTCTCTGCTGTCAATCACTTGGGCATCGACAGTATGTATCTAGCTTTGATCTAACCTGTCAAGTATACCCCTTTTCAAAGTTTGCGTTTCTTAGTTTCTTGTTTCTCTCTGTTCCTCTTGGTAGAGGCTGTGCCGAAGAAGATCCTGGAACTGATGAATGTCGAGAAGCTGTCAAGAGAAAATGTGGCCAGTCACCTTCAGGTATATGTATAATGCTTCCCAATCTCTCCCTGTACTGGTTTAGAACTGCAGCAAACAACCTCTGAATAGTTTGCTTGCTCCATTTTTTCGTTTGTGGCTGCAGAAATATAGGCTTTATCTCAGAAGGATCAGTACAGTGGCGAACCAGCATGCTAACATGGCAGCAGCTTTAGTCAGCAATGATGCTTCATATTTGCAAATGGGTGGTTCTCTGACTGGACTTGGGCTACATAACATTGCTGGAAATGGGTTTCAGAATGGAGCAGGTTACAGATCGGTAACTTCAAATGGCATGCTAGGGAGGTTGAATTCACCAGCTGGCATGAGCATTCATGGTCTTCCTTCTTCTGGAATAGTGCAAGTAGCAGCCCATGTACAGGGTGGCAGAAGCCATTTGACTACTAATCAGAGACAGTTCCAGTCGGCAATAAGCAATGCAAATGTTCTACAAGGGATGCCTGTTTCATTAGAACTCAATCAAATACAGTCTAATAACAAGGGGCTTAATTACATTAGGCAACCGATTCCTCCCACTGTTGAAACTACTACAACTGCTTTCCCTCCCGACATGAGTATGGTTGCTGGCGGCGGCTCGAATGGTTCTTTTGTTGGAGGGGCTTCAGAAAAGCCCTTGTTTCTTGACCATGGTCGATGCAATGAGAACTGGTCAAATGCTGCTGCTCATTCCACCGGCAGCACAACCTTGTTTCTTGATCATTTTGATGTGTCTTCTCGCTCTTCACTGCCCATTCATTTGCAGGGCACAAAAGCAGACTTAGGATGCCGGGTGGCATCAGCTAGCAGTAATGGTGCGCAAATGATTAGTAATGCTCCACAGCAGGGCTGGGATAGATTGGGTGCACCATCGTATAACCACTTAAATAATGTGGGGTCGAGTTCAGCGACCTTGTCGATTCAAGATAATGGTGGGGTGGATATGACTAACCAGAGATGGGATGCAAACAATGCAAGCTTGATGAGAACTCCGAGCTTCAGTTCAACTACACAATCAAATTTCGTCGATGCCTCGTTGGTGAAGCATAATGGTCTTTCAGTGGAGATACCTGGGGTGTCGATTGCACGCCAGTCAAACCAACAACATAATTTGCAGACGGGTCACAGTAACTTCGGCTCCTTGGAAGATGTAGCCGGGTTTATGGTCACTCGGGTAAGTTCTGTTGTTTAAGATCTTTACATGACACACAAACTAGCTATGTAAGTTCAACAGAACATCATCTGACCAACTTTGACTGTTTTTTTGGCGGGATGGTGGTGCAGGAATGGACTAGGTGAGACTAAATCAAGGAGAAAAGTCTTTTCTTGACAGTAAGTAGGCAGCAGGCATGCATATAACATAGATTCTTATGAGGCATCATGCAACAGGAGGCATCAGTGGAGGAAGAAGGGTTTCTCTTCTCTTTCTGGAATTCTCAGCTGTATGCACCACCATTGTACCCTTTTTTCCCTCTTCTATAGAGAATTGCAGCAAGGTGTATGTGGTCTGGTCTTTGTTTTTCACTTCCTATTGTTTCGCCTCATCGCCTCTGTTTTAAGTTTTAACTTATTAGAGCCAGACTGGAAATTTTCGCAAGAACAGTAATGGAAATCATTACCTATTCTGCAATAAAGTGTAGCCATTGCTATTTAGTAGGTGTTGCGGGATATGGTCTCCTTTCTTACCTCTGTCAATTAACTGTAGAATCTAATTATGCAGACAAACGGGTTCTCAATAATAACAATTTATTTATGAACCAGTATTTTGGAGTAAAAATGTAAAGAAGTTATATTAAGATTTAATTTTATCTCTCAACAACTCGAATTAATTCTTCAAAAATTAGTATGAATTGTATAGTTTGGGATGAGAATCAAACTCTAGATATAATCATTAATAGATTAAGATTTGACATGTTGGTCGCAAGAACTTAATTTAATAAGTGAAATGTCAAACCATTTTTATTTTATATGGTCACTCACCCTAAAAGAGTTAGATACTTTCATAAGTGATACTCACCCTAATGATGTGCCAAAAAATAAAGAATGTCACAAATAATTTTTTTATGAAAAATGTTATTCAATATCGATTATGGACTGGCAACCGTGGAGCCAACCTTATGGCAGGGGGGGCCAGATTATTAAATGTTTTCAGGAAACATATAAAGCAATACTTCTCTTGTAGTTCAGTGGTTGAAGTTAGCATTTTTTCAGAGGTGGGGAGTTCGACACCCATCATAATCATAAGCTATTTTGCCCAGCTGTGGCCTTTTTCAGCTCTTTTCCCTCTAGTTTTTTTAGTCCTTCCCCAATTTTTCTTTTTGTGTTTCCCTATAAGGAAGCTAGTGTTTCAATAATTTATTGATATATGTTGGGGAAGTAGAGAAAAGCCCAAGCCCATGAGGAGGGAAGGAGAAAATAGGCCCAAACAATGAACTAGGGCACTAGGCGGAGGACAGGCGCATGACGACAAAAGAAGAATACGGACAAGTGGTACGGAAGGAGGAGCTAGGAAAGAGGCCATCTGGCGAAGTGGTCCCTGCTGGGCGCCCCCCCTTGGGGTGTCCTCAGGCGGCCACGTACAGGTGCCTGACTCTCGTACGAACAATGCATTAAATGAGGCCGTGACGTGGGTTCAAGGGCCAGGGTGACCGTTGGGACTTCGTCGAGTATAAACAGTACTCGGTAGGTAGCATTTACGCAGGTTGGCTTCTCTCACTAAAATATTTCTCGGCACTTATCTCTCTAGAAAAGTGCACTGACTTAAGCTTCGGAGTGCTAACGGGTCGGCCAAGGCCCTTAGGCGCCTGTGGGTGCAGGTTCCAGGCGCTCGAGTGACGGATAAGTGGAAAGGTGGAGGATAAGCGTTCGAAGGTATCTGGGCTCAAACAATTGGCGCGCCAGGAAGGGGGCGAGCGCACGAAGAGGGTAAGCGCATGGAGAACATGAACGAAGGAAACGATGGAGAAGGCAATTCCCGATCGGGGAACTCGGATCACGAGGAAGGCGAGCGTCAACCGAGTCAGGAGTTGAGCATGGATGGGGAGGGACAAGGAAGCCCTGGGCGCCTATCCGCTGATGATGGCGAGTCTTTGACGAAAAGAGAGTTGTTCCGAATCATAGCCGACCAAGATCGGGCCATAGCGGCGCTCAAGAGGGAGTTGGAAGGGGAACGAAGTGAAGATGTGATGATGTACAGCCCAGGGGTGAGAAAGCGGGAAAGAATGGGGGAAGATTCAGAGTCTCTGCAATACGGACCGCCGCATGCCTCCGAGCAGGGGCACGACGTGTTTGGGCGCCCACGCGACGGGAGACTGAATGTCGAGCGCGCGCAAATAGGCCCAGAGGACGGCTGGGCGCCTAGGAGGATTGCTCGAAGGTTTGGTGTTCGGCAGCCTCTGGCACGATGCATCCTAATGGAGCCAGCGGGAACTACGATCCCCCCGTTACCGAGTTATGATGGGGTGGCTGACCCGGAAGACCACCTGAATAGCTACTTCACTAAGATGCAACTCTACAACAGCTCCGATGCCACATTGTGCAAGGTGTTTCCATCCACATTCGCAGGCGTGGTCTTGGATTGGTATCACCAAATCGAGGAGGGGCGCATAGAATGTTTCGAGCAATTTGCTGAGTTGTTTTTGTCCAAGTTTGCAAGCCGAAAGCGTCGGACATTGACCATAGGGGCGTTGTTTAAAGTCAAACAGAGGGAAGGCGAGGCGCTCAGAGAGTTCTACGATCGATGGATCTCGGTTGCCATGGCGGTCAAGGATGTTCAGCCAGCGGTGTTAGGGGTTTGCTTGGACGCATGCACCTCGAGCGAGGAGCTATGCCGGGTCCTTTCCAAGCGAGATGTGGTATCCACCGAAGACCTTGACCGAAGAGTACAAAAGGTGATTATGTTGGAAGAAACTTTGGCGGCGCGAAGGGCTGAAAAGAGGCGCCTGAGGAGTGATGAAGGTGAAGTGAGGCAGGCGCCCAGACCTGGTCCCGGAAATTTCGTCCCACCAAGGAGGCCAGAGGCGCCACGCCTTGTGCCGAGGAGTGCTGCAAATTTTACAGAATACAATGATACCCTCAAGAATGTGCTGCAATATGTGAAGGATAGGGGCTACCATATACGATGGCCGGGGCCCATGCGCGGCTAGCCTAACGAAAAAAATCTTGACAGATATTGTGACTTCCATCGCGACAAGGGGCATCACACGGCCGATTGTTACCAACTAAAGTCTGAACTTCAAACTTTAGCTGACAAGGGCATGCTCAACGACTTCGTTAGAAGGGTGGAGGACAGGACGCATCGAGCCTATGTGACGAGGCAGGCGCTGGAACCTAGGAGGGCGCCTGAAGAACTAAGAGCCCAAACCATGGTGCCACCCACAGTCAGAGAAGCGCCCAAAGAACCAGAAACTCAGCCGGCGCCTATTATACCACCACCTCCGTTTGAGGTGGATCAAGAAGGAGAACCTAGTCGTGTAAGGCTTACAGTCGAGTCCATAACGGGTACCCTTGACTTGAGAGAGAAGTTGGAAAGGTCTAGGCGCCTGCGAGCTGCGTCGCTGGAAGCAAGGGAATCCGTACACATCCACTTCAATCAGGAACCGGATGAGGCGTGCCAAGTCCCGTCGGAAAAGGCTCTTGAGATACAAGGGGTGATAGCCGGGTGCAAGGTGAAGAGAATGTTGGTGGACACCGGCAGCTCTATGGATGTCCTCTTCAAGAGCACCTTCGAACGAATGCAGCTGGCGCCTGAGTTGGTGCGTCCCTCAAATTCGGTGTTGGTCGGATTCTCCGGAGCGCCTGCTCAAGTCATCGGACGCGTGCGCCTCCCCGTGACTCTGGGGGACGAAGCGCACTGCGTAACGCATGCGGTAGAGTTTGGCATCGTTGATTGTCCATCGCCATACAATGTGATACTCGGTCGACCTCTTTTGGCACAATTTAATGGGGTAGCCTCGACGTGCCACCAGACACTGAAGTTCGTCGCTCCCCAAGGCGTGGGCGTCTCGCGAGGCAGGAACGTCCCACGATATGCAAGAGAAGAGGAGTCAAAGAATCGAAGTCGGAAGCATAGACTGAATATCATAGACATCCGTCCGGAGGAGGCGCCCAGAGCGGAGCCAGTAGATGATGAGATAACCGTAATGCTGGATGAAGGGCGCCCTGACCAACTGATACGAATATCGGCGCAGGCGCCGGTGGCTATGCAAGCGCCCTTAATAGAATTGCTGCGGGAGTTCGGAGAGTTGTTTGCATGGAGCGCCCAGGATATGCCCGGAGTGTCCCCCGAGGTTGCGGCTCATAGGCTGGCGATGGAAGAAGGTAAAAAGCCAGTGCAACAAAAGCGGCGAAACTTGACCCCCGAGAAGGAGGAGGCGCTCCGGCATGAAGTGGATAGGTTAAGAGAGGCAGGATTCGTGGAGGAGGCAAGGTACATCACATGGCTCTCCAACGTTGTGTTCGTTCCAAAGCCGTCGGGAGATTGGAGGATGTGCGTGGACTTTACCAACCTCAACCGGGCGTGCCCGACGGATGCTTACCCTATGCCACGCATCGACTTGCTGGTGGATGCGACGGCTTATCATGAAGCGCTCAGCTTCCTTGACATGTTTTCAGGCTACCATCAGATCCCTATGGTGGAGGAGGACAGGGCAAAGACGGCATTCATGACACCTTTTGGCAACTTTTGCTATCGTGTCATGGCCTTCGGACTAAAAAATGCAGGCGCCACTTATCAACGCATGGTAAATCAAGTCTTCCGCAAGCAGATAGGGAGAAATGTTGAAGCATATGTGGATGATTTGATAGTGAAGAGTAAGAGGCGCCTAGACCATATCCTGGACCTCCGGGAAACTTTCGAAACAATGCGGCAATTCAACTTGAGGCTTAACCCCAAAAAGTGTGTATTCTTTGCGGAGGCGGGAAAGTTCTTGGGTTTCATGATAACCAAGAGAGGGATTGAGGCCAATCCCAGGCAGGTGGAGGCCATCAGAAACTTAACTCCCCCGAGAACGCCGAAAGAGGTGCAAGTGTTGACAGGGAGGCTAGCGGCGTTGGGACGGTTCATTCCACGAGCCTCGGACAGGGGCGCCCCCTTCTTCAAGGTGCTGAAAAAGGCCACCAAGTTTCGATGGACGGAAGAATGCAACAAGGCATTTGAGGAATTGAAGGGGTTACTCACAGCGCCTATGGTAATGACAGCACCCGACTCACCTTGGGCGCCTTCCACTTTCCTCTTCAGTCTCTGGGACAAAGGCACATCATCCTCAACGACATCCTCCCCTTGAAGAAGGTCGACAATAGGCGCTGAGGCCTCCGTCGCATCGGGCGCCTCCCCTGTACCCAATGTATCAGTAGGCGCCTCGGGACTGGTAACCTTCTTGGGCTTGATTCTCTTCGGAGATCTGCCCTTTCGAGCGGGGCGCCCCTTACTCACCGAAGGCTCAGGCGCCTGTGTTTCAGTCGCACCTTTGGGGGAGGTGGCCTTGCCTTTCCCACCGGGTTTCTTGGTGCCTTTTTTCGCGGTGGGCGCCTTCTTGGCCACCAAACCCAGATTCGCGAACTGGGACTTCATCAGCGAAGCAACGGAGGTGAAGTCAGCACCTACACAAACAAAAACAAAGGAAACCGTTAAGCAGGCGCATGGATCAGGTAAGAAAGAAGCACGGGAGCCCGCAATATATAATAGCCCACCGTCTTGGTAATATTCATGCAAGACAGGCGTCCGGGCGTGGGTAGACTGAAGGCAAACAGGATGCAAAGAAATAAGCCGGACGCATTCCTTCTCTACGTCCGTCAAGGTTACCTCGACGTTAAAGGCCTCGTGGTCACCAAAAACCCATCCCCTTGTGAAGGGGGCGCCGCTTTCATAAAACGATTCTTTACGAGGTTTCATGAAGAAGAAGCCCCTAAACCACTCTCTACCTAACTTAGGCGGCTCTTTTAGGAAGTGGCCGGGGATATCTAGGCGCCTCTGAAGCGAAAGACAGTTATTGCTATACTGCATCTTAAAGAAGTGATGAAACAAATTAAACGAGGGCTCGATGTTATGTTGCCGACATTTCAGCCTAAACAGAATATGGATGAGAAAGACTGAAGGCGATAGGCGCCCAATGGAGCATTGGCATGTCGACAAAATTCCCTCAAGAATCTCGTCTAAGGGAAAGCGGAGACCAAATCGGAAGTATTCCCGATAAATGCCAAGCCACCGGGGGCCAACAACCCCAATGCGAGCCACGCGGGGCGCAGGCGCAAAAGCCCAGGTACGAGGCAGTTGTAGAGAGATGGCAATGTTTTCTAGTTCAAGCGCCTTCACAGTTGAGACCTGATCGGGACCAGCTTCGACCACGGTCAAATGGCTGGTCTCGGTAGGCGCCTCACCAGAGGGGAAGGTATCCACCCATCTCCTCATCTTCACCGATCCGTCCGAGGGGGCGCCTGAATCAGCTGACATCGGAGACATCGCTAATTCAGCCAAAGGGGGAGGTCCGGGCGCCACGCCTAAAAGGTTCGAGGGAAACGGCCACATCAATCCTACATTCTAAGGTTTGAGGGCGCCTATGTATGTATATAAAAAATAAAAAAATAAAAACTTACGCGGAACAGGATTTGAGGACGCTGCTGAACCAGGCGCACCACTAGTCGCCGGCGCCTGTGACCTAGGAGGCTCCTCCACCACTGCAGTAGTTTCCTCGGCGGTGGACGCTTCAGGGGTGTTCGCCGAAATTGTCGCGGACGTGTGCTCAGTCACGGGCGCCTGGCTCTTATTGCGAGGCGTCCAGCCGCCGGCCTCGCGGAGAGGATCGGGAGAGAAGTGTTGCGCCAGCACGGAGAGAACGTCGGGCGCCGTGCCGGTGTCTTTCGTCGCATCAGGAGAGGGGGCGCCTGAGCCAGAACGGCGAGACATTTATTTGGCACTTATTTGTCGGAATGGCAGGCGCCCAGGCGGCCAGGGTTAGAGAGAGGAAGTTAGAGAGAGAGAGGTTTTGCAAAAATGAGAAGGGAGGAAAGTGACAGGAGTATTTATATGAAGAGAAGCCCAACGGGCAGATCTGGGAATGCGCGCCCGGCCTTAGGATCGAATCCTCACCGTCCATTTCAAATTTCAAAAAAAAAAAAAAAACTTGAAATGCACGGTGAGGGGGGCGGGCGTATAGATGGGCGCCTACTGGTGGGGAAAGGTGGGCGCCTGATACAGAAGGTCATTGGGCGCCTATCATGTAGACTTGATGGGGGAATGGGCGTTTTAGAGCAAGAAGACAAAGGCTTGGGCAGGGGTAAAGGAAAGTGCTTGCGAGTTCTCGGTGGTAGACGTGGGCAAATGTCAGTATGGTCAGTATGGTCGTAGACACAGGGGGACAAGGACGGGTAATGGAAGCGCTCATAGAGTTACATACGAAAGGGGACACAACGGCAAGGCGCGTACAAGGAGTGGTATCGACTCATTTATACATAGTTAGGCACTCATCGTTAGCAATGAGCACCTAACTGGGGGACAATTGTTGGGGAAGTAGAGAAAAGCCCAAGCCCATGAGGAGGGAAGGAGAAAATAGGCCCAAACAATGAACTAGGGCACTAGGCGGAGGACAGGCGCATGACGACAAAAGAAGAATACGGACAAGTGGTACGGAAGGAGGAGCTAGGAAAGAGGCCATCTGGCGAAGTGGTCCCTGCTGGGCGCCCCCCCTTGGGGTGTCCTCAGGCGGCCACGTACAGGCGCCTGACTCTCGTACGAACAATGCATTAAATGAGGCCGTGACGTGGGTTCAAGGGCCAGGGTGACCGTTGGGACTTCGTCGAGTATAAACAGTACTCGGTAGGTAGCATTTACGCAGGTTGGCTTCTCTCACTAAAATATTTCTCGGCACTTATCTCTCTAGAAAAGTGCACTGACTTAAGCTTCGGAGTGCTAACGGGTCGGCCAAGGCCCTTAGGCGCCTGTGGGTGCAGGTTCCAGGCGCTCGAGCGACGGATAAGTGGAAAGGTGGAGGATAAGCGTTCGAAGGTATCTGGGCTCAAACAATATATATCATCAATTCATTTGATAAATTTAAAAATTATTTCTTATACAATATAAGAATGTGAAGTTATATGCACCTAGAATCTAATTAGGATGTACTATACATAATTCTCACCAATATTCAATAGCCTACCAAGGGGAACATAATATAATCAAAACCATATTTCATGGATGCATGTGAAAATAAATATGATCCATTTTTATAGGTAAAATGGAGATAAATATAGGCCCTTAATTATCATTCATATATTCAAAGCGGATGGACAAATCTCATCAAATATACACTTTTGTAAAGCCAAATCGTACGCCAAACTAGTAAATTTAATTATTCAAGTTATTATGGTAAATCCCTGAAGAATAGTGATAAATCGTATTACTTAGTATCTAATATGAAATTAAACTCACATTACTAATATATATATATATATGATAGTTTCAAATTCTAAGACTTCACTTAATCTTTCTCATAATTTTTTTACCGACCCCCCCCCCCTACCGAATTCCTGGCTTCGTCCCTGCCAACCGCATAAATATATAAGTAAATTATAACTACAGATTCTCAATATTTCACTTCTTTTCTCCAAATGATCGAATATTAGACCAACCTCTCGTAAGAAAGTTAACATTATTGACATGTTTTCCATAATTTCATGGATCTTTGTTACTTAATACTTTATAAACCTTTCTTAAACTAAGCTCGAAAATGTGATATGAGAAAAATAGATTGTCTAGCTATCCATAACCCTTAGGTGAGTGGCATGATTATTAAAAATAGATTGTAGCTCTTCCCTTCTAAAGTTCTCCATTCCATGTAGCATTGCATATTATTATGAAACAACAATCACATGAGCATGTTAATTTAAGTTCTTTTAGTGCACCGAGTCGAATGAACGGTTATGGGTCTGACTTAATCAACCTGTGTAGTTTGTCGCCTATTGCATATGCTTGGAGGTAGTTTGAGATGGTGCGCCTTTGCCATAAATGAAATTTGATCAATGAACTATCCTAGTTAGAAGAGTTTATGACCAAATTCGTCACTTAAACCAAACTTGCTAATAGTTTTTACACGATCAAAAAAATTTGCCAATGTAATCGTACCACAATTAGTCAAACGTGATTGGTTCTGGTGCTATTGTGGTACATGATAAATCGTATGTGCATTTACGTCATGACATGAGATACTTTATTTCAAAATATACAAAGTGGGTATCGTTTTATAGATTTCATCAAATTAAATTCTCTGAGAGAAATATTTGAATGAGTCGACATGAAGGGAATATGGGTGGTTTAAAATTACTGAGGAAGAAAGACAGAAAAAGGGAGAGCGTGACATATGGAGCTCTATTAATGTCTTAAAATTTTATATTTTAATTTTTAATTTTAATTATGAAGAATCTAATTCATCCCTTCTTGAATCACTCTCGCAGTCGCGTTGTAGCATTTGAAAAATGGAGGAAAATAAATACATGAACTTATATATCATTTAGATTAGAAAACTCAACAAATTTCTTATAATGATACTAGCTTTGTACCCGGCCGGTTGGGCGGGCGAGTTTCATTTGATTATTTATGTTAATTAAGCATAATTTTATATTTAATTTATTTTGGAATTTTCCTATTTTGTACATTCTTTAGAATAATTTGTTCTCCAATATGTGGCTTCAATATTGATCTAACAAAAAAAAAATATTGATCTACGAAAGGTTGAACTATTTCCTTTGCCTAACTTATCAAGCAATAATTTTGTGCTTCTACCATAGTCAATGTATGTTTTAAAGTTAGTTACTCAACTCTTAATTGAGAAATATTAAATGTCGTCTAAACTGCTAGATCGATCATAGACATATGTTGAAAATCCTCATAATTTATTGTGGTTATTTATGACGATTTAATTCTATAATATTAACTTTTGTAAACAATCTAATATTAACTCATGCTTTTGACATTGATTGGTTAAACAGTTCTTAAAAAATAAAATGGTGAATTATGAAGTGCCAATATAAGTATTTAGGTAAGAACATTTATCCACCAAAAATCCATAATATTGAACTAATATGTTCAAAAGAAAAATATTGAAACTAATTATCTCGTCCAATATCCTATGTTATTGAATAATCTGGTCCAGAAAAAAAAAAGGCTTGAGAATGGTTTCATTAAATTTTTCTCCTTAACAGAAACATAATATGCCACATATGTCCAAAAACAAAATCAATTCATCCCATTTAAATGAATAACTGCTTAGTTAAAAAACAACACGAATTTTTTTAAAAATAAATAAAACCACATGCTAAAAAATCGGGATCGAGATTTACAGTTCCACCAAAAAGAATTCGTTGTATTCCTCCGGAAAAATTGAGCGCAGGCAAAAGCTGCCTATTAAAGCGAAAAAAAGGAAAAAGAATCATAATTCCGAAATTCACGGGGAAGCCTCCAACGCTGAGGTGGAGAGGGCTGTTTTCTTAAACTGCTTTAATATATTTTAAGAAAGATTGTACCTTAATCGTCCAATGATTAGCTGTAATTATGATGCGAGTAGTGATAGGAAACGCATAAGCGAACTTTATAGGACAATGAAAAATGGGCTCAAGATAGAGTGCATAACCCATGGTTATGCACCCATCAATAACCAAATCTGGACCCTTCATTTAGAAAATCAAGATCTAAGAATGGAGAATTAAAGGTCATTTTTATTTTTACTAGTTTTCTTAATTGACTCATATCTTTTTCGTTTTAACTCGGATTTTAATTTTTTTTGCACAGATGGAACGAGTTCATCGTGTTCTACAAAATGAGATCAATTTTCAATATTTTTTGAGGAAAAAAAAATTCTGCCCTTTCGGTACCAACTGCATACCATATGGTATTTTCTTCATTTTTCATTCGTTTTTGAAAATGTTGCACAGCAGGGACAAGTTCATCATGATCTATTGGATCTACAAATTTCTGGGTGAACAAATTACAAGACCAAAAAATACCACACAATACCATACAATACCACCCTGGTACGGGGTGGTATTTTATGGTATACAATGTTAAAAGTCGTAAATGACAATTAATATACTTCTACTATCATGTATTCAATCATCCTACAGTCTTGGTTTGTGTCATACCACCATGGTACGCTTTTCAAACCATAGGTATGCTCTTATTTCAATACTAGTCAATACCATATGGTATAGACTGGTATAAAATGACTCAATTTTTTTTGTTCGAAAAATATATCAAAGTGGATATTATTTTGAAGGGCACAATTAATCTGATCTAACTGTGCAAAAATAATTAAATTTCGACTTAAAACGAGTGAGAAATCGTTCGTCAAAGATTAAGAAGGGGAAAATTAAAGGCTTTCCAGGAGAGAGAGGATGCTGATGTCATGCTGATGTGGGCGGGTTACTCATAGTTACTCACCATAAGGTTACTGATCTGATTCATTCCCTGAAAAAGGTTATAAGACAAGCAAGTTTCTGTTAACTGTCTGACTTCTCATCAAATCGTTCTGTAAAACTTAGTTTACTGCTCTGCTAAGAATTAACTGATCACTGTCTTACATCAGCTACCCCCTACCCCAAGTTTCTATGGTAATTCCTATCAGCTACTTGTTAAGAACAACACAATCATGACAAAAAAAAAAAAAAAACAGAATGAGCCTGTCCTGGAGTCGGAGTTTCTCAATCCTCCAAGGCGATAAACGCACTACCAGATGTTTGATTCTCAGCAGCATTTGCTTTGCTGCTGCTCGCTATTCCCGGGTTAGCATCGCTCCTCCATGGTTCTCCCATTTCCACATCGGGCGTCTCTGGCGTAGGACCAAACAGTGAGCTGATTTGATTCTGCAATTCAACCTCCGTCCTGTCGAAACCTGGAGGCAGCTCTGGTAGTTTTGGCTCGGCGTCTGGCATTGGTTGGTCAGAAGCAATTGCATTCTTCTGCTGTGGGTTTGAGAGGACATGAGTCATCTGTTCACAGATGGTCTCCAGCGGCTGAAGGTTCGGCTTCGACTCGAAATTAGCTGTTCGGCTTCTTGATGATGTCTCGGGTACTTCGGGAGCAACTACATTGTCAACCGTCTTGCACATCTGGACAGAAGAATGATGGAAACGATATGATAAGATATTTACCGGAAAATGTCTATCATCTACCAAAGGATTCTAGTCCATGAACATAGTTGTCAAACTCGGATGTAAATAAGGACAATTACCTTGTTGTATAGGTCAACCATTTCCAATCGATCTGGATCATCAACACATCCAGCAGCGCGAACATCTTCTGGTGCTACAAGAGGAACAATATGGGGCCACGTCAGTAGAATTCTTCTCGCTTTATATAAGCAAATATTAGACCAAATATGGAAGGTGAAATGCTTCATTCTGCCATGAACGTCTACAGTTCGTAACAAGTGTCCCAATTATATGCGTCAACTAGCAAAAGCAAAAGAAAATCACTTACTTATTTCTTCCATTTGAGGCAGTTGATTGTTTACTACAATACCTACTGAACCTAAAGCTGAACCATTTGTGCCCCTACTTCCACTACTAGGCCCTTTCACGTCTGGCTTGGCATCAAGAGTAGCCTGCGCATGAGAATCAAAGCAAATTTATATCCGTAACATGACCTTTCCAATACGCATCTACTATCGAATACAACTAACGCGCATAATCTAATCAATATTAACCAACTTACGAAGTATTCTTTCTGACACTCAGCGTGCATCGCTTTCTCAAGAAGAAGCACCCTTTTCTTAACAAACTCAACCATTCTTCTCTGCATATCTCTAAGCTGGTATAGTATTGATTCTTGGTATGACTGCCCTTGATTTGTTCCCTGGGCCATATTAGTACCAAGATCATTCACAGAAACATTTACTGAGGCCTGCTGGGTGGCTGGACCTTCAGCAGTTCCAGAGCTAGCACCATTTTGTGCATGAGCAGCCATTTGTCCAGGGGTGGGTAGGTTTATAGCAGGAAGATTCAGCTCTTGGGATACAACTTCTTGTATCTTTAAGTCCTTGTCATCAAGGATAGCTTGCCATCGTCCATACCCTTGCCTTAAGCGAGGACAAACAATTAACAAGTGCAAGAATCAGACAATGGGTTAAAAGGGCACTGAACATTTGAAATCAGCGATTGTATGCAATATAATGTTCACTAGTTAATTTAGAACTTCAAACCCAAGCCACTGAATAGGATGGCAAAGCCTTAACTCCCAGCAGATTCATATTCAATTTGACGTAATGCACAGAAAATGATATTTCAAGAGGTTGGTCCTGGATAATCAATTGGTAGAGGAACTGAAACTGAAAGCAGAGGACATCAGTATCAGCATGATGTCCTAACAAAATGCAGTAGAACTCCAAAGATGGTCCAGTCACTGGTGTTATTGCTCCTAGAGCCACTCATGATTTTGTCAGGGATATATATTTTGAGTACTAGAATCTAGAAACTACTTCTGAGATCTTACTAATTTGTGGGCAAATCAAAACAGAATATCAAAAATTGGATTGAGAATATGACAATCTCTATAGGGGCTATATCAACGAGGTTGAGTATCTCACTAGGAGACCTTACTTGATTACTGCCTTTAGTAGAACTTTATCATGTGCTTCAGTCCAAAATTTTCCGCCCTTCAGCCCAGGCAAACGCGGATAAACTTCCTCGTCGAAAAGAGGCATGCTCGGATTCTCTGATACGAGTCTCACCTATCAAACAAGAAATTGTTAAAAATTAAACTGAACAGTGGATTGTTGGGCTACATAGTGGAAGATAGTCTTTTGCATTGCCGTTTAACACTCTTTCAAATGTTAGAAAATAAGCTGTTATCCTGTCTCGTGCATATAGTGCAATTAACTGTTTAGTGGCATTAATGATCTTCTTCATTGCTTAAAGGCAAGAATATAACAAAAAGGGACATGTATCAAGCATAATGAGGTAGATTTGTGATTAGAAAGCTAAGTGAACATATATGCAGCTAAGGTACAAACTCAATTCAGGCACTTCTCATGATCAGGGAAAAAACGTGTCATTTTCAAATCATTTATTAAAAAAAAAAGAGCTTATATGTATTTTCTTCTATTTAGATAAGTGGATTTCCTGAATTCGGATGTCTTATGATGGACTATCAACAATTACTAGTTCAGCACTTTCCATCATGAAAATACAGAACAGGTGCGAGAACTCACCTTTTCCCTCACTATATTCAACGTTGCAATTCTAACCAGCACGTCTGCAATTCTAAGTCCTTCTTTGGGAACACCATCTATAATAAAAATCATAAATCTCAATAAGTAGATAAAGCCAACAAACTGAATGACAATAGCCAATTTAAAGGTAAAAGAATGAGCAATCACCTGAGAAGTATGGTAAGTCGTTGATTTCTTCAATCAAATGTTTCAAAAACATCTTTCCGTAGCTGAGCTCGGATAGAAAAAAGAGAGAAAAAACACAAGGTTTCAGGACATGGATAGATGATTTGAAATGGAGCACACATATAAGAGACTGAGCATGCAGCATAAATATTACCGATTCATGTGAAAATGACCACACAAATGAACAACGGAGACAAAATTTAGAATATAGAGAGAAGTCACTGATGTTATCATTTCATAGGCTTTTAAACCTAAGGCGCTATGATCACTCCAATAGAAAAATATAGTAAGTAAGAGTCTCAATACTTGTGAATTTCTTCCAAAGTCTTCTGTTTCATGCGAGATACAAACTGTGTCCAGTTTTCATCCCCAAATCCAAACCTACACACACACACACACAAATACATAAGATAAACTCAACCAAAAAAAAAAGAATTGTACCAACTAGTTATACAAAGTTGTTTTATCCGACCTACAGATACAAAAGGAAAAAGATAGAGTTCTATAGTCTCGTACGTCTAAACGCAGGAAATGACAGTGTAGAAAATCAAAAGATGTATACAAAAGACATACGCATTCGTACGTCTAAACGAATGCGAATACTTTCCTAGTGTTGTTATCAATTGAAGAAGCAAACAATTCATAATGGTAACACTAGCAAAAGATAAATACAAAGATATGGTGAGATTGCGCATAAAAAAAAAAAAAGATATGGTGAGCCCAACCTCATCATTATTTGGACAAACAGAGCCCTGTGATTTTGATTGAAACCCAGAACTTTGAAAGACCGTCCTGCTCCTTCCATCAAAGGAATAGGTTCAGAATTATCACCTGAAAAAACAATTGTAGAACATAATATGATCAACACTTTGTCACAACTTTAATACAAAGGAGGCAGTAAATGTTAGGGCACTACGAGCTCTCTTTCTGTAAGGCCTTTTCCCAGATTGAGTTCCTGATGAATTTTCTCCATCTGTTAAGTCTGCTTCATAGTTATCGTCCTCCCCATCAGAGCTTAAATCTTCCATACCGGCAAGGTCGTCGTCTTCAATAGACGCAACCTAATAACATTCCTCAAAATAATTACAACCAATTGTTGTAATAAGTGTAGTACATGACAACAGGCACATGCATTCACAAAAAGAAAACACCAATAAGCAAACATCACGCTATTTCTGCACAAATCACCATTAGTGCAACATTCATACTGGTAGGAGGCAAATTCCAAAACCAATATGGAAAAAAAGTACAACACCTGTTTGCGGCTTCTTTTCCCTTTTCCAAGAGTGTTAGACTCCTCCACCTTTTGCTCTTCGACTTTGCCTCTTAACAGCTCTTCCCAGAAATTCAATCTCTCAGAATTGCTCATTGTCTCTGGTGCAGGCTTTGGAGCTTCTTCCTCTGCTTCTTCAATATACTCAAAGTTTGCAACCTAGAACAAGAAAACAAGTCGATGGCAATAGTAAATTTCTGGTAGTTTCAGTTATAGTAACCACTAAAATGATGTTGGTCGCCACCAAGACTAATTATGAGAATCAAATGCTGATTTTACAAGCATCTAGTTAAAGTTCCAGTAGTAAAAGAAACACTACAGCAAAGGGGATCAGGCACGAGAAAAATCACAAATCCTAGACCATTTTACATCCAACCAAATCTTACTGGCACAACCTTGGAGGCATATAAATGATGTGTCAAAGCATGGATATTCGGCAAGATTGGGAGGATAATAGCATTACAACTATCAGATACAAAAATATGGAAATATAATAATTGATTTTTTGTTCTAAAATATTGTTTTCCGTAAATTATAAGCCAAAAAGAACTTTGATTTCCCTAATTGTGAGCCACTAACCAATTAAAGTAATTTCATGAAACTGGGACAAATATATGAATATAAGCAGTCTATAAGAGACTAAGCAGATGGTTAAGCAGAAAGTTTCTGGTGCCATTTTGTCAATGCATTTATCAAAAAATAAAGCAAAGAAACTAAAAAACAAGAGTAACAAGGCAAAGCATAATTTGATGCATTTAAATGACAGAGCAAAAATGTTTGAAAATAGTCATTCTAATAACTAATAGGATCTAAGTGAATGTGATATATAAAAGGTTGAACTAAGAAAAAGGAAGAATTTTTTCTTATGTTCTCGTAATATTCTTCTTACCAAGGGCATCATGACCCATCTAAAGGAACGCAAATATAGAAAACCATAGTTTTAGTCTGGTCTGTCAAAACTGTGAAATATATCACAAGGAATACATACGTAACAGAATTCTTATAAACCACACAATGCACATATGTTGATGAATAAGCAAACAGCAAGTGGTCACTCGTATAATTAGCAGAAGGATCGCAATTACTTTTGGTAATGAGACTAAGCATTTGTCATTAGTTTCTTGTTCTTACATTATCTCTTCTTGTTATCGAGTAATTCAAAGCAAGGAGATTAGGCCGAAAAAGAATTAAGTCATAATAACATGCATGTATAACATAATGTTGAGAAAATGACCTTGAATGCCTTCAGAAATCCATCTTCCTCTTCATCATCCAATGTTGCCTCTTCCTCTCCAATATGTTCACGGTCCAATAATCTACAAACAGGACACATTTAAGTTTATTAGATTTTTTCACTGTGACCAAGCTCCAAGTACAAGCAGTTAGAAATTATTTACCGGTTGATAGCAGCCTCATCATAATGAATTTGACGCGACTTTCCCACTTCATCATTCTCATCAGCAAATAGCTCTTTTGAGCCATACCTGATAATGTCATCCAACTCTTCCTATAATAGAATTAAACCATCAATATTTAAAATAGGCAATTGCACAAGGATGTATATTATCACATATCATCTTCCTATGGATTTAATTTCTCATGGTGACAACCCAAAACACACAAAAGATAACAAAAAAGTTCGCAAGAGCATCATGAGTGTAGGGATTGGCTTTTCTCATGGTCAACAGAGATAGACATTCAAGAGTAGAACACTCTACCAACGGGCAACAAGTAATTCACTCTCGAGATAACTTTCCAATGGATTGAGCATTAAATTACGCAGGAAGCTTCTCTTTTTTTTTTCTTGCTAGCAAGGAATTACTGATGTACGTAGTGTACTCCGCTCGCTATGATCATTAGATACAAGAGATGGATCTCAGTAGATGATTAACTTACTAAGATTGCGTCCAACCGACGCTCATTGATGCCCCTAGAGTTCCTAGCGTAAATGGAATTAGGAGAAAATTATTTGGTTTCGAGACAGTTGCGGGGGTTTGAGAAAACAACGAGAACTAGGGATGTGAAGGGCTGACTCCTAAATCCAAGAACAGAACTGCACTTAAGAATTTAACCAAGAAGAACGCCAAAATCCACTCAATAAGATAACATTTCGCTTAAAATTCCACTCAATAAAACCCGATATTTATCTAATCTATTGCAGGATTCTTCTAAACCCAATTTGAGAATGCAATCCTCTCTTCTTCTTTTTTTTTTTTTTTGTCTTGGGAGACTTGTACTTACATGAGAAGGCTAGTGAGATCCTCAAATAGGCAAAGAAACCCCTAATAGGATAGAAGCAATGTTGCGCAGTATAACACACATCACGCTCGTGGTTTTTCACAACTCGTCTGAGTTTGAAGAATATGGAAGCAATGGTTAGCTGAATATAGAATCCAACCTGTTGAACATTGATGGAATTCGCTCTAAGCAACCATAAATTATTCGACTGGTTGGACAAAAGCTTCCGGCGAACAAGGGTCGACACAAGTCAACCTCGCTACACCTAGAACCAAGTAGGCCTAAGGAGATCTAAGATTTTCCTTTTCAACCAAATAAGGAGAGGAACTTGCGACATGCAATTTGCCACATAACAAAATGCCACCTATTTTGGTTGTCGCCTCATTTGTTGCTAGAACTACCTCTTGTTTATTCCCTTGTTGAGGCAGTTGATACTCATTCTTCTCCAAAAGATGCTGGTTCTGAATGAGGACAACTTCGGTGAAATTATCCACTCTTAAAGTCTATACTAGTCAGTCTAGTTTCTAGGGTTGTCATGATATTCAGCCTTGTTTCAAGGATTGAAAAAATCTGGATTTTTAACTCTTCGAAACTATGCAGCTGAGAATCAGAACCACATTTCCTTTTATAAATACCTCAACTTCACATTGGTCACCATTGTTGGAGATCTCAGCTAAAACCACATAGAACCTGTAGATCTTGTACCAAAACTGAGGGGCCTAGACTTGCTAGTGCAAATAGATATATCAAAGATGGGATCCCCTTTTGCAAATAGTAGTGCTTTGAAGGCTGCCTCTCCAAATAAGTAATAAGAAACCCCTCAGATAAGGAAAAACAACTCATTGATTACAGCAACACCCTTCATGATGAGCGAACTTGCCCATATCAATTTGCCTTTACAACCCAATATATTAGTGCCTTTAGCCAAAAAGCACTGGTTTAAGAAACTAGAATGTACCTGATTAATATTTTGAGCCTTCAACCTCCCAACAACAAGATGCTCTAAAACCATTTTCTTCTTAGTCAGTTGCATCATGCGCTCCTCAATACTTCCACGTGTTATGAGTCTATAAATCATCACCTGTACCACCAAACGAACAATCATACCAGCAACCACAAATGAATATAACTTTCCACACTATCAACATCGAACAACAGTCTGACCTTGTTGGTTTGGCCAAGTCGATGAGCTCTAGCCATTGCTTGGAGGTCAGCATGTGGATTCCAATCACTATTAGATAAAACAAGCATACATATATTCACCCATTTGAGAACCACCCGAAAACAAAAGAACAGAATGCCACAAACACCAGTTTTTTCATATTCAAAATTCACCTTAGCATTGAAGTTTTCACTTAAAACAGGTAACTAGGCAAGACCGTACAGAGCTAGGTAAGACGTAAAACCATATGAAAAGATACCGTACCCAAGCTTTCACTCCAAAAGAACAAAGAAAATAAATCTATCAACTACCTAAAAGGAAAAGACTTAAAATTTGACAAAAAAAACATGCACTTAAGGTGCGGAGAAACCTACTAAATGCACCCAACATCTAAGCTAACTTCAACATAATCACACTCAAAGACCAACTTTAAACGCCCTGCAGGTTGAACTCTGTAGAAGCTCAGTAAATGTATCGCAGTGATGCGAACCATTCCACCAGCTTAAATTAGAAAATAAACCCATAGATGCTCTGCTCTAATCAAGCAGCCATGTCGGAAGTAGGCTCTGTATTGAGTTAAGAAGTTAAAGCTTATTCTACAGAAACACCAATAAAGGATACCAACATGTTACCTGTCATATATGATAACTGTATCAGCTGTTGCAAGGTTTATTCCCAGTCCTCCAGCTCTAGTAGAGAGAAGGAAACAGAATCTTGAAGAATTTTTTGCATTAAACCGATCTATGCGAATCTGCCTCTCAGCTCCACCAACTTTCCCGTCAATTCGTTCATATAGCCATTTCTAACCATACAAACAGGTATGACAAAAAATACTATTAATTCGTCATACTAGATTAAATTGTGTCGCCTTGTGTGCAAGTATCAGAATAAGCAAATTTCCAAAAATATAGCATGCTTCACCGAGCAACTCAATAAAAAAGCACACCTTATGGAGACAGTAATCCTCAAGTAAGTCCAGCATGTGCTGAAACTGAGAATAAATCAGAACTCTATGCCCTTGCTCTTTCAGCTTCACCATCATTTTGTCAAGCAATTGCAACTTTCCAGATGAATCCAGAAATTGCCTGTCAAATCGATCATGACATGAATGCAATGAATCATGCAGTAGAAACACTACTTTATTTTAGAAGCAGAACAAGGACTTTGAACATTCATAGCTAGAACATAGAAGAAACCCTTCAAGCAGTAAGAATCACGAAATAACAATTGGTTAACATTTACAAATGAAAATATAATATCCTTGCCGGTGTTTAGTTTGGTTTGGTTTGGCTTGATTAGGAGGAAAAATTACAGTGAGATAATGATCCATTTACTCCCTCCCCCACCCCACAAAAAAAAAACTAGTAAGATAAGAATTAATGAAAAAGGTTGGTCCATCCTAAAGCTGAGTTCGGGGTTGCTCACTGAAAAGTAGACCGTGGGTAAAACCAAAGCTTTAAGATGGCCAAATTATATCCTTCATATCTATCCAGAGGACAATCAGACTACGGATCACAGAGTATCAGGCCTGTTCTATTGCACCTCATAATGTACTGACAAGCTAGGAAATCCCAGTCAAAGCTATTAAAATATTGAACAAAACCAAATGATGTTCAAAGGGAATTCAGATACAAAACATAAAGTAGACTGATAAATCCAGATATCACACACACGCATGCTCTCATACGCACAGTTACATAAATCTGTAGAATACTCAAGTACCTGAAAGATTCATCGGGATCTTCTATTGCCGGTTCGACTCCTTCCAACATATAAGGATGGCAGCAGAGCTTCCGCAGTTCCATAACCACATTGATAAGTGAAATCTGATCAAGTAACCTCAAATCAGAATCAAATGTTACCTTAAAATGACAATGGAACAGTTTTCGGTCAGCAATCTGAAAATACCTGTGGACCACCACGCCGAGTTAGAATTTGGTAATTACGAGTTAGAATTGCCTTGTAATATTCCTTTTGCATGCTGCTGAGCTCAACCCGAAGAATGAGTTCCTTTTTAGGAGGTAACTCAGTCATCACATCCTTCTTCACTCCTACAGCATCCCCAAAATTCCAGATCAGTCTAAGTGACATGACAACAAATCAATAGTCTGAACCTCCTCGATGACATTTACTATGCAAAAAGGACCATGCAAAGATCGAACAAGAAAATAGCAAAGTTAAGAGCATGACAGCATCAATTAAAGTCCAAGGAGGAATTTGCCACTCGAAAGGAGGACAAAATTCCCTTCTCTCGCAACGAAGTTATTCTCTTGGGAATTCCAATTATTTAGCAACTATAAGAAATGCAGTCACTCAACCAGAATCAAAAAGACCAATAAGTTAGCTTATCCATTTTAATATCTCAAACTTGACAATAACATGCTAACATGCTTTTATTTTATTTTTTTCCCAATTACACCATAATATGAAGGTGCTTGGCAATGTAGACCGTGTTTTATTTGCCAGCAAATAATGGTTATGGCATTGTTCGAACAAGAAAACAACCTTAAATTACCATCAACTGAAGAAAACAGCGATACATTGAGATAAGCACTTCTGCAACATAAGTATATATGGTGCATACGCTAGATCAGAATGTGTTCAGCACAGTAAAAAATTTGGAATTCTGTATATGTTTGCACCAAAAGAGGAATTAAAAGTTCATGAATTATGTCCTTGTTGAAGTAAAAAAAACAGTTATGGTCTCAAGATACTGCAGAGCTAAGGAAACACAAGAAAGATTATCTGAAACAACCATGTGGTCTATAGCAGGGAGAAACTGGAAAGTAAAAGAGCTATTACTTCTTAGGAGGTGGGGAGCCAACATTTTATGAAGTCGAGAAATCTGTTCCTCCTGATTTATATCCTTGAACTCTTCTTGGAACTCCTCCAAACTTGCAAACTAGATACATTCATACATAAAAGTAACAGAAAATAATGATTCGTATCTTTGCTGGATCCTGTCAGAGCTAAACATGACATTCATAAAGCTGCCAGAACACTTACTTTTCCAGCATCGAGGAAGTGCATGAGCATGAAGAGCTCATCCAGATTGTTCTGTAGAAAGAGGAATCAGTGGTAGACATTAGAAGGACGAGGTATCTGAGTACTAAACCACTATGTTTCAGCTACATTTTTAGCACATATACACCCAAATGTCAAAAAATAGACGTTGAAGCAAATAACTAGAAGATTTGTCCAAAAAATAAATTAGAAGGATCAAAGATAGACATCAGACCCTAACATAAATAAATAAAAACCATGAAAAGATACCAACCATGCTCTTTAACCACCCAAAAAGAGCACTAGCTGAGAAAACTAAAAACTACCTGAACTCCATAAATTCACCAATATTTACTAATCTAGCACTCACCAAACAATCAAAAGCATTATAGAGAAGAAGAAAGTATTATGCAGGACCAACACTGGAATTCTTAGCGTTTCTAAAATTGACCAATTTGAAGAATCCAAGTCCCACAACTAATTTTTGGAACAAATCCTCTTTCGGAAAAAATAAACATCCTAGGACTACAACTTCCAGTTTCCATGTCGATTCACAATGCAGATACTTGGTTTATTAATGCAGAACATACAGACTTGGTTATCGGGCAAAGAAGCAATAGCCTTAGCATCCTTACTACCCAGAGCTATGATCATTGACCATTGAACAAACCTGGAGAGGGGTTCCCGTCAACAGCGTGCGGTGATTACTGGAATATTGCTTCAATGAAAGGAAGAGTTTTGAATCCTTGTTTTTTAGGCGATGACCTTCATCAACGATCTACATAAGACAGGAAGATGGACTAGTGATAACAGAAGACAGTAGCAACATAAAAATTGAGCAGTAGCTCTTACCATGCACTCCCATCTAATGGGCCTTAACGATGCTGTATCCAAGTTAATCATCTCATAGGAAGTCAAGAGCACGTCGAATTTTATCCTATCTTGCTTGCTTTCTTTAACAAGTTGACCAGATTTCTTTTTCTTGATCTTCTTGGGATTCTTAGGGTAGTAAAATTCATATTCCCTAATAACACCACGAGCTTGACCAGAACCAACATACATAACCTGCATAAAAGATACTTGGCTTACTAGTTTTATTTGGCTGATAAAGTCATATGTAACATAAAACCGTTCGCACTTACGACATTCATTTGAGGTGCCCATGTTGCAAATTCACGTTCCCAGTTTCTCAATGTGGAAAGCGGAGCAACCACTAAATGGGGGTACACATTCTCTTCGAAAAGAGATGCAAGAAAAGCAATACTTTGTATAGTTTTCCCTAAGAAACAAATGCAACAAACAACCAAAACTAATGAGAAATGCCAAGACCATCTACCAAGACACACAGCTAACGATTTTCCTGTTAATGTTAAAAAGCTTTAAAAACAATTGTCAAGGCTCACCTAGACCCATCTCGTCAGCAAGAATGACATGCGTCTGCTTGGAAAAAGAAAACCGCAGGAAATTTAAACCTTCAAGTTGATATGGATGCAAGGAGCCTTCAAGATAAATCAAAGAAGTGAGGACTCACGATCATTAAATACCATGACATATTAAAACTGCAGATGATAAGCATAAGCAAGATGTACCTCCTCCTGCAAGAAATTCAGGGCTTTGTTCATACTGATGAAATTCTTTCAATTTCTTCTTCGCATCAGTAGCATCACGGAAACTCTTTTGCCTAGCCAGCCGATTTGGCCTAGACTGAATTGTATTGAACTTCTCTATTTCTGGCTGAAATGCAGATATATCTGATTCAAATTCCCAGTAACATTCATCATAAGGAAGTTCTTTATACTTCACTAGATATTCCTTTTCATCATCCTCGCCCCTGCAACATTTGTATCACATAGTAACAAAGTCAGTCACATAGAACCACGCTTCAAAACCAAGACACTACCGCCATAATTTTTTCTGATAAAACAGCTTTTCTGTAACATAACGGTCCTTTGACTCAGATAATGTGCTGACCCAGAACCGGAAGCATAGCTAATGTTGAAAGAACATCTGAACTGTTCCAACTGTAGTTACGACACAGAATCATTGCTCAGTATACTTGTCATTAAAAAAAATATCAAAGGTCTCCGAATATTTGCAGAATAATTTAACATAAAAAGATTTCAAGTGATGAAACAACTAAGAACTTCAAAACACATTTACAATACCCAAATGATTTAGATACCGTAAGTTAGTTCATACACCAAGTACTTATAGACAGATACCAGAGGCTGTGCTTAATCAAATAGTTGCATAGATATACAGGCCTAACATGCATTAGAACTTTAATAGTGCCTGCACCTGCAAGCAAGAATGCGATCAACTGTAGTCCACTCTGGCCTGATTGCAGATTCATCCTCAGAATTGGATGACGTCGTCTGTCGATGGAAGTTGTTTACTTTAGTCCTAAGACGAGGATTTGACTTGAATGCCTTCACAAACTCTTTCTCAGGGATCCTATGTGGACATGGACAGCAAGGGGAAGAGAACAAACAAGATGAATGGTAGAAAAGAGTATAAAGAAAAGGAGATAATAGAATATGCCAGTAACAATATCTGATAATACAGATACTGAAATTGACAAACAAAAGCAAAACATGTTATGCAGAAGTGAAAACAGCCATATCATGGGTCTGAATTTGAGCAGAATAAAAGTACTTAAAACAGTTGGGATGTTGTCAAAAGGAAGGTGCCACATAAGTATATAACTACCAAGTGCAGTGAAGATATGACAATCCCTTCCATTTAACCAAATACTGCTTAACAAATATTTGGTTAGACCCGAGCTTAGACGCATCATCACCGTCAGCTGCAGTAGGACGCATTTCGCTGTCCAATATCTTCTCAATATCATTCAGAGGACCGACCTGCATATATAAGAATAAAACTCATAAGCTGGAAGTACCACTTCAGCTGATACAAATACACTTCAATGGATGAATTAGCTTCATACACATTCAGGACACCTCCAACTGCTGGAAGGAGGAGCTTTAAGAGGTGGAAGAAGACACCTAGCATGGTAAGCATAACTGCAGGTTTCGCAGTTCACGAGCTCCCCACTTTCTCCACATGCTTGACATTGATCATCTCTCTGCATCAAAGATGGAGAAAAGATCAAAAGACGGAGAAGAACATCTAAATTTAAGTATCATGTTATTGTAGATTTGTAAATAAATAATATAACCACCATAGGTTTACTTCAGGCAGCACCCTATCACGGATGATTATCTGAGATACATTACATTCATGTCAGAACGTGACCAACCAAGAGTTCGTAGTTATAGAGTTAAGCATCTTGACTTCATGAAGTACAATATTATTCCTATTCAATTAAAGGTATCAGCATAGGCATAAAATTTTGAGTGATCAAAACAACACTAGCGAAAAGAATGTGAAATTTCATTAAGCTCAAAGTTCCTTTGTTTCTTTGCAGCAAGCATTTTGACCAAAATCTTCATTGGTTCAAAGAAACGTGACATATATATATTTTCCAGCCTAAATGAGCAACTGCTTTAACCTAGTATATAACTAGCTAATCCTGCATCCCATAAAGAATGAAAACCAATAGCTCACTGCACTTGTAGAGGAAACGAATTTACGAGTCCAGTAAAATCTGCCCAGATCAATCTACTAATTGAGGTAGTAGTTCACTGGCTGAAACCACAAAGTCCTTGGACAGATTCAAGAAGCAGCAGCGCATAAATTTAACCAATCCCCTTTCAGGCCTGTTCCATTCACGGTAAAAGTAAAGCAGGTGTCCTCTGCTAAAAATTGACATGAAAACCTAAGTACGTATTACAAGCATCTTGCTTTAACATAGGGGAAATAACAGAATGTATTTATCTATGCAATAAAATACGAAATAGTCGAAAACGACACTTCAACTTAAGCAACTTCCACTATAAGCTTTTCATCGGGGGGAAAACTTCCACTCTAAGCCATAGGTACAAGAGGCTACATTTAACTATCAATAGACAAAACATAATTTAAGGACTATAATAAGAACATACGAACAAAACAAGCATATACACAATAGTGAAGCAGGATAACACGAAAAAACAATAATAAACAAACCGTATCAGGTCGGACTATCCTCTCGATTTCTTCCTGCGGTTTACCACCTTTTCTCGCCACAAAATCAGCTTCATCGTCTGACTCGTCTAAGTTATATATTGGCCTCCGCTCAGATCGGGCTCTTAGCCTCTCAACCAAGCTACTCATATTCTGCAAGACATATAGAATCAACATAAAACACCCAAACATACAGAAGCCACAAGAAGTTCCCAACAGAACGTAACGGCAAATAACTTCTAAGAGCTAACAAAGGAAAGACAATCCTCGTTCTTATAAAGATTAGACGATGATCGATGAATTTAAATAGTAATGTGCCTCCGGAGCAGTCCAATCATCGTTCTTTTAGAGAATAGTCAATGATCGATGAAGTCAAATAGCACTATGCATTGAGCGCAGTCCATTCCTTTATCTTTTAACGACTACCAAGGATCGATGAATTTAAATAGTGCTGCGCTTTGAGTGCGATCCAAATCGATACTCACTTTACAGTTTAGACAACGTAATCAATGATTAGCTAAAAACCCTTGCTAACAGTATCTTGAGTTCTTGCATCACCATATACCCTAGAAAATCTGCCTTCTTCTACAATTGGACTACTCAGTCAAACAACCACATACATTGATACCATTCGATGCACATTCACCATCCAAACATAAAAAGGGAAGGAGTAAAAAAAAACCCCAACAAAAGTAATGCTAGCGTTATAATCTTCCCCTTTCGCTGCCCTATTTAGGAAAACAAAACGCCAGCTGCAGCCAGAAGAAATTCCCAAGCCCATGGCGAAGCGGGAAATGCTCAGGCAAAACAACAGCGGCGTGAGAAGAAGACGCCATCACCATGCCAATTCAACTGAATTGTGACTGTCCAGAAACAATGCCTCATCTCCCACGAAACAATTTAGAGACGCTCGGGAATTAAGAACAATCGAGTCTGTAGAAAGCGAGCACCCTCCCGCCAGAGCATTATAGAAGAAAACCCCCAAGAGAGAGACAGACAACGACCAGTGCAACGACTCAAAAACTCCATTACCGGAATTCTTCGCGGGAAACGGTAAAAGAAGGGGGGAAATGCAAAAAGAGAATGAGACCTGGAATGCACGCTTACACAGTTCCACTGCGGAGCTTCGCCAGCCACCAGTAACGGCGCGCAGAGAGCGAGAGAGAGAGAGAGAGTACAACAGAAGTGCACAGCGAGAATTTTTGGTCTCGACGAATTGACAAAATGGACTGGAAGAAAGACAGGAAGCGAGACAGAAGATAGGAGAAGAAGACGGAATTTTACCGCAGCGAACCGGAAGAGATTTTCCGGATCTGATTATGGATCCCCGAGACCCGAAATCGGAGGTCCTATTTTCTCTCTTCTGATATTCCTTTTTCACCTTTCCTCAGGCTGGGACTGGATCACTCGGGAGGAAGCCGACAGAAAATTGTAAAACCTGATGTGAAAATAGAAAAATGCAGGCCAGGTTTTGTTTTATATATTAATTTACAGATCGTTGGTATTTATGGCAGAAAATGTAAATTACCGATTTCCATTACTGTAATTACAGAAATGCACTTTGCCTTGTGAAGGGCAGCTCCTGTTTTCAGAAGGGTAGTACCGCACTTCCTTACATTTTCGGGAATTTTCTGTTTATAATGTATCTGGAGGTTAACTTGGCTAAGATAAAATCATTTTAGATGTCCTAATTTTCAATGTATGTTCAGTTTGATGCTGGTAAAACTGAATATTATTTCCACCTATCAATTTCCCCATTTAGGTGAAAATGCTTAGCACAGCTCAAATTTTGAGGAACAAGTCTAAAATATTTTACCTATTATCTAAATTAGACAACTGATTTGAACTTGCAAATTGCAATCGAATTCTAAAACTAAAACGTTTGTGAAAACAAGGAGAAAAAATAATAATTAATCATCTTGTAGAATCTCCTCACTCTAAAACAGAGCATGAATGTTGGGATAAGAGGAAAAGTGAAATATTTATGGATATTTTGAAGGTAGAAGTAATAACTTGATTCTTTTCTTCCAAATGAAATCGTTGACAATGGTCCATAGAGCCTTAAAAAAAAAAATGGTCGTGGTGGGAAGTACTCTCGTGCACATATGCCACTCAGCTTCTAAAAAACCTTGTATTGCTACGTTAATGCATATCTAATTCTTGTTGAACTGATTGTTCGCAGTCAACAATTAACAATAAAATCACTTTCAGATCGTTGTCTTGTGGTTGAATATAGAGTAGTTCACTCATACAACTATTTATGAAT
Organism: Linum tenue; assembly: GCA_946122785.1. Lineage (NCBI taxonomy): Eukaryota > Viridiplantae > Streptophyta > Magnoliopsida > Malpighiales > Linaceae > Linum > Linum tenue. The sequence continues at coordinate 14,146,481 of CAMGYJ010000007.1, read as the reverse complement.
TTGCAAGATGATTAAGATAACTTACATCCATCCAAATCGCTACATCAATGCAGATATAGGAAGGAAGGCGTAGCAAGAATATTTTACTCTGAAAGTAATATGTTTCAAGATTGTCTTCAAACTAAAAGGAATGAATGACTAAAATTTCCTCCCGTTTATCACAGGTGGTACTCTTTTCACAAGTTGTTTGTAATTAAATTTGTATACAAGATGTAAGTTTATTGAAATTGTCACGTTCGTCTACAGTGCTTAATTCTACTCTAAATGTGTGCCAATAAATGAATTGAAATTATAAATTGATCGATATGAACGAGTTATATTCTCTCTCCAACCATCACTTCCACGAGAAGCTTGTAACGTGGTTTGATTAAGTAATAATATTATGACTTCCTTAATGTGGTTCATTCATCAATCAAAGCGATTGCCTACAGACATTTATGTACATTAGAAGAAGAAAACCAGGATCTCAATGGGATGGATCGATCTAACAAGGGAGATCCCATAGTTTACACGTTGGAAACGGACAAAATTATCGATTTTAACCTCATTGAATGCCCTGTACTGGCTTGGATCCAATATGTCAAGGGAGATCTCATAGCTTATACCCTGAGAACCTAATAATTTGGTCAGGTTAAGATCCTCAAGTGCTCGTCACAAAAAGTAATAGCGACTCTTTTATAGGATAAAATATTTATATTCACATGCCCATGGAGCATGATTTCGAAAGTTCTTTTAGGAATTTCGAAAAAGTCATTACCTCTTCAATGAAACGATTATATATCATAGTTGAACTTACCAAAATCGATCCAAATAAAAAAAATAATATTAAAATCATACTCATAGTTAATGCAATCCAAAAGTAAGAAACTCCAAACCAAAGAAACCCAAACAGGAAACAAAGTTGAACAGCTAGGCCCGAAGTTTGTAAATCATCCTCAAAATTTTGATGTCGTTGCATGTTAATGCACCTCGAACTCTAAATTGTGTCATTATAGCAACTTCATCTCTACCCATAATGCTTATGCACCTCGATTACAACATCTCACGCCAATTCACGTTTGAGCACACCAAAATTTTATAGGGTATGAACATGCTTCAATGACAAACTTATAAGGACCATATAGTTTTTCTTTATATTTGAAGGATCATATGGTTAGACAAAGTATATTGATGCTCTTCTATTGGTCTCTGTTAAAATTTTAATGACGAAACTGTAATAAAGGCTCTAATTAACTTTCCAACGTTTCTTTGCAAATACCAGTTGGCATTTAGTAGAATTATAATTATAGTACTAATAATTCAATTGGGATTTCCATCATAGAGAAAATCAAAATTGGAAGTAATATCATAAATAAAACAAAAATGGAATTAATATGAATGTAATTTCCTTTATATTATTTTTGGTAGAAGGCTTTATTTGGAAAAGTCTTATTATATTTTATAGATTATTTTTGGTCTTTATGATTTTTTAAAAACAGAGATATACACTTATATATCTAATCATGCATAAATTATGCATAATAATTCTTTGAAAAGCTCGAGTTCAGATTCAACATGATTTACTCTATGATTAGTTTCTTAACCGATGATTCACTCCAATTATAATCATTCAGATATCTTGTTGTTAAGTTGTCTTGGATGAAAGAAATCAAATTTACTATCATGACTTCTCGCTATGCCATTACAGTGGGTAAATTCTCAAAATATTGTTTTTTTTATTTACCACCAATATGGTGGTTTTAAGTATATTTACACAGATATTGTGTTTTTATGGGGGAAGAAGGGTGAATTCGCATTAGACTGACGCAGACCCGCTATATTTGTATTTTGACGTAAAATGAGCGGGCTCGCGTGGGACTCGTGCGGCCTGCATGGGATTAGTGCGGAGACGCGGGTCTCTTTTTAAAGTCTGCTGACAGATTCACTAAACTTTGACCAGCGGACCCGCATGAGACTAATGCGGATTCGGGGTTGTGTTTTACCCCACTCCAGCATATATATCTTCCTCCATTCTCCTCCTTTCACCACACTAAAAACTTATACGAAAATGAGAGGGAGGAGCTCTGTTGGTTGCTCGAAGATGGCTAGGTAAGAGACACATTTATTTTTGTAATTATATTATTAAAATGCTATTATAATTTTCTTTAGTTAGTAATTAGTGAATTTGTTTGTTATGTAGTGATTTTAGGAAATATGAACTAATTGTTTGATGGAAATCGGAGAAAGTAGAGGACAATTTCGGCGTTCATTTCGCTGGTGGTAGAAGGTTTCATTTGACAGTTCCATGTCGGGTGACATATCATCAATTTTGTGAGAATCTAATCCCGAGAATACGGCGTAAAGACGAAGCAGTACAAGATAGTGATATGATCGCAGGTTTCACTTACCGTCTTCCAGAATGACAGAATGATATTCTATTTCATTATGCGATGCCTATTGTGGATGATGATGGTTTGAATGTGCTTTTCGATTTTATGGCACAAAATCCCTATTGTTTGGGTGCCGAGGTACATGCTGAGATTAGCCAGGCTGATCAAGGTGAAGATGATACATGGAGTGTGTCATCTGACCATGATTATGACGAGGAGGAGGAGGAGGAGGAAGATGGGGAAGAAGAGCAGCCTAACTTTCCTCCATATTTTTACTTGCAGGCTGCTGAAGAGGATGTTGAATTATCATATGGGGTAATTCCAATGCCTATTGTTACAAGTTTTGAAGGGGAATTCTACAAGGGTAAGATATTTCACTCGAAACAAGCTGCACATGTGGCGGTTAAACACCACGCACTACAACGCAACTTTCAGTATGGCGTGGTGGAGTCGTCACCTTCAATCTGGAAGGTTAGATGCTTGAAGCATAAGGATGACAATTGTCCTTGGATGGTGCGGTTTGGATGTCGAGACGTTGGAAGAGGACTGCGTCATATGCAGAACCGACCTACCCATCTCACTGTACAGGTAGGCTAGAACAGCTGCTCCCCAAGCGTAGCCTCCAGCGATCCGCCAATTCTCCAATAAGAGTAGATACTGCAGATGAACTGTAGCTCTAGTCCGATCAGGGAACAACATACACCCCATCAAAGATAGGGCATACGCTCGTGCAAACTGCTCTGTAATCTCTGATGATGCATTTGGCGGCATATTGTTGAAATGTTCCCTAAGCCAACTAATCCTAACGACACCCCCTCTTAGATCGCTAGGAGTATGTCCTAACAGTCTGACACACGTCTCCGACCACTCCCGATCTGGTATGTCTACTATGACGCCCTCACTGTCGATCGGTAGACCGCTCAGTGTGGCAACGTTCTCAAGAGTGATCGTAGCCTCACCGACCGGCATGTGGAAGGTCGATGTCTCAGGACGCCAACGCTCTACGAGAGCAGTGATCAAAGATGCATCTATACAACCAGTCATAGGGACCAACTGCTGAACGCTAAACAAATCGGCATCCTGGAGATACGGCTCATAACATGGATGGTACGTGACCAAATTGGTCGTACCTCGAGTCTGGTAAACACGATCACCAGCCTATAGTGCTCAAAACTTATATTAATTCAATTTCATGGCGTAATTCTATTTTCAGAACATATTGTAAAATCTATCTAGTTTTGTAAAATATATATAATGAAAACTAATAAAAATTTCACAATATTTCACATGCAATTTTATTATTTAAGTTGACCTCCAGGTTTGAGTATATTTCAGTTGACCTAGTAAAATCTATCTAATTTAGAAAAAGATGTATAATCAACACTAATACTAATTTCACAAAATTTCACATGCAATTATAATATTTCAATTCACCTAGTAAAATCAATCTAATTTAGTAAAATATATCTAATCAAACTAATACTAATTTCACAAAATTCTAATCTAACTAGCTAATGAACTTTAATGAAATAAAATACTTACCTCGTTTTGCCAAAGTGAGTCGGCACGATGTTGACCATGTGCCCAAAGGAGTACTGAATCGACCGGAGCTGTATCAATCGTCGCACGTGGTCGTCTCGTGGAATAAGTGTCAAGAATCCTAGGAACTGGAAAAAAAAAGCAGGAAAAAAAACCCGCCGACGGCGAGATTCCGGCCGTCGGCGACGACATTCCGGTCGCCTGCGGCGAGCTTCCGACCAGTGACTCGCTCACCTCGGTGCCGGCCGCGTGCCTGCCGTCCTCTTCAACGGCCTCTTCCTCCGGCGGCCGCCTGTTCTTCGTCGGAGTCCAACATCAAAACTAGAAAACACAGATCTGGTTTTCTTCGTCCGCCTCTTCTCTCTCTACGCTTCCGCATGACTCTCGGCCTTTTCTGCGTCGACGAAGGCGTTTCCGTAGGAATGCGGGTTGAACCCGCGTGAGAGTGGGGGGATTTGTGGCGGTCGGCGCTGGTGGGTGGCGATGGTGGGTTCTCGCAGGGGATTGGCGCGACCTTTTTGTTTATGCGCGTCCGCACGAGTCTAGTGCGGGTCCGCAATAGTCCACTTTGGATCCGCTTTTCAAACCACTAAATTTGAGTCTCCCGTGAACCCGCACCTCTTCCCCACAAAAACACAATATCGGTGTAAATATACTTAAAACCACCATATTAGTTGTAAATGAAAAAAAAAATTTGGGAATTTACCCCATTACAATCGACTATACAAAATGTGTTTGAGTCGCTAAAAACAGACATTACTGGATACAATTGTGTTGCCTCACACAACAAGAGCCTTCCCTATTACCCAGAAGTACAACACTGTGTTTATACATGCCTATCTTCACAAACGGGTTAGTCTGTGCAGTTGAAAGAGTTTGTAGGGTGCATGAACTTCTTACAAACCATCTGTCTTTCTTGATCCTGCATTCTTGTGCTCAACCTTGGTCGATGTCTCAGGACGCCAACGCTCTACGAGAGCAGTGATCAAAGATGCATCTATACAACCAGTCATAGGGACCAACTGCTGAACGCTAAACAAACCGGCATCCTGGAGATACGGCTCATAACATGGATGGTACGTGACCAAATTGGTCATACCTCGAGTCTGGTGAACACGATCACCAGCCTATAGTGCACAAAACTTATATTAATTCAATTTCATGGCGTAATTCTATTTTCAGAACATATTGTAAAATCTATCTAGTTTTGTAAAATATATATAATGAAAACTAATAATAATTTCACAATATTTCACATGCAATTTTAATATTTAAGTTGACTTCCAGGTTTGAGTATATTTCAGTTGACCTAGTAAAATCTATCTAATTTAGAAAAGGCAAAATACATATGAGTAGCCATAACTTTGCACTTTCTGACAATAATAGCCAATTTTTGAAAAATACACAGATATAGCCACATTTTAAAAATACGTTTGACAAATTTAGCCATTTTCGTTAAAAATATTAACGGTGTTAGAAATTCCCTTAACATCGACAACAACAAGCTGAGGTGGACGCCACCTAAGCACACACATCAACTCTAAGTCGCCATGTCATGCCACGTGTACGCCACGTAGGATTAAAAATATGATTGATTTAAAATTATTTATATATAATAATCAGTAATTCTTTTTATTAATTATTAAACAAGGAGGAACTCACGCCATTGTTAATTAAGCACCCATCTTTTTATTAATTAAGCACCCAGATTAACTCTTCGTGCTCGCCGCCCTTCGTTTCGTTGCAGAATCAGTGCCGCCGCTTAGGGTTGTTCAGTTTCTCGATCTGGACTTTTCAAGGAGGAACTCACGGTGGAGATAGCGGATTTTTCGCCATGTCATCCCTCTGCTTCTGAGCGAGCGCCAATGACAACCGGCTAGGCGATTTTTGATTTTTCCTCTCTTCTGAGCGAGCTTCTATCTTTCCCCCGTCGCCGCCAATGAAGCTCAAACGGGGCCATCATCCACAAATGCAACGACGGCTGAAGATCAAATCCCGCCGATCCCAGATCCCGATTCCCAGGTTGAGATTAAATGGGAAGGTGGGGAATTTTTGTCGTGGCAAAGAGGGATTTTTTCCTTTGCCGTTGCCGATGCCACAACCAACGCCTTCTCATTCAACGACTACTGCCATTTCAATGGAGTAAGGGGTTTGGTGAAGCATCAAGAATGGGGAAGAAGAAGCAACGACAGAGAAGGGGCTGCTGGAAAACGACTACTGGCTGTGATTCTTCTTCAACATCGTCGATTCATTAGGGTTTTTGCTCCGCCACCGCCGTCATTGCCAAACCCCAGTCCACAACTGAAGGGATTGGAAAGACGAAGAGGAAGATGACGATGAGGTGCAGTTCAGATCTGGAGCCAGGGAGTCGGATTAAGAAGTCAAAGTGCCGAAAGGGAAATTACGGCAGCGGATCTAGAGGATCTCGAGAATGGGGGAACTTCATGAGCTCGAATTTGGCGATGGTTCAAGATTAAGCCCTCTGATGCTGGTGGTGATTGTTTCTCTGATTGTGATTACTACTGCCGATTGCTTGTGCGGCGGGTTGCTGTGAGCGGAAGGGTAGACACAGAGAGCTAAAGGAGAAGAAGAGAGATCTTGGATGCAGGGGAAGGAGATAGGGATTGGGGAAAAAATTATGGTAAAGATGTGAGAGTTTTTTTAATGTTTATTATTTAATAAATAATTATATTTAAATTCCACCTTGGCATGCCATGTGGACCAAGGCAGGCGCGGCCACAGACGATCGTTTGTCCAGTCAGCCGTTGTTATTGTTCCGTTACATTAATGGACGAATTGGCTATTTCTGTGTATTTTTCAGAATTTGGCTATATTTGTCACAAAGTGTAAAGTTATGGCTATATAAGTGTATTTTGCCTTTAGAAAAAGATGTATAATCAAAACTAATACTAATTTCACATGCAATTATAATATTTGGGTTATAGGTATAATATGCCCCTCTACTATGACGCTTTATCAAACATGTCCCTCTACTATTTTTTACATCAAACATGCCCCTGTATTTTGTAAAAATGATCAAACATGCCCTTTTGTTAAAATTTTTATCCAAAAACCGTTAACCAAGGCCGAACTTTAGTTTGGACGACACAAATGACTAAAATATCCCTAATAAATTCACTTTATAATTTTTTTGGTTCTTTTGTATAATCAAATAATTCAAATAATTTCACTTTGAAAAGACCCATGGAAATAAAACAGGGGACAAAACTGACATTTTTCCTTCCATTTGCCGATGTCGGGTCATCTAAATCTCGGTTCAACCACGATTGACGATTTTTCAATGAAAATTTTAACAGAAGGGTATGTTTGATAATTTTTTCAAAGTACAAGGGCATGTTTGATGTAAAAATAGTAAAGGGGCATGTTTGATAAAACGTCATAGTAGAGGGGCATATTATACCTATAACCCAAACTAATATTTCAATTCACCTAGTAAAATCAATCTAATTTAGTAAAATATATCTAGTCAAACTAATACTAATTTCACAAAATTCTAATCTAACTAGCTAATGAACTTTAATGAAATAAAATACTTACCTCGTTTTGCCAAAGTGAGTCGGCACGATGTTAACATGTGCCCAAAGAATTACTGAATCGACCGGAGCTGTATCAATCGTTGCAGGTGGTCGTCTCGTGGAATAAGTGTCAAGAATTCTAGGAACTGAAAAAAGCAGGAAAAAAACCCCGCGCGGCGGCGAGATTCCGGCCGGCGGCGGCGAGATTCCGGCCGCCGGCAACGACATTCCGGTCGCCTGCAGCGAGCTTCCGACCGGTGACTCGCTCACCTCGGTATCGGCCGCGTGCCTGCCAGCCTCTTCAACGGCCTCTTCCTCCGGCGGCCGCCTGTTCTTCGTCGGAGTCCAACATCAAAACCAGAAAACATATATCTGGTTTTCTTCGTCCGCCTCTTCTCTCTCTGCGCTTCCGCATGACTCTCGGCCTTTTCTGCATCGACGAAGGCGTTTCCGCAAGAATGCGGGTAGGGATGGCAATTTCGACCTGACCTGTTTTACCCGACCGTTTGACCTGTTTTGGGGCGGGGCGGGCATGGGTAGTCTCATCGACCCGACCTGCCCTGACCCACCCCATTCTTGACCCGTTCTTGTCTAAATTACATGAAATCTTAGTCAAATTACTTTGAATTTTACTTTTATCGCATCATATTTTAGCTATAATAAAGTTGTAAATTAGTGAAAACCTCAATTTCTCCAATAATTTAACTATAATTGTCATAATATTGTTTATTTTCTTAGTTTTATAATAAAAATAATGAATATTTCTAATGTTTTTCAAATAAATTGCATACCCATTGGGTCGACTTGCCCCGACCCGCGACCCGTGATCAATTACCCGACCTGGACCCGCCCTGCCACAGGGCGGGTCTGGGTACCAAGAAACCCGCCCCGGACCTGCCCCATTGTCATTCCTAAATGCGGGTTGAACCCGCGTGAGAGTGGGGGGATTTGTGGCGGTCGTCGCTGGTGGGTGGCGATGGTGGGTTCTCGCACGGGACTGGCGCGGCCTTTTTGTTTATGCGCGTCCGCACGAGTCTGGCGCGGGTCCGCAATAGTCCACTTTGGATCTGCTTTTCAAACCACTAAATTTGAGTCTCCCGCGAACCTGCACCTCTTCCCCACAAAAACACAATATCTGTGTAAATATACTTAAAACCACCATATTAGTGGTAAATGAAAAAAAAAACAATATTTTGGGAATTTACCCCATTACAGTCGACTATACAAAATGTGTTCGAGTCGCTAAAAACAGACATTCCTGGATACAGTTGTGTTGCCTCACACAACAAGAGCCTTCCCTATTACCCAGAAGTACAATACTGTGTTTATACATGCCTATCTTCACAAACGGGTTAGTCTGTGCAGTTGAAAGGGTTTGTAGGGTGCATGAACTTCTTACAAACCATCTGTCTTTCTTGATCCTGCATTCTTGTGCTCAACCTTGGTCTCAATTTGAAATCGACATACTGACGGCTAAAAACATGAGCTGGAATCAAATGCAAAAGAGCCAGAAGGATTGATTCAAACGAATTTGTTTATATACCGTTTAGATTTCTACACTTTAGCCAAGTATACAGATACATACAGAAAGGTTGGGGATCATGCCAAAGAGATGAATGAAGATGGAATTTCTATAGCTTCAGAGAATTACAGTTCACCCACTTGATGATACGAACATCTTAAGCATATCTATAGATTACATAGTCAAAGTCATCATCGGAATTAAGCTTGCAAGGAACTACTAGGTTCTTATTGAAAGTTGAAAACCACTAGCTGACTGCAATAATTTACAAAGGAAACCCCAAGCTACAAAACCCGGTCAAGGTTTTGGTTACAAAGAAAGTCACTACTAGAAACAACACTCTCTTTTACCAAAAGTATACAAAAGAGAATTACCAAAGTCACACAACCCCAGGAGGTAGTCTACAAATATTTTCTTCAAATCTTGTTTCACACAATTACTCAATCTTTCAATTAGTATTTTGGCCATTCTCAACGCCAAGACCATACAACACACCAGCATACTTCTCTGTTGCGCCATTGAAGAAGTTGTCCCTCAATTTCCTGAAAGTGCAGGATGTGAGCAAGCTATCGGAGCCAGCCTGATGGCACACACCAATTCTCTCGACCTCCAACAACTCGGCCAGCTTGTTCAATCCACCGTGAAGACTGTTACAGAATTTCATCAGGTGCTTGATGTCATACACCATGGGGAAGTACATATTGATTAGGTCGAAGAATCCAGCTTGCGTCTCGGGCAGGCTCCTGCAAGTCAAGATCTTGAGCAAGTACCCGAAATCATACCCACTGTGGAAAGTGACCCAGTGCACACCTTCGTTCAACACAATCCCCGACGACATCAGAAGCTCACCGAACCGGCTCACATCAATACCCTTCTCATTGTTCTTCTTGAAATCAATCCCACACTGCCTCAGCAACTCAATGGAGTCGCTAGCATAGATGTCCTCACCGACATTGAACTCCCGGAAATTGAACTGCCAAATGCACAGCTGATCCGTCCCACATGTGGGCAAGTTCCCGTTCTCATCAGAGAAAGTGAGCCCCAGCTGGATCAGTTTCAACATATCAACATTATCCTTCAAAGTCTGGTAGTTATAGTCATTGATGTTCTTGAAAGTGCCCACAGGGCGGAGCACCACACCGGGAAACTCCGTATCCATAGCAACGAAGCTGTACTGATCAACAACATCACGAATCAAAGCAAACTCCTCTTCCAGATTGTCATTCCACACCTCTCGAATATGAATCGACTCGCCTTTCGCCAAGATAGACATCCCGAACTCAACTCAAACCCTACCCGAAACCAATCACAGAACTAAATCCCAGAACGAAAAGCAACCAATCCAACCCAGCCCAGATCTGAGATGAAACCAAGCATCAAGTAACACAACCCTTCTCGAGAAAAGAAGATCCTGAACTTCGCTTCGCTCGCTCTCATCAGTCCAACGTCGGCGAGGAGGGTTAAAAAGGTAAAGCTTTTTTTGACCTCGACGGAGCAGCCCTCGATTCACCAGATCTGGAAAAACAGAAGCGTTAATCACAGCCAAGACATGGGAGACAAAGTAAGCGCTCCTCTCTCACAGCTACAGAACTGGGAGCGGGTGGGCGGACAAAAACCCTAGAAATGATGTCTGGAGGGACCCGAGAGAGGGCGAAGATGGGAGATCTAACCTCGAATTGGTAGAATTGAGGCCTGAAGTGAACAGATCTCTAGGGTTTGGTGGTCAACGGCGGGCGACCGGGGAGCGAGAGATAGGAGGGGTACGGCGGAGGAGGAAGGAAGCCAGCAGCAGCAGAGAAGAGGCTTGATTGAGCCCTTTCCTTTTGATGGGGATTGGCCTTCTTTTTAAAACGAAGACAAAAAAAAAAAAAAAAGGCTCAGTGAAGGGTTGAGATAGAGGAGGAAAGGCTGAATTATTAGTGTGATTTCAGTTTTGGTTTTGGGCACTAAAACGACGACTAGGTCAAGCAAACGAGTGCGTTTACGTTGATTGGCCTTTTTTCAATAACACGGCAGCGTTTCGCTCTCTTTCACGGTTTCAATTCTCCACTTGCGTTAGTACGTCCGTTATTTGTTTTTGTAAGGTCTTGATAAAAATGTTTGAATCTAACTAGATCAGTCGGGTGAATTTCACTCCTTCCTTATCTGGTAAATTAAGACTTTCATAATTACTCATAAATAATTTTAAATTATAGAATGATATCCTAGATTGGCCAAAAATTTAGTATAAGTGACCGTTCTAGCTTCATTTTTTAAATAAGACATTTATGATCTATTTTTGAAATTACTAGACAGATTTGACCTAAAATTTTCCGTTAATCACTCAACATATAGTGCTTAAATGGCATCCACTTCACTTATTAATTAAAAATAAAAAATAAAAACATTAAATAAGAAATTCATAAGACTTCTCTCTCCTCCTTTTATTCCTAAAAAAGGCCTAACTACTGTCCATCTCTTTCTCTCCTTCTTCTTCCTTTGAAAATTAGGGCTGGCTATTTGGTCCTGGACTGTTTGGTTTTACCCGAAACCGGACCGTATAACCCAGACCTGGACCGGATAGCAAACAATCCAATATCATATTCGGGCTTAGATTTGAGGTAAAAAACCCGGATAAAGACCGGATAAGAGACCCCCAACACCTAAAATCAAGATCAAATTGGGACCGGACCGGGTCAAGACCGGACTGAATCAAGACCGGACTGTATCCAATCCAATCTTTGGTCCTTATATTCCCGAAAAGACCGGAGTGAGACCGGATCAATTTGGTCCAATTTAACCGGACCGGACCGTATAGCCACTCCTACTGAAAATGGCCACCGCCGCGGAGGAAGGATGCCGACAAGAGCGCGCTCACCGGAGTCGCAAGCAAAGGAAGTCAACCCCTGACGATGACGAAGGAACCCCAGCCTGAAGAATGGAGCCCTTTTCACCCAAACACCGTCAAAGACATTCCCCACAACAAGTCAATCGACTACCACCTCTGGAAAATGCTCTGTTTTCTGGTTCAAAGATGGCTGATCTGAAAATTGGGGTGCTTTCCGGCGAGAAAAGGAATAATGATCACCGACGAGTTCTCGGTGATCCCCATCTCTCTCATTCTTTTATTTCCACCCCTAGTTGACGAACTCCTCCCCGTTCGAACCCCCGGGGTCGCCACGACACCCACCAGCTTGATGGCGGCAAGGACAGCGATGCGACGAGGAAGAAGAGCGCGTTAGGAATGCGGCAAAGGTCGAGCTTGATGGGGCGACGTCGACAGTGATTGTAAATACGTACGGGGAAATGTCGAGTTGCATAAGGGGAACGCCGACCGGAGGTTCCTTACTCTGTTCTCTCCTTCATATGTTCCTTTCTTCCTCCTTCAACGGTGACGCAGAGAGCGGAGTGAGTGAGGGAGAAGGAGACGGCTGCTTGAGATCGGAAATTAGATCTAACGGCAGCGGCGACAGAGCATTCTCCTCGTACGGCCATCGGAGGAGGAGGAGGAGGAGGAAGATCCTCGTTGCTTGTAGCTTCCCGCAAGACCGTCGTCGTTGATAGCTACACGGCCGTCAGAGAAGAGTGAATCCAGAAGCTCTGCTGCCGGAGAGGGGAGAGCGGTTGGTGGTGGTGGAGAATTATTGGACATTTTGGATTGTCTGCCGTGAGTTAAGAGATAGGAAAAGAAAATTAGGGATTTTGACCTGGGTCTTTGACTTGTGTTTTTTATTTGTTGATTTGTTTTATTTTGTTTTCAATTTTTTCCACATAATTAAATAAATTAATATAAATTATTATTTGATGATGTGGTAACATACATCAGCCATATAAATAGTTTTTTCTGAGTCATTAACAGTGAGAATGGTTGACCATCGGTTTTAACGGTCAACATAAATTTTGGGTCAAATTTGTCCAATAATTTCAAAAGTGGGCAATAAATATATTATTGGAAAAATGGGACCAGAACTGTCATTATGGCTTTTGGCAATTCATTTTGAAGTATATGTTTGTGGTCTCTTGAGATAGGGTCATGAGATCGTAACTAAGTAACAGTTGATTTCAAACTAATAATCGACATTCAAGCAATGATTTTCATTCATCGACTTAAATGATACACATTCTAACATTTATCACATACACATATAATGGTCCAATTTTCTCTAATTTTTACTCATGGCTACCCTATAGAGAGGTTCAGAAAGTTTCGTTCTACTAATTTACATTTAGATTTTTCGATTTAAATACTCAAATTTATCATCTTATACATGAGTCAATGTTGAATATAAATTTCTAAATTTCAATCTCGCATAACAAGTGAGATGTATGTTTGTTATAAAACCTAGGCATAATGCCAATAAAAAGGCTTAGGTTTATGCTTTATGTCAAGTGTGTCCCAATGTTTCCCTTGTGACAATTATGTCTCAAGATTTTAGGGTACGATATCAATATTGTTCTCAAATATTTTTATGACCATTATATTCAATGGTTAATGAAACGGTAGTGAAACTTTGTTTGACTGATATGGACATGGCACAAACAAGGCAGTCACCTTAGCTTCAAAATTAAAAATTAACTTTCTTGGTTTACAAATATTAAAAATAAATATGTTAATAGGAAATATTTTGTTAGGTGAACTTTAAGAATAGAAAAAAAGGATGAGCTGTTCATTTGCATCACCACAACCGCTACCAAGGTTGTCACCCGGTTTGGCTCGTTGGCCCGAATGAGCAAGTGGGTGGAAGGTTGATTCGGGCCTAATTGCATACATTTTATCCCTGTTTTCCTTGGGCTTTTGTAGCATTAGGACTCATAAAAGGGTGGTTTTACGCTAGGTTTTGTGCGTTTTAGTGTGTTTCAGGATCCAACAGGTGAAACCAGCCCCGGAGTCGAAAGTTGGACGAAAAGAGGCGAAGACCGGGCAAAGAGGGTGATCCAGGCGTAGTTCACGGTTTCCCATGGGAGTTCACGGTCCACTATGTAGGGATGGCAACAAAACCCGAACCCACGGGTACTGTCACATGTGGCAGATGACATGGCGCCAACAAGGTGACAACATGGCGGCTGCACATGTGGCATGTATGGAAGACTAGTAGCATAGAGATGCTCCTAGGATTCTCCACCTAAATGAGAGCTTAATGGTGCACTTATGAGTCACATAATGGGTGACATTTTTAGAGTGCATAATGGGGGGACTTAATGGGGTGTATTGATGTAGAGGGACATTATGAGGGGCATTGATGCCTTGTATGAGGAGAGGCCTATATAAGGAGCCATCTCCCTCACTTGTAACTCATTCCATCATTTTTTAGAGTAATACACACTAGAGAGTTCTCCCAATCCTTTGTCTTTGTTCTTGTTCTTTGCTTGCAAGAGAGTTGATAGAAAGGCTGCCTAGCGCTCTAATGGATTTGAGAGCTAGGGCCGCACGATCGAGAGTAAGGTTGTGACAAGTGGTATCAGAGCCCCGTTCGGCTTTGTGCTAGCAAAGTAGAAGCTATAGCCAGAAGGAAAGGAAGAGCCTCACCAAAAATTTCGGGATCAGATAGCGGCGTTACCGAGGCCGAGAAGCGTGGAAGGGATCACACGAAGAATCCCAAGCCAAAGGGTGACAAGTCAAGCACTCGTGATCCTATGGAAGCTCTAGAGAGGCGTGTCTCTCGAGTGGAAGTGAAGGTGGCGGAAGATATCACTGCCATCGAGGATTTGGGAGGTAACTTCGCCCAAGTCCAAAGCGATGTTCAAGGAATTGCTGGTAGGTTAACAAGCTTGGAGATCAACCATGATGGGATGTGAGAGGAGCTTGTGGCCCTCATCAACAACACCATCACCGCCTCCGTGAACAACGCCCTTGAAGTTATGAAAGAGCATGTCCAGGCTAAGATGGTCGGCGTGAAGGAGGAGATTGCAGACCTCAAGAGTGAGGTCACTCTCGTGAAGAGAGCCATGGCTAGCGGACCAGCCCCGGTGCAATCCGTCCCACGTGCTGATGTTCCAAGACCGAAGAACTTCGGAGGTTCAAGGAACGCGAGGGAGTTAGAGAACTTCCTTTGGAGTCTTGAGCAGTACTTCAAGGCATCCGACATCCAAGAGGATGAGGTAGAACTTCGTACCGCTCCACTTTACTTGGTTGATGTTGCCATGGTGTGGTGGAGGCGACGTGAAGCGGACTTCGAAAGAGGTACTTGTGTGATGGTAACGTGGGAAGATTTCAAGAGAGAAATCAAGAAGCAGTTCTACCCAGAGAACATGGAGTTTGAAGCCCGTTCGAAGTTGAGAAGACTCACCCAGAGGGGTGGAGTTCGAGAATATGTGAAAAAAATTCTCGGAGCTGCTTCTAGAGATCCCGGACATCACGGACAAGGAGGCCATGCACCGCTTTCTTGATGGGCTGTAACCATGGGCCAAGATGGAGATGCAACGTCGAGGAGTGCAAGACCTTGCAACTGCCATGGCCACGACGGAGTCTTTTGTTGAATACAAAAGGCAAGAGAGCAGCGGCAAAGAGAAGAGTTCGAAGCCCAACAAGGGTGGAGAACAGCAGAAGCCTTTCAAGGAGGGTTCTCACACTCAACAACAACAAGGTGGTTCAAGCAAAGGGGGTAAGTACGAGCCAAAACCCATGTCTTGTTTCCTTTGCGATGGACCACATCGAGTGCGGGATTGCCCAAGAAAGGTGAGATTGGCGGCCATGGAAGCTCAAGATGAGGAGCCCAAGGCAGCGGAGGCCAAAATTGGCTCAATCCGCAAGCTTGGCGTGGTGAAGACCGATGTCAAGGAGAGCAAGCGTGGGAGGTGCTACGTTCTGGCGCAATTCATGCAAGGCGAGTCAAAAGCCTTGGTGGATACCGGTGCCACGGAAAACTTCATTCGCATCGAGGAGGCAAACCGGATGGGTATTGCCTACGAGAAGGGGAAATGGAGGCTCAAGACGATCAACTCGGAGTCCATCCCGATCCATGGAGTTGCTCACAACGTGCCAATGAAGCTTGGCGAGTGGGAAGGCCTCATCGACTTTTCTGTCGTCACCATGGACGATCACCCAGTCATCCTCGGCATCAACTTCCTCGACAAGGAGGGAGTGCTCTTGAAGCCCAACTCCAACACGATGTGCTTGGAGAAGGAGGGGGAGTTTCATGCGGTTCATCTCTTGAGAGAAGATGGCCCCCATAGTGCTCTATCGGCCATGCAGGTATTGAAGGGGTTCAAGAAGAATGAACCAACCTTTTCAGGAACATGTCCCTAGACCATCCGTTTGTGGAGGGCCTGCGCCTGCACCCGGAATACGCGGATCAGTTCCGCGCGGTGATTCGGGGGAAATTGGAGCGCCACCACCATCTCGAGTGGGCAGTGTTTGAGCAGCTCCACTGCATGCAGGAGCTCACCGCTGCCATCAGTCACCGCGATTGGCGGACGCTGCTGACTATCAATGAGCCCACCTTCACTGAGCTGGTGTGGGAGTTCTACACCACTTTCAAGTACGACAGCAAAGCGGCTTGGGACTCCTATGCAGTGACATTCAGGCTGGGTGGCTACCCCCGAGAGCTGACCATTGACGGGTTGGCCTACGCTTTGGGGATCGAGTACCACCCATTCGACCGCCACGAGGTGGAGGTTCCACACCCGACGGACTGGAACCAGGATGAGTTCTACCGCCGGATAGCTCGCCTCGACTATGCCCAAGACTTCTTCGACCCTGGCCAGACATACGTCCGCTCCATCGTCCCCAACGTCACCGGCTCGCACAAGATTCCGAAGCGGGTGCTCTATGCCATGTACTTGATGAGGGACCCGGAGCATATGCTGCACTTGGGTTCTTTCGTGGCCACCACTTTCTCCCGGTGCCACGGGAAGCCCAACCATCTCTACTATGGTCCCCTGATCACCCGTCTGGCGCGCCATTTCGACATCAGCTTCCAGGGACTCCAGGATTCTTCTGCACGGGGCGGCTCCGCCCCCCTCAGCCGGGACGTGCTCCACAATGCACTTCTCTTGGTCACTGATGGCACCCGCACCTGGGTCGATGGGCTTTCCATGCCTCCTGAGGAGGCTGTCGATCTCGATGAAGACGAGGAGGACGCTGACTACTCCGGTGAGGAGGAGGATGAGGATGATGATGATGATGGCGGGGCCATGGATGCCGATGAGCCGGAGCCTCCGCTCTCCCCACCAGTGGACCTTCGGCCACGACGGAGATCAGAGAGAGACGAGTCTTCCTCTGGTCCTTCTGGTCCGTCGATGGCTTCTGGCCCGTCGATGGACTTCTTCACGGAGGAGTTCCAGCAGATGGGGCTCCAGTTCCAGCAGCTCGGTCTTCAGAACCAGCAGCTCATGGACCATCAGGTCCAGTTCTACCAACAGTATTCGGCCCACCAGGCCGAGTACCAGTCCAGGCTGACGGTTGTTGACGAGCGCCTCGGCCGCTTAGAGACCCATATGGGAGTCACTAGTGCTCTCATCTAGCGGGAGAGAGATCGAGGCCGCCGATTGATGGAGTACTCGGAGCACCTGCTCCAGGCTTGTCACCCCCTAGAGGAGCACCACTGGACCACCCGGTGGGATCATTCACCACCACCACCACCACCACCGGAGGATGGAGACGACGACCTTATGAACTAGATTGACTTCACCGGTCTCGGAGGGCCCTAGTGGCATGTTTTGAGTGTTTTTGTTTTTGTCAGCATGCAAAATGTCTTATGTCGGTTTAGTTTCTTTCTTTTTATTTTGGATGTTGTACTATTGGGCTGACCACTGGACCTAACGTATTGTGTTTGAGCTCTTTGGTTTCCTTTAGCTGTGCTTATGCCTGACTGGTCCTCTCTCCAGTCCGCTTCATTCCGACTGGTCCTTTCCAGTCCCCTGCAGTCCGTGCACACCGGTAACATCGTTCCCCTTTCCTTCCCTCTTCTCCATTGAGGGCAATGTCGATCTTAAGTGTGGGGGGATGTTTATCTTTTGACTGCATTAGATCTGTTTGTGTGCTTTGAGCCTAGTCCACTGTCCAAATTTTTAATTTTGAGGGCTCCAAGTACGTGTTCCTTGCAATTGCCTGCTCAGTATGCTTTGAATTAACAGTCTCTTTAGTAATGTGCAACCTAGGGAGGTAGTGTAGCACTATGGAGGATGTTGATGCATTTAAGAAGTCTCATTTCTTCTTCATATTGTGTTGGTTGATTGAGTGAATTAGTGATCTTAGGACCCTTGAATTGTGTGGTGTTGTGGACTCTCTACCTATCATGGACTCTTGTATCATGTTTTGGAAATAACAGGTGCTCGAAAATGTTCTTTAAAATAACGTCTCCCGTGCGAATAGGGTGAAAGTGTGTAAGGGGAGACGGGAATCTGTTCCCAATTTCCACCTACTACCTCCAGCCCCCTTACATGTCTTTCCCCTGCACGAGGCTCGAGACATCCGCTCCTGGCATGGCCGGTAAGAGCCGGGCTCCCGCAAAACCTCTGCTAGGTGGGAGCCCCCATTTTCTGAAAAACAGGTTGGAACCTTTGAAAAAAAAGAGAAGAAAAAAAAAACAAGCAAAAAAGAAAGAAAAGGGGTTCCAACCATCTTCAAGAAGAAAATAGAGCACCTTAAAAAGTGAGTCCATGATCTTTTGTTTTTGAGAGTCCATTCATCCACGATTCATTTGTCCTCTGTTCACTATTTGCCATGATGCCGACTCGAGACTAGCGCTCTCGCCGAAGAAGCTATGAGATGACTTGTGCGTCGGTTGACCTCGTAAGCTGCTAAATGATCTAGGAAATCCTCTACCTATGATCGGGGTTGTTTGTTGCTATAGAGGTCTGAAGAGTTGCATTGGTTTGAGTTAGGTTTGCTTGGGGACAAGCAAACGGTTAAGTGTGGGGGAGTTTGATAGACCGATAATTACACATGTTTTTACCCCTATTCTTGAGCCGTTTGAGATGTTGATTCTCGTGTTTTAAGCCGATTTCACGCTAGGTTGAGCGTTTATGTCACATTTCAGGGCTTAGCATGGGCATCAAGGCGAAGGAACGAGTTTCGGGTCGAAGGGAGCTCGTTTGGGTCGAAGCGCGCTGGAGGACAAAAATACCCAGCCATGAACAGAAATACCCGGCCGGGTATTATTTTGAGGAGACCGGGTATTTATCGTTTTGGACGTCTGAGGAACAGAGGGGGTCCCGGTCGTGAAGCTTAAATCCCCGGTCGGGGATTATTGGCCACGACCGGGGATTATTCCCTGAGGGAAAATGCACGTTTCCATTATACCCGGTCGAGACCCAAAATACCCGACCGGGAATTTCGACCGGGTATCGCGACATGCAGCAGTTTTAAAGGAAAAGAAGGCTAAAAATCAAGGGTTCCGAGTTTTAGAGAGACAGAGCGATTCCTAGAGAGAGAAAGCGACGAACCAGAGTTCCCAAGTGCCATAGCTTGATCTTCATCACCATTGGAGCCCGGCTTGAGCTTGGAGGAGTGCCGACTGACAACCAGGAGCAGAAACTCATCCTTCATAGTATGATTTCCGTGTCTGAATATGCTTTTGCTTCTCTCTCCATGGAGTAGTTTCCCCATTCATCTGGGTATGGGGAACCCTAGATTTGTATGTTAGGTCTGATTGTATGAACCCAAGTACAGATTTTATGAGTTGATTATATTCAATTGAGGCATGAATGATTGAATGACTTGAATCCTGATCAAATTCCTGTTGTTTCTGATTTAACCTAGAAAGAGAATATCTGCCTAGGTTGATAGAGCACCCTTAATTGGAGGTAGTGAATTGGCGACTTTAGTCGAGGAGCTAATTCATTATTCTGTACCGAATTCAATTCGGTAGTGGAGGTTTGGTTCGTTAGGGCCTCAATCTGTTTACTCCGGTGGAGGTTAGTCGCCCGCTGGAGGTTCAGATTGAGAGGGTCTGGAGACCTTTAGTCGAGACTTCAGAGTGTTTAAGAACCTTCCGCAGTATAACTTTCATGAAAACTGAACTTGGTAAATTGCAATCCGACTTAACTGCAGTCTAGGGGGAACCATATCCGGGTGACCTCTCTCGACTTGAAAACAACCATTTAACTTGCTTTGTTTGTTTGTTAATTTGGACTTGCACTAAAGTTTCACTGCTAGATAACAAGAATTCACCGAGTAGTCATCAAATCTAGGACCCGGGTTGACATTAAAACTCAAACCCGCTATACTACGCTTTAGGAAGTGGTTGCACTTGGCCAATTTCTAGAGTGACAGTAGGAGTGAGTCAGAAAGCTGCTTTTGGACTATTGCTGGCAGCTTACTTGCGCTTGAAGAAAGGGAGTTTAAACCCGAATTTTGTGTCCTTTTTAGTGTAGAATTTTACCTTAATTGTTTCCTAGTTATATTAGGATTGTATTAGGTTTTATTTGCCTTTAAATACCGTTCTATTTCGTTGTAAAATTCAGAGTTGATTAATCGAAAATAAACCGTTTGTTTTGTTCAAGTTTGCGAACTTGTTTTGGGTTTGGTGGATTCCAAACTTGCTGAGCTTGTGTATCGATTGAATAGTCACTTCAATCATGGTCGAGCAATTACCATTGTGTCCTTGAAAATGGAGGAAGAAGGAGGCTCAATGGGAATCACAACTCCCATCATCGAAGGCGTCCTCGAAGAGTTCGATGACGTGATGCCATCGGAGTTGCCCAAGAAGTTGCCACCAAAAAGAGAGGTGGACCACAAGATCGAGTTGGAGCCAGGAGCGAAGCCCCCTTCACGGGCACCATACCGCATGTCGCCACCGGAGTTAGAAGAGTTGCGGAGGCAGCTCAAGGACTTGGTGGATGCAGGCTACATGCGGCCATCGAAGTCACCTTTTGGAGCACCGGTGATGTTCCGAAAGAAGAAGGAAGGGTCGTTGCGCATGTGCATCGACTATAGAGCCATCAACAAGTTGCCAGTGAAGAACAAGTGGCGATTCCCAACATTGGCGGCTTGTTCGACCATCTTGGAGATGCGATGTGGTTCACCAATCTTGATCTTCGCTCGGGCTACTATCAAGTGCGGATAGCAGAGGGCGATGAGCCAAAGAGGGCTTGTGTGACGAGGTATGGCTCTTATGAGTTTCTTGTGATGCCGTTCGGTCTCACCAACGCACCAGCCACGTTTTGCACTTTGATGAATCAAGTGTTCGAGCCATTTTTGGACCGGTTTGTCGTGGTCTACTTGGATGCCATCGTCGTGTATAGCAAAACACTCGATGAGCATGCCGAGCATCTACGCCAAGTCTTCCAAGTCCTTCGCGACAACGAGTTATACGTCAAGAGGGAGAAGTGCACATTTGCCTCCACGGAGGTTCCATTCTTGGGGCACATCATTGGTGGAGGCAAGTTGAAGATGGATGGGGCGAAGGTGCAGGAAATCCAAGAATGGGAGCCGCCGATGAAGGTGCCAGAGTTGCGGTCATTCCTCGGCCTTGCCAACTACTATCAAAGGTTTATCAAGGGCTACTCCAACATTGTAGCACCCTCGACGGATCTCTTGAAGAAGAACAAGGCGTGGGATTGGTCGGAAAGGTGCCAAGAAGCATTCGAGGCCTTGAAGGCAGCAGTGATGAAGGAGCCCGTGCTCGTGCTCCCCAACCCGACGTTGGCCTACGAAGTGCAAACCGATGCATCCAACTTCGCGATTGGAGGTGTGTAGATGCAAGATGGGCATCCCATTGCCTTCGAGAGTTGGAAGCTTAGCGAGACGGAGAGGCGATACACCGTTCAAGAGAAGGAGATGACGGTCGTGGTGCATTGCTTGCGCACATGGAGGCACTACTTGTTGGGGTCAAAGTTCGTAGTGAAGACGGACAACGTGGCAACGAGCTACTTTCTGACGCAGAAGAAGCTCACCCCCAAGCAAGCGAGGTGGCAAGACTTTTTGGCCGAGTTCGATTTCGTCATGGAGTACAATCCAGGCAAGGCGAACTTCATCGCAGATGCTCTTAGCCGCAAGAGTGCAGCCGCAAGCATCAGCCAGCCCATGTTTCCTTTGAAGGAGCGGATCGTCAAAGGCCTTGGCCATGACCCCTTCGCCAAAACCGTAGCGGAGTACATCGAGCAAGGTAAGACTCGACGGTTTTGGATGAAGGATGGGCTCATCATGACCAAGGGAGAGTGAGTGTTCGTGCCAAGATGGGCCAACTTGAGAAAGGAGGTCATGAAGGAGTGCCATGATTCCAAGTGGGCGGGTCATCCCGGCATCGAGAGAACGCAAGTGCTCATCGAAGAAGCATACTTCTGGCCGCGTATGAGAGACGACATGGAGATGTATGTGAAGACTTGTCTTGTGTGCCAACAAGACAAGATGGAGCAGAGAAGCCCGACAGGCTTGCTAGAGCCCTTGCCCACGCCTCAACGACCATGGGAGAGTGTAAGCATGGACTTCATCATCGGACTTCCCAAAGTCGATGGATGCGGTTGCATCATGGTTGTGGTGGACAGGTTCTCGAAGTATGGAGTGTTCATTCCTGGGCCAAAAAACTTGACGGCAGAGGATGCGGCGCGTCTATTCTTCAAGAACATGGTCAAGTATTGGGGCATTCCTAGCAACATCGTGAGCGATAGAGATGGGCGCTTCACGGGCCGCTTTTGGAGAGAGTTGTTCAAGATCATGGGCTCAGACTTGAACTTCTCGACGGCATTTCATCCTCAAAGCGACGGACAGACGGAGAGGGTGAATGCCTTGTTGGAGGTGTACTTGCGGCACTACGTGAGTGCAAACCAACGAGATTGGGTGAAGTTGATGGACACGGCACAATTCTCCTACAACTTGCACCGCAGCGAGTCGACCAACACGAGTCCATTTGAGTTGGCAACGGGGCAGCAACCTTTGACACCTACGACGGTGGCAACGGGATATAGATGCAACAGTCCGGCAGCCTACAAGTTCGCTAAAGGCTGGCACGAGAAGATGGAGATGGTCAAGTCTTACTTAGCCCGCGCTAGCAAGAAGATGAAGAAATGGGCAGACAAGAAGAGGCGACACTTGGAGTTCGAAGAGGGAGACATGGTGATGGTCAAGTTCTACCCTCATCGCTTCAAGCATCTCAAGAACGTGCACAAGGGACTGCTTCGCCGCTATGAAGGGCCATTCCCCATCGTGAAGAGGATTGGCAAGGTGGCGTACAAGGTGGAGGTGTCGTCGCACTTGGAGATCCATCCGGTCTTTCATGTGAGCCAACTCAAGGCTTTCCACGAAGACAAGGAGGACGAGCAGCGAAGAGAGTCGCAGCGCGCACCAACACTCATCACCAAGACACACGACCATGAAGTTGAAGAAATCATGGCCCGTCGTGTCATTCCTTGTCGTGGCGTACATCCAAGCTTTGTGGAGTACTTGGTCAAGTGGCGCAACCTTCCGGAAAGTGAAGCAACTTGGGAAAAAGAGCTCACGCTTTGGAAGAACAAGGACTTTATCGAGGCATTCCATCAAGAGGACGCGACGAGGGCGTCGCGAGCATAGGTGGGGGAGGATGTCACATGTGGCAGATGACATGGCGCCAACAAGGTGACAACATGGCAGCTGCACATGTGGCATGTATGGAAGACTAGTAGCATAGAGATGCTCCTAGGATTCTCCACCTAAATGAGAGCTTAATGGTGCACTTATGAGTCACATAATGGGTGACATTTATAGAGTGCATAATGGGGGGACTTAATGGGGTGTATTGATGTAGAGGGACATTATGAGGGGCATTGATGCCTTGTATGAGGAGAAGCCTATATAAGGAGCCATCTCCCTCACTTGTAACTCATTCCATCATTTTTTAGAGTAATACACACTAGAGAATTCTCCCAATCCTTTGTCTTTGTTCTTGTTCTTTGCTTGCAAGAGAGTTGAGAGAAAGGCTGCCTAGCGCTCTAACGGATTTGAGAGCTAGGGCCGCACGATCGAGAGTAAGGTTGTGACAGTACCCACCCGACCCAACCCGGTCAACGCGGGTAAAACCTGTGTTGGCGGGTTTTGGGCCGGGTTCGGGTTTAAAACCGTTACATTATTCACCGGGTCGGGTTGGGTTTGGGTTTAGGTAAACCCGCCCCATGGGTACCCGCCCACACACATATAATTACTTTCTCGGTATATTTAATATTCTAAATACTATATCTTCCTTAAACAATTAATATTCTTTATGTTTGTGAGACATGTATAGTTTGTTCTTTCTAATTGTTTAGAATGAAGTTGATATTATCAAGTGGAGAGTGAAGAAACTTAGTTGACTAGGAAGAAGCTTTCAATTAATCTTATTGTTTATAGATGTTTATCTTTAATCTTGAACAATATGTATTGATCATTTGCGATTTGCTTGTATGCCCTAGATTGGTGTTTTTTTTATGATTAATTTGTATGAGAAAATTGATGTTAAACTTTTATTTTGAAAGAAACTTGTTATTGTAATTTTTTACCACGAAAACCCACGGGTACCCATGAACCCGCAGATACCCAGCGGGTTGGGTTTGAGTTTTTCAAACCCAACAGGTTTTACCCCGGGTTTTTTTGGCGGACAAACCCATGGGTTTGGGTTTGGGTTTGACAAAACCCGCCCCAACCCGCCCCATTGCCATCCCTACCACTATGGCCGTGAACTGAAGCTCAAAACCGTGAATCGCGATGCCGCCGGCGACCTTGCTGGAAAAACTTGCCCTAAATCTCCCCAAAATTGCAGCACAGGCCGGTTTTGATGTGGGGAGAATGGGTATGAAGTTGGTTGCAAGTCTCCGACGAGCTTCCGACGAAGCTCCGACGACCACTCTCCGGTCTGTTTCTCATCCAGTTTTTGCCTTCCTCGCCCGCACCTCACTTCCTCCGACGTCCTACTTGAGTCTCCAGGTTGGTTTTCAGCTCTACCTTGTTTGATTTGGGAGAATTGGATTAGGTGAAGTGAGGATAATTTGTAGTGCCTTGAATGTTGAATCTAGAATTAGGGCAAGGAGTTAGACGAATTAGGTTGATTGAATGTCGAAATGTTGTTGCATGAGCTTAGTTGAGCCTTGGTGGGCATTTGGTGATTCGAATTGCTTTTATTTATGATTTTGCCCACCAAGTGCTAGTTATTGAATGGAAATGATGGATGTATTTGAATGGTGGTTGGTAACCACCGTGGCATGGGTTGGGTTCGAATCCTTTTTGTTGATGAACCGTGAAACAGCCAGAACCATGCCACCGGGGGGGAGAGAAATTCTTTTTCCTCCCAATGAGTTGTGCTTAACCAATGTTTCCACGTATGGTGCTTGGTTGCTGATTTGTGCAGGATGGTTAACATGAACCACCCATACCTTGTGGCGTTAAGGGGCCATCCTAAAATGGAAGACGAGATGCATTTTTGGGCATCTTCGCTCGTCGGTGACCATTGGAAACTCGACATCGCACGGTTCAACAGGCTTCATTGCGGTGATGTTATGAGGGAGGCAGTGGTGCACCCACAATGGCGCCAACTCCTTAATCTTGAAGATGACATTTACGGGGAACTGTGCGTCGAGTTTTTCAGCACCTGCACCGTCCTCAAGACCAAATGCCTACTTGGCCATCCAATACGCCAGGTCAAGTTCCAGTTGGGAGGGGAATGTTGCATTTTAGCTACAACGCGTTAGCCGGAGCCCTATGAGGTTAAGCCAACCATGAGGACGATTAGGAGGAAGACGTCATCAAAAGTTTCAACATGAATGCCACATTTCTGAAGTTTTTCCTTCCGTAGTACCGAAGGACAAAATTTAGGTCGGTCCTCACAGTGGCATCTACACTCCGACCCCAGTGGCGTGTCATCATTGCATTCCTGGCTCGCTCCTTCTACCTGACTTACTAAAACGCGAACAAGATTACCGAGAGAATCTTATTGGCTTGTTCTTGCATGGTGGACCCGTCTAGCACTCTGCACCTGGGTTCAGTCATAACCACTTCTTTTGCCAGGGCTAGAGGGGGAAACCATCGTTATGTCACATTGATGGGTCCCTACATCACACGCCTTGCTCGCCACTTCAAGGTCAGCCTTGCAGGGTGCTCGAGAGAAGGGCGCACTCAGGGGTTTGACGAGGTCACCTTGCACTCCATGGGCTTATTGCTCACCTTTGGACCAATTTGGTACATCGAGGGATTGAGTTCTCCTGCAGGGGTTCCACCCCTAGAGCAGACACCTGATTGAGCACCCGACCACCGACGTCTAACGCTCCAGCGCCCCATACCACCACCAACAGCAGCATCAGCACCTAGGCCAGCGGGTGATCCCCTCGTCCAGAGGATGGATCGCCTTGAGACCCAGTTAGGGGGATTGACTTCCCACCTCGACCGGTAGACGGACCTCCTCGAGCAGATGGCTAGACGTCAGGGTCTCATTCCCGATGGTGAGCCAGGGCCTTCGACCCAGTGAGGTAGCTGACGAGGGAGATATGTGGCAGAGCCAATTCCTTTTGGCCCACTACTCCACTTGGAACTCTGAACTCTTTTGTTTTATTTTTCTTTCGTTATGTGTGTGTGACCATAAACTACTACTACTATCGTATTGTGTTGTGTAATAACCTCGCCTTGAGCGAGTTGTATTGTGTTTGTATGTGTGTATTTGTGTCTTTTCCTTGAAGCTCCAAATCTCCTACCCCGGAAAAAATTCCAACTTTCACTCACCAAGCAAAGCGGTAACGTCGTTCTACCCCTATCTTACGCCATTGAGGGCAATGTCGAGCTTAAGTGTGTGTGTGGGGGGGGGGTAGTCTACTTTTATGCTTGTGTGAGCGTGATTGATGCTTGGAGCCTTGATTTATGCCCAAATTTGAAAATTTTGAGAGCTCCAAGCAATGTTTGCATGATCAAAGTGGACGGTTTGTACGAGAATCTTGTGGTTATTGGCATTGACCTTGAATTGTTGCATGTGATCTAGTATGTCCTATGATGATGATTTAGAGGTGCATTAGGATAGTACAAAGGTTTAGTTCTCATGTGTGACAAAAAGAATGGATGTTTTGACTCGATTACTTGTTGATTACAATTGCCATGCATGTTGCTTTGTGAATTGGAATAGATGGTTGGGTGACTAGGTAGCCATGTGAGCTTTGACCTGATCGTTTTCTTCTTGTGTGCTTAGATCCCTCTTACCATGCCGAGTAACATCACAATTGTCACTAGTGAGTATGATGGAGGCATAGGATTAGTCCACGCCCAAATGTTGATTGTCCCGAATGAATTATCCACTAGTCAACCCCTTTGAGCCTTGTGACTTTGGGGGTCGTTCTTATGTTAGGAGCATTTTGCTTGTGAGCTTAAGGGTGTTAATAGAACGACCCCCATCCTTTCTTCGTGTCTATACATGTGTCGTCCTTGTGTCCCGGAGCTCTCGCTTTTGAGCTCCATTTAGGTTCTACATAGGATTCTGTGCGGTTATTGCTAGGATCGAAAGTGAAAGGAAGAGTAGTGTTGGAGTGAGTTCTTAAAAAGAGAGCATTGATCGTTAAAAGTAGTTTGGCAAATGTTTAACTCTCTCTAGTACCCCCCCCCCTCAAAAAGAAAAGAAAAAGGAAAGTAGAAAGAAAAAGAAAGGGACACGAAAAAGAGGTGATAAAATGGGGTAAATAAAGTAGAGAGTGCCACAAGGAATCAAAGAGTATGCTCTAGGTGAGGTTTCTTGGCACACAAGACATTGAAACCTCCACATTGTCTTAGAACTCCTTCGTTACCAGATCAAAGTGTAATAGCAAGAGTGGAAAGAGGAAGAGTGCTTAAGGGAAGTTCATGATGGGTGATAGTTTGGAAGGGAGAAGCAAGGTTTTTGGCTGATGCTAGTGGCCGTTGTTTGTGAGGAAGGTTCTTAGTCAAAACCATAGAACCTTTGATTTTAGGGTGAAGATGTAGGACCTCATGATGTGTTTGCCACCACCCAAAAAGCCTTTTCCCCATGTCCAAGACAATCGCCAATCATTTGAACCCGTGTCTAAGACCTCCGGACAAGCTAGTGATGACAACCGTTCCATGAACTCTAGAATTTAGAGTTTGCTGCCATGGTGTTGAGACGATAGGGCCAAGAGTGGAGGATTATGCACATCTTTTGCACCAAAAGGTCCCAACCCCACTGGTCAAGAGAGTGAGTGATTCATTCTTGTTTTGGATGTCATATCATACCCCGGTGAGGACCTTTGTTGCCCATCCGTTTGTTCCTTAGACTTGAACTCTATGCATGGTTAGTTGTGGTTGGTAAGTGATCTTGTTGAAACTTGCATTGATTCATGAACAAGGTGAGCACTTTTCATTTGCTCGTTTCTAGGGCTGTTAATGAGCCGAGTCGAGCCGAGCTTTGCCATAGTTCGGGCTTGGCTCGTTAATATATTTCCAGGCTCGAGCTCGGCTCGTGTTCGTCACGAGCTTTAATATGCAAGCTCGAGCTGGGCTCATTTATGAAAATGAAAGCTCGAGCTCGAGCTCGGCTCGTCAAATAAGCTTAACGAGCTCAAATTCGAGTTCAGCTCATAAAATGTTCATGATAGCTCAAGATTGACCTAGAGCTGCGCACAAAATTACATTCTAACCTGTAACAAATATCTAGCAAAGTAAAACACAATATTTATCCCAATTTCAATACATAAAATCCATGAATTCTAATCCTTTTTTTTATGTCAAACCATTAAATGAGCTTGTTCGTGAGCTTTCGAGCTGAACATGGTATGGCTCGAGTTCGGCTAGTTTAGTTAACGAGCTTGTTCGCGAGTTTTTCTTGAGTCGCACACCGAGCCGTTCATGAGCGGCTTGGTTC
Organism: Linum tenue; assembly: GCA_946122785.1. Taxonomy (NCBI): domain Eukaryota; kingdom Viridiplantae; phylum Streptophyta; class Magnoliopsida; order Malpighiales; family Linaceae; genus Linum; species Linum tenue. Next base: position 14,117,821 of record CAMGYJ010000007.1, on the reverse strand, counting down.
ATTAACAGCCCTACTCGTTTCTAGTAGCCTCGAATGTCATTTGTGGTGGATGTCGCTATTGCTAGCAACGGTCCTTGTGTTAATTGCCAATAGCCATTTGAGATTCGCCACTTTGTGCCCTTTGAATTGTCGTTAAAGCATTTTGATAGGTTGAGTTTTTACCTTGTGTGAAATGGTTTGCTTGGACTAATTGCACACATTTTATCCCCATTTCCCTTGGGCGTTTGTAGCATTTGGACTCCTAAAAGGGTGGTTTTAGGCTAGGTTTTGTGCGTTTTAATGTGTTTCATGATCCAACAAGTGAAACCAGCCCCGGAGTCGAAAGTTGGACGAAAAGAGGCGAAGACCGGGCAAAGAGGGTGATCCAGGCGCAGTTCAGGGTTTCCCATGGGAGTTCACGGTTCACTATGGCCGTGAACTGAAGCTCAAAATCGTGAATCGCGATGCGGCCAGGGAGAAATCTGCACTTACTACCGCGGGAAGAGTTCACGGTCAACAACACTGTAAAGATTGAGGCCAAACCGTGAACTCCTGATGGCGAAGCGGTGCGTTTCGATATCGTGCTCTATGTTCACGGACACGTTGAAGAGTTCACGGCCGTGAACTGAGGTCGTGAACTGAGCCCGATCCTGGTATATAATGTGAGCTGGAAGGAAGAGAGAGGGGGGGCCCAAGTGTGAGAAAATGTCTTCTTCTTCTTCTTCGGATTTTAGAGAGAGAAAAGACAAACCAAGGAAGAAAGAAGGCTAGGGTTTGCTCTAAGTGGTGGATTGGGAAGATTCTCCCCAAAAGAATATCAACACAAGCTCAAAGGATATTGGAGGAATCACCATGATGGTTTCTACCTCTTCCTCTTGTGTTCTTCCCCTTCCTAGCATGAAGTAGTACTCTTTCTCACTTGGGTGTTGTGAAACCCTAACTATTTGCCATGTAGTTGTTGTATGAATTGAATGATTGTTTATGGGTGTTGTTTAATTCAATGATTGAGGTATTTTTCATGTTGATTGTGCATGTTTGTGCTTAGCAATCCAATTGGTCATTCTAACCTAGATGAGAGGGAAAACCCACTTTCAAGGGAGGCTCAATTGAGTTGGGATTCCCTGGGCCTTTTAAGCCACCTATCTAGGTTAATGTAGGAAAAACCTCTATGTTGATTTAATCAATTTGGTTAAGCGCGATTAAGTCGACCAACCATTTGGGTTGAGTGAGAGAGTAAGTCAACCATCGATTGCCTTAACCAAAGTACAATTAATACAAAAAAGTCTCAATACCCAAAAAATCTTCTTGGAGTAGAGGAGATTGTCAAAATGACTATCTTTTTGGGGTTGTGACAGTATCTCGTCCCCCTACCTATTGCATGGAGAAAACTCACAATCCTTCACCACTTCACATCAGTAGCAACATTTCTTTGCGCAATGCAAATCATTATTTGCACCAAGCCACAACACCAACACATAATTAAACCAAATACTCCATGTATGATACAAACGTAAAAACACACGCAAGGTAGTTGATGACCGATGATGGTATCACTAAACCGGATTTTGTACAGATAAATGTGTAAATAAATTCGCTGGTGGATTATGTACAACATATGAGAACATTGTACTTGCTATTCCATTATCCTCCTTTAGCACCTGCTGAACTACACGAAGGCAATCAGTCTCCACCACTCCTTCCATTACTCCCCATCTTTCTGTCATTTCAATCCCAAAATTGACAGCCTTGATCTCGGCCATCTCGGGTTTCCATTGGATTCGAGTTCTTCGAATGGCTGCATAGTAAAAATTGCTATTGTGATCCCTAACCAGCATTCCAAAGCCCGTTCCTTCCCCTTCTAAACATGCAACATCGACATTGATCTTGAAATTTTCCGGAGAGAGGAGGTTCCCACCTCGGCACTAGTAAGATCTGCTCCTTTCTCGAAAAGATGATTTAGCAAACTAGGTTTCCACACACGACGAACCCAGCCACATTATTGAAAGAGGTGGGGTTGGGTTTCCCTCTGCCTGCAGAAAGGGCATTCATCACAACTCTCTTAGTTCTGTCTAGGATCACTACAACAAATTCGGCCTATTAGGACAAAAAATTTATTTTGTCATTTTCTGTTTGTCACAATAGGTACCGTGATATGACAAAAGGCATGTTCGTCATACTATGGTGGTTTCGTTTATGACAAAAGGCATTTTCGTCAGATTTTCTTGTATTAGAATGAAACCTCGTGTTAGACTTAAACCAATCGACCTGGCCTACTTTCCACCACCCAAATTTCAGTCCCACCCAATTTTTAACTGTCCACTTTTCAATCCCTTCCAATTTTTAGACCACAATTTTCAGCCCGCCCAAAACTTGAAATTCCCTCTCCCCCAACCAAAATTTCAAGCTTCTTTCTTCTGTCCCCCAATCTACGTTTCCCACCCAAAATTTAACCATACCCCGTCGCCGAATTTTTTTCCATAATTCCGCCCACATTTCCCCCGCAATTAAAAAAATTAAAAATCAAATCAACCACCCACCTGCCCCTAATCAATACCCATTTAATTTATTGATCTCTTTCTCCACTACTTCTTCTTTTCTTCTTCCGCCTTCTATTTTTCTTCTTTCTTTTTCTTGTCAAACTAAAACGCGATGGAAGAGGCTGGCCTCGCTCAGCCTCTCAGTCTCCAACCCCGCCGCCATTCCCAGATCAAGCCACTAACCTAGAGCTGAATCGATAGCGACTCGATTGCGATTCCCTTCTTTTGCTGCTAGAGCAAGGGGGGAACAGACCCTCGCTGCCTTTGCCTGCTCAACACCCCCTCCCTGCTGGCACTGAGATGGAGGCCCAATTTACAGATCTATAAGTGGGCGGCTTCTATTTCCTCCCTCTCCGGAAGCGTACTCTGCCCTATTTATTTGTTTCTTTTACCCATTCTACACTTCATGATTCATTATTTATTTTCCTCTCCATTCAGGTTCCCTTTATTATCCAATCAAACGATTTCCAACAAAACCCCCAATTAAAAGGTCCTGAGTGAAGGTACGAATCCCCTGACTCTCTCCTCCACTTCTTTGCGCTAGTTTTGTGTGGGGTGAACCTGAAACCCTAGAATCAACAATCAAGAACCTCTTAATCCATTGTCTAGATCTCTCGATTTCGTTGACGATTCAGGTAGAAAAATTGCATACGTAATCGATTTAGGCTTTGTTCTACTGGTTTTCGGAGAAATCAGGAAGGAGCTCATGAGGCGGGAGTTTTGCAGTGGGGAATTGGAAGAATAGGGTCGAATAGCTTATAAGGACCATTTCTAGTGGGAGGTGGTGGTAATTGATGGAAGGGATCTCTTCATGTGCATAGGTGGAGGTTTCGGGAGGCAAAGGGATAGCTACCACGGTGATTATGAAGGTAACGACAAATGGGGATCTAGTTCCTTCCCTATAATTTTCTATGGTTGCTTTTATTTGGTGTGCTCTAATTCCTAGCTTTGTCTAGGAGCGAGTATGGTAAATGAAATAGAGGGAGAGATCATTGAGTTATGGGGACAACTTGCCTTTGTCATCCCACTAACGGGTTGTCTTTCTCTTCCCACTACCTGGTTGTTCTTTATTCTGTAACTTGTGTGACTCTTGTCTTTTTGGAACATGGTTACTTAGTTTTATCTTTTGAGGAAGGAGAGAATACATGATACTAACTTTATTTTATCTTAAATTTTTAGAGAAGCCAAGAAACAAGGAGAACATCGGCGCAGAAGAATCAACTTTCGTGTGGCAGTATTAATCACTTTCTTATTGTACATTATGTTTCGTATGTTATACTTCGTGCCAAAGTATTTGTTGCTGTGCTCCCTCCAGTTTATTGGATTATGTGATATCTAAATTTTAGCTTTCCATTTGTCTTGTCATGATTGAATTTTACTGGCATAGGAAAGAACATTAAGAACCTGAAACTGAGAACATGGTTTACATTTTGACCTGAATTTTCCTGGCACAGGATAGCGTTTTCTGACGTGTGAAAACTAGGAGTTCATTACTGAGGATCTTCATTGTGGAGCCTGGCGATGCAATCTATTTGGATAGAAGCGAAGGCAGAGGGGAAGCCTGTATCAGGTCGTGAGATTATTCAGAAGGTCCTGAAGAAAAAGGTGAAGTATGGACCGTAGGAGATCCCAAGATCCACAAAGGAGTTGGAATGTTTTGTGTCATGGTGAACATCTTAGAATGTTTGGTTATGTTGAACAAGGAGTTAGACAGCTATGGAAATTGTTGTAAATTTTTGGATCTTTGGTAATCTTTTCATTATTAGGTTACAATGTAGGAAACAATTTCAAACTATGAAATTTTTGAAGAAGGTCAAATGTGAAAAAAATGTCAAGTTGTCACATTATGTATTGCATGACAAATTGTTCTCTTGTCATATTAGACATGAGAAAAATAGCCCACCTTTCCTGACAACCTATACTCGACAAAATAATGTTGTCACAATTAACACTTGTGACAAAATGTAGTCGTTACAATATACAGTTATGAAAAAATATAATCGTGTAATATGACGAAAAATTCTCTCAAAATCACTAGATTATGACAACCGCAATGACAAAATATGTCGTCATAACCTCTGTTTGTCACAATAGACTGCCCAAAGCCTCAGCTATACTGAAAGCAAATGTGACAACCTTGTTTTAAATTTTTGTCAAATTTGACCTATCCTGACAGTGATAAAATGACAAACATTTGTGACAACAGCCTTTGTCATATTATACATAATATGACAAAATGGGTATCTAATATGACAAAACTGCCTCGTCATAATAGGCCGAATTTGTTGTAGTGGATGTTCGCCCCTGTGGGAATAATATTATGTATCCATTTCCAGCCAAAGAACTTCACTTTTGGTGGGATTGGGAAGTCTCAGAAGCGTGCCCAGTTAATTGAGGTATACAGCTCGCCCTGCTCCAATTCCTGTCTATTCCTCCAAAAATGGTAGGTCGATTCACTGTATAGATACCTGACTTCTCGTGACCCCAAATTCTGAAATCTTCAGCAGGAGCATTAGGGATATGTGTACTTAAGATTCATTGTCTGTCTTGTGGATTGAAATGAGTTTATTTAAAGAGGTGACACCTTGTTGAATGCCTACTACAACCATTGATTAGTGATTACCATGTCTTTTTTGGCAAATAAAATATTTTAAAAGGCAGGAGAATTATAAGGATGTATTTTGTTTTTATTTTTTTTGGTAGCTTTTTTGTTCTGTTAATGATCTTTTGGGATATTGCTCTAGTCAGCTATGCTTTCACTTAATGTTAGAATTTTGGGGATTCTTAGATGTATGAACTTGATATAAGGGTTCTCCATTCTTTCTTGTTATGATAGAAATATTGTTATGATCTTCATACTTTTTTACACGAAACACCTGAGTTTTGTTACCGATTAAGAGGTATCATTAAGTTCAAGTCGAGAACTACGCTCGCGAAGATATTATTTTGAGAAGTGGGTGATGAAGGGGTTCGTTGTAAATCATGTGTATTATACGCTATTAGCAAATTTGTTGCGCGTACCAACATTTCTTTACCATATTTAAACTTGTTTTTTTTATATTTTTCAAAATCACTTTTCATTTTTACATTGAGTATGAGCGGATTATCTTTCGTACCCCGAGTCTCTATTTCGTATTTTTTATCTCATTTGTTATATCTTCTTCCTTGCTCCATTATTCACCATTGATTTAAAGAGATTCTATCAAACACTTTATACAACCCCAACTCCATCCCCATTGCCTACAGCTAGTAAGCGAAAATCGTGTTCTGTCAGCTTAGTGAATTCCTTTCAACGTATGTCAGCGCATGGAATTGCACAAAACTGCAAACTCAGTAGACTCAACTACTTCCATGAAAACAAAAACAAAAAAGTAGGATTTGATATTTCATAACACCAAGAAGGAACCGTTGAATAACCCTCTTCTGATACACGAAGCGCAAGGTAAATGTGTTAAATCGCACTGAGTTGAAGGGTTGGTGGTGTTAAATCGCATTGAGTTGAAGGGTTACCAACACCAACGTCAAGACAGGGGTGCGAGCAGGAGAATTATAAGGATTATTTTGCTCTAGCCGGTTGTGCTTTCACTTCATACTAGAATTTCATAGTTTTTTCAGATGTTCGAACTTGGTATAAGGGTTCTTCATTCTTTCATGTTATGACATAAATATTGTTATGATCTTCAGATTTTTTACATGAACCACCTGAGTTGTGTTAGGGTTTAAGAGTTAATTATCTTTATATTTTATGTTCTTCCTCACTTCTCTCTTCTGCATTTTTTTTACTAGCATGGTGCCCGGCCAATGATGTGATGTGTTGTGTATTGTTGCCAACAGTTGATTGCATGTTGAGTGGTGTATCCGAATTCTTAGTAAGGTATTCAAGGGAAGGTTTTATGATGGACTTGAAGTTGTTTAGACGTCAAAATACCACAATTCAATATGATTTTTGTTGTATTCGTCTACAATATTGGGTTGGACATCAGAACTAACCAATGAGGAATTTTAAGAGGGTTTAAAGTATTAGTGGTTTAGTTTTTTATTTTTATGGTACAATTTTAATTGGTACAATTTCAGGTTGTACCTATACCATTTTGTACAAAGTTTTTTATGGTATAACTTGAACTTGTACATTTATGTGATGGTATAACTTGAAGTTATAGTGTACAAAACCTCTTATGGTACAATCTGAACTTGTACTTGTAACGTTATGGTACAACTTCATGTTGTAACTTAAAACACTAATACTTTAAAGCATAATAGAAATGTTCCTAACCAATAAGCTTTTATATTCATAAAAGATTTCTAGTCTATATAATATATATATTGTATGTAGAATTTATTTTTTATTAATATGATCTAAAACACTTGGATTGATATACCTTCAAAACTTATTTAAACACATATAATGCTAAGGGTTTAAACACAAAGCGCACACATAGCGAACATAATAGCAGAATATCAATTGGCAACGCTGACTCAACATTTGGTATCATATAAGCATGCATAACCTAAGACTAAAAATAGAGGAGTTACCCGATGACGATAAGTTGATATAAGATGAATTCGGTGGTCTCGTCTTTTGGTTGGTGGAAGGAGCGTAGGCACCGACAAAAACTTCCTGGCGGCTGCCTGGCATGCTGGAAGCAAAAGGTTGAAAGGAAAATTGGCGCAATACAGATGCATGGGCGCACTCTCTTATTGATCAATGGTGGTGTATATTGTGGAGGGGCAGTGGCTGCACAGAGGGAGGAGCGTGGAGCGATGACGGAAGTTGTCGATGAAGACGAAAATCGACGATGAATTGGAGGGCAGGGTCGATGATGTCTTGGGGAAGGATTGAGGGTTAAGAAGCTGTTCTTTCTAAATATATTTGGAGAATTGTGGATGTGTTGGAACGGAAGAACGATTGCGACGGATGAAAGAATTCATGATATTAGTGGTTCCAAGAGGGTGGTGGTGACAGAAGGATGGTGTTTTTTTATAAGCAGGCGAGATGGATTATTTTCCCGAAGGAAGAGACAAATGAGGAGAACTACTGTGTAGGGTGATGACGTGAACCATGTAAGTTTTCAGCGAAGCTTACGTGGAGGGGTGGAATTCTAAAAGGCCTTTAAGATATTTTATAGATAGATAGATAGATAGATATAGATTTCCGTATCTATTTTCTTTGTTTTACCCATTCTCCACCATTTATTTAAAGAGATTTTATCAAACACCTTCCAGAACCCAACTCCACCCACATCGCCTCCAGCTCGTACGCGAACATGAAAAATCATAAATTGAGACCAGAATTATAGTGGCCCATTGTTGTCTTTGCTGACTCATTACTTTCCTTGGAGATCATTTTTCTTAGCTCTTTGTACACACCTCTACATTTGTTGTCTTTGCTTTATCTTAATTCTGATTGATTCCTACAAGTCTCGAAGCTAATCAAGAAAACCAAGGTGCTTGATTAACATTTTGCATGTAATTGTCATCATCTCCCCTATGAAACAAGTGTTCCTTACGTATAGAAAACCTCCTCTGTTTCTGCATCTACCACTCACTCCTTGATATGTCCTTAATATCATTGACATTCAACATTAAGTACAAATCTCATAACATATTTTTGAAATAGCCAAACTTGGGGAGATCAATCGACGATGAATCGAGTCTGAGCATAGTTTGTTGCGACTTACGTATAGAAAACCTCCTCCGTTTCTGCATCTACCACTCACTCCTTGATATGTCCTTCATATCATTGACATTCAACATTAAGTATAAATCTCATAACATATTTTTGAAATAGCCAAACTTGGGGAGATCAATCGACGATGAATCGAGTCTGAGCATAGTTTGTGGCGACTTGCGAGACCACGACTGATTAGCCCCTATTTTTGTGGATGGGTGCAAGTTTGCAGCTAAGATGAGTGTCTATTTTTCTTTCGATCTCCCCCTAGAGTTGTTCTATAAAATCCTAATTTTCAACTTGTTCAACTAGTCATTGTGGTTGTTGGTTCTGCCTTCATCACCTGCTCCGAGACTTGGATGGTTTTCTTGTACAATACATAAAGGGAAGAAAGTGGAATAGTTGAAACGTGTGAGTAATGACAAAGTTGCAAATACATAAACTTTTGTACGGTATTTTAGGGAGTTTGGACAGGTGTCAAAATAACTGGGCTTTTCACATTTGGACATCACTTTTTATATAAGTATCAACTATCTTATAACTCGGCTCGTTGGCCGAATTAGTTAAGGTGACAGACTCTCCGAGCATGACCGAAAGAGAGAGTGAAAAGAAGGGAACATCTATTTTGGTGAACTTTAAAGAAGCGTCAATTATCATAAGAAACTAAGGGGAAAAAAGTCGTCGTCAATTTGGAAAACAAATAAACTAAGGCTTGCACAAATCCATAAAATCAAAGCATATTACTACTTCATCGAAGAACAACAATCATCCAAAGTACCTTTCAAGTGATTGCTGATACTCAAAATGTGGAATACTAAATTTGTGGTCAGGAAAACTGCAGCCCAGTCCAATCCTCATATCCATCTAATCGAAAAATGGGCTAGTTGGCATAGAGAGGCATAGGTGATTTCTACTTGCTAGGATAATAAAATACTTGAGAAAGACATTAGACATAGGAAAAAAGGAATTTGATCCAAGTTTCCCGTAATCCAAACATGCTGGAAAAAAAAAACTAAAATAAATGCATAGTTGTGTCATCGACATAGCTATCTTTCCGCCTCTTCCTCAGAGCCGTAGAAAGAAACCAATAGCTAAATGATAGAGGCAATGAGGATTTAGCATCAGTTGGGGAAGTGAGTCTCAATTACAACTTTGGTCAATGTCAGGTTGAAAGACCCTGGTATGCATCAAATTCACATATTCAATAACTTGCTACAATTGAAAATGGGATAGATGTATTTAATTTTGACCCACCTAAACAACTTCCACCCTTTAGTTCCTTATCGGCATATAGAAGATAATTTTTCCATAATTGCTCTCTGAGAACTCCTCCACCAATAACAAATTCAACTAAGAGAAACGCTTTTCCCCATTCCACTATAGTATAAGCTAGTTTTTTCCGTGTTTCACTGTGATAAAAAATATTATATTAAAAATTATAGATTCCTACTTGATTCTCTTTAACGAATTACATAGGATTCACGAATCTGTAGACAATCTATTAAGGTCATACTTACACAAAAAATCACCTAGCTATGCATATTCAAATAAAGAATGCAATGTGTAAACAAAAACATAACTTCACTTTGAAGCGTGAAGCTAATAGCACAGCTGCACTTTCAGAGCTTATGCCAAGGGAAATCAGTATGGCTCCCATCAGCCTACATTGAGAGGCGCTAGAGGATTTTTGTTGGTAATTAAAGCTTTATTGACCTCATAAGTCGGATTTCCCTTTGTGTTCTCCTTTACCAATGACACGCCAAAACACAACACCAAACTGCGACCAAGTGTAATCGCAGTCCGGGAATGCAGTAACTGGCAAGTTCTATTATCAACCCGGGGTCTAGATCTACTGCTTACTCCGTGATTGTCTATTATCTAGCCAACTAAGTCGAGTGATTTGTGTTTAAACTAAAAGCAGCAAGAAAGCAGGAAATTATTCGGTTTTCTCAAGCAGGTAAGAGTCACTCGGGAATGAGTCCCCCTAGCCCCTTAGTTAGGTTCAATTGTAATTTCCCTGGGTTGATTTACTGTTGATTAGACTGCGGAAGATCCGACAGTAGCTTGGAATCTCTTAAGCTGACCAAGCCCTCTCAGTCTAACTACCCGGCAGACGACTAGTCTTCACCGGGATAGAAAGCTGAAGCAGTAAGCACAGAACTCCACTACTGGAATTGAATTCCAGTACAAAGCAGTAAACTGGCTAACTCTCGTATAACCAATCTCCTACTATCGAATGAAGAGGCTCTAACAACCTAATCAGATTCTATCTATCTCAGGTTGCAGCAGAAATCGAGAAAAGCTGATCAGACTTCAAACAATTCAATAAACATGCATCATTCGATTAAAATCAAACAGTATAATCATCCCAAGTCATTACAATCAAATCCCTAACACCAGGAACTAGGGTTCTTCATACCCAAGTGAGAGAAGGGTTCTACTCCATAGAGAGAGAGAAGAAAACAGTAATCGGATTAGTCATACTCATAATGATGAGGAAAATCTGCTCCGGGATGATGATTTCCACTCCTATGATGATCTCCAAGCTCGATTTGACGAAACCCAGCTCCAAGATAGCTTCTAGGATGTGTTCTTCGTACTTTCTCTCTCTAGGGCTCTGTTTTTGCTCTCCAAATCCGATTCTCTCACTTTTGGCTCGAAATTGGCTGAAAAACCAGAATTTCCCGACTCACACGGGCAGGCCACACGGCCGTGTGGCTCACCCAGTTGCCCGTGTGAGTCAAAAACGCAGCGTATCATTAAGTTGGCCTTCAGCCATCCCACACGGCCAGGGGCGCACGGTCGTGTGGATTTCCTGGGATGCCCGTGTTTGCTCTCGGAAAAAATCACACGGCCACAAGTGCAACTTGCACGGCCGTGTGATACCCATGGCTGCCCGTGTGGCTTCCTTAGAACCTCGCCATGCATCCGACCTTCGTCCAATCGACCCCAAACTCGCTCCCAAGCCTCCATTCACGTACTAGGACCTGAAATATCACAAACAAGCACAACCTAGCGTGAAATCGGCCTAAAACACGAGAATCAACACCTCAAACGGTGTAAGAACAGGGGTAAAAACATGTGTAATTAAAGGTCTATCAACCAATCTGTTGGTGCAGCTTGTTAGAAGATAAAAGCCAATTCTTGGAGAACTAATAATAACTGCCCTTAAAACATTAAGCATCCTTGGAAATATTTCAATAGATTATTTTGATAACGTTCATGTTGCTATTCGATTACATATACAGCTGACAACTAAAAAGATCACATCCTCCTAGTAGGTTAAAGAAAATTTTGAAACTTAAAGGTGAAACCAAAAAGGAATATGGTGGAATCAATAACTAAGAACACCAGGCTTGTAGGTAGGAAGGAAAAATTAAATGGTAAACACAACGCCATAGAAGAAAAATATTCAAAACTGGTAGAAATTAAGAAACCTACCATCTTGAGGATAGGACTTCCCGCCAATTGTTAACAGGAGCGGTCACAATAGAAATTGGGCACAATTGAGCGAGGTGAAGACGAAAAGTCACCAACTCTGCTCGAGCGGACCCAAAAACTGCAAGAATAGGAGTTCAATTTAATCATATCAAATGGTAACTACAACAGATCACTATGAACAATATTACTATTAGACTATTTCAACTTTCAACTTTCAACTCTAACCATCATCACACCAGAATAATAATGAACAAATCACCTTAATTAACTTAATTCCAGAAGCGTTTAATGTTCCTTTATGGCGCTCTAAATCTTATTGAATTAAAAAGTCAGGCTAGCAAGTAGTATAGTAGGAAGCAATGCAGTCAAAAGCGCGATTCTACCTAGAAGCGGAAAAGGGGTAAAATTGTAAAGCGTAGAATCAAAGCGTAAAAGCGTAAGTTTTTATGCATACTGAAAAATAACTAAAATTCTATTAAGTAGGACATATGCTATGCAAAATATGAATGTACAGAATTTAGATAAGTTAATTAATACATGCGATTCATGCCTAAAGTAGAGCAACTTATAGCATCTTAATAATAAGTCCGTAAACATAAATTTTAACAATAAACCACTTTTCCCTATACGCTAATGAATTTGGGAAAAGCCTAACTAATGAATTAGATTACTCTATTGAAGTTGAGAATGCATCCAAGTACCTGATATGTTTCTTTTAATCTCAAATGTATCATATTGTTGGTGATTTACTTTTAAAATATACTTTTTTTAATTGATTTCATGAAAAGAATACTCGTTTAGTGAACTAAAAGCGTAAAAACGTAAAGCGTTTTGGTGAGCTAGAAGCGTAAAACCGTAAGTTTTTAAGCTTTAAAGCGCAATTTAGTCCGATTTTACACACTTAAGTTTTTATATGGAAACGAAAGCGTTTTGGTGACCTAAAAGCGTAAAATCGTAAGTTTTTAAGTTTTAAAGCGTGATTTTGACTGCATTGGTAGGAAGAGTAAATTTTGGTCACATATTGAAATATATGTTGCATAAACTCAAACATTCAATACCACAAACTATAAGGCAAAAGTCTTAAAAGTCCAATATACCCTACTCCGCCATCTTAAAAAATTCATATGGCAAGAAAGTTGTCATTCATAATGCAAGTTAGAGATGCTTAAGAAAGCAAAGAATCCAATTACATGACCCATTACTAAATAGAAAAATCCTATGAAGCCTCGCCTCCTTTAATAATGATAAATCTTAGTATAGAGCACAATGAGAAACATCATCGCATAAGCATATAGTCATATACAAATCCTAGTTCCCGATTCAATATCATCCAAAAAACAAATAATGCAATATGAGAACAGAATGCAGCGAGAGAAGAGGGCAAACAAAGGAAAAAGTTTCTAAAGCTTAAACCTCCTTAAACAGAGATAATTCCATAGTACTTAACACCATTTTAAATATTTCACACAAGGTAAAATTCCTAGTAAATTAATTCGTTATTGCCAACCTTAAGAGCACAATAACCTACATGACATAGGGGAACCACACAGTGCAAAATACAGTGCATAGATTGCCATATTATGTTAATTAAAAAGTTCTCTCTATAACACGTGTCTGTCTATGTGTTTTTTATATAATCTATCTCAGTAAATAAGCTTGATTCCAGATAAAGAAAGCACAAATTCTTATTGTTCTATGCTTCTATCTTTGAAATTGTACACCTGCATGCAGCAACTACAGTTCATGGGTAAGACTAAGAATGAGTTGAGAAGAAACAATCAAACAAAGAAAATATAGACAACTTGGAACATTTATGCAATTCACCCAAAAAACAACATTCAATCAATTTGATTGGCAAAATCCAGTGACTATAAAGTGTGTTTAAAACACAAAATGTATCCAATCAAGTAGGGAAAGAAAATAAGAGCTAATTGATGGCAAAAACTAGGGGTGGTAATCGGTGAATAGGTATTCGATATTGCCGGATATCGTACCAGATACCGGAGGTATCCGGTATACCAAATACCTTCGATATCTTGATTTGGCATAACGGTATACCGAATAATACCCGGTAATATACGGACATCAATTTGGTATATCGGAATACTGAATGGTACGGCTGAGCCGAACACTACTGGTGATGGGAGGGCGAAAGCTATGCCCCCAACGAGCATGATGACGAGGCTGATTCTGATAATGGTGTGGAGGAAGCTGATCAGAAATCCCAACACTTACTCCATCTTGATTGGTCTTATCTAGTCCCTCGTATCCTTCAGGTTTGTTCCTGACTCTATACCATCTTGGCCTTGGTTCATTATCATTTCATTCAAATGTTTCTCTGGGTTTGATTTAGATAATGACACTGGTATGATCGATGATAGATTGATTGGGTTATTAATGGTGGTGGGGTTTTGGTTTTGGATTGCAGGTGGCATGTAGCAATGCCTACTATAATAGCGAAGTCCATTTCGATTCTATCAGATGCAGGGCTCAACATGGCTATGTTCAGTGATGGTTAGTATAATTTCAAAATAGCGAAGTCCATTATTCGTGTTCTTCTTTAAAGTTTGTCCATAAGGCTCCATGGCGGATCTTCTCAAGTCAAGTGTAGTAGAATATATATTGTTTGTCCATAAAGTTGTCCATTTTTCAAAGTAGAACTCACAATTCAATGACTGTAATTTTGGAATAAAACGATCTATTTGGTATCCGGTATACCGGTTTAAATACCGGTAATCGACTATCCGGTATCCGGTATATCGAATAACTTTTGGTATCGGTATTCGGCAGCAAAATTTCAATTGTCGACATACCGAATACCGGCTACTCGGTATCCGGTATACCGGATACCGACCGATTACCACCCCTAGCAAAAACCAAATTCTACTGTGAAATGCAAAGGGTTACCATAGTATGTGAAATGCAAAAGTGACACCATAGCATGTGGAAAAAACGTTCTAGATAAAGCCAAAGAGATTCTTTCTGAAAGAAACTTGAAAAAGCAGAGCACATGCTGGAAAAAAAAGATACCCATACACTTCAAACTCAACCGTAAACATCAGTATTGATAACCAAAATCCTGAACCAGTAATCATTGGCTACATGAGAAAGAAGCCTTATAAATGCAGTCATATTACTAAGAATGAAATGGCGACAAAACTACAACCAATTGGTATCAAGCCACTGTGAATTTAAATCATAAAATCTTTGAAGCGCAAGAAGGGAGATAGTTTAATCACTCATAGAACACTACATTAGAGACATTCAAATCGTGCTATTGACTACAAGGTCTATAAGTTACTCGTGTTTTGTAGTTCTATGTCAAAAGAACCCCAAATAAATGTTTGTAAGTAGAGGCAAGAATGAACAGGTAGGAGCAAACCTTTGTATTTTCTAGTAGCAATGGCATAAAGAGAAATAATGACTGATGGCAATGAATCGGTCAGCCTAAGGCAAGCAAGTCATAGGAGTTGCATAAAAGTACCCCCATCATGGGAGTGGGGAGTCAACTAAAGATTTGCCCTTTCTACATAGATTGAAAGATGGGGTAGCTAAGGACATAAAGTTAGGAGAAACTCCAATAAACTTAAATGTAATCGAAAGAACAGGTAAGGTAGCAAGATGATTCAGGAAAAGCATATGGGAAACAAAGGTTCATATTGAGTAAAAGAAGGGTAAAGAGAATCATGAAAATTAAGTATGGATAATATAAAACCAACATGATCAAGAAGAGCAAAAGTAGATAAATATTGGGAAAAGAGAGTAGCTTTATGAGTGAATTATATTTATAGTGCATCTAGTTTTGCTCTATAAATATAATTCACTCAGAAATCTACTCTCTTTTCCCAATATTTATCTACTCCCTTCTATGTGGCTAGCGCATCTAGTTTTGCTCTTCTTAACATGAGGTATAATGCAATCCATTGTTGCAACCTAAGAACCATCAATAAAAGGTCAGTGCGGGGTCTAAAAGCAGGAAACAGGAGCATGCTTTTTTTCCTCGCCATACCTGGTGCTTAAGAGCTTTCACAGGTTACGCATCAAGATAATTATTCAACAGTTATGACCGGAAGCAATCAAAGACTTGACATAAAAGAAGTGCAGAAATAGATGATTTCAGAATTAGCATCACAATAGATTTATTCCACTCTCCTTCCACCAATTTCAGTCACCAAGCCAAACTAACTCATCAGCTCTAACCATTAACTACATTTCCCGCTGCAAACCACAACACGTAGAACAACACCAACACATGATTGGATAAAATACTCAATATAAAAGACAAAAATACAATGCATTTTACAACAAAGAAACAATACATGCTACTAAGGATTCGAACTTGGATTTTTAAGGTTGAAATCAATAATTATATGGCTCAACCAAACCATTACTTATAATTGATATCCTTTTGTTCGATAAAATTTATATTTCCCAATGGTATTCTAATTTTGAGTGCGTATATTTAAATTGAAATATAAATAAAAAAATCCAATATGTAGTAAACTTATTTATTGAATCCATATGTCTCAAGAGCAGGAATGTCATATGACAATCTTGGATTTCTCAATCAAAATAATACGGTTGCTTACTACTTTAAACTTTGTTAACATAATGAAATTAAATCTTTTCAGATGTTTACTTAATAAAATATTAGTCCGTTATTTACTTATTTACGACATACAAAGACTTATTACGCCAGTAAAATATACAACCCAAGCTAGTGCTTTGTACGGAAAGCCATTATACAGAATGTGACGAGATAAGAAGAACGATAAATATTACTACATAGATTCCACCATTAAATAGGAAGGAGAAAATACCGTTGTTCAATGTATCTCAACACGAAATTAAAGGAAAGTACCCAATAATGAAAATTTAATTTTGTTTCTATAGCAATGACAATCAAAATCCAAGTTTAATTTTGTTGCTATATGCTGGTATAATCATGTTTGGGTGCTTTGGCTGCTGTGTTATGACAACTTGGTGTCTTGGATTTGGATTGAAACGACTAAGGAAATGTATGTTATTTTCGTATTAGGAAAACGAAAAAGATGGAAATAGTAAATTGGCTGCCAAGCATTGCATTGTAATGTTTTCTTATTTCAGCGAAGAAGAAAAGGAAAGTAAAAGGAGAAAAAGGAGTGAGATTTTTAAGTTCTGGGGGTCAAACAGCAAGAATAAGAAAAAAGGAGGGGCATCTAGATAAAAATTCACGAGACACAAAAGGCGGACTTGAGACACAAAAATTAATTCCGGTTCAGTAAACCCGGCAGAATCCGGCGCCTGTGCTTAGACTGGATTCTCCCCCCACCCACTCCAAAAAGCGCAGGCGAAGAAAAAGGAAAAATAAAAAAAGAAAAGATTTGAATTTAATTACTTTTTCTGATTTTATGGGAAAGTAAGAAAAAAACAAAAAAACGTTTCAGGGGGAAGAGGAGACCTATAAATACACACATTTTATATATATATATTTTTTATAATTCAAGCCCTTCATTACCACCAGAATCCAGATAACCAAAAAGAAAGAAAAACACTCACTGTCCCCAACCGTTCCTTCAAGGAGAAAAGAAAAGAGAAAACCCTAAAACAATTATCAGTCACAAATTTGTACACTCGGCTCGCTCGTTCTTCGAAAATCTCGACGAGCTCTGCATCTGGAGGATTCACGGTGAGTTTCCTAGGGTTTCAGTGGTCTGAGAATTTGCGAGTAGCGAGTGTGTATCTAATTTTTATTTTTGTTTTGTTTTGTTTTGTTTCAGGGAGGGGGATCTGTGAGGGATAAGTAGGGATTTCGTGGAAAGAGTTTTGAAACTACCGAGTTTGGTCATGGCTTCCGGCGACAGGGAGCTCGAGCAGCAGCTCGAGGAAGCGGGGAACAAGCTCCTAAACCCTCCTTCTTCGGTCGATGAACTTCTTCCCCTTCTCGACGTAAGTATTTTTAACTCTCCCCCTTTCCCTGTTCTTCTGCCCCTGTGTGGCAGAAACGTTGTTTCCCCTCTATTGGGCTAGGTTTTCGTGCTTCTCGACACGTAGGGGCGAACTGCATTCAATTTGTTTGTTCTTTGATCTTCTGCTACTCTTTGTTCTTCTATTTGTATTGCTTTTTGGAGTTGTTGTTTGGTAGTAGGGTTCGTGTTTATCTTATCGTTCCCCCAAAGGGTAGGTTTTGCTTCCATGGTTGGCCATTTTGTTTCTGTTTCTGCTTGGTTACTGTCTGCATTCTTGGTGGGGTTATTTAGGTATATATGCATGATAGGATTAGGAGGGGGTGTTGAATTAACCATAGTTCTCCGTTTCTGCTCTCTGTGATGGTATATACTTATATATGTGTTCTTGGAAGGTCAGTGGAGGTGGAAGCTCTGAAGCAGCCAACTTTTCAAATGCGTGAAATTTGTTATTTGTTCTGTTTTGTGGTCTAGGTGGCGATAGGAAGGGGGGAATGGAACTTTCAGATTGTGTTTTCTGCCTGTTGCTTAATCCTGTTGTGTTATTGCAGTCTCTCGTGTGTTTGCACTCTTTATTTGTCTTAGTTTGCCATTGCATGAAGCTGTTGGCATCCATAATATAACCGTCTGCTAGTTTACATTTATGATAATCCCATATATTGGTGTTAAAATCTTCGCGTCCTAGCAGGATATGCCTTTAACGGTGTTCATTATGTTTGTACTTGTAGTAGTAAGTAGGAAGTCACCTCGCTTTGGTGATTCGCGATGATTAGTGGTTGATTAGGTAGTGATTTCCCATATTTGAAAACCTCATTATAAGGGGCACTATTATACCGCTTCTGAAGATTGATGTCTGAGATGGCAAATCATTAATTTGTTGTCGATGTGAGGGATTTGTGATCGTATAGATATAGTAATATGACAGGTGCTTTATATGCTTCTGCGTGCCTTGGATGGCTTTACTGATGATCACCTAGACAACGTCCACGTGTAAGATTAGCGTACTTTTGGTAAAAGTGTAATTCAAGTTATTAGCTGCATTACCACTATTTAACGTAACACGTGAAACATTTGATGGTTTCTTTTAGTGAAAGAAGCCCCACAAATGTCTTCTAGATGGGACTATGCATGTCATTTGGCAAAGGATGAGATTTCATCGGTGAATAGTTGGTGTTATTATTAGATGTTGTATTTATTGCCATATAACGATAGTTATAGTTTGTGACGATATATACACGTGATGTTATTTATATGGACACTTTTGCTTGCGAGTTCGTGATATGGTAACGGTTGGCTTTTGTTTTGAAACATGCCAAAGTCATTCTAAGGACTGGCGCCCCAGGTTTTTTTCTTTTGGTAGGAAATTGACTGTTCGTTCTATGTATATAACTGGTAGCAGGGCGGTTTAGCTTTCGGGATGGTTTTTTATACATTTGGATTGCAATACTAGGATTTGAGAACTAGTTAATGAGGCTATGTTGGGTGCTGAACTTCACAGTATATAGATGGATTTGTTGAACTAGGCGTAGTGCGGTTTTTCTTCATGTCATAGTATGCTATTTGACAACTAAGGTAGTTAGACTACACATATACTTTACCTTGTAAATTCTGACTAGTTTATACTTGACTATTGAAAGGCTGATATGGTGACACGTCACAATCATACGTGATCACAATTCACCCTATAGACCTAGTTATTAGGTGTTTCATTGTGGAATATCTGATGGTTCCTGTAGGCTGAATTAGTTTCTAAATAATCCGAATACCATAACTTAAGATTCAATGATTGTGAATCCTCGGCCCACGCAAAGACCTAACTTTATACTAGGATTTTGCTTCATTGATGGTGGGGGCATAACTTAAAATGCATTACATCGTTTTTTTTGTATGACTGGCGTGCCTAGCTCATGCGTTTGAGGCCGAAATCTGCGATCTATCACAACTTTGTCAATAAAACCTTGTTTTGTAAAACTACCGTTTTTGACTTAGTTACATATACCTAAAATAACTGGAAAGAAGTAGTGCTGGCAATATCTAGGATTCTGTATTACTAGTTAAGAAAAGTGAACAAGTCGATTTGATCTGAATCCTCTAGCTTTCAGATGGTTTGGATATACTTTAGTAGCCAACATTAGATCTGATATTAAGTCTCGATACAGACTTAATCTTGCACTACATTGCTATAATTCTGTCTTGTTCTTGTTTATGAACCTTGTTTCTTCTTGTTTTGAACTTTTCCTTATTTCTCTGATGGATTCTCGCAGCAAGTCGAGAGTTATCTAGCAAAGGTGGAACAGTCACCTACGGAATCAATGCAAAGCGCACTGGCTCCATCACAAAATGCATTGATCACAGACCAGCTCTTTCGGCATTCAGATGTGGATGTTAAAGCTGCTGTAGCTTCTTGCATCAGTGAGATAACGAGAATAACCGCACCGGAAGCTCCTTATGAGGATGACCAGATGAAGGTGGCTAGTGCTTTCAACATGTGGAATCCTAACAGATTGAAGAGCTCTTCTAGGTTAATTGATATGCATTTCGCTGTTTTTTTTTTTCATTTGGTTTCCTATGTATGCAGGATGTCTTTCACCTGATAGTATCTTCATTTGACAACCTGGATGACAAGAGTAGTCGGTCATATACTAAGAGAACGTCGATACTTGAAACTGTTGCGAAGGTCAGGTCATGTGTGGTGATGTTGGATCTTGACTTGGATGCGCTGATATTAGAGATGTTTCAGAAGTTCCTCAAGTCTGTAAGGTAATGACCAATGTCGATGACTGAAGTCTTTTCTGTAGCCTGGCGTGTGTCATTGGCAAGATATGCTGAAAGCTACTCATGGGGGTGGTTAACTGGAGTGCTCGGTTCAAATTTTTATGCCACTTTTTCATCCCATGAAGTGTTACATGCATGTCTTGAGTAGTTATCAGATTCTCCGTGTAACTGTGAATAAACAAAAGCACTATCTTACTGATGCTTCTCTATGCTGCCAGGGATTACCATCCAGAAAATGTTGTTACTTCCATGGAGACAATTATGCATCTCGTCCTAGAAGAGAGTGAAGATTGCCACACGAAACTGTTCTCACCACTTTTAGCTTGCGTAAAAAAGGGAAATGAGGTCTGTCATGGTTTTTATTGTTGCTTTAGTTTGATAACGTTGTTGCAACATATCGATTGTTATGATTAGCATCTCTTCTACAATTAACTCTGTTTTCCATGCCAGGAAGTCTTGCCCGTTGCTCGCAAGCTGGTGGAGGGCGTTCTTGCAAAATGTAGTTTACCTCTCAAGCATGCCTTGTTAGCTGCTATGAAAGCCTTACAGACCTCTTTGGATGACTACAGTGATGCTGTTGTTTCTATATGCCAAGATGTTCCTCCCGAAGATATTGATCAGCCAGATAATAATAAAGTAAGTTTTCCTTCCTGTCCTGGAACTAGAAGCCAATTGTTATTGTGCTGTTCTAGGCTACCTATGGCTTTTTAGCTGTTGAGTCTAAAATATGGTAGTCTCAGAACAGTCTAGATGACTTTTTTGAACTGCGGTATTGCATTCTTCATTTCAATGATTTCTTTTGGTCACCTTTTTGGTAGGTTATAACATTAGCTTTTAGGAAACTTTCTAACTCAACAAACTTGGGTAATAAAGAAGCTGGGCGGATGGTGTATCTTTGGATTTTATCCTCTGTCAGTTTGCCTTTTCTTTTTTTACTGAATCTCAGAAGCTAATGAGGCTGTTCACTCAACATGCAACATCGTTCTAACATTCTTTCAGTTTTCATTAAACTGCCAGTATCCCTGTTCTTGTCCTTTCTTGAAGCTGTTTGTTTTGGATGCTAACACTGTCAGAGTGCTTTGAAAGCAACCTTTGTATGTTGTTGAAACTAAGTTGCATCCTTTGATGTCTCTGTATGAACTGCTTGTTTTAAACTGTTCTAACTTGCTACAGGTAGAAGGAAGCAAGTCAGATATGGCGTTGGTCAATGAGGGTGCCAAGGTATGACATTTTCTTCTCCCCCCCCCCCCCCCCCCCCCCCCCCCCCCCCCTTTCTTATCTTAAGTTCCCTTTTAGGTCTGTGATCTAAGTGCGTACTTTATTTCCAGGCGAATAAAGAAGTAACAGCAGGAGTTGGTCCTTCTGAAGTACCCGATTCAGCAGGCGATAAGTCCTCCAAGTCAGTTGTAAGCAATGGTGTGGCAAAGACAAGGGAAGCTCAGGTCTTGGCCGAGTCAGATTCCTTGAAAACCCAGGAGAAGGGTAAAGCCACTAGGTATACAAAAAGTGCCAATCCTGCCACAAATGCTGATGTTTCTGCTACCGAGAAGGCTGCTAAGAAAGAAAGCAGGCCGGAGCTGAGTAACAGAAAGAGGGCGAGAAAATCTAAGTCATCTGCAAAGTTGATCGAGCGTTCTGAGGTTATACACACTGCTGATGAGAAAGATGCTGAAAAGCTTCCCGAAGGCAAAAGTCACGGCAAGGATGCTCCCAATTCACCTCATGCAGAAAAATCTGTACCTGGTGATGCTGCTGTGGCTTCTGAAAGTAAGCACAAGAATGATATCCAGCCGTCATCCCCAAAAGCAGCGGATGGGGAGTCCTTGACTGCTTCTCCATCTGTGAGTGAAAGCCCAGTGGATGAAACCCTTGCCAAAAAGGTTGCTCGTTTAAAGAAGAAAGAGGGTTCAGTAAAGGGGCTTGTGCAATCTACTGATGATGTCCAAAAAAGAGCATCCGAAGGGACAAGTGACTCAGAAGTGAAGCCCACCAAACGTGGTAGAAAGGGACCTTCTGGAATCTCCAACAAAGAAAAATCGGTAAAGATAACCGAGGCATCAAAGAAAGAATTTGGTGGAAGTGAATTGGACGCAAAACTATTGAAGCAGTCATTTAAGGCAGATGAAGGCAGTAAGAACGCAGAAGGGTCTTCGTCAAAGCAGTCTGAAGATAAGAACCAACGTGTGCGTGGAAAAGCTCTCTCGGGGAAAAATGTTGCAAAAAGTTTACCGAATGACGATGAGAATGTACCTTTTCTTCCTCCTTACTCTTGAGTTCACAGTTCTGTGAACTGATATAACATTTTATCCTGCTCTTTGATTGTGTAGGAAAATATTTCATCCCTGAAGTCCGCTGTAAAACAAGTGAAAGATGAACATCCTGTTGAAGAGACCCCCAAGACAAGTAGCAAAAGGAAACGAGATGTAGGGAAGTCCGCTGGAAAAGAAATGGTATGTTGTTTGAAGTGAAGATCACACTGATGCATTACTTTTTGGCTTAACCCCTTGTGCCCTTGTTGTCCTCTTAAATTTGTTTTTTGCTCTTTGTGCCTCCAAGACAAGTAGCAAAAGGAAACGTGATGTAGGGAAGTCCTCCGAAAAAGAAGTGGTATGTTGTTTCGAGTGAAGATTACTCTGATGCATTACTTTTTGGCTTAACCCCTTGGGCCTCCTTGTCCTCTAATATTTGTTTTTGACTCTTTGTGCTTGTAAAAGAATTGCTATTGTTTTATGAGCCTCTATCGGCCAAATCCGGTTTTCTTATACATAGATGAATCCCTTACTGTGGAGTTGATATTCAATTCATATTGTTAGCACTAGTAACTTTGAAATAATTAAAAAAAAAAAAACAAGTAACTTTGAAGTACTGTCTGGAACATATTGTATTATCTTCCTTCATCTTGGCTTTGTTTCCCGTTTCCATGTACAAGGTGTTGCTTTTGCCATGTCACCTGTTTCCCTTAGAATTATAGTGTGCATTTGTTTTCAAGAGACAAACAATGTGCTTATGCAGCAATTATTCTTATAGGCATCTGATGCTAAAGATTATGGCGACGAAATTGTTGGTAAAAGGGTGCAAGTATGGTGGCCACAAGACCGTAAGTAAGTTCCTGGCATTTGCCTTTAGAAAGTTTCATTTATGTTTTTCGTTATATATATTTATTAAATCTCCTGATTTCTGCAGTCATTGCATATTGCCATGGGTGTCTGTCTGGTTTTGTAGTCTATGCTCCTCTCTGTCTTACTATGTCTGGGCGATATGGTTTTCTCAGAATAAGCTTCCTTCATTTATTATACATTTTCAATCCTGAAATTAGTTGAGTGCGTTATTAAAATCCCCTAACTACTAGTGATTGTAAACCCATTGCCTCTTATCTACTTCGATTTTCAGATGCTTTGATTCCAACTTTGTCATTTTCTGAAATTGAGTTATTGGTTGAATAACTTCGATTTAGTTAAAACTTCAAGGTCACATCTCTTCTGTTCCTGGATGTGTCTGCAGGTTTTATAAAGGCACTGTTAATTCTTATGATTCTACCAAAAAGAAGCACTTGGTAAGGCATACTTGTTAGATATGGATAGAACGATTCTTTCCCTTCCGATTTAGTGAATTTCTTGCCTACATTTTCCGTCTATCGTTGTGCGTTGTAGGTTATTTATGATGATGGTGAGGAAGAAAATTTAAATATGAAGAGGCAGAAGTTTGATATCCTGAATAGTGAATCTGGTGGATCTGATTTGGAGGATGAGGTAAAAGAATTATCATCCTTTCGTTTTATTGCACAATCTATAGATTTTTTTTTGTTGACCTAGTTTCGTTGACAGGGAGAAGCAGCCAAACCTTCAAGTCCTGATGCCTCATCTGAGATGTATGTTTCTCGCTTGTATTATTACTGAACTCACGAGTCCTTTCTTTTGTAAGGCAATTCCATTGGTCTCAGTCATTGCTAAGGTATAACACAAGCCTTACCTTTTCAGCCCGGCAAAGAAGAAGGCAAAAACTGAGCAGTCGGCTAAAAAAGAAAAGATGGATGCTTCCCCTAAAAGGTGTGTAAGACATGAATGTTTATTTCTCACATTGCACCTCTGATGATGCCCACTTATGCTCATTTCTTCAACTACTGGATTTGATTTGTTAGGGGTGGTGGAGCTTCTAGCAAATCCAAGAGTTCAGCAGCTCGTGGGAAACCTGGGCGAAAACCGAAGGAAGTCAATCAAACTGATGCGGAAGATCCCAAGTCTTCCATGAAGACAGAGGACGATAGTGGTACCAAAAACAAGGAGCCTACCCTCGAGAGTGGAGGTAAATCAGGTGATGTTGCATCTTCCAAAACTCCTGGAAAATCCAAGACCACTGATGACTCTGTGGCAGCAACTAAAGCTACCACTAGCACCAAGTCGAAAGATGATGGTGGCGCTAGCTCTTCTGCAAAATTGTCGAAAGCCAAACAATCAACCAAGAAGACTGCCGGCGGGAGATCGTCCTCCAGTGCAAAGGGTAAAGGCATCAAGGGCGGTGCGAAGTCCAAAGCTAATGGTACAGGGAAGCCCAAAACTGGTTCCACCAAGGCAAAAGACACCGAGGTGGAAGACAGCACTGATGACGAGTCGGGCAAAGAGGAGGAGATTATCAAGGAAAATCCGACATCAAAGGGGCAAGCCAGTGAAGCAAAGAGCGGCAAGAAGCGGCCGAGGGAGGCCAAACTCGAGTAGGATGGATGGATGGATGTTGCTCCGAATTTGTGTCTGAGAGTTGGCACTTGGCATTCGCGTAGCATTAGCAGCAGTAAAGCGAGAAGTTTGGGTTCTTTCTCCGTGCAGATCGATTCAAGGGGGGGACTGTTATGGGGGTGAGTTTAAAGAGGGTCATTTTGTAGCGTGAAGCTTAGCTGTCTTTGGTATTGTTGAGATATCAGCAGCAGGAGGGTTAGGATAGTTGGTACTGTTAGATGGGTGTTGTTTAATCGGTCTCTTTTAACCTCCTTTCGTTATCTCTAGTTTATGGTTTATTTAAGGGAGACATAGTGCAGTAGCAGAAGTGAGTCGGGCTAGCCCTTGTTAAATAGATGCTCTGTTTCCTTTTTCTTCTAAATTAATAGATGATCATCATTCTTAGATTCAGATATCAAGTTGGTTTCCAGGCTTTCAACACCCATCATAGCTAATTAGCTATGTTGTTTTCTCTTCCTTTCAGTTATCAACTCTGTGGAAGATTGTTTCAAAGAAATTTCTACAAGTCAGTTTTGAATATTTGAACAGATCTGAGAGCTACCTGAAGTTCTGTAAGCCCCGGTGTGATTTAGAAATCGTGTCTTACCGGCTGGTTGGATCGAAATTCGGGGTATCGGAGTTTGGAAATACTAGGTATCTGACCTTAAACTGGTAAGCAGTATTTTTATTGAATTACTGGTAAGCCGTTTCAGTGGTATAAAACAGAAGAACTAAGGTTAAATTAATAAAGTGGTTTTAATACATAATATCTTGTTACTTTTTTTTCTTATAATTTTTAGTACGATTTTACTATTCTTCTTGAGGTGAAGATGGAGTTGTTTTACTGTGAAGTAGGGATGTCAATGGGTAAGGTTAGACTGAATTTTGTCAAATTCGAACCCAAACCCATGGGTATATTAAAAAAAAAAAAACTTGGGGTAAAATTCAATGGGTTTGGAAAACTCAAACCCAACGCAACCTGTTGGGTATCCACGGGTTCATGGATATCCATGGGTTCTATAAATGCTCAATAACTTCCTATCAAAATAAAAGTCTAACATCAATCTTCCCATTCAAATTATTCGTACAAACAAACACCAATGTAGAACATACAAGCAAATCACAAATTGTTCAACATTAAAGATAAACATCCATAAACAACATAATTAATTGAAGTTTCTTCCTCCTTGTCAACTAAGCTTATACACTTTCTACTTCATTCTACACAATTAAGAAGAACAAATTAGAGAGGGGTACATGTTGGAACGGGGTTGGATATGGCTAAACCCGAATCTAACCCAAACCGCAAAATAGTAGAACGAATTTAAACCCAAACCTGATCCATAATCCATCAACACGAATTTTACCCGTTTTAACCGGGTTAGGTTGAGTAGGATATTCGTAAATAGAGTTATATTGCCATCCTTAATAAGGCAGACCAGACCTGACGAGGTAGTGATAGATTAGTAGGGGATGAGTTCATGTGCTTAAGCCCAAAAACTTAAGCATATGCTTAAACTAATCCTATTGGTTGTTAGTAGATTAGGTGGTGAATGAGAAGTTATTAGTTAACAAGTAATTAAGGGTATTGAGGCAGGGGCGGAGCTAGGATTTAGCTTTCGGGGGGGGGGGGGGGGGGGGGGTGCCGGAGTTCTCTTGATACTTTACCGTAAAGAGCTAAAATTCTATTAAACAAAAACTCATTATATTTATTAAAAGCGCACACAAGAATTTATATTAAATTTGGGATAAATCAGAAAACTATATACAAGTTACTAACTCATTTCAATATTGTGTGGCGTAAACTGTTTTAATAACCAAACGGGAATGTCTATTTATATTAATATTCGGCAAAATGTATTCATTTTATATTAAAAAATAACCTTAAAATTGAAGAATTTAATCGATCTAATTTAAATTAAATAATTAACAAACCAAGTATGAAAGTTTAATCATTTGATCAAATTTTTTAGTTAAATAAAAACATACAGGCCATATAACTAAAAATATTCATCATGTTTCAAACTATCCTTGAAATTTTGAAAATAGTTTGAAAGAAAGCATTTGACAAATAAATTATTATGAAAATCATAGACTAAATTGACTATTTAGGAATCAAAATATAAACTGATTATAAAAAAAGCTGGTGAAAGAATTGGAACGGCATATTATTCATAGCCTTAGCTGTGATAAAAGTAAATGCTGCTATCCATAGGGATCGAAACCTCCACCACTGGCTGAAAGGGAATGGCGCACTGCCACTAAACTACAGGAAATTTTTTAATACTATTTTCACGTTTGGTTTTTTTTATACATAAAATGTAGTTTATACGTCTAATACCAACTTTTGCACGTAATTTTCAAAATTCTCGGGGGGCCGGGGCCCCCCGAAGGCTTCTGTAGCTCCACCCCTGTATTGAGGTAAATTGTGTATTTAGTTTATTTAAAATTTAACCTAATTTTTTTAAAAAGATTTAACCTAATTCCATAATTAAATAAAAACTAATCATCAACCCTTCTTCAACCCTAAAATCATAGCCGCCGGTTACGTTTTGTTATCTTGAAAAAGACGTCTTCCTCCTAACCCTCTACCGTCTTCGACCCGGCGACTTCTGGCCATTCTCCTTCCTTGGCGCCGTCGCGTTTTCCCTCCCTTCCACATATACATAGTAAGCCACACCGGGCAAGCCTAGGCTGAAAGTAGCTCGGGCTGCTGTCCTGTTTCTCGTTTATAATACCAGCGGAGAAGAAGTTGCAGGAGTTGACGTTTGTCATTTGTGTTTCTCGTTTACGATACCTGCGAGAATATGTTGTTGGTACTCTCCTCAACGTCGACGTCCAGCTAGCGTCGGACCCCAGTATGCTTTTGGTCGTCATCCGGCCAGCTAGCGTTGACCAGTTACCGTCGTCGAACAATTCCCGTTTTCTTTTGTCTCGTCATCGTCTAGTTTGGCGGTGAACTATTGTCGTCCGTCTACGGTCTATCCACCGCCTTCAATGTTTCATCAATTTTTTATGTTCAAATTAGTAACGCACTTTCGTTCAATTAGTAATAAATCAGATGGTAATTAGTTACCTTAGTTAACCTTTTATTCTTAACTTTTTAAATACCGTTGTTAATATTTTATCCTTAAGTTATCACCCTTTTTAATACCGTTTTAAAACTGATATCAGCACATTCCTTTTTAATAGCATTATTACCTTTTTATTATTAAATTTTGTGTTACCATTGTTAAACTTTTATTCTTAAGTTATCATCCCTTTTAACACCATTATTAACTTTTTAAATACCATTTTCAATACTGATACCAGCACAGGAGTGATCCCATTGAGTTTATTATTAACTTTTCATTTTTCATTGTTAACCTTTTATTTTTAAGTTGTCAACCTTTTTTATACCATTATTAACGTTTTAATACCATTTTAAAGCACAACCAACCAGAAGACTCGAACTTCAGACATGAGCCCTTGAGGATGCATATGAAAATCGCTAGCATTAATCTAATGGTAATTACCAACATTAGAGAGAATCATTATTAGTAGCTTTCATATTTGCACGTCAGTTTATTAAAGTATTCAGATTGTATATAATTATTAGATTTTCTTAATATTATCAACGATTATGAAGGGATTATCAATGTTATAATTCAACATTATTAACTATTTGATAGTAATTATCAATTGTTCATGCTGACGTTGTCAATGTGTAGAATATAATTAGTCATTCTATTATTAAAGATATACAATATCGTATTCGTTCTTATAATCATTCTCTTCGACAAATGACTATTAACATTACTTCAAGGTATTATCAACGTTTTTTTTTTCATCAAAAAAGTATTATCAATGTTTTTTTACCAAATTTCATCGATTTATCATACCATTATCAACGTTAACTCTTGGTATTATTAATGATAGAAATCATCATTATTAACAATTTCTCGTCATTTTTTATGAATTTTTTTTGGTGATCTATGATATCATTATTAACGATTTTTCATCATTTTTTAATGAAAATCATAGATCGTAAACTTTGTTTTAACGTTGACAAGTAGCGACGGGATGACGTCGGAGGAACTCATGCCCAAAAACCCCACTCATAATCCATTTCAATACCGAGACAAATGATGACGAGATGGTCAGATGGTGTCATAGGAGGACGCTTTGGCGGCAGGATGGCGATGTCGTCTGAGCACGCTCTGGCGGCTGGCTGGCAGACACGAATCATCGGCAGGCGATAATCATGTCGGTGCCGGGAAGTTGTCGGCGCCTTCCCCTCCAGAATTGGCGAAGAGAGAGAGGCCTAAAATGGTTTAGGGTTTTAATGCTTCTTTCCTATTAATAATAACTATATTAATCAGTTTCCATAACTATAAATTTTTTTTCTTAATTCCTCATTTACCCTTAATAACAAACTAACTACTAACCTTCCATAAACTAACTAAAATCATATTAGCCAATAGGAAGACTTTAAGCATATGCTTAAGCTTTTGGGCTTAAGCACAAGATCTAACCCGGATTAGTAGATAAATAAGTGATACAAGTGACAGAGATCCATCCTTGGAGGAAGTTTGAGCCATTGGCATTTTATTTTAAACATTAAAACGATTCTAAACATTTTCAGTTCCTTTTGAATTTTTATGGTTTTATTCCCGAATAAGTGATGTGCAAATGGCGAATTGCAGTCATCTCTTTTCTTTCACTATTTTTTATTTTCAAATAGAAAGTTTAAAAGTAACGAATAATTAGAATTTGGCATGGGTCGGTCAAACATGCTGAATTTTAAGTTTTGACCCGTTTTGATAAAGTCTAATTTATAATCACATGGTTCCCTGATACCCGATAAAAATCTCAATCCATACCAGTTTGGCAGGTGAGTCCGTGTTTACCACCATTTTCTAGGAATACGACAACGGCGGTTCCTATCCCAAATCGTGTTGTTCGTTCTTGATTTCCTTAGATTTTATCATGGCCTGACAAAAACCAGAAAGCACAATGATGACAAGATGAAAGTTTTATAAAACAAATTAATGGTGTTCTCTTTCTGATCTCATGTAATTATATAATGAAGTTGAAGTTTTTCGATGCTATTCAATTTCATTGGTATGTTTTTAATGGTCTAACTTCATGGTTGTACCAACTTCTGATGTACTGTTTATGTTCCAATATATTCACTTTGGTATGATTATTAGGGATATGCTAGGCGGTACTCACTATTAGGCCAATTTAGCTTAATGGTTGAATCTACGGGTTATCCCAATAATTCAATATTCGGCTCAGCTCCTCCGACCAACAGGTCGGATTATAAGCTAGTAGATAAATAAGTGATACAAGTGACAGAGATCCATCCTTGGAGGAAGTTTGGGCCATTGGCATGTTAGCCGTGGTCTTTCTCAGCCTTAAGATCAGATTGGATCATTTGGGCTGTCCAATTGAGAAATGCCAAAAGGCTCAATACTCGATAGTACGATATATTATGTAAATTAATTTTATTAGATTTTCATTATCCTTTATGAGGATAAGTCAAAAGAGGGAGGCGATTGGCTGGTGTTTGGCAAATGGATTCACTGTCATGAGTTTTGAAGGTGATGCACATGTGATAATTGAGAAGATTCTCCGGAAGGATGTTCGAGATAATCAAATAGGGGCAATTCTGGAAGAGATAGTCAAATTATTTGCTTCAAACATAGGTTTCACTGTACGATTTGTAGGTCGACGAAACAATAGGGTAGCTCATTTGGTAGCTAGACATGCCTTGTCTTTGTTCCCGACTACATGTCGATCGTTTGATTTCCAGGCCTGGCTGTATTCCAGGATGTAACGATCTATTGGTTTCAATCTATTGATTATCTTTTGTCAAAAAAAAAAAAAAAGAGTGATGCGGTTTGGCAGTTTCCACTTTCCAACACGACAGGTCGCGTCTTAAAGATGAATTGGACACACACGATTTGGTCGAGCTTCCCCGCCACCAACATTAATACTATGTTAATGAAAAAGGAAGAACATTAGAGAGAGGAATTTATAAGGAGTGAAAATTTGAGAGTGGTGAAATAAGAAGGGAAAAATAGTTTGAAGGAGATAAGATTGGGAAATAAGACACAATAGGAAGGAGTGAAGTTTTCACCTCAAATTTTGTGTAATTGCTATAGTAGTCTCTCCAAATAATCACCCCTTTGTACCGTAAAAAACTCATAAACAATCAAAAATTTCTTGATCCCAACAATTTTTCCAAAATTTCTCCTCCCTCTTACTTTCCCTCTATCGTGAGCAGAGTGTAAAAATTCGTTTACTAGATCCAACTAGTTTAGGCACTGCATGTTGGGCCCGTAATATAAATGATCGAATCTTATCATAATTGAATGTTTTTACTTTGTATCCTTGATGTATAATGGTGCTATAGAAAATTATGATAATATATTTGATTTTTGGTAGGATTTTCCTCAACAAGGATTCAAGAAAAAATATATGAAATTTAATGTTTACAATGATTCATGATGTGTTTTTAGTAAGTCTTTAAAATACATTACTATTCAAACTATACAAGATGTAGCTCTCAACATATCTTACGAAAAAGTTATTAAATCATTTATCACTCATTGAACTTCGTAGTGTGTTCTACACATAGTTCATTGCTCTTTTTCAACATTTGTAGTGATGACTGGCAACTACAATGCCAATTTCATAAGTCGGTACATTAATGAAATCGTTCGAAATTCTTTCATACAACATTTCCTTACAAAGCTTAATGATTCCATTTCCACTGCTTGTAGCCCACAAGTATAGCAGTAGTAGCGGGACAGGTTACGGTGATTACTATTTTATAGTACTAGCGTTTACCCGACCCGTTGGTCGGATGAATTTTGCTTTATTTCTTTTATAGTATTTGATTTAATTAATTTGTTCATATTTTAGATTATTTGGAATTTTTAAAATAATTTATTGTCAATTTAAAATAATTTTTCGTGCTACTTGTCGATTGTGACATTAATGATAATTAGTTGTATATATTTGTGTTGATCAGGATATCCTTAGATTAATAATGCTTATATTTTATTTCTATTTCATAAGAAATTTTGCACTTCCTATCATTGACATAAATTGTTTAAAAATTATTTCTTCATAATATTTTGCATTACTAACTTTCTTTGCATAACCATCACCTGAAAAGAATCTCCAACATCATCCAATCCAATATCAAAACCATCGCTAATTTGGAAAAGCAACAACAACCATGCAACAGTCTTGAAATAGTCAATGATGTACTTGAAATCAGCAGATTTTTTTTAGAATGCTAGTGTCAAATTAAGCCAAAATACCACCAAGTCGAGAAAGATGAGAAAGAAATGTTTCCAAACATTCCCACTATCAATCCTACCGATATCGTTTCTCGCCAACAATTCTTAAATGATGGTGGCGCTCCAAAGAGTAGTGATATGGTTGGGTTAGGCAATTCTTCTTGAAGACACCCTCTGACTACGATGTTGGACCCAAGATTCAACGGAAAAACTCTCAATCCATCCTTATGCACACCATGCGAAAGAAGGAATTGCGGTTCGTCGAGAGGAGGTAGGGATGACAAAAGTATCCGCAACCGCGGATATCCGCCCGAATCTAACCTAATCGGGTAGGGTAAAATCAGAATCCGAATATTGCGGGTAATAGGTGGGCATGATTTTCTAACTATCCAACCCGAACCCCCCGATTACACACATGCATATGTATTTTGTCTAGATATAATCATTAATTTTTCTCTAACATATTTTATATTTAGCATATAAATATGATATTTTCATGAAATTGTGTTGTTTTAATTAATTTTCTTCATTCTAGTGAATTATTGTCATACTTTTCCACTTATGTAATGTGAGAATACGTGTGAATGTTAACATATTGGTTGGAGTTATAAAGAGAAATTATTACCCATGGATAAACGTGGATACCCGAAACCCGAACGGGTATGGGCATTGTTTTGATTTTTTCACCCGTTTCTTATGTGGATACCGGTATGGGCAAAACCCGAACTATTTTGGGTAGGATAACGAATATGCATTATCCGTCCCGACACAACCTGTTGCCATCCCGATAAAAATAATGATATGCAATAAAAATATTAAAATGAAATTTATTTAGTTATATAAATGATAGATAGAAGTTTAATTAAAATGGAAATGTATAGGTTACACTTTCATTCAAGTGTGTGTCAGATTCTCTTAATTTCTCTGGAAAAATACCATACCATACCATACCATTATTTATTTATTTTTTTCACGATAAAATTTATTTCTTTTGGTCATAAATTTATAAGATGATTTGAAATTTATATAGGCAATAATTAAAAACCCAATATGATTTTTTAGTATGTGGGGGAATATTTTATCAAACTGCTCTAATATATTTTAAGACATGTCTCATAAGTTATAAAGAACGAAAAATGAATCATCAAAAATAGATGATCAATCCCTTGTCTGTAGCCAGACTTTCCATATATATTACTAATACTAAATTGTCTAAAGATAATCATATATGTCAATGTCATCCTTTCTTTTAGCTTGGCATAGTACCCGGTAGCAATAATCTGACTCACAACTATAACACAAAATAATGGGAAAACTAACTGATTCGTTGAACAATCTTATGCATAGATTAACAATATACTTGCTTGGTATAAAATGAGACAAACAAATTGAAACCTTACTGCAGAAAGCAAGCTACAGTGAGCGAGCAAGGGAAAATACACCATAATCAAAAGCCTCAAACAGAGCTCATTCCAAGCACTAAAATAAACAGAGTTCAATTGGTAGCGAAACGAAAGCTTAGAACCATGAATCTTGATAATCATACAGATTAGACAGATGACAAAAAGATAAAGAACACACAATTGACCTCACATATTGACCATCTTAGGTGCCTTCAACCCATGATACAATAGGGCTGGGAATTTAGACCAAACCGTATGACAAACCGCGGTTTAGACCGTAACGTACGGTTTGGTCCGGACCGTTAGACCATGAATACAATTTGGTCTGGTCCATGGTTTGCCTCTTTCACTTGCGGTCTGGAACGGTTTGGTCTGGTCTAGACCGTGGTTAACCGTCCAGACCGTGGCCAAAATTAAGTATGGGCTGAGCCCAACTAGGCAGCTCCAAACCTCCATATTTCAATGGGCCACGCCCAATTTCTTCTCTCACTCGGCTGCTGCGTGCTTCCCCATCGGCCGTTCCTAATCGCGGCGGACGCTGAAAGTCTGCAAGGCTGAGAGAGGCGAGAAGGAAAACCTACCTATTCGTTGTCGTTGTTGCCTTCAGCCGTCGACCTCCACCATCTTCGTTGCCTCGCCTCCAGCCATCCAACAGCTCCGTCGCAACTCACACGACTTCCACCATCGAACTCCACCATCGCCATCGACCTCCGTCATCAACGTCCGCCATCAACCTCGACCTTCGCCTGCCTGCCATCGACTCTGCCATTGCCGACTGGCCCCTGCAACCGAGAATCCACCATTCACGACCAGCTTCCCCTGTCTTTGTTCTCAATGGTAATGTTGGCAGATGGCTCGTTGGCAATAGTGTTATAGTTTGTTAGTTGCTGCTTGAAGCTAGAAACGTGGGATATAGGGTTGTTTGTTGTGCCAAAACATGGGGTAAAAGGAAGTAGGGTTGTGCTCTGCCATTCAAATTGTACAGCCTACATTTCCTAAAACTTTGATTTTGCATTGTATTCAAGGTTATGTTATGTTGTTGATTATTAATCTCATGTTATGTTGGGTTGTAGACTTGAAATTGTTGGTGTTATGTTGATATTTTACAATATTGGATAATACAGGTTTTGTTTAACATGGTCTACTCGGTCCAGACCGTACCGGACCGCACCGCACAGGCGTGGTCTGGTCTGGACCGTATAGGTTATGGTCTGGTCTATGGCCTCTGTTCTACCCTCTCGGTCTGGACCACAAACCGCGTATATGGTCTGGTCTGGACCAGACCGCACCGTTTCCCAGCCCTATGATACAACATGGGTCTGCTGTTCCACTCGATTCTCAATTCTACAAATCGGCTACAGATGATGGTTCCCATCAGTTGCAAACATAAATAATGGACGGAAAAGTTAAAATTTTCAGGGAAAGAAAGCAGAAAGAGAGGAACTCATCTGAGAATTAAAGAGTTGAAACTCCTTCGCAATAAGCTCCCTCTGCCTCAGATCTCACCAATATCCGCTGCAGTTCCCCTTCATCGTGGATCTTTGAATGTCTTACTCCGACTCATAAACTTCCTATCAAGACCATCCCTACTTCTGTGACCAAGCTGTAAAAAAGTCACCCTAACCAAACCGACGAATCATGTTCAGTAACTGAATACGAACTAAGTAAAAAGACCAACCTAGATAATGCTGAAATCCTTCTTCTACTATCACTCGCCTCAAATCCAGCCTCCTCCTCAGTTCTCTTGCACTGCAGGAGATGAGACACATAGATTTCTCACCAAAACTACACATTTCAAATATTTTGAAAAATTTAGTACTATATAGTCTTAAACTGGCTAATGAAGTACTTGGTACTGTCCCCCTACTCTCTCTATCAATTTTGGGTACCTATTTCCCTGCAAAAGAAAGTAAAACCTTCTTCTGGGGATATACCAATTGCACAGTCCTGCTCCTGCCCTTCCCTCAACTTGAAAAAGACAACAACAACATCAAAGCTTTGTTGTCTTTCACTTCCCTCCCCACCTTCCTTCCTTCCATAGAAACTTCTGCTAATAGGGTTCTCTCTGCTCTGAGTAGTGAGTAGTTCCTTCCTTCCTTCCTTCCCTCATCACACAAAACAATACCGTCATTTTCCATGTTGAAGAATCAGGACTTTACTGTCACAAAGTTAGAAGAAAATGAATACTCAAAACAGGAGAGGAAAAACTATAAGATATATGTATGGGTCAGGATGCTAGTAGCGCTACTATATGTTTTGTTCATGGTTAGGTGGGGGATTGATCCATCACACATCAATAAGCTCTGCAATTACCTAGTATGTATATATGTGTGTAGACAAAAAATTGGTTCGTCAGTTTTTTCTTGGCAGAAAAGGTCCTTGAATAGCAACTAAAATATAATTGTTTCATGTAAGTGGATACCATTTGGCTATATCCTTTTTTGCTTTAGGAGCTCTAGGCAATTTTCTACTTCTACCCACGGGTCAAAAATAATTTTTCGGGCTCTTTTCTACCATAGCTTTATTAGCCTTCATATTACTGCTAAATGCTTGAAGGACATGGTTAGTTCGAAGAGTTTTCTGCAAAAAAAGGGTTAGATGATTATATCTCTATATTGTTCAACTGACGATCTCTACCATTCAAAGAATCCATGAGACGATACTTTGAGCGACTAATTTGACGAACCTACCAATTAGCTTGATCCTACAGAAACCATCTCAGAATAGCAACAATTGGCATGCAGAGGAACCCAAAGAGATGTAAAAGAGTAAAACATGGTAATTGTACCAAACAGCCAAGAAAACCTGAGATTAAGGAACCCCAAAATCAAATAACAGACTGATACTGCTAAACTCCAATTTTAGGACAACCGACCACTATAGCATCATCACCATTAAAGCACAAACTTAACTGAAGTCACTCTTCAAACTTCCAACCGAAACCCCAATTCCCAAACTGACCCTTTCAACAAAACAAAACCTTGCTAATGAAACGACTTCCCCTCTTCCCTTGGCCGCCAGGTAAGGGCACCACAGTTGGGGAACCACCAGAAGGTGAGATTCCAGGTGCCGGTGATGGAGCAACTGACTTAACAGCTATAGAGAAATTAGGTATTAGAAAACGCTCACCTCTGAACCCTTGAGCCGTCCACACCAAACTCCGTCCCGACAACAGCACTAAAGAGGAAAGTGACACTGGCCAGTCCTACGGGGGCACAATTCAGCTTGGACACCAGATTTGACCGACGTGAAAAAACGGAACTGCCGAAAATCACCGTTGGCCGTAACTGTCGGTTGCCTGATTGATGAAATGAAAGCTGAAAGGAGAATGACGACGACACAACCCACAAGGAAGAGAATATGGGCCCAGGAATGGAAAGTGAAAACCGGCCCACATGATTTTTTTTTATCCGCGCCTTGGGCAGCCACCTCAGCAGCCGAAAATCACTCTAAGGCCAGGAATTTTTGAATTGGGTAGGCAGTTTTAAGTTTGGGCTATAAATGATACTGTAGAATCATCATGGTTACTAAGGAAAAATTGAGTATGACAAATTATTAATTACTTTTTTTAATAAATTACATTTTAGAAAGTTACAAAAATATATTAATTATAATTTTCTCTCTCTTTCTCTCACTTCCACAATCTCCAGCCAGATCTCTTTTTTTTCCTCAATCTTTTCCTTCTCCGTTCAATCGAAAATAATAACACTGCAAAAATAAAACAAGAATCAATATCAATATAGACAACCACTACCATTTCGGAAACACAAATACAAATAAATCAATACCAATCTGTTAAACAACCACTACCGTTTCGGAAAACACCAATAGCATTGCAGAAATAAATCAATACCAATTCGTTAGACAACTACTACCACTTCGAAAAGCACAAATACAATTGCAGAAATAACTCAATATCATTATGAAAACAATACCATTACATTAAAAAAACTGAATGGTTAAATCTCGCCCTAACTTTACTATTATCGCCCTAAATTAGAACATAAAATTACTAAATTAACCTTAATTAACTAATAGAAAATAAATAAAAAACCCTAAGATCCCTAATTTTTTTTCATCCTCTTCCGGCGTCGCCCTACCACCTGCACTCCAGAAAACCACCTCTATCGCCGTCGGAATGGTCTGACAGTGGAGAGGAACCAGGTCGGTGAAAACAATTAAGAACGGAAATGGTGAGGAGTGAGGACCGTGATTTATCATTGGTCCAGCCTTTGGTGAAGGAGTCGCCTCATCCGGTTTTATAATGATTTAATCTACGAATCGTTTAGCAGATGACACTGTTAATTGGAACGAGCTATGAGTGGCATGTTGATCGGGCTATGAATATCGTGATCTGCGCCCTATGCAACCACGACCCTGGGTACGCCGCTATTTGGCTGCCCCTTCTTTCGTATTTTCTGCTTCGGTTCTCTTTTCCGGCACTTGTTTCTTTGTGTTTTGCTTCCCAATCGATAGTTTGAGCTGCAGTTCGGTGGAGTGGGCAGCCTGGCTTTTGATCGATTAGTTGTTACCCGGGATCCAGGAAGGCCCAGTGGGCAAATTGCTGTGAATTTCGTTTTGGTCTCTGCTCTTGATTAAGATCGAATTTTTAGCTGCTACGGTCTACGGATTCGGAGTTGTATTGCAGAAAGGCTCGTATATTTGCAGCTAGTGGAGAAGTTATCTGTTAGTTGAATTTTATTTTATTTTTTTTGACGGGTCTGTTGGTTGAATTTGATTCATCATGTTTTGTGCTTTAGTTGCTTGAGAGAGATTCAGGGCCTCCTATTAGTGTGTTTCTTCACTACTGAAGTGATTTAGATGGCAGTATGCCTCAGTAGCCAACCTTGAACAAGTTGCGCTCTTTATATGATGATTACGAAAGACAACAGTAAATTTCGCAAGAATGATGAAATGTGTGGCTTATCAGAGGACATGCTGGCTGGAAACGGTATGGGGAATGAGTTGAAACTAGAACAGCTGGTAATTGAAGAGCCAAAGATGCAGTCAAATTAGGGCGGTGAAAGCCAAAATATTTTAAAAGTAAAAAAGGGTGAAAAGGTAATTTTCATTTTTAAGTTAGGGCGATTACATTAAAATTAGGGTGATAATTAGCAATCCCAAAAAAATACCATTGCAGATTTAACTAATACTGATACATGATGGTCACTACCAATACAATAATATCAATATAAAAAAACCAATATTATTGTATAATCAATACCAATGCCATAAAATAATACAACTAAAAAAAGAAATACCATTATGAAAAAAATACATACCACAATGAAAAAACCAGATCTGGATCCTTTGCCGATTCCTCACCGCCGCACAGCAACAATCCGACGCATTCCCAGTAGAAATCAGGTGTGATATTTTTTTTGTTTTCAAAATTACCCTTACTCTAATATTTATCATCGATTTAAAAATAGGAAGAAAAAGAGATGATGAATAGTGTAGATTTTAATAGCCTCGTAATTACTAAAAAAATAAGTAACCATACCAAGTTACCAACGCATTCCCAGTAGTAGGAGAAACTCACAAGTAAACATGTGGAACTCTCTTGCCAGTTATAACTAGTTTTGATTCTCCTAGGGACATTTTACGATAACTCCTCATTTTTGAAACATTTGCCAAGATTCAAGGTGTGTTATGGAACCCACCCAGCTTGATGTTGCATCCACCCTTGATTGTAGGAACTAGGAATATATTGATCATCATCTATCATTGTTCTGCCTTAGGTTATCTAATTCGTCATGATAGGCCGGCTGCTCCCGCATTGGAGAATGTAAACACGAATTGTTGGGAATTCGCAGAAAGTTCGCGAATTTTATTTGGGGAGAGCGCGAATTGTATTTGGGAGAATTGCTAACTCCTAAAAGTCTGCTCCAGAAGATAACTTTGGAAATCATAACATCATCGTATTTGTAATTTTCCTTTGTAGTCCCCCCTGTGTGATGTATTGAACGTATAACTAAAGCTTGCCGATGTAATTCACCTTGCCCATAACAATTTGACTCGCTCTCCTAGATCTTCCCGGTCACTATTGCTCTGGAAAGAATTAGAACTTGGAACTACCTGCAGAATGATAAGAACCATAACCACCATCAATTGCCGACAACGACATTGGCAACCATAAAAGAGAGGAGAACACCATTGGGTTGAGTATAAAAGAAGAGCGATTTGGAGAACATCCATCTCCTGGAGGTTGGAACGGTACTAAGGCTTGGTAAAGGAAGACTGTGAAGCGAAGCTAAGAGGAGATTGTTCATTAGATTACAAATAAACCAAGATAGATGAAGATGATAAATGGGTAAGTCTAATTACAGAGGTATTTGTGGCGATACTTTTTGTTTTGTTGTTTTCTTCTGCCTTCTCCAATATTTATTTAGTTTTAATATGTATTAGTCTATGCAAGGTACTCTGTTCTGTCAAAGGTTCTAGCAGACAGACTTAAAAGGATCTTGAATGAAGTGGTGGTGGAGAATCAAGGTGCTTTTGTTCCCCGACATTTTATTAGGGATAATATTATTGTGGCTTTCGAATGTTTCCACGCCATGAAGAGCAGTAAGAAAGGAAAAAAGGTTATATGGAGGCAAAACTGGACATTGCTAAAGCTTAAGATAGGGTTGAATGACCCTTTCTGGAAGTAATAATGAAGAAACTAGTGTTCCCTAATAGATGAGTGAGTTTAACTATGCAGTGTGTAACCACTGTCTCTTATGCAGCAGTAATCAATGAGCACAGATCATAGACTTTCTTTCAACAAAGAGGGTTAAGACAAGGGATCCTATTTCCCCACATCTCTTTTTGTTAGTAGCAGAAGGCCTTTAGGCCCTGATAAAGGAAGCAGAAAGAAATAGAACTATACAAGGTATACGGGTTAGAAAAGAAGCTCCAGCTATCTCACACTTAATGTTTTCAGATGATAGCATCTGCTTCGCGAGGGCAACCAATTCTGAATGCCTAAAAATAAAGCAAGTCCTAGAATTGTACGAAGCAGAGTTTGGACAGTAGATTAACCTATCAAAATTGGAAATCTCTTTTACCCCAAATCTGGACTCTCACCGACAGGAAGAGCTGACCAGAATTATGGCTATGCGTTGGGTGGTTAACTCAAATACCTAGGCTTACCTACTAATATGGGGAGAGAAAAGAGAAGTGTTTGAAACAGCTACTTGGTTGATCGAGTTAGGAAGAAGGTAAAACTGTGGAAAAGCAAACTTCTTTCTGGTGCAACAAAAGAAATCCTCATTAAAGTTGTGGCGCAAGCACAATCGACCTATTCGATGTCAGTATTTCAAATACCGAAAGGGATTCTGGAGGAAACTCAAAGCATTCTATCAAACTTCTGGTGGGGGGCAGCAACAAAACGAAAGAAGAAATACTGGAAAAGCTGGAAAGACCTGTGTCGATCAAAGAAGGAAGGAGGAATGTGTTTCGGAGATTTAGAGGGTTTCAACCTAGCTTTATTGAGAAAACAAATCTGGAACATAATCAGGAACCCCAATTCATTGGCGGCAAGGGTTCTTAAGGCACAATACTTTCCTCATAAGGATATTCTAGAGGCATCTGTTGCCTGTTGGGTATGATCCAAGTTTTATTTGGAAGAGCATGATGGCAACTATGGATTTGGTTCGAAAAGGCACAAGGTGGAAGGTGGGGATGGGACAAAAATCAATATTTGGGAGGATAAGTGGCTGCTGGGAGCAGAGGAGGTAAAGTTGATCTCACTTAGAACTAGCAACTCACCTACTATGGTTTATGAGTTGTTGGATTGAGATATCAAAATATGGAAGTCATCAGTCTTGCAGAGTTATTTTGAGCCTAGGGACAGAACTCTGATCAATCAGATTCATATTCCAGCTCAACCAACTCATGATAAACGAATATGGAGGGCTAAATGGAATGGGAGATACCCAATCAGATCAGCCTATTTCTAATGGAGAAAGGACAAGGAAGAGATGCTAGGCGAGAGATATGAACCAGTTTGCTAGCCCCACATTTGGAAGTTACAAATACCCCCAAAAGTATGAGTCTTTGCGTGGAAATGGATTAATAATTTACTGCCTACTGGGGGGGGAATATTCTAGATCGAACGAAGAGAGGAAATGAGGAATGCCCTTTTCGGGGCTGAAAGAAACACAAGTTCACAATTTAGGGACTATGGCTTGGTTCGTAGGGTCTGGCAACATACAGTCCTCAAGCATTTAGTCAAGGAAGAAGAGATACAAACCTGTGAAGAGTGGATCTGCGAGTTACAAGAATTAGGATCGACAGAGGCCATGGAGCAGTTCATCGTCGCCATCTGGTTCATCTGGGACGAACGCAACTGTCATTTATGGAACAAACAAAATAGGGCTAATACCATTGGGAAACCCGAACAATTAACTTTGTGCCATTTGTGTCCTAAAGTATTTGATATGACAATTGTGTCCCAACGTTTGGTAGTTTTGTGTCATTTGTATCCTGACAGTTTCGTTGACCGTTAAAAGTAACGGTTGACCAGACAGAACGCCGTTAGGTTAGCTTCCGAAGCTTGCGTGGCACACTCCTGTTGGCCACGTAGACGACACATAGGCAAACACGTCATATTAGTAAAAATTTTTTACCATTCTAATTTAAAAAAAAAATTCTGATTTAAAATAAAAAACCCTACTTTTTAACCCTCTTCATCTTCTTTGTAGCTCCTCCTCTATTTTCAAACTTCTTCTTTGCGAGAGGTGGGTCGTCACGAGCAGAGGGCAGAGGAGAGACTGCGATAGCTCCCTCGCGTCAGAGTGGCGACGACGTTGGGTTTGAGTATAGCGGAGCGGCGCTGGTTCGTGGTGACTTTGGTATTCATTGCGGCGAGGATAGTGGTGCGACGGCGTGCTTCGGAAAAAGATTGTCGAGGAAACCAGGTGAGTATATATGTTGGGTTGTTTTAGGGTTTGATGTACTTGGTTCTCATTCTCCATAATGAATGGGTTTTGTGGCAGCAATTGAAACATGCCGG
Source organism: Linum tenue (assembly GCA_946122785.1). NCBI lineage: Eukaryota > Viridiplantae > Streptophyta > Magnoliopsida > Malpighiales > Linaceae > Linum > Linum tenue. Next base: position 14,075,071 of record CAMGYJ010000007.1, on the reverse strand, counting down.
GAAGGAGATTCGGCCAAAGCACTTGTGACTCCAATTCTTCCAACTCTCGAATCGTGACGTGTGGGCAAAATCTACCAGCAAAGTCTTATGTTTCAGGGACAGAACTCAATCCGGAGAGGGGATTCTACAGTTGCCCATATTGGAAGGTAATTTATGCATTATTTGTTTAGTTGGGGGATTTTATTCGCAAACAACAACTCACTTCATCTTGATTTATTTGTCAGGAGCCTTCAAAAAATTGTCTATTCCGGCGTTGGGTGGATCAGCGTAATGATGAAGAGGAAACACCTAGCTCCAATGTGATTGTGGCAGATGATGAAGACATTAGGACGAAGTATGCTTCGATGGAGATTCATGTTACGAGCTTGAAGGAGAGCTTGAAACTTGCTGAAGAGAAAGCTGAGCGAAGGAAGCAAGCTAAAAAATGTTTGTTTGATGATTTAGTTAGCATTAGGGAGGAAAACACTAGGCTGATAGGGGAACTGAAGTTGGCCAATGCTCGATTCTTGTTTGTTTTGTTCCTTTTCGTAGGACTGCTTGTAGGCATTGCCATTGCAGGACTGAAATGAAGTCTGCAAATGCACATCTATTCTGTAACTTATGGCTCGAGTTTATTTACGATGTTAGCAAACAATCATGTTTCTGTATGTTATTGAATCTGACGTTGAGGAATTCCCTTGTATGACAGTAAGTAAACAACGATAGCGTCATCTTATAAACATACCATTCAAACATCCTGAAATTGTTCGACAGAAGATGATCAATGTCATAGTCTGAACCATACACATACATAATTGTGTTGGTCAGTTACAAAGGCTGCCATTGTCTAGTTTTCCAAAATTAATCCAATGTTTGGGAATCTTACATGATTTCCTCCGGATATAAGGCAACCATATTTGCCCAAAATAAACATGATATCCATAATATCCATAATCTACTACGTTAACCCTACATCCCCTAATACCACCCATTTACAACCACTTTCCTACTGCTGCTGGCTTGGCTGTGTCGGTGGTGGCCGTGATCCTCCTTCAGCAATCACCGTAGGCGTTGACCCGGTACCAAGGTTGCCGTATGGCCTGCCACTTCTCAACACCCTTCCTGGTCTATCTGGACCATTTAGTATCACATATGTGTTTCCTAAATCAGTGTGCAACACACCAATTCCTTGGTTGGCCTGCAAATAATTGAAATGAGTTACTATACCGCTAACATTGTTAAGTTGTCGAGTACAATGAAACGAAGAACTTACCATCCTAACTTCTCTATCTTGAGCACGTCTACTAGTGACAGCACGATTGATGTGTGCTTCCTACCATGAACAAAGAAAAGAGCATTCAACGACCACTTTATAAGTTCATTTACGTGTTATCTAACATTCCATTCTATCATGAAAGCCAATTTGCGATGGTCCTCTTACCTGAATTTCGCCAACTAGAGGGCATGTTCTGGCATTGTGGTCAGCTTTCTTACACTTTGAACATAACCCTGGTTTCCTTTTCACTGTCAAGGGTTGACCTTCCTCATTTGCAGCAGCCGCTCCATCCTTCTTCCTGCCTCCTTCGAACATCCCTCCCTCCACCAGTAGCAGCCTTCCATCCCTCTCCTGTTGACTCGCTATGACACAACTCCTAACAATGGCCAAGTGTAACCAATGAAAGGGACTGCAGTATAGTGGCTCAAGTAATAAATATCGAATCCACGAGTCTCTAGAGTTATTATTACTCAGCTTCAGTTCATTATCTAGCAAAACAGATTAAGATGAAAGAACTAAAACTACTCTAGCAAACTACAGTTAAAGTTAATCTAATTACAGGTTGGGAACTCACTTAGGTATGATTCCCCCTAGCCACTAGCCAGATTAAACGATTGATGATCTCTAACTTGTTTCACCTTTCATTCACAATGGCGGAGAATCCTTGACTAGACCTTGAGTCTCGACTAAAGGAACAAGGCCCTCTGAGTCAATTGCCTAGAGGGACGATCCTTCTCTAGAACCAACCGATCAAGGCGTTCTGAACTAGACTCCCTCTATCGAATGAGGTTCTCAATCGATACAAAGCAGTGAATCAACCCTCGACTAAAGCAATCGATCCACTACTATCAATCTATGGTGCTCTATTGACCTAATCAGGTATTCGCTCTCATAGGATCAAAGCAGAATCAATAATCTCGAACTAAAGCAGAATTGAATCGTGAAAACATGCATAGATTGAATATGAACTCAAGATTATCAAGTCAGAGTACTCATACAATCATCCAATCAAACAAACATAGCTAGGGTTCCTCAAAACCTAAGTGAAGGGAAGTTACTCCATAGAGAAGAGAGAGACTGCAGAAATCTGATCTAGATCTTAAATCTCCATCTCCAAGCTTGATTCCCGAGCTCCAATGGCGAAGAAATCCTCCAAAATAGCTCCAAGAATGTTCCCAAGTCGCTCTCTCTCTCTAGGGTTCGTCCCTTGGGTGTTTGGGATCCAAAACCAGCTCTCCCTCTCCAAAAATCGCAAAACAGCTTTTATACCCGCTGAAACTCGCACCCCCTACTTGCACGGCCGTGCAAATTGAGGTTTTGGCCGTGCACAATTTCCAGCATGCACTCCTAAGCTTCGTTGATCTCGTTTGAGCTCGTTTGACCTCCGATTCAGTCGCCGTTTGATCCCAGACGCTCGTAGTCTCGTCCTCTTTCTTTTCATAACAAGCTTGCATGATTTTTTGTCCATAAAGTGAGGTAGAAATCCATTCTTCTTCAGGTCATGGCCGAGTTTCTTCTCCCGAATCGTCAATTGATCTCTGATTGACTTGAAACTTGCGCCTATACTTCACTTTATGTGCTAGGACCTGAAATGTGAGAAAGGAACACAACCTAGCATAAAATTGGCAAAACACGATAATTAAGCTCAAACAATCAAGAAACAAAGGGGAAAACATGTGCAAATACCGAGTCATCAAATCCCCCCACACTTAACTGTTTGCTTGTCCCCAAGCAAACCTAACTCAAACCAATGCAGCTCTCCAGAGCTCTATAGCGACAAACACCCTCGATCATTGATAGAGGATTTTCTAGATCATTTAGCAGCTTACGAGGTCAACCGACGCACAAGTCATCTCATAGCTTCTTCGGCGAGAGCACTAGTCTCGAGTCGGTCTCATGGCAAATAGTGAACAGAGGACAAATGAATCGTGGATGAAGGGACTCTCCAAAAACAAAAGATCATGGACTCACATTAATTCAAGGTGCTCGATTTTCTTTTTGAACATGGTTGGAACCCTTTTCTTTCTTCTTTTTGCTTGTTTTTCTGTTTTTTTTTCACGGGTTCCAACTTGTTTCTGCAGAAAACGGGGGCTCCCACCTAGCAAAGGTTCTGTGGGAACCCGGCTCTTACCGGCCATGCCGGGAGCGAATGTCTCGAGCCTCGTGCGGGGGAAAGATATGTAAGGGGGCTGGAGGTAGTAGGTGGAAATTGGGAACGGATTCCCGTCTCCCCTTACACACTTTCGCCCTATTCGCACGTGAGACGTTATTGTAAAGCACATTTTCGAGCATCTTTTATTTTCAAAACATGATACAAGAGTCCATGACAGGCAGAGAGTCCACAACACCACACAATTCAAGGGTCCTAAGATCACTAATTCACTCAATCAACCAACACAATATGAAGAAGAAAAGAGACTTCTTAAATGCATCAACATCCTCCATAGTGCTACACTACCTCCCTAGGTTGCACATTACTATAAAGACTGTCAATTCAAAGCATACTGAGCAGGCAATTTGCATGGTAACACGTACTTGGCTCCAAGCATACAAACAGCCAAACATTCACCCGCATACATAATCGAACACCCCCCCACACTTAAGCACGACATTGTCCTCAATGGAGGAAAGATAAGGAGGGTAGAACGAAGTTACCAGATCAAGGGTGAATGATGATGGATGGGGCAGGCGGTGCATTCCAGGAAGAGAGAGTAATCAGAACACAAACACCACACAAAATCTCACAAAGGTTGAGTTATTGACTCTAAAATCAAATAACAAAACTGACTCAACCGAGGAGAAATAGAGAAAGAAATGCAAACCGACTGGTTGGGTTGCCTCCCAACAAGCGCTTCTTTCACGTCGTGAGCCGGACGATGGCTCCTAAGTTTCGGTCCACAGAACCTCCTTGAAGTTGAGGTTCTCGTCAATGAGGTGGAGTCTCAAGTCACGAGCATGTGGTATGACAGGTGATGGAAGCTCGTGCACTTGATGCGGATGAAGTCTCCACCCTCGAGACCTCTTCTTCTCTTCTCTCGTCTCATTGCCCCAAACTAGATATGACACATCGATTGACCACCATCGCGTCCACCAAGAGGGACCGATGTCGAAGTGGCCTTGGTCTGGCAAAGAGACACTGCAAATGGGTCCTTGCTAGCAATTCCTCGAAGTTTGGTGGAGATATCACATGTAACTCATGGCCGTGCAAGCCTCTTCCACCTCAACTCGTCCTCAGCCTGGACGCCAATTGCTTCTTCAACCTCCCTTTCTTCTTCATGTGGTATCACCCCTGGGAAATGATCAAGAACTACTTCTGCTTCACTTTGTCATCCTCCACAACTTCTTTCTGCACCCTTTCTCTTCTCTTCTTCTAGCACGGATTGGAGAGCAAGTTGCCAAGCAATTTCTTTCATGAGATCTTCTTGCATCTCCTCACTCATGCCCCTCTTCAAAGCTCAGTTTGGGATGTGGGAAGGTGGTGGTCGGCTACGACAGGACATTCCTGATCATGATCATCACGGGAGCTCTCCGTGACAACTTCAGTGTGCTCCACAATGTCCTTGTAGCCTTCTTCTTCCTCCTCCTCTTCTAGTATGGTAGCAGAGGGTGATCTGGAGCAGGTTGTGCACAAGATCGCTCAAGATCATCGACGCTCTTCTTAAGGCTCAGGAGGATCTCCTCTGTTTCACGATAGGCCTGGACAATGATCCATCCTGGAGCATGATCTCTCACTGTCTCGAGCAAACTGCTCCATGAGAAGCCTCAATTCATAGTTTGGATCTGGCTGTGGAGTGTAGCATGGCTCTGCAGAATGGCCCGTGAAGGCCGCCATGGGTAACTCCAGCTCCGATGATCCCTTCTGGTTGTGGGAGAAAGTTTTCTTGGTAATGAGGTTGTTCTTGATATGCCCAGGGGTCTGATTGTTCTCCGTAGTAAGGGGGTTGGTACTGGAACCCTAATCCATAGTCTTCTCCTCCTTGATTGCTCCAGGGGTCTCGGGGTAATACCACTCGGATGGTGGTGGATACCCCCAATGGTTGGAGAAGCCATGAGGATCCATGATTCAGATCTGCACCAACAAAACAAAAACACCCAAGTGAAAAGCAAGGGTGGAAAAGAAAACGCTAAAGTAACAAACTTCTGCCTTTCCTAATACTCTAGAAAGTCCCCGGCAACGGCGCCAAAAACTTGACTCGCTATGACACAACTCCTAACAATGGCCAAGTGTAACCAATGAAAGGGACTGCAGTATAGTGGCTCAAGTAATAAATATCGAATCCACGGGTCTCTAGAGTTACTATTACTCAGCTTCAGTTCATTATCTAGCAAACAGATTAAGATGAAAGAACTAAAACTACTCTAGCAAACTACAGTTAAAGTTAATCTAATTACAGGTTGGGAACTCACTTAGGTATGATTCCCCCTAGCCACTAGCCAGATTAACGATTGATGATCTCTAACTTGTTTCACTTTCATTCACAATGCGGAGAATCCTTGACTAGACCTTGAGTCTCGACTAAAGGAACAAGGCCCTCTTGAGTCAATTGCCTAGAGGGACGTATCCTTCTCTAGAACAACCGATCAAGGCGTTCTGAACTAGACTCCCTCTATCGAATGAGGTTCTCAATCGATACAAAGCAGTGAATCAACCCTCGACTAAAGCAATCGATCCAATACTATCAATCTATGGTGCTCTATTGACCTAATCAGGTATTCGCTCTCATAGGATCAAAGCAGAATCAATAATCTCGACTAAAGCAGAATTGAATCATGAAAACATGCATAGATTGAATATGAACTCAAGATTATCAAGTCAGAGTACTCATACAATCATCCAATCAAACAAACATAGCTAGGGTTCCTCAAAACCTAAGTGAAGGGAAGTTACTCCATAGAGAAGAGAGAGACTGCAGAAATCTGATCTAGATCTTCAATCTCCATCTCCAAGCTTGATTCCCGAGCTCCAATGGCGAAGAAATCCTCCAAAATAGCTCCAAGAATGTTCCCAAGTCGCTCTCTCTCTCTAGGGTTCGTCCCTTGGGTGTTTGGGATCCAAAACCCAGCTCTCCCTCTCCAAAAATCGCAAAACAGCTTTTATACCCGCTGAAACTCGCACCCCCTACTTGCACGGCCGTGCAAATTGAGGTTTTGGCCGTGCACAATTTCCAGCATGCACTCCTAAGCTTCGTTGATCTCGTTTGAGCTCGTTTGACCTCCGATTCAGTCGCCGTTTGATCCCAGACGCTCGTAGTCTCGTCCTCTTTCTTTTCATAACAAGCTTGCATGATTTTTTGTCCATAAAGTGAGGTAGAAATCCATTCTTCTTCAGGTCATGGCCGAGTTTCTTCTCCCGAATCGTCGATTGATCTCTGATTGACTTGAAACTTGCGCCTATACTTCACTTTATGTGCTAGGACCTGAAATGTGAGAAAGGAACACAACCTAGCATAAAATAGGCCAAAGACACGATAATTCAAGCTCAAACAATCAAGAAACAAAGGGGAAAACATGTGCAAATACCGAGTCATCACCTGTCTCCTTTGATCAGACCTTCCCCTTCCACCAGTAGCACCCCTTGGACCTTCAACGTTCCTGCTTCCTTCTCCTCCTTCCAAATTCTGCACATTTATCCAAACACATTTTATACTTCAACGATGGTTACAATTTTCACAATTTATCCAAACACATACAACACCAAACTTACCCGTTCTGCCCGAAGAACCGGACAAGTCCTCACATTATGGTCAGGAGCATTGCACCTCTTACAATGCATTACAGACCTGAACTTCCTCATAGCAGATCAATCACCACCATGTCGAACTGTCTCAATCTCCTCTGGTGTCTTCCTCCGTTGCTTCTTCGGACGTCCAGGTAAGACATTGAATTTAGGAGGATAAATTGGGTAGCCTACTGATTCTGGCCAAGCTTGTTGGCCTTCAATGGTAGGAATACCAAATTCATATGCCATCTTGAACGACCCAATAGTGTAGTAAGGAGACACGACTTCACTTGGCTCTATCCTCTGCCATTGAAGGCAAGCAATTGCATTTACACATGGAATTCCAGTCAATCCCCACAACCCACAGATGCATATCTTTTCGTCCAAGTCTAACACGTACCCCTTACGGTGAATGGCAACTTCAAACTTCTTCTCCAAGCCTGGAATCACTTGACACATCTTGGCTAAATCCACACCCTTTCTAATCTTCTTCTCTATCCTAGGACAGAGGCGATCCCTCCAACCACCAGCTTGCACATTCTTTTCAACTATTCTGACCATGAGCTTCCTACGGATACCTTCGAGCATGTCAATGATCCTATCCTCCCTCTCTTCTAAGATATAACCATTGAAGGTTTCACAAATATTACTTTCCACCGAATCACATCTGGAGGTGTGACTCATAAAAGCCCTGCAAAAGGTTCTGGTTGATGATCCAAAAAATCCTGAAGTAAAGATGGATCTGCCCCACTTTGTTGAATCTCCCCCATGACTTTGGTGACTGCTTTGTAATCGTTGATGTTTGTTGCATACACAGCCTCCCAGTATAAGTCTCTATATGCCTTAACCTATGGTTAACCTTCAAATTCGCGAAAACATGACGTGCACACTTTCTTAGCGATGCCTCAGGTAAGCAACTGTTTAATGCTTGCACAAGACCCTACAAACAAGAAGATAATGTAACCCAAATCTAATGCAAAGCAAACATTCCACACAACAAACATTCTAAAACACATACAAAACACGTAGAATATTTACCTTGTATTGGTCAAATATGACTGTCCACCCACTACCATCAATGGTCCTAAGATCTTGCTGTAAAATAGAACCAAACCACTTCCATGTTTCAAGACTTTCCCCTTCCACTACAGCCCAAGCAATAGGGAACATCCTGTTGAATCCATCTTTACCAACAGCACTCAAAAGCATCCCTTTAACCTCACCTTTAAGAAAGCACCCATCCAAAGCAAACATTGGTCGGCAGCCCCTAGTGATACCCCTTCGAAGCCCACTAAACCCAATGTACAACCTCTTGAACAACACTCGGTTGGGCACATTAGACGGGTCAACCTCTAGAATAAAAGTACCGTCTCTATCCCTCTCTTTCAAAGCACCAACATACCTCCTAAGCTTGCTATACTCCTCTATCAACGACTCTCCTAACATCCGCTTGGCATATATCCTCGCCCTATAGCATTGCTCCTCGAAATTATAACATTATGCGTTTGCCTCAGCTCCAACATCATATTCTTTACCTTCCAATCAGGCTCCCTTCGAAAACGTTCAATGTACTTGTTAGCCACCCAAGTTGCATTTGCAACCCGCATCCGGACAGCCCTAGGACAAGTGTGATCCTTCCCAAGATTCTTCACCATAAACAAAGAACGAGCATGCCAACTACCGTAGATATACCACCCACACTTCTGGCGACATTCAACACGCTTCTTATTCTTGTCACTTCTCGTCCACTTGATATTGGCTCCAATTGAGATGGAATGCTCCTCCACTGCCTCTTTGAACTGCTCCGGGGAATAGAAGCTCATTCCCACCGTGAACTTTAGTGTAGAATGTTCACATCTGGGGTCGT